>CM061541.1:58760121-59960121 GCA_030864215.1 Capsicum pubescens | reverse complement strand
AAAATTGGAAGTAAAAATGTGTGACAACCCAACATGCTGAAAATCTATACATCTGTCTGAAAACCTCTAAATCATATTGAGTTGTTGGGACAAACCCCCAACTAACTCCTACTGACTTAAAATAAAAGAAGACTGAAAACTAAATAACTGATAACTAGTCCTCAAATGATGAGGACTCACCGCAATAGCTGCTGAATGGTACGAGCACGTGCTAAGTGTGATCCGAGTATGAGCATCCGAACCTATATTATGAGGCAATATAGCGCAGAAAAGTATGTGATAAGTACTTTGAATGTACTGAGTATGTGAGATGAACAACTAACTAGTGTAATCTGAACATGAATGCTTGAACATGTAAACTAAATGCGAGACCAGGCATAAATATGTACTGAATTAAAGTTGAATATCTGAATACATTATCATCCAATCTGAACTGGTCATCCAATCTGAACTGAAGCATAAGCTGAAGCATGAATTGAGGACTGTGGGAGCTAAAAATAACCGACATACCTCAATCTAAGCAAATTGGGGTCCAACCTGTAACCCTAGTTGGATGGGTGTTCAGTACCTTGCTAAGGGTACGAACACTGACTGATGTGGATCCAATTAATTGATGCCCCAAAAAACTCGGGTGTCATTCCTCAACTGACGGGTGACCCCTTATAACCTACGTGGTGTCGTAGTTCTGGAACTTAAGGACTTATACTAAAGGTCTCAATCCTAACTGATGCGTTAGCCTTCATCCCTGCGTTCACTCGATGCTAAGTACTATTCTCAACTGGATGCCACTGAAAACTGAATTGCTCATCTTAGTTACATTCTAAAAATATAAAAAATGGATAATCTAAAGTGCTCAAAGATATGTAAACTGATATATGCATGAATCCCTAGGTATCGAATCTTCATAACCCATAAACTCTAACTACTGCAATTGAATGTGATAATATTAAAAGTTGAGCATAATGAAAAATTTCATAGTTCAAGTCAAAACTCAATGTTTGATCAATAATAAGAGAAACTCATTATTTTGGGTATGGGAAGATGCTAACCAATGTGAAAACATATTTTCATGGTTTTGTTACAAAAATAAACTAAAAAAATTAAGAAAACTCATGTTTGACCTGGAACTCAAAACTTACAGGGGAATTAAACATGATAATTTGAGAAGCCTTAGGGACTCAATGGTGGAAGAAACCCATTGATGAAATCTCACACACCTGGAGATGGAAGCGTAGGAGAAATCCTTGGAATTTGAACTTGAGATTGAGGAATCCTAACTTGGATTTAGAGAAGAATAATCACTTATTTTTCTTAGTTTCAGTAGATTTTGTGATTTTATGGGGATTTGGGGGAAAATTACGCTTATATTCCACCCTTAGGGAAGCCTAAATGACGTGGGTTAGGAGTTAAAAGGAAGGAAAAAGACCAACAAGCCCTTCTTACAACGTTCAGCAATTTTAAGAAACAGTCATCACGGTTTAGATAATGACTCTCTAGGTCTGGTCCCGAGTCGCTATGATGAGTCATTGTCAGTGACTTAATTCCTTGGCTTCTTATGGTTGTGATGATGGGTCCACCTAATGACTTGTCTAGACTAATAACGAGTCGTAAGTTGGACTCTTCATCAATGGGATAAAGGCATTAGTCCCTCGCTTCACTGTTGTGACAACGAATCTTTTCTATTACTCTTTGTTTCTGACAATGAGTCGTTGCCAGGGCCGTTGTCACTAGTAGTTTTATAGTTCCTCAGTCAAGTTGTCATAAATTTTTACTACGATATAGGATTAAGGTGAGACTGGTGGCGTTGGAAAGCTTACTTGATGGCCTATCTTTTGATAGGTCTAGAGCTTAAAAACTTAGTGTATTAAAATATCTCCCCCTTAGGATCATTTGTCCTCGAATAATAGCTGACCACATTGAAGTACTAGGGGAAAACTAAAATTTTATACTGAACACTTATGAGCTAAACCATGAGTTGATATCTGATTCTATGACTGATGCATGGACTGAACTAAACTCATGAATTCATACTATGATATGATAATAGCTGGATAGTCTAAGATAGAAATGAAAGAATTAATTAATTAAGAGAATTATTACCTTAAGTTGGGACTGAGTTTGAAGACTAAAAATAGGGGTACTTGGTCATCATATTTACCTCTGCTTCCCATGTAGCTCCCTCAACAGTCTGATTTATCCATAGAAGTTTTACTAAGGCGACCTCTTTATTCCTGAACCTATGAATCTGACGATCAAGGATCTCGATTGGGATCTCTTCATAGGAGAGACTATTTTCCACGCTAGCCCTTTATAAGGGAACTACTGATGATGGTCCACCAATGCATTTCTTCAACAAGGAAACATGGAAAACTGGACTCAATATAGTCAACTCCAACTCATAGGCTACCTTTCAATATCGACTCAATATCTTATAAGAGCCCACATAGCGGGTACTAAACTTTCCCTTATTACCAAATCTCTTACCCATTCCATGGAAAAAACTTCCAAGTAGACAAAATCACAATTATCAAACTCAAGCTTCCTACTCCTCACATTTGCTTAAGATTTTTAATGACTCTGAGTAGTTTTCAGTCTTTTTCTAATTAGCTAAACTTTTTCAATCGCCTCATGAACCAAATCTGGCCCTATTAAAACAGCTTCACATACCTCAAACCAACCAATAGGAGATCTATATATCTGACTGTAAAGAGACTTAAATAGGGCCATCTGAATACTGGAGCCATAAATAGCCTCAAATAGGGCCATCTGAATACTGGAGTGATAGCTGTTATTATAAGAAAACTCAATCAAAGGCAAGTGATCATCCTAAATACCCTTGAAATCAATCACACACGCCCTCAACATGACCTCTAAAGTCTAAATGGTCCTCTCAGCCTGACCATCTATCTGCGGTTGAAAAGTTGTACTAAGATGAACTTGGGTACCAAGACCCTTCTAAAAAGTCTTCAAAAAGAGGGAGATAAACTGAGTACCTCTATCTAAAATAATGGCCAAACGGACTCCATGCAAGTTTACCAACTCCCTAAAATAGAGTTTAGCATAATCTTTAGCTGAATTTGAATGCTAACTGGGAAGAAGTGGGATGACTTAGTCATTTAGTCCATGATAGAAAAATAGAATCATGTTGTCGATGAGTGCGATGCAACCCTGTAATGAAATCTATATTCACCCCTTCCCACTTTAAGTACAAGTACTGAATTCCTAAAGCATACCATTAGGCATTTGGTGCTTAATAATAACCTGCTGGCAATTTTGACATGTAGCCATGAATTTCACAATATCCTTTTCCAAGCCATTCCACAAATAGAATTCCTACAAGTCACGGTACATCTTAGTGGCTCCTGGATGAATAAAATATCAAGAACCGTAATCTTCCACTAATATTTACTACCTAAAATTATCCATTTTTGGAACATATAATCAACCCTGACAACGGAGAACACCATTTGCCCCTTGGGAGAAAACCTCAACCTTTTGATTCTGAATTTCCTCTTTCAACTTAAGCAAAATTGGATCACTCTCTTGCTTTTCCTTCACATTGGCAACCAATAAAGATTCTGAACTATTATGAACCTAAACACTACCTTCAATTTAATCGACCAATCGAACAACCAACCTAGCAAGTTGATAAACCTGACAAACATTCTTATCATCCTAAACATGAGCAACGCTCCCCATAAACAATCTTTTAAGGGCACCGTCCACAAAATTGGCCTTACCAAAATAGTACAAGACACTCATACCATAGAATTTCAATAACTTTATCCACCTTATCTAAGAAAGATTTATATCTTTCTGGATGAACACATACTGATGACCTTGTGATCAGTGAATATAATGACATGAACCCCATAAAGATAGTGCCTCCAAATATTTAAGTCAATGAAAACTTCTGCCAACTTTTGAGACTTGAGTTGTCTTGAGGCATACGCTATAACCTTGCTTTGCTGGATCAACACACAACTAAGACAAACTTTAGAAGCATCAAATTATATAATAAAACTATCTGAATCCTCAAGCAGAGCCAAAATTGGAGCGGAGGTGAGTCGAGTCTTAAAATCCTAAAAACTCTTCTCGCACGAATCTGACCACTGAAATTTGACTTTTCTTTGAGTCATCCTAGACATTGGAGAAGCAATAGAGGAAAATCCTTCAACGAATCGTCTATTGTAACTGGCTAAACCCAAGAAACTCTTAATATCTGATGGAGAGATGGTTCTAGGCTAGTTCCTTACTGCTTTAGTCTTTTGAGGATCAACTCAAATATATTTACGAGAAATAATATGACCATGAAACTAATTTCAACCAGAATTCGCAGTTGCAGAACTTAGCGAATAACTGACAATCTTTAAGAGTCTGCAAGACAATCCTCAAATGATCTGCGTGTTCATCCCTATTCCATGAATACATGAGGATGTCATCTATGAAGACTATAATGAACAAACCTAAGTACTATTTGAACACCCTGTTCATCAAGTTCATAAAAGCTGTAGGAACATTCGTTAGTCTAAAACACATAACTACAAATTCAAAGTGACCATACCGAGTTTTGAAGGGTGTTTTTGGAATGTCACATCCTCTGACTTTGATCTGATGGTAGCCAAATTTGGAGTCTATCTTAGAAAAATAATTGGCACCCTGAAGTTGTGCGAACAAGTCATCAATCCTTGGGATGGGATACTTATAATTCCTTGTGACTTCGGTCAACTGATAATGCACATTCATAGAGAACCTTCTTTCTTACGCATGAAATGTACTTGAGCACCTTATGGAGAGACACTAGGTCTAAAAAACTCCTTGTCTATGTAATACCCATATTTTGAGATCATTGTGCAATATACGTCTCCTTTTCTTAAGTCGTATACGCAACATACGAGTCGTATGTTGTAGTCGTATACAAGACAGAGTGAAATGGTTGATGTTTTGTTTTAGGTACAACTCGACCCTTAGAGTCATAATTTTACCACTTAAGTCAAATGAAGATAATTCGTAAGGTCAGCAACCTAGGTTCTCTAAGTTTCTGTCCAAGTTACGAGTGGTGGCTACAAGCCATAATGACTTATTACAAGTCGTAAGATATGACTCGTATCCTGATCAGTGAAGGATCAAAGAATCAAGCCTCATGTTTGATAGCTTTATAAGTTACTTAGATATATATTAAGTCCTCAAATAGCTCCTATCTCATGAACAAGTGGAAACGTACCTTAGAGATTAAGTTCTTATGAAAAATATAACTATAGTTAGATTCAGACAAGCATACCTTTTGGTATACTAAGTATTTTTGCTTTCAAGACCCAACAACAGATAGATAATTGAATTATCTTTCCAAATATACCAATTTTGCCTTAATCCAATAGCGGGGTGAAAAGTTATGGCTAAATTACTGAAGCACTATCAAAGTTGCCAGTAGGTACGACTTACTGATGATAACTCATAAGCAGACCATACGAATCGTTAGGAGGAGTGGTAACCACAACAGTAAGGGTCAAAATCTGGGTTCTTGGTGATGACCCAAGGTACAACCCGTACCCAGAATATACGATTCATGACCTAAGACATCAGGATGACTTACAAACGATTTCTAGAATGTTCCTAAGGGTTTTTTGGCCTTTTTTCCTCTTTAAACTCCCAACACATGACTTAAAAACATAAAGAGGCGTTATTTTCCGCACTTTTTCAATCAATTAAGAACATATTCTCTTCTCCCATCTTCAAGAACATCAAGATTAGGATTCTTCACCCAAAATTCATCCATCAAGTCCCAAGATTCAAACTTTCTTCACAAGTCAAGAAACTTTTGGTATCTCAGTTATTCATCAATAGGTTTCTTTCACCCGTTGAGCCCAAAAACTCTAGTTTAGTTTAAAAGTATGAATCTTATCCTATTTTATGAAATTATCCATGAAACTTATGAATTTAATCCTTGAACTTCTTAGTAAATCAAATTCAAGCCATGTCAACATGTGTTTCCATGTTATTTAAGTCACTTTATGTTTGAATTACAAGTTCTCTTGTCTTAAATCCCTTTATTTCATGATAAATCCTAGAGTTATGAATTAAATCATGTAAATATGATGTTTTCTCATGTTTAACACATCCCCATGCTCAAATCATGTATTTGTATCATTCATTGAATTATTTCTTACTTTGGGTCTTTGAATTTTGACTTCATGTAACCGTTTAAGTAATGCTATCATACTTTGTAATCATTCGGTGCTGGCAGGTTATGAATACTCAATAACTATGTGTTTTTACATAATTTTATTTTAATTAACAAGTTAGTCAGACCGTGGTTTTATCATCATCTTCAGAACATCATGTTCATGCTGAGCATTTACAAGAACAGTACCATGTTATGTTAAACGACTAATAATACTAGTGTTATTTAGTTGGGAGTAACACTTAGCACCGAGTTAAATCAGGGATGAGGACTCCCCCGTTAGTAAGGCATGGTTTGTTTGTAGCATTCCCTAAGTTTCAAACATACGGAGCCACCGTAGTTTATGAGTGGTCACCCGTCAGTAGAGGCATGACACCCTTAACCTTTAGGACATCAACCTTCTGGATCCACATTGTCAGACATGTGTTGGTACGCCTGGCAAGGTATCAATACCCATATAACTGGGGTAAATAGTTGGACTCCAATTTCTTAGATAGGGGCATGTTGGTTATAGATAGCTCCCACAGTCTCAGTGTAATTTTTAGAGTAGGACAATTCATGTTTACATGTACAAGTGTACAAATTTTGGATGTTTAGTTACACAGATTTCAGCTATTCAGATTTCATATTATTTCAGTGTATGTTATGCTTGGTCTTGCATTCTCATTATTACATGTTCATATTTTTCATGCTCAGTAACCATACATGATCCTTAGTTCAGTTTTATAGCATGTTCAACTTTAGATGAGATTCACATACAATATTCATGTTTTTACCGCTTCCCAGCTTACCGAATTATTTTTAGCTTATGATTTTTAAATATCACTATGACTTACAGTTTTCACGTATAGCCATCTTTTAAATATATCTTTTAGTAAATAACGTATGTCCTCATTTTTAAAGCATGTTTTAAAAATTTCCATGATTTAGTGCATGTCTCCATATACTTAGTACATTCCAACGTACTGGCCACATATATGCATTTATGGCTATATCATTCATAATGTAGCTACTAGATATAGCTCATACACTAGGGTTAGGCAGTTCTCAGCTCTCAGCCAGCAGGTGATGAGTTATCCTATTTCGTGAACTCCAGTTAGTTGTAGTTCATGAAATTTATTGTGATCATTCTTATGTATTGATTTGTAGTGGTTGGAGGAATGTCCCAGCCACCTACAGTCAGTATAGTAGAGGCTTTATAGATAGCCAGTCAGATCCATTACATGTAATTCAAGTTTTTTTCTTCAGTTTTATCATGATGTTTACCAATATTACATTTATTCAAACTTTCTCATGATCATGTTTCCGCTCAGTAAATTTAATTTTTATACAATTTAAATCAGTTTCTCAAGAAGTATGCTAGTTCATAGGTTTTCTTGGGATCACTTATGGTTCCAAGCACCGTTTTACGACTAGGGGGTAGCCTCGGGTCGTGACAGTCTAAGAGATATTTTAATTTTTCTTATAATTCCTTGATCTTGGCTAGATCTATTCATAGAATTAAAATAGGATGGGTATCTGGAAGAAGATCTATTTTGAAATTAATTTCCTGCTTCGGAGGAACTCCGGGCAGATCTTTAGGAAATACTTCTAGAAATTCAATTACTACCGAAAACTGAATCAAGACTCAGGATTTAGGACCTTGAGTCCTTGACTCAAACAAGATAATAGATGCAACCTTTGGAAATTATTTTTCTTGCCTTAAGGGAAAAAAGCAAACCAACCTATAAGCACTGTACTACCCTTCTACTTTAAGACTGGCTTATTAGGAAACTAAAACTGGACTACTTTGGTTCTATAATCAACTAAAGTAAAGAAAGAGTTGATCCAATCCATACCGAGAATAGTATCAAAATTGATCATGTCTAACTCTACTAGGTCGAATAAGGTGACTTTTTGGGGTACTATGACTGACAATTTTTTTATACCTGTCTGGCTATGATTGAACTACCAATTTGAGTAAAAACTAAGAAGGGTTCTACGAAGATTTTGAGGCTGACACCAAAATCTACTATTAAATAGGGAGTCACAAAGAAAGGTGTGTCTTTGGAATTTAATAATACATAAGCCTGAATATGAAAAACTTGCAACGTACTAGTAACCACATCAGGAGAACCCTCCCTATCTTGATGAGTTTGAAAGGCATAGAACCTACCCTGATGATGTCCACCAATCTCACTTGAGGTGGCACTTTGCTAATTCGGGTGACTTGATGGAACTGCTAAAGAGTTAGACTGACTTTGATGACAAACATCCTTACCTCTTTGTGCAATCATTGGGAAATATCTCACTTTTTGTCCTGCCTTGCCACATACAAAACAAGTATCACTACCAGCCATGCACTCACCCTTGTGGTTCCCACTATGCTTCTTGCAAATTAGGTTAGTGTAAGCACTATTCATACTACTTTGAGACATAGTGCTTAGAGCTCTATCACCATTATCCTATATGAACTTGGGAACTAGAGCACTAGCAGAAGATAGGGCTGGAGCTAAAGATTTCTAGCAAAATTGAGAGCGATTTCCACCATCTGACCTTTGCTGAGAGAAATTAAAGCTACCAGTTCTAACTCTCTTGTTCTCCTTCTCCTTCTTATTTATATTCCCCCCTAATTCTTTTGAGCATGGACCATCAATATGGAGATATCTATTTCCTTAACCAACACGATCGTTCTACACTCCATGACCGCATCCTTGGAAACACTTGACACAAACTGGCTCATTCGGACCCTAGAGTCAGCAACCATAATTGGATCATACCCTACCAACTGAGTAAACTTGAGTGAATACTCCATACACTCCTACTGCCCTACTTCAGGTTGAGGAACTTCTGCACTTTCACCACCCTCAATGCAAATGGGAAGAACCTGTCCAAAAATGCAGCAACAAACTCATCCCACTCCATCTATCCAACATTTGCTCCTTTATCCTCCTTCCACTACTTGGACCATGAGTTAGCCACTTTTTGAAATTAGTAAGCAACCAAATCAGCACTCATAATTGAAGTGACACCTATGATTTTTGTGACCTTTAGAATACTATTCAGGAACTCCTATGGATCCTCTCAGGCTTGGACCTAAAGAACACTCTGGAATTTATTCGAGTAAAGTCTTGAATTCTAGTTGTTGTCGTATTTTCTGCTGGGTTGGTTGGGGAAACAACTTGCTAGTTATTCTGAGCAGTTAAGGATTGGGCTAATACTATGAAAGTAGCCCTAAAATCAGCATGAGAGATGTTCAAATCCAGAGGGTCTTCCGAAACTAGCGGTGGTGTTGGCTTATTTTTCTTCTCTTTCTGTTAGCTCTCTTGGGAGTCATTTTCTTTAAACGGTAGAGGACGAGTTAGAAGAATTTTAATACAGTTCACACTCTATCGCACAACATGAATCATGAAAGAAGTGAGATTACACATTTCATAGCCTCTGGCGCGTTTCATACCCATGAACATGAATATACTTACCGGGCTTTCAGAAACCCTAGGACACTTTAAAACTATTGCTCAAATAACAAGTTTGTCATGACCCGACACTTTCCCTGGTCGGAACACGGTGCTTAGAGTCACAAGTCACCCTAAGAGAACCCATGGTCTGGCATAACTCTAAGAATACAGAAAAACTAACAAAATATTGGGCGGAAGCTAAACTGAAATAATTGATGGAAAAAATTAATGAAATAATGAATATCAACAAAAATTTGAAGTAAAACTGTTGACAATCCAATATATTGAAAATCTAGGTATCTGTCTAAAAGCCACTTAATCATACTAAGTTGTTGGAATAATTCCCCAACTAACTCTAACTGACTTGAAATAAAAGTAGGCTGAAAAATAAATAACGAATAACTAGTCCTCGAATGATGAGGACTCACCAAAACTGATATTGAGTGGTACGAGAATGTGCTAAGTGTGATCTGAGTATTGAGCGTCCAAACCTATATTATAAGACAATATAACACAGAAAAGTATGCGATTAATACTTTGAATGTGTTAAGTATGTGAGATGATCACCTAACCGGTGTAAACTAAACATGAATGCGTGAGCAAGTAAATTGAATTCAAGACCAGTATAATACGTACTGAATTAAATCTAAATAATAAAATAAATGTTCATGCAAATATGAACTAAAACATAAACTGAGGACTGTGGGAGCTAACAACACTACCAGAAATTACCCCTATGGCAACGGTTTAAAAATCGTTGCGATAGGTACAAAAATCGTTGCCATAGAGCTATCACAACGGATTTATATGCATTGCGTAGGTGGAAGTTGGGATTGGTCTATATAAACAAAATTTACAACGGTTACACAAACCGTTGCAATAGATCTATCTACCACAATGGTTCTGCAACTCCTATTGCGATGGTTCAAATTATCTATTGCAACGGTTCGTGACCGTTGCTGTACAATCTATTGCAACGGTTAGAAACCGTTCTAACCATTGCAATAGACTGTATTGCAATAGTTGAGATATGTAGCAATAGACTTTATTGCAATGGTTAAGAATCGTTGCAATAGATTCTATTGCAACGACATAAAAGCATTGCAATAGCCCTATTGCAACAATTATTGTTCTTTTTAAATGGTTTTTCACTACCTATGGCAACGGTTTTTGACACCAATTGATATATATAGAGAAAGAATTATATTAATACACAATTATATATACACATCACAACAAAATCTTTCATTAATAATTTAAATTAAAATATCCAACAAACTAGTAATCTAAATCCAAAAGCAAAATGTCAAAGTCAAATGGTCATTAGTTTTCCCATAAAGTATCAAGTTCTAGTGGCGATAAGTTTCACAAAATTCAATATAAAAAAGATCGATACTAAAATATCTATCAATAATTTGACAAATTTCTCAAGTAAGGTCAATTTCTTCATCTCTTTCTTCATCTCCTCCTCCATTTTAAATATCTATAAAAAGAGAATAAAATAATCTCAATTAGTACATAAATGAAAACATATTTAATTTTCAATTAGAACATAGAAGAACACCTATAAATAGAGCATAAACAATCTTAATAGAAAATGAATAAATTATATATACAAATTAGTAAAAGAAATATAATTCACGAAAACTAAATCAAAAAACAAAAATAAAAAGAGAAAGGAATAATTAGTTACTCAAGAAGATGAACAAATTTATACCCCAACAATGAACATACAAATGAGAAAGAACCTCACCACAATTGTAGAGCAACTGATGTAATAACATAGAAAGGGAATACTGAAACGGTGAACAATTTGCAATGTAAAATTGGTCAAAGAGAATGTTGTACATATTTGAACATATATCAAGTGTTCAATTGGTAAAGAGTTTAGCTATGGTATCTAAATCCGTCCAAATAATATACCATGAGGATGTTTAGATGCTATTTGCTTACTCGAAATAAAGATGAAGGGAATCATCATTTCGACCATTGTAGTTTTGGCCATGATTCAGCTCATGTTTGAGCCAGGACAAGCCCTCACTTGTGGACAAGTAGACGCTTCTTTGGCACTGTGCGTACCGTATATTCTTTAAGCATTTAGATACAAACATTCAAAACACAACACACAATTGAGAAGCTATTCAGATCAAAATCTGATGAGAAAACCAATGTTAGTGACTAAATAAGAGGTGTTGGCAACATTTTTGGTTCAGTGGCAGGTGCATTTTTTGGTGAAGATAAGTCTGGTTCAATTTCTAGAGACTTATCACTTGTTGATTTGAAACCTGGAAGGTTTCCTGATCATGTTACTGCAAATATCTTCAAGTACCCTAAGTGTATGCCTAGTTTCACTACTGCTGAGTCCATTTTTCCAGCTAAAAGAATGCAGCAGGTACTACTTGTGTCTACCAAGGCAGAATTCAGTCTTGATACTTTACTTAGGTTTCATCTACTGGCTGAGTTAGATGATGGCAAACAGAGCTGTAGGAAACGTCTTGCAGGTCATAATGAGCGCCAAAGGAAGACCCATACTGGTATGCACTCGGGCTACAAGTTGTTTCTGTCATTTGCTATCAATGTAGTCCTTAATTTTGCATATTGTAGTTCCACTCTCTAAAAAAAAACTCAGCAGAGATGCATAACTACTAGTTTTCTTGACTATTTCCTGTAATCCATGTTCTATTAGTATATTTTATCAACAAAACTAGCACCAAGAGGGTGCTGAAATCTGTCTATGATTGAAAGACTTGATATCCTATGTATATTGCAGGGAATGAATCATGTAAAACAAGGTATCAAAATGATGTACAACTTTTATGTTATACCAATAGGTCAAAGGATTCTAAACATCTACGATTTGTAACACTGCTATCATCTAATACCAAATGAACAGCTCAACAACAACAACAAATACCAAATGCTTCAAAAGCATACATCAACCTCACTTACCTTGTATCTCCGACATGTGCCCTCGATTTGCTTCAAATGATTATTCCAGACAATATCTTACAATATGAACAACACCTTTCAAGAAATTTTCAGCAATTAGAATGATATAAATAAGCATGAATATAAGATACGTATGCAAAAGGTGCTAAGGAATGGATCATGCTAAGAAATCTAGGAGTAACAGCTATATGTACTAAGATGGTGAAGATGGTTACGAAACCTACCACCTAGCTAATTGGTTTGTTTGTAGACTCTTCAACAGATGCAGGAGACCCTCTCACGCTATATGTTGACTTTATTCTGTTGAGCATCTCACTATTGTTACCTTTCTGTTCCATTTCAATATAACCCTTCTCGAGCGATGAACACCTTTGTGAAGAAGACGTCTGATCTCCCAGTTTTCCAAAAAGAGTAGCTGAAGAAGAGAAGATAGAAATAGTTCTAGAGAGTGCTCTTGAAAAATCTGCTGCCTTTCTTAGGTGGGTTTTCTTCAATACCTTCTGAGGGGAAATAGAAGATGGAACAAGGACAACAAAAAAGATTCGATGAGCTCCAACACACATCTCGTGATCAGGTGGACCATAGTAGGGAGTAACTGGTGAAATAAAGCCTTCGGTAATGCCTAAACATAAAGATAAGTCAGATTCTTAACTCAATATGAAAATAACAGTCTAATAAATTCAAATGATAATCAACCTTACTTTGTTTTGGTACGACAAATTTGGCATAGAAGCTATGATTTGAGAAGCACGATAAACAACAACAATAGTAGTTCTTGCTACCACTTGGATACTTGTGATGTTCTCTAACATTACTGCCATCACATCAAGAATCGGACCTGCATCTCCAACCTAAGAGTCAAGAAAATGAATATTCTTCACTTCTAAAAGCACATCAATAACAATAGGTTTGATTAATATTTAGTCCCATCAAAAAGAGACTTTTGATTCCTGTATCAATTTCTAACTAAGCAGATTCCGACCAATTTACCTAGAATGCAACTTATTTGATATTCAAATCCAATGACAAAACAAAACTTATAGGTTATAAAAACGACTAGATTGAATCCAATCAAGTTTTCGGAACTCAAGACTAAATCAAAAGACTACCCAAAAAAGGGGAAGGAAGGATTGACCCCCAAGGGTGCAAACCTTAAGGGACCAAGGTTCAAATCTTAGCAGAAAAGAAAACAATCAGTGATTTCTTCTCATTAGCCCAATCCTTGGTACATCGAGTTACCCGGTACCTACACTAGTCAGAAGTAGCAAGTACAAGTGCACATAAGCTGGAATAGGCACCACCACTATCAAAAGGAAAAAATGAAGGGTGCGAGAATGAAATTCTCACTCAGTCAGAGAAGACTTCAGTTCCGAAACTGAATACAAACATTGCGCTGTGAAGTCGTGTAGCATGTGTTTCAAAGATTAAACAATCCAACAGAATGACCCTGGAGGAAACAAAATTATTAAAATACCCATCACTTAGTTACCGATTACAAGGATAAAACGTGCTATACTAAATACATTTGATACTTCTTTAACATGCTGTAACATGGAAGAAATTCTTTGTAATGTAATGTTGCACATTCTTTTTGCTGCTTAACATTCCACTACACTAAGAAAGACTGTAACTATAATTTTCTCATTACTATTATTGCAACACCGTATGCCCATGATAAATAGACAAACTTTTTATCTTAAAATAATTCACAATGTTATTTAGAATTCATAAGCATCTTACTTAGCAAAAACTACAACAGATCAGATGTTTTATGATAAGGTGATTTAAACAAATCAACTACTTTCAAACTTTGATGATTATCAACACAATGTTAACTGGGATATAGTGAATATGTTCCCCCCATGAACCTTGAGGCTACAATAGAGTATCGATCAATCAGATAGACTCGTTTAAAGACACTACCACCCACCTTTCCCTCTATCAAAACCACTATCACCCACCTTGTCCTCTATCAAAAACACTATCACCCAACTCGTCCTGGATAGGTCTATACTAAATTTAATGTATAATTAGATATTTGAAGTGCAATAAAAAAGAAAAATAAGGTCGATTGGGAAAGTACAAGTACCCACAGCTTTCTCGCGAGTACGAAATTAAATATGGATCTCTTGTTGTGACAACATCAATGATTCATCGGTCTTCTACAGTATAATTTAAAATAGAGATTTATTTCATTGGTATAAATCATCGAACACTTGATAAACACATCAAATAAATACAAAAAAAATTGAGAAATGACAGTTACCTGAGCATTGAATCGAATCTTAGACATGGATGTTTTGTTCGACAGTGGAGCAACTTTGAAATTGAGGTACGATACACATTTTCCAGCTTTTTGAAGTGGTGGTTGGAGAAACTTCAAAATCGAGGTGCGATTGTTAGAGTAGTGATACAGTGGTCAGAGCAGTGGTATGATGGTCGGAGTATGGTGGTCAGAGCAGTGGCGGATTTGATTTGGTGATTTTTTTTTGGTTTGAGACAGTGTGAAATTATAAAAAGGGTTTATTTTTGGCGGACTCATCAAAATTTTATGGTGGGAATAAAGAAACCGATGGGATAGCTTCTTTTTTTCAAAAAGCCATTGTCATAGCTGATTCTATGGCAGCGGTTCAGACAACCGTTGCTATAAAATACCCTATTGCAACGGTTATCAAACAATAGCAACGGTTATAGCATGAAATAGTTATATTAGAACAATTTTCTTTTGCAACGGTTGAAACCGTTGCAATAGAACCTCTATGGTAGAGCTTTTGGAATTGTTGCTAAAAAATCTGTTGCAATAGAGGTAATTTCTAGTAGTGCAATAACCAACATAGCTCAATTTGAGAAAATCGGCGTCCAACTTGTAACCCTAGTTGGATGGGTGTTCAGAACCTTGCCAAGGGTACAAACAATGGCTGGCGTAGATCTACTAAATTGATGTTCGAAGGACTAGGGTGTCAGTCCTCAACTAGTTGGTGACCCTTTATAACCTATGGTGGTGTTCAGAACCTTGCCAGGGTACAAACAATGGCTGGCGTAGATCTACTAAATTGATGTTCGAAGGACTAGGGTGTCAGTCCTCAACTAGTTGGTGACCCTTTATAACCTATGGTGGCATCGTAGTTTTAGAAATTAGGGACTTTTACTGAAGGTCTCAGTCCTAACTGACGGGTGAGCCTTCATCCCTGTGTTTACTCAGTGTCACGTACTACTCCCAACTGAATGACACTTAAAACTCTCGTGTTGCAATACACTATACAAGTGTATTTCAAAGTTGATATTAATAGATTGAAGAGGGTTCTTCCAGAGTTACTGAACACAACTCAGGTTGCTTTTATCTAGGAAAGATCACTCAGTCTTAATGTGTTAATGTGTCATGACATGATGAGACACTATAATAGGAAAACCTCCCCTAGTTTCCTCATGAAGATAGACATGAATATGACATGGCGAGATCAGAATTTGTGGAAGAAATGTTAGATGGTTATGGACTTCACCCCAAGCTTATCCACTTAATTATGACATGTATCACAACTACCACATATACTGTTAAGATCAATGGTGTGGGATGTGGATTTTTTCCAAGTAAGAGAGGATTGAGGCAAGGGGACTATATTTACCCTTTATTGTTTGTAATGGTCATGGAATATTTCCCAAAAATCATCAGCAGAATGAGCAAACTACCTTATTTTTGAATTTCACCCTATGTACAAGGATCACAGATAACCCACCTTACATTTGCAGATGACCTCATGATCTTCAGTAAAGAAAATGAAGCCCATTTACAGAGAATTATGGAGGCTGTAAAGCACTTTTTTGAGACAACTGGGTTATCAACAAATTTAGACAAATGTAACCTCTTCATAGCTGGTGTAAACCTAGAGGTGCAGAGAAGATTACTTGAACTCACAGGATTGCAATTGGGAACACTCCCTATCAGATACTTTGGCTTGCTATTATCCCATAGGAAATGGTCCAAAATGGATTGTCAGCAGTTAAGCTTTAGGATCAGAGCAAAATTAAGATCTACTTCATCAAGACACTTGTCTTATGTAGGTAGATTACAAGTAGTAAACTTAGTGGTATTTGCACTGGAAAATTTTTAGGGTTCTGCATTAATCCTTCACCAAAGTGTGGTCAAATTGTTAGATGCACAATACAGGAAGTTCCTATGGTATGGAACTGAGGAAAAGAAGAAAGTGTCACTGGTGAAATGGTGGCATGTCTGTAGCTCAAAGGATAAAAGAGGACTTAACATCAAAAGCAGTAGATTATGGAATGTTGCTGCGTTCGGCAAATTGATATGGTGGATGCATCAGTGAAAGGATATGTTGTGGTTGCAATGGATTCATAATATATATACAAAGAAAGGAGAAGATGTACGGACATACTCTTCCCGCCCAATAAATTGTAGATGGTATTGGAAACAACTCAATAAAGTAAAAAGAGAGATGTAGGCCTGGTATTGCTCAATTAGCTACCAACTTATAGAATCAGGTGAATATTCTATCTCTAATAGCTACTGTGCACTATTAGGCACAAATACCAGTCTGGAGAGGGCATGAGATGATTTGGAGTAGGGTAGTACTACCAAAACACAGGTTCCTTTGTGGCTGGCAATGTAGGGTAAGTTGCTTACCAAAGAAAGAATGCTCAGATTTGGTTGTCAATGCAATAAGGCAGAATGTGAGTTATGTGATCAACCTCAAATATAGAATGCCACACACTTATTTGCAGAATGCAACACCAAAAATACTATATGGGCTCAAATTTCTAGCTGGTTAAGAGTTAATGTGTAGTTGAAAGAAGTTCATACTACTCTCTTATAGATAAGAAGAAAACAATAGACCAAATTTCAGAAGGAAATTATGGCTGTAGCTTATGGAGCTTTGGTTTATAATATATGGTTAGCCAGGAATAGGAAAATCTTCAAGAATCATCAAGTGAATACAAACTTCATGGTATAGCAAGTGCAAGTAGTGATTAGGGAGAGAGTGATCATGTTAGCAGGATCAAAAGAGGAGAGAAAGAGTGAAATTCATTGAGAGAATATGTAACTAGAGACAAATTCGAGGTTCAGCATGCTTGGCCAGAGAAATGGCAGATGAATGCTCTTTAGGTGCAAATATTTTGTCGGTATGGTAATATTTACAGTTTATTACCAAAAAATACATTCTAAATATATCAACAATGGATAATCTGAAGTGCTCAAAGACATGTAAATTTATATATGCATAAATCACTAGGCAGTGGGTGTTCATAACCCACAAGCTCTAACTAATGCAACTGAACGTGATAATATTAAAAGCTGATCAGAATGCAGAATTTCATAATTCAGGACAAAACTCAATGATTGATTAATAATAAGGGAGATTCATGATTTTAGGTATGGGAAGATGCTAAGACTATGGGAAAACATATATTCAAGGTTTAGTTATAAGAATAAACTAAAGAAATTAAGAAAACTCATACTTGACCTAGAACCCAAAACTTAAAGGGGAATTAAACATGAGAATTTGAGAAGCCTTTGGGACACAATGGGTGGAAGGAACCCATTGATGAAATCCCACATACCTAGAGATAGAGATGGAAGCCTTGGAGAAATACTTGGAATATGAACATGAGATTGAGGAATCCTAACTTGGCTTTAGAGAAGAATAATCGCCCCTATTTCTTGGTTTTAGTTGATTTTGTGAGTTACAGAGATTTTGGGGAAAGTTAGGCTTATATTACACCCTTAGGGAAGCATAAACAACATGTTCTAGGAGTTAAAAGAAAGGGAAAATTCAAAAATGCCCTTCTTAAAACGTTTAGGAATTTTAGGAAATAGTCATCACGATTTAGGTAACGACTCTTTAGTTCTGTGACACGACATGAAACTGGACCTTGTCGTAATGGGCATATAGAGTCCAACAAGGATCAGAGATCGCCCCATTAACCTAACCTAACCATCACATCAATCCACAAGTGCCGAATGAATTCCGACCATATATCAAGATAGCGGAAACAAGGCTAATAATAATAATGTAAGAAGTATCTAACCAATCCACTGATTTCAACATACTAAACCAGCATACCCCAGTCACAGTTATCCACAAGACTCTACAAATTTGATGTCTATAATATGTCGTGACATGCCCCCGACAATATCCAAAAACCAAGTCTTAAACAAGTCTATGTCATAAGATAGAAAGACCATGAAATGTATGAATTCCAAAATAGGGAAGCTCACCACTTCAATGTCAACAGACGAACTGCTCAAACACCTAGTCACTGCACAAAAAGAGAAGAAGAAGCTACAACCCTTGTATCATACGGGGATACTACGTTTGGGGACAGTAGTGGTTGGAGCACTAACATGTAATTTAAGTATGAGGATAAAATAGTTTCATTACTCAAAACCAAGTCAAACCATATTCAACAACATTTATATACATAGGCATATATGTAGATATATATTGATACTTAACGTACCAAAAAAGGGAACAAAGTTTGGCATGTATTTTGAAGCACCCGATTATGGGACATGGAGTGGAAGACTCTAACCTTCCACCCATATAGTTTAGAAAGTTTGAACTTCCCAATCATATTAGGCAAGTGGACTCTAACCACAAGCCATCTTATTAAGAAAGTGAACTCTAACCCCAAGCCGTTTTATTAGGCAAGTGGCTCTAACCTCAAGCCATTATATTAAGCAAGTGGACTCTAACCTCAAGCCGTTACGACCGTTATTAGTCGACATTAGTACTCTAACCCTTTGTCCATGCAATATCACCCATATAATTCAACACTGAAGGACTCTAACCTATTTAGCAAATTTAAACCACCAAGGTTACAATTCAACACCATATATGACCATAAGATCTTTATAAAACCATTTATCAACCAATCACTTTAATAGGACAATGTCTTAGTTCAAATTGCCATTCTGGACAATTTGTTGTCATTAAGACCTTTACAAAATCACTCACTCTTCATTAGCATTCTTATACAAGGCTTTAGTTCAAAACACAATTCAATTTCATGTTTAGGGACTCTAACCCCTTTAACTAATCAAATCACCAATTAACTCATTAAATGGCAAAAAAGTCCTTTATAATACCAATTACCAACCATTCATACTTATTTGGACATTGCCCTAGTTCAAAACACCATTAAAATATGACTTGTTATTCCTCTTAGAAATTTTCACAAACACCTCGAGGGCATACCTTTACTGACACCAAAACCAAACTAGAAGTCATCAAGCTTAGGGATACTCATGACCCATTTGTTAAACCACAATCAACAAGCACCCGTATGTGCAAACCATCACCAAAAACATTTATAAACACAAGTTTAAACAAGAGTAACAATACTCATCACTATGCATCAAACCCTCAATATTTTTTTTCAAAACCACCATCTACAAGTCATAATCAATGTTTAAAACACATGATAATATTATCTAACAATGAGGGAAGAGTTACATGCCTTATACAAGATGATTCACAAAAAGAACTTGACCCCTTTAGCCTCTAGATGAATACCTCTTTGAAACCCTAGCCTCTAATCTTCAAGAGAGAGTTAGAGAGTGTTTTTGGTGTGTTTTGATATTTCAATAAGTGATATGAGAGGCCACAACATGATATTTGGAATGCCCTCAGCTTAAAAGCTGAAAACTAGCTTCGTAGGAGGGTACGACCTCTCTACCTATATCGTAGCCAAGGGTACGAGTGGTACCCTTATCTCATACCCTAGGCCTTACCATGTACCTCCAAACTATCTAATGTACAACCATACAAGGCTAACTCATACACTAAGTTATGAGAAGTACCCTACAACTTGTACACTGGGCAAAATATACTAAGTCAAGCTTAAGGCATTATATGACTTGGTAACTTACCACTCTTACCTTAACATAATAAAATCAAACTACACTGCCTAGCATACTAGAGAGGGGGACATAACCCTACCATAACATACGAGAAGTATGCTAAAACCATACCTTGTCTAGAAACTCAAACTTAGGAAATTTTCTAAGGGTCCAAAACCAAGGTGTTTCAATTCTCCCCCACTAGGATCATTCGTTCTCTAATGACGGGTAAGGTAAGCACAAGAACGAGTTAACACATCATTATATATCAAAAAAACTTTTTACCAAGTTAGATTGGAAAGACACACAACAAAGATAAGAAAATCTACACAACTCAAGCACGAGTTTCTGGAACAGAAAAATAATTATGGATACTTAAACTTTATGTTCTCTTCAGCCTCCCAAGTAGCTTCGTCAAACTTTTGGTTCCTCCATAAAACCGTAACTAAATCCACCTCTTTCATTCGTAATCAATGAACTTATCGATCAAAGATCCTCACCGGGACCTTCTCATAGGACAAAGAGTCTAAAATACCAACATCCTCCAAGGAACAACCAACGAAGGATCACGAATACATTTTTGCAACATAGAGACCTGAAAAATCGGATGAATGGAGCTCAAACTAAAAGGAAACTCTAACTCATAGGAAACATTACCAACCCACATTAAAATCAAAGATGGACCAATATACAAGGGACTAAGATTCTCCTTCTTACCAATCTGCATCACTCCCTTCATGGGAGATACCTTCAAGAATACCCAATCACTAATATTAAACTCCAAATCCCTACGCCTCACATCTGCATAGAACTTTTGGAAACTTTAAGTGGCTTTCAATCTATCACGAATCACCTTTACCTTCTCCAAGGCTTGGAGAACCAAATCAGGTCTGAGCAACTCACCCTCACCAACTTTAGTCCACCCAATAGGAGAATGAAATATCCTACCATACAATGCCTCAAAATTAGCAAAACCAATGCTAGAATGGTAACTATTGTTATAGGAAAACTCAATCAAAGTCAAATGGTCGTACCAATTTCCACCATAATAGATCACACAAGCACACAACATATCTTCCAATGTTTTAATGGTCCTCTCAGCTTATCTATTCATCTAAGGGTGGAAAGTGGTACTAAGGCATACCTTAGTTCCCAAACCTTTCTAAAACAACTTCCAAAAGTGAGATAAGAATGGAGTACCATGATCCAAAATGATAGAAAATAGAGCACCATGAAAATTCACAATCTCTGCAAGATACAACTTAGCATAATCCTTCGCCTTATAACTAGTCCTCACTAGTAAGAAGTGGGCGGAATTGGTCATTCTATCCATAATGACCCAAATAGAATCACATTGATTCTGATACCAAGGAAGATCGGTAAAGAAATACTTATTAATTACCTCCCACTTCCAATCGGGAAAATCAAATCTCTTGGTACAAACCTCCAGGCCTCATGTGCTTAACTTTCACTTGTTGACACACCTTAAACTTAACCACATAGCTAGCCACCTCTCACTTCATGTTACCCCACCAATAGAACTCCTTAAGATCAAGATACATCTTTGTAGAATCGGGATGAATAGCATACCGAAATCCATGAGCCTTGTCCATAATCTTTTTTCTCAATCCATCAACGTCGAGAATACATAACCAACCTTGGTACCTCAAGATACCATTACCCCCAATCAAAAAATTAACAACCTTTTATTGACCCACATTACTCTTAATCTTCATCAAATTGAGATCTAATATTTGATTTTCACTTATCTCAACAACAAGAGACGACTATGATACCTGATGCACGAATACACCACCATCCTCAGAGTCCATGAGACAAACTCAAAAATTAGCTAAACGGTGAATGTCCTTCACCAACTTTAACTTATCCTCATCCACATGAGCTAAAGTACCCATGGATAATCTTTTAAGAGCATCAACAACTACGTTAGCTTAACCCAAATGGTAAAGGAGACTCATATCGTAGTCCTTCAGTAACTCAAGCCATCTCTTTTGTTTGAGATTCAACTCCTTTTGAGTAAACGCATACTGAAGGCTTTTATGATAAGAAAAGATGTCAACATGAACCCCATATAGATAGTATTGTCAAATCTTTAATACAAATACCACAGCTAATAACTCCAACTCATGAGTAGGGTAGTTCTTCTTAAGAACTTTCAATTGTCCAAAAGTATAGGCCACACCCTACCATGCTGCATCAATACACAACCAAGACCCATACGAAAATTATCACAATACACTACAAAACCATCGTTACCCTCGGGCAAGGTCAAAACTGGAGATGAAGTCAATTTATCCTTCAACTTCTCAAAACTACCCTCACACGCATCTGACCATAAGAACTTGACCTTCTTTTAGGTCAACTAAGTCAATGGAGTATCTATAGTTAAAAATTTTCCACAAATCTCCTATAGTAATCAGCTAGACCAAAGAATCTCCGAATATTAGTTGGAGTCGCAGGTCTAGGCCATTTCTTAACCGCCGCAACCTTTTATAGATCTACCATGGCAAAGCCTTCAACCAAAACTCACACTTAAAGAACTTGGCATACAAACTATGATCCTTCAAGGTTTGCAGCACATCATGGAGGTGATCGACATGATCCACCTCACTTTTAGTATAGACCAAGATGTCATCAATGAAGACAATGACAAATAAGTTCAGGAACAGATAAATGACCCTATTCATCAAATCCATGAATGTCGTGGGGGAATTGGTCAACCCAAAAGACATAAATAGGAACTCATAGTGACCATACCGGGTCTTAAAGGTAGTTTTAGGTATATCCACTTCCCTAATCATATGCTGATGATAACCCGACCTAAAATCAATCTTAGAGAAACACTTTGATCAAACAAATTATCGATCCTATGAAGAGGATTTTATGGTCACTTTGTTTAACTGACAAACATCAATACACATTCAAAGGGAACCATCCTTCTTACGTACCAAAAACATAGGGGCACCCCAAGGAGACACACTAGGATGGATAAAACCTTTATCTAATAGATCTTTTAATTTTTTCTTAAGCTCCTTTAACTCTAATGGAGCTATGATATAAGGAGGGATAGAAATTGAATGAGTGAATGAAACTAGATCAATCCCAAAATCAATTTTCCTATCGGGAGGAATACCAGAATGGTCATTGAAAAAGACCTTGGGAAACTCATTAAACACGAGAACAAATTCTAGAAAAGGACCTTCCAAGTTAGAATCTTTAACTCGAGCTAAATGACACAAACACCCTTTAGAAAAAAGTATTTAGGCTCTAAGATATGAGATGAACCTCTCCTTAGGAACTAAAGAACCTCTTTCCTATACAATGACCGACTCATTAGGGAAATTAAACATGACCTTACGGGTCCAACAATCTAAGAAAGCATAACACGAGTGCAACAAATCCATTCCTAGAATAATATCAAAATCAACCATGTCCAACTCTATCAAGTGAACTAGAGTTTCTTTACTACAAAGAACTACAACAAAAACCTTATAGACTTTTTTGACAACTACAAAGTCTCCTACTAGGGTAAAAACAAAAAAAGGACCAAGAGATACTAAGGACCAAAACCAAAATGCACAGCCACAAATAGGGTCATATAAGAGAGAGAGGACCCTAGATCAAGTAAAAAATACACATTATGGGAGAAAAGCTTTAATATACCTGTAACAACATCTGGAGAGACCTCGAACTCCTAGCGAGTAGCAAGTGCATAAAGCAATTCAGGCTAGTGTCGGTACCAGAAATAGAAGAAGAAGTAGAAACAACACCCTTTGGTGCAAGAGTAGATAAAGTAGCAATAGGTACCCTGTTGGCCCAAGAAGCCACTAGAGAGGGAACTCTCACTGTATATGCCTAATATGACCACATCTAAAATATCTATTCCCCACCTTCTTATACTGACCATGATAATCTTGACCACAGAATCTATAAGAAGTATAGGTTGGTGTTGATTAGGCCCCACTTTCCTGAGATTAGGAACCTTGTGCCCTAAAAGTATTACCACTCTAAAAATGTCTATCTCTAGATGACCTTGAGTAGGGAGCACTAGTCATAGAATAGGAGTTAGGACTCACCTAATTCTTCCTCTTGGACCACTTATCACTAAAGTTTTGACCTCTATTTTTTTCAGAGAACCGGGACCTCTTGCTATGCCTCTCATCAATCTCAACTTATTTCTTTTTCTCTTCCTCCACTTTTGCATATACACAACCAATCTAGAGATGTCCATGTTTTTTATTCATAAAGATGCCTTACTTTCGAGGACTAAATCATGTGAAAATATTAAAGCCAACTTTATACTTTCTATCCTTCATGATAGAAACCATCTCAGGAGCATACTGATGACGGGTGATTTTACCACTCATTCGCACCCAATATTCATGTTCATTACCATATTTTTAATGAATAAATGAGACATAATTTTGATTGAATGCACTAATATCCACATTTTGTAGGCACATAGTTAATGAGATTAAAAGATGTGGATTGAAGCTGAAAATGATCAAAAGGAAGCAAGAAAGTGCAAATGAAGGTTTAGAGTAGGAACTAGCCTCAGATACTACGGTTGCGATCATTTTACCGTGATTGCATAAGTAGAGTAAAGTCAATCAACCACAGTCGCAAAAGCTAATTGTGATCACAATAGCCGTGATCGCAGCCAACCCTGTACGATCGCAACATAGCAAAAAAATACAACCTAAGGGAATAATTATAAATGCATGTGGCTGATCCCAAATTTAACAAAAAGACTCAAACCCTAATTATTTATCATATTCCATCTTCCCCAGTAGTTAGGTTTTTCTCTTGAGTTGATAGCCTCCATTCTTGGAGAAGACAATATTGTATAAATTTTGGGTGAAGAATACATTACAGTAACCTCTACATGGAGGAATAGCTCACTCTCATTGGAGATTTGTAGGAGTACAAAGTTTGAAGTAACATTCACCTAGTTTGTCAAATCATTTCAATAGAGATTATGGGTATATCTTTGCTTATTTATCTTATGTGTATCTATCTCCCTCTTGGGGTTATGTGTGAATAGAAATTAAGGTGTGTGTGGTTTGTTATTATTAGCTTCTAATTAGTAGTTCATGTTGATGGGTTTTATCATTGCTTGACCAATTTGGTTGGGATTTATGGGTGAAATCCCTAAATATCTATATGGGTTTGATGGGTGAAAACTACAAACTCTAGAAAGATCAAAGCTATCTTCTAAAGAAGGGTTTTGGGTAAATTTTAGGAATAAACATCATCCTTAAAAGAGGGATATGGAGACCAAAGCAATGATAGACAATTATGTGCGTAGTTTGCTAAATTTTCACTATCTTAAACATAAAAGTGATTTTAAAATTGACTATACCATGGGTATTATCCTAGAAATAGGGATGCCTAAAATTAAGGTTTGGTTACCAATTGTTGAACACACCCATTTGGTATTCGAAAGAATAAATGAGTGAAAGTTTGGTGTTTTGTTGAAAGGCTAGCATCAAAATCTATAGTCAAACTTTCTCATGCTTGATCTACTAAAAATGAAGTTGACTATTATCATCCACATGTTACTTTCTTTAGTAATACATAATCCCAAGATCCGTGGCAAATTGATAAAACTCTAATTATTCATATCCCTAAATTTATACTAGAAAAACCCACAAAGAAACAATAATGCTGATACTTATCTCCTCCATTTTTATCTTTTTATACTATTGGATTAAATTTAAAAAGTATTTATGATTTTGAATTAACTTGATTTCCACTCACATTGTTCCTCGTGGATTCGACCCCGACTCCAAAGTTGGATAAATATATTGACGACGACCACCTTGCACTTAAATTGACGTGTAAGTTGAGAGTTATCAAAAATGGCGTCGTTGCCAGAGAATAATTTGGCGTATTAAGTTAGTTTGGAATTTTACCTTACTTTCTTGAATTCAAACTTGTAAATATTTGTTTGTGATTTTCTTTTGTTTCCTGTGTTAGGTAGATTTTTATTTTATTTTACTTTTATCTATGGCATCTTTCGACAAATATGATTTTGGTAGTTGGAAGTCCTATCTTTACTATCTATGTCCATATTGTTAAGGACCCCACTTTGGAAGAGATTGTTGATATGCTCCCTGGAGAAAGATGGAACCACCATCTTAATCTTATTTGGGAGTATAGTTGCTCTTTATGTGGTGGTCGAGATGGACATTGGAGTGATTGTCCAAATGCCCCCTCCCCTTATTATGCTAACTGAGTTGCTGGTTTTTTTTATAATTTTGATAGGTATTATGATGAGACAAAGGGAGAGCAACATTCCAGGTCCAATAGTTTTAAATCAATGCTTCAAACTATCTTAGATCTAGTAACTATAATAAGGGGGAATGTGGGAATATACATCAATAAAATGATGCATTTGGAAGGTAAAGTGTCAAGATTGAGAAAATGGGCAAAGAAGGAAAGCTTAAAAATATCACTACCTTGCCCATTTCCCAAGAGGAGGTCAATCAAGAAGAGAAACCAAGCTGTGATGATAAGCTTGGTAATGACAAATCCTCGGTGATTTCTAAGTCTACAAAATCAAATAATGTTAAATATGTCAAAATAAAGGAAATGGTACTAGAGTCAAAAGAAGAATCCAAGCCAATCTCTTATGATGACTCTAGTTTATTTTGGGGTGAAGGTGCTATGGAAGAGGAAATTTTAGAACTAAGGGTTAGACCTTATTCAAACTATTTCTCAACATTGTGCTTAGAGGGTGTGATAAGAATCCATCTACCTAGGCAAATGGTGGATTGGGAGGAGAAGGAGTACAATCCCTATATTTTGGAACTTGATATTCCAAAAGAGCACATGGAACCCCATTCATCAAAAGCCAAGGAGCTCAACTCTCGATGTGTAACAAGTGACCTATTGATGTGCTCACCTTTACCTAAGGTACTAGTACATAAGTTTGATGTAAAGATGGGTAAAACGTTCAAATCTTCAAAATGGAAAGATCAAAGATTTCTCACCATGTCCTCACCTCTTACAAGTTTCATCTTAAAATATCTGAATTTTTTGTCCCTCTGCCGCTCATTACATATTGAGCGAGAGTTGGGATGGAGATTTAAATCTTCTAAATGAAAACATAAAATAAAGTGGTAGAGGCATCGGGCCCCGACGTTAAAATAAGTGCTCGATGGAAAGGGATCATGACACAAAAAGTGGCACATATCTTTTTTATTTATGCATAATAGAGTAGATTTTATTTTGCATTTTTTCATGCATAATCCATGAAATGCTAGCACTAGGAGGAATGTTGTATGAACTTGGAAAGAGAAATGTGTGAAATTGGCAAGTTCTAATTGAATAGGAAGTGCAGGAGACCCAATTTTTGGTCTCTTTTATCACAATAGTGGTTCATGCAATTGCGATCGTGGAGGTTTCATGACTACAATCAAGTAACAAGGACAATGATTGTGGTCAAACCATATTAAAAAACCATCCGAATTCCAAGTTCCCACATGCCTCTTTTTTAAAATTCTCTCAACTTGTCTCAAATTTTAAGCATTATGTTGCATATTGAAGTGTTCGTCTCAATCCTTTGCATCACCTAATTTGGTAAGTTGTATGAATTCCCTCATTCTTAATGTAATTACATGATTAGAATGTGTAGTTTAGGTAAAGGCCTGATTTAATGTTTTAATTGCAAAATACATGCTTGTTGATGATTATTATTGTGGTTGGCTGTTGTAGTTAGTGTACAGACTAATGGGGAAGTCTTGAGTACCCAGAATTAGGCATAAAACTACTTAAATTGAAGTGTATACCATGTGTTTGATTCAATGCCCTATAAATTCCATGTTAAATTCTTTGAGTTTGGGGGGATAATCATAATATCTAGGCTTGAGTCCTTAGTATTAATGTTTACCTGCCTAGTATAACATGAATTTGGGGATTAATTTATCTGTTTTAACTTATATGAAGAACTGTAGACTATGGTCTCAGGTACTGCGATTGTGATCCCAATGACTGTGATCACGGCAGCATGGTTGCGGTCACTGCTCCATAATCTTCAAACCCGAGGGCAGTGTCTGTAGGAACCAAAGTTTTTATACATCTGTTCCTTCCCCTAAAACCTCCTATAATGCTAACGCATGAGTTTATCTGATTAATCTAGCATATTTTGGGGTGTGATAATGCTAATGATGGTCTGGAATGTATTTCTTATAGTCACTAAGACACAAAAATGAAAGAATTTGACAACACTAGGTTCATAGCCGTATAATGCCAAAATCTTTACTATGCAGATTTGCCTAGGACAAAGTTATTCCTGAAAGGGGTATCAACTTGGATAAAGTGGAGGAGAAGCTCCCATGTTTCTATGCTAGACACTCTGATACTGGGTGAAGGTGTTTTTCCCTGGACCCCTTCTATGCTAATATACAGTGGGTATGTGAGTTCTACGCAAACCTTAGTATAGTTTCTCTCATAAACCCAGTGGTAACAATAAGGGAAAAGCAAGTAAACTTTGGATTAGAGTAGGTCATGAGGTGTATGGGCTCCTGTACGCTGACATGGAGTAGTTATATGCTAGATCATGCGAGCTAGGGACCTGGATGGCGAACATGCTATGTCCGAACAAAGAGGTTCCCTAGGCCACCACCAAGAGAGACATTTGATGAATGATTTCACAACTGAGGCTAGGCTTTGGCTGAATATCATCTGTATTAGAGTATCGTCCTGCACTCACATGACCATTATCATAGACTTGCAAGGTTATATGGTGGCTTGTATCCTATCTGGCATTGCACTCAATGTGGGTGAGGTTGTGCTCTCAGAGTGGAGGTACTTCAAGAATCATGAAGGTTCATATTTTCTCTTCCCTTTCTTTATCACAGAGCTATGCATAAGAGCGTAGATGGTAGAATATGCTACAGATACCTGGGTACTCCTAAGTCCACATATCTTCCCACTTAAATGTTAGGGCGAGAGAGCCCCAGGTCAAAGAAAGAAAAGGAAGGTGGACTCCGACAAATCAACTCTGAAGGACATGTGCTCTTGTAGACCTTCATCAGCCAACCTCTTTAAGACATATCAGGTCAGATATAGGTGGTTAGGGAGCTTTTGTCTAAATTACCTCAGGGACTGGAAAAGTTCTCCACTGCTCGCCACTCAGATATATCCCAGTCAGATTATGATATATACAAGAAAGAGTAGAAGAATCAAGGTGCCACAGTATCCATCCTTGAGAGAGCCTATTCAAACTTAGCTACATCACACAGGGACCTCAAGGATTCACATAAGAAGATGGTGAAAAGTGAGAAGAAGAGAGCTAAATCCTTTGGGAAGTTGCGAAAGGGGTTAAAAGGAATCTTCAAGGTGCTCAAACCCAATCATAAACTATCTTCACCAAGATTGGGCTGTGAGGACGAGGATCCTACTGATTGGTCTACTGACAATGCTGATAGTGATGGTGCATAATTAGTGGGAGAGAGCAGCTCTTGATGCATATTGAAGGAGACCCTTCTTACTCTTGCTTTATTGCATATGTAGTGAGGACACTGCATTCCTTTTAGTTGTGGATGCCCCCAGATTTGTATTATTTTGGTGATGTGTTGTTGTATATTTCTTTTTATGCAGTTTTGGGATGACATTTTGGATATTGTTTTTATTTTTGTTCTGAGATGCTATATTTGGGCACTCTGATGCTGCCCATGTTTTCATGGATTATCATGGTTTTTAGTTTTAGTTTTTCTTTTTACTTTAAGTTTCCTTTTACTGTTGATGATGCATGATTAGCTTTGGCCTATGATAGATTGAGTGACGACATTCTTAAGGGTAAAGAGTTGTGTTTAGGTTTGGATATATTAATGCAAGGGAAGTCTGGGTACTTGTGGCATTACAAATTATAAATTTGGGGTCACATTGTACTTCATTAGAAAATTCTGATTAGCCATATAGTTAGTTTGCCCATTTTGAGCCAAAACTTGAGAATAAGACTTCGGTTGTTTCCATATTTAGCAAATTTTGTGTGCTGCAAATGCAAAACTAACAACCCCCCCTGTTCAAATTTTTTTCAAAAATCAAAATTGGGGCAATTGAGCCTTCTCGATGAATTTTGTATGCCGTTTGTAGTGAACTATTTGCATTCATCTCTTATATTCTTGTGTTGTCTAGAACTTGCCCCGTTAGTCTTTCAATACTAATTTTGATTGTATTTGGTTGGAGAAATTATCTTAGGATATCTTTCTTATTTTGGAAGCCACTTTATCCTAAAAAGCCTACCCAAGCATGAATGTAATCCCTAGTTACCCACTTTGAGCCTTTGGACCTCTCTTTGGCAAACACATTACAAGCTGTGAACCATTCTTGTTATCCTTCTTTTGAACCATACCCTCTTTGAACTCAAAAATGTAACTTGAGGCTAAATGTAATACCCTGTACTTACCCTTGCTTGATTCAGCTCTTACTGCATGCTTAAGAGGCTTGAGGCTTGAAATTTTAACTAAGTGTTGAGGACTTAGTCTTATATTTGACCCCTTAACTTCAAGGATTTTTATGTTGACCTTCTGTAAGACCCCATAAGATCCTAGCTTGATTCAACTCACTATTGCATGTCAAAGGGGTCCAAGACTGAGAAAATTTCACTAAGTGTTAAGACTTAGACATTTCCAAATCCCCTTAAACTTTGATGATTTTATTTCTGACCTTTTCGGCCTTAGAATGTCAATTTTAAAGTTGATTCATGATCGGAGATGTCAAGGTTACATCTTGGGTGAGTTTTGGATTTTTTTGGACGAGCGTAAGGGTATGTTTGGACTTCCAAAATAGTAGTAGAAGACGATTAGCCCGAGGCACCCACTCCAGTCCAGTTTTGGGGGAGCCCACATAGAGCTCACAGCGTCCACTCCAGTCCGACACTCTGGAGCCCGCGGTACCCGCTCCATCGTGCCCCTTTGTTTTTCTAACTTTTGATCCCATTTTTTAAGGGAAATTGGGTCTTTTCCCACCCAATTCTATCCATAACACATAATGAAAGGCCCCAAGGAGCATTATTTGCCCCATTATTCATAATTTTTCTCCAAGAAAGTAATCCTCTCTCAAGAACAAACCCTAGCCTCCTCAAAATTAAATCTCAAACTTCAAGAAAGCAACCAAAAACTTCCGAGAATTCATCAATTATGGTATATGGGGTTATGAACAAGGGCTTCTTTACCCTTATTCATAAATTGTATGATTTTAAAATTTAATTCTCTTATTTTGAATTAGGGTTCATACCCAAGTTTCTTTATTTTTGAAGCATGTGATTTTAATGAGATTTAAAGTTTTGTGAATATCAAGCAGTGATTATGTTTATATTTTTAATAACATGATTTATATTATGAATGAGATTGCACTATCTTGACTTGTTATTGTTGAAGTATTTCAAGATTGTTATTTAGAATGAAGTTTTATAATGAATTGACATAAGTTTAGGCATGGGTTTTAAGCCCTAAGTTAAGTATTGAGATTTCAAGAAGATTATGATTTTAAGTATTCTTTGATAAGTTCATAGCAAGATTTTTAGCAAGAATTGATCTATTGACCCTAAGCTGAGATAAGCAATCCATATTTTTCATATAGTTTATGATTTAAAGAAACAAGAAGCATAACTGGTTTTTATTAAAAATTCTTATTCTATTTTAAGGTGGATTTCTTAAAGTCTGAGAATTTAAGTAAGGGAGTAGTATTTAGCACCGAGTTGGGTATGAGTTCAAGGTCGCATGCCTTAGAACTATGAGCCACCATAGGTTTAAAGTCGCAATATGGGTTAAGTATAGTGATCACTTAAGTTAAGGTCCTATTTCAATGCCAAGGGAAGGACAACGTTCCCTAGCATGAACTCTTCCATCTGTGGGTAAGACGCTGGACTCCATGATAGCTCACATGGTTTATGTCGGTTAGAAGAATCTCCCAAAAGAAAGAGTAAAAGTAAAGCTTTTAAAAACTAAGTATGTGTCTTACAAAGTTTATTTAGTATGCTTTATTATTCATGTTTTATGATTTTTCAGCTTTCAGTTTTATTCAAGCTCAAGGTGAGTCACTTACACTTAGAATGCATTATTTGAAAGTCTATGAATATATTATGTTATTGTTTTACTTATGAATTCATCCACACATACTCACTACATTCCAGAAGTACTGACCCATATATATGTCTATGCGCTACATTATCTCATAATGTAGGTACCAGTTGTAGTCTACACATCATAATCAGACAGTGTGTAGTTTTCAGTCAGCAGGTGATGAGTCTTTTTGATTGAGGGCTTGAGTCAATCATAGTTTGAGTAGGATCTTATTTTTTTAATTCAATCGTATTGATCAGGGATAGCTGGGGTCGTGTCCAGACTACCTATTATCAATATTAGGAGAGCTTAATTGATAGTCAGTAGATTTGTTGTATTTAATTTCAGTTTTATTTTGTATAACCAGAGTTGTAATCATTCTATATAGTTTTGTATTGAACCTACATAGTAATGGCATCTCTTCTAATTATTTATTTTGGATTAATGTATCTTATTTAGTTGCTCACGAGTTATGCCAGTATAAGGGTTAGCTTGGGATCACTTGTGGTCCTAAGAAATGTGAGACGTCCAAGGGGTAGTCTCATAGTGTTACTAACTTGGTATCAGAGAACAAGGTTCAAGTGTCCTAGGGTTTCTATGAAGCCATGTCTAGTAGAGTCTTGTGGAATGGTACGTATACATTTGTAATTTTCTTCGAAAGGCTATAGGGTATTTATGAAGAGTTTCTTTTCTTTCATACTCTAGATTACGCAGTAAAGTTTTTCTTTTAGAAACTTTGGTCGATTCGTGTGTTACTTCATAATTCTCCATCTATGACTTTTTGGGATAACATTAGTACTAGATTCCAAATTCTCCCAAGATGATGGTCTCAGGTTTACTATCAGTATCTTCAAAAGTCACACAATGGTCTTGAGAGGAGCTTGCTAGTGTGTTATAAGTTCCTTAAGTTGAAAGTTTATGTCCTCATCCAATTGAGTTGTTCATTTAATACAGAATAAGATATGTATTCAGATTCCTTGTTGACCCTACAATATAGATAGTGCTCATGAGAGGACATAGCATGAACCCAAAAAGTTAAATAGAGTTTGCATTCAAGGGATGTTATGACATTGAGTTTTATGATTCATAAGTGGTAGAACCTTCTTATAGTTGAAAGTATGGGTTTAGAAGTGTTGTGACAAGAAAGGTGGTAATGGCGATTAATCTAATGTATATAGATGAACTTTTGCATATGATCGATTTAGTAGTGAGGTGATATATCCTCATGTGTTAGTTTAGTGAAAGGCAGAGAAGGAGTTATTAGTTCATGTGAATTGTTGTTTACTTGAAGTAGAAAAGATGTTATTGATGGTAGTTATTGTTATAGAAATGTATAGGTTATTGATGAAAGTATTTGGTGGTTTAGTATTGTGAATTTAGGATTCTCTTTAGAATGCAAGGATTTTAGTTGAATCTTATAGAGCTACGAAAGAAATTTAGGTATATAGATAGGTAAATGGTAGTGATGTGTAAAGGAAGGATATGCAAATAGATTACAATAAGATAGGTCATAAGATGATGATCAATTGTTGTTATTATGAGGGTCTGGTGTACTGGTGTTTCTTGATGTTTTATTTTATAGCTTCTAAGTGAGAATGGTATATGAGGTTAGGTGGTTAATCATGTCTAGCACTAATCATTAAGTTTGAATAGTGGATGATCATCAAGATAAAAGTAATGATTGTTTGGCTAGTGGTGCTAGTTATTTGGAAGTGATCTAGAAGGCTTGAAGAATGTATGCAAGAGTTTAAGTTCATGTATTTTTAGTTAGGTATGAGGTAGAGGTGTGCCCAAGGTGATATGGGTTTGCATTATTTTCTAAGATTATTAAAGGTTGTGTGTGGTTAGTAGCACCCTTGAGTTACTAAATGGGAAGAAGGCTAGTTATATAGTATATGGTGTTCATAATAGCTAAGTTAAGGAGTTATAGATAGCGATGTTGAGCCTTTTGGTATGATTTTGATTCTAATGGTTTATGGAAAAATATAAGTTTAGAGATGTGATATTATTAGGCTATGATGTAAGTAGTACGGTTCATTAAAGGTTTAGGGATATCCATGTTAAGTGTTAGAATCTAAGTTTGAATCTTTAGAGATTGAGCTAATAGAAATTAGAGTTGAAGCTCTAGATAGTGTGAACTCCGATATGGTGATGCTCATGAAGATTCTAAGTTGGTAAGTGTTCAAGTTATTAGATGGTGACTATTTGGGAAATAGAAAGATAGAGTTGTAAATCATAAGGAAGTATTAGCAGTGGGTTTTACACTTTCATGTGTAGTCTTTCTGGGTGAGTTTATTATTTAAGTGAATTGTTAGATCTAGAACTCTAAAGTAAAATGGTTGCAGTTAAGTTAAAGTTTATTAAAGGGATCCGTAAACTTAGAATTATGGGTTAAAGCTAAAGGGGCGATGATAGATCAAAGAATCAAGTAAGATTCTCAGATTCTAGTAGTGATGCTAGTGTATTGCAGAACAACACTAGGGAGGAAGATGCCCAAACCAGTCTTATTTCAGTATTTGTACTTCAGTTATCATGATATCTACGCGTTTCTTACTTGTAAGTTCCATGATCATAGTTCATGTTCATGAACATAATAGAGAATCATGTACTCTCCCAGTTCTTAGTATGAGGATTCCAGTTCATTCAGCATTACGAATCATGTTCCAGGAATTTATGAACTCCAAACTGTAACGCCCCAAAACCTGGTCTCGACATGTCACACGGTGCTCAAGACAGCAGTAGCCTTAAGCTAACCCTTTCTACCTTCTACTAAGTCTAAATCTCATAATACCAAAAATATAGGTATAAAATCATACTAAATACGGAAATCTGTCTGAACTAACTGAGAATATCTTAATCATAACATCTGAAATAATAGACTTAAGAGTCTGGTCAATCAAAACTGAATAATTTGAATCATATCTAGCAGTTTGACAAGCCTCTACTACTAATGTCTAGAGAGCCACTGGGACAAACCCCCAACTGACTCGAACTGTCTGAAAATACTGAATCATCTAATTTGTTAAGCTAAAAATAAACTGAATGACTAAGTCCCCAAACTATGAGGACTCATCAACTGTCGGAATATAGATAGAGTTTCTCGAAATCACTCTCTCTATGAAAACTGAGCACCTGAACCTACATTATGAGACAATGTAACATATAGACGTATATGTGGATCAGTACTTTGGGAATGTACTTAGTATATGGGGGTGAAATTCGTAAGTAAAACAAAGTCTCAATAGTCATCAAAATTTGTTAAACAATGCATGCTAACTCTAAATGACTCACATAAGCTGGAATATCTGAAATCTGTAATCATGAATAACAAATTATACTTTGTAAATCTAGTGAGTCATAACATTTAGTTATAAAAACCGTACTAATGTTTTGTCTATAAATCATGTTGCCTAAGTATTGAAAGGACTTACTTTTTTATCTAAAATCTGAGAGCTGAAACCTGTAGCTAATAGCTTTCTGTAAAGCATAATCTGAATAAAGCTGTGAGCCTTTACACTTAATTTTCTAAAAACTTTTCTTTACTAGTAGGAAATTCTCTTAAAAAACTATTCTGGAAGGAAGGTTCTTCTAATCGAAATAAACCATGTGAGATAACATGGAGTCCAACGTCTTATTCCCCTCTAGGGAAAACTACATGATGGGGAGAGGTGTCATACTCTTTCCAAGGAGTATAACCTAATCAAAGTGATCACATTTGTAGTTGTCATCCATATAAAAAATGGGAGTAATCTTGTAATCTGTACCTACATTGGCTATGTAGTTTTGTGGAAGTTATGGCACACTAATCCCACACATCCCGCTCGGTGCTAAATACTACTACCTTTAATCTGATGCTCATTCTGTTGGAAATCCACTTTAAAACTAGCATAAGGGTTTATTATGAAACCAATTATGATTTTATCTGATTAAATATGTAAGTAAAGCTAATCTAATTTCTGTAATCTGTAATAAATTTGTAAAGTGGATTTCAAATCTTATCTAAGGATCAAAAGATCAAATCTTTAGTGAAAATCTGAAAATAAACTGATCATTTGATGCTTAAAGCATAATCTTTCTTGAAATAATAATGTTCAATCTTGGGGTAATAACCCATGCATCAAGTTCATGTCAAAACATCATAATAATCATGCTTGGTAATGAAAACAATGATAATTTATCTCAAAATCTGAAAAATTCTGCAATAGGTATGACAATATAAAAATAAACATGCAATTCAACTTCTAAATCACTTGAAATCTCATAATCTTGCAATTAGCAATAATGGGTATGAACCCTAATTTAAAACTCATGTATAATCATTCAAAATCATATAAATTTGAAATAAAAACTTGGTTTTGGGCACAAGGATGAAAAAAGATCCTTGTTCATAAACCCACATACCTTAATTGATGAAATTTTTAAGAAAGCTAGAACTTGAATCTCTATTTGTGCTCTTGAAGATGAACTCTTGATTATCTTGATTTGGGAATCCTCAATTATGAGTATTCTTGGAGTAATAATGGAGAAAAATTGTTTTCTTGGAGAGTAAGTTTTGAGCTCTAGGGTTTTTATTTGAGAGAGAATGGATGAAAATAAGTATAAAGTGCTTTGAATAATCTTAATTCCTTGTTTTCGACGAATTGGGGACTTGGGAGTTGACCAAAGAGCCCTTTTTAAAATTTTCATCAGAGCTGGAATAAGGGAGAAATTTTCAATTTTACATGCCACTGCAATGCGCCACTATCGCGGTGGCTCATTAGATTTTAGAAACTGGGAAAAGAGGCTCCAAGGCGACGTGGTGAAATCGCATTGGGCCACTAAAAAATGGATAAGTCCCATTTTAGCCATCACCGCGATGCGCCACCATCACGGTGAGCCACTGGAAAAGGATGACTGAGACCTAGAACTTCTCCGTGATGTGGGACAATCGCGTAGGTCCACTAGAAATTGATAATTGCCAAATTATCCGTCTCCGTGATGTGATGCCTGCCTAAATGGCATAATGCTTTACTAAAAATGCCATAACTTCTCAATCGAGTTTCAAATTTAGGCGAGGTATCGATGGAAAGCTAATTCAATTTTCTACACAATGAAGGGTCTAGAACTGGAAAATACCATGCATAACAAAGGTTATTCATTTTTTAAACTTACCCTTAGGGTTCTAGGAGCTAAATTGAGCTAGGAAAAAGTATGGGGTATTACACAAACTCAGGTCATGCAACTTATGACTCATGTACTCATGCTTTACAATATGTTCAGTTCCAGGTACTCATGCTACACTCTTAATGATCAGTGAAATACAAATTTTACCATTTATATCCTCAGTTTTTATCTCTATAATGAATCCATGTCGTGGATAATCTATTTCTCAGGCCTCAGTAAAGTGTCAAGTTATGCTTAGTATCCCTTCACATTTCAGGTCCTCATATTCAAACCTTTCAGTAACCTTCCCTTAGTCAAGATAGTGATAATGAACAATTGTGTAGATGGGAGAGAGCAAATGTTTCATGTTGGGAAATATTATTGTATGCTTGTTTTATGTAAGTCTATAAGTTTGAAGGAATATTGAGGTAAAATTTTTTTTTGTGTGTATGTATTGGTTAGTCAATAATTTTTATGCTTACCTTCCTAAGAATAATGCATGGAAGTTGTTATTGATAGAGGTATTAGAGAATATCAGAAAGATGCTTTTATGGGTGTTTGTTTAGAAGTACATATGTTGTTATAAAGATAGGCTTGTATTTCATGTTGGTATGTAAGAGTGTGTGGGTGCATTGTGCGCTAGTGAATTCCTAGTAAGAGGTTGAATTTATTTGTTGAAGTAGTAATAAGGATTATTCATGATGATGGGAAGTTGTGAAATTGCAGGGTGTACTAAATTAATGATTCAAACTAGTATTACAGTGTGTTGTATGCACTTTGTAGATTCAGGTAGGCTTGAACATAGTGAGAGAATTCAGTTCAGCTCAGACTTCAGTGGGTAGAGTTATCAGTGCCTATGTGAATATTTTCAGTGGCCTCAAGTGAAGTGCAGTTTTGAAGTGGAATGTATTGTTGAGTATAATTTTTTAATATAATTCAGTCTGTATATCCAACAATTTAGTTTAGCAGTTAGAAAGACAAATTTCTATAGTTTTTTCATCTTTCGATCTAGTCTTACTATTTGAAGTTTTATGAGTATTGCCATTCCAAGAGGTAGTTTGTTCGATCCATGTAAATTGTGAATTCAGTTCAGTCCATCCACCATGTTTCAGATTCAAATATTAAGTGATGATTCAGTTCGTAAGTATCCCGTACATCATCTCTATTTTTCCTTAGTGTTTTAGCCAAGCCAGTCTCATTCAAGGACGAATATTCCCAAAGGGGAGATATTGTAATACCCCGTACTTACCCTAGCTCGATTTAGCTCTTAGTTGCATGCTTAAGGGGCTTAAGGCTTGAAATTTTAACTAAGTGTTGAGGACTTAGTCTTATTTTTGACCCCTTAACTATGAGTATTTTTAAGTTGACCTTTTGTAAGACCCCATAACAATTCAGCTTACTATTGCACGTCAAAGGGGTCCAAGACTTAGAAAATTTCACTAAGTGTTAAGACTTAGTCATTTCCAAAGCCCCTTAAACTTTGATGATTTTATTTCTGACCTTACCGGACTTTGAATGTCAATTTTAAAGTTGAATCATGATCGGGGATGTCGAGGGTACATCTTGGGTGAGTTTCAGAATTTTTGGATGAGCATAAGGGCATGTTTGGACTTCCAAAATAGTAGCTGTAGGATATTAGCCCACGGCACCCACTCCAGTACGACACTCCGGAGCCCGCAACGCCCGCTCCATCGCACCCCCTTGTATTCGAACTTTTGACCCCATTTTTTTCAAGGGAAATTGGGTCTTTTTCCACCCAAATTCGTCCATAACACATAATTAAAACCCCCAAGGAGAATTATTTGCCCCATTATTCATAATTTCTCTCCAAGAAAGCAATCCTTTCTTGGGAACAAACCCTATATTTCTTAAAATTCAAGCTCAAACCTCAAAAAAGAAATAAGAACTTCCTCTAATTCATCAATTAAGGTATGTGAGGTTACGAATAAGGGCTTTCTTTCACCCTTGTGCCCAAATTGCATGTTTTTAAGATTTGATTCACTTGTTTTAAATTAGGGTTCATACCCAAGTTTCTATATTCTTGAAGCACGTGATTTTAATGAGATTTAAAGCTTTATGTATATCAACCAGTGATTATATTTATGTTTTTAATAACATGATTTATATTATGAATTAGATTGCACTATCTTGACTTGTTATTAAGCATAAAGTTTTATTATGAATTGACATTAGGTTAAGCATGGGTTTTAAGCCCTAAGTTAAGTATTGAGATTTCAAGAAGATTATTCTTTTAAGTATTCTTTGATAAACTCATATCAAGATTTTAAGCAAAAGATGATCTTTTGATCCTAAGCTAAGATAAGAAATCCACGTTTTTCATACAGTTTATGATTTAAAGCAAAGAGAAGAATAACTGGTTTTTATTATAAATCCTTATGCTATTTTAACGTGGATTTTTTAAAGTATGAACATATAATTAAGGGAATATTATTTAGCACCGATTTTGGGTATGAGTCTGTAAGACCCCGCAAAAGCCTAAGCTCAACTCAGTCTTTTAAGCTTGCTAAAGGGTCCCAGACTTAGAAAATTCTAGCAAAGTATTCAAACTTAGTATTATTTTGGCCTTCATAATTTGGCAACTCTTTTTCATGACTCTTATGAGCTTAAAGTATCGATATTTAGATTGATACATGATCAGGAATGTCAGTAGGTGTTTCCGAATGAGTTTTAGATTTTTCGAACCACATTTGGGAATCAAAAATAGTGTATCGATGCAATATTGGAGTGGCACAGTGGACATCGCGTCGATCAATATTTTTCCTTGTATACCAGTGGCAATTTCCAGTGAACCGACATGGACTCGATGCGGTGCATTGGTTATTGCGTCGATACCAATGACACAGTACGTCGTCCTGCGTATCGATAGTCCGATTTTCAGTCATTAAAAGCTGCATCCTTGGGGGGTATTTGGTTATTTTCCCCACCCTTATTCAGCCCTAAAACACGAGATTCAATAGTTATTGAGTAAAATATACTTACTTTCTCTCAAATTTCTCAAGAACAAGAACCCTAGGTGATTTAATTTCAAGGCCAAGGCTCAAGATTTCCACCATTGTTCTTCAGGAATTTAGCAACCAAGGCAAGTCAAGTGTTCATACAAGGGTTCCCTTCCACCCTTGGAGTTCAAGAATCCCTTTTAACTACAAGTTTATGAGTTTGATGAAGTTCATGGTTGAATTTGAATGTGTTAATGATTACCATGTTAATGGGGTTTCTAGTTCATGATTTAATACAAGATCCATGTGGAATTGATTGATATGTGTGCATTATCATGTGAAACCATGTTGAAACCCTTGAAGTTGTAAATGTGGAATTGAACTATGATGTGTACATGTTGTTTTAGTGTCATATGCATAGATTATGTCCTTCAAGTGTTTGATAATTGTTCATGAGAATTAAATAACGAAATTATATCATGTTAGCATGTATTCAACTTTATGTCATGCAAGTGTCTGACAGAATGTCCCTATGAATGAATGATGATCAAGTAGTTATTTATAATGTTTCAAGATTGTGCCATATCATATAATTTATGCTATCGAGTCCTTGGGGTATTCAATACCCGACAATTTAGTTGTTTACCTAGAGCTATGGTTAGTCACAGGGTAGTATAATTCATGTCACGATTGATTGAATTTAGTCAGTTAATAGAATTTAGTAGTATTCTATCAGTCCATGGAACCCAATGAACTCGGTTCAATTCAGTTATACAGTACAATTAGAAATAGTTCAGTCTAGCCTAGAACAGTCTAGAATCTAGTACAATGTCTATTTAGTTGGGAGTAGGATTCAACACCGAGTGAACCCACAGATGTGGCTTACCTGCCAGTAGAGAGTGTGATCCCTAGAAGCAATCCTTGTGTTCCAGAACTACGTAGACAGCGTAGGTTGAGACATCAACATGCCAGTTGAGGGTTGATGAGGTGATCTACCTGCCAGTTGAGGGTACCACCGTTCTTATTCAGAGCACGTGCCAGATAAGGATGACTCAGCTTGTCTTTACCTGTGGCACGGTACTGATACCCTTCCAGCTTGGGTTATAGGTTGGACCCCAATCAATTCAGAGAGGGGAATGTCATTTAGATGATTACTTCCTACAATCTCAGTTTCAGTTCCAGTCTCAGTATAGAACTCAGTTTAGTTCTACAGAAAATTAGGACTGTCAGATACAGTCACTCAGCTCAAAATAGAACTCAGTATAGTTCTACACAATCAAGATTGTTAAATACAGTCACTCTGCTATTAGTAACTCAATATCAGTAGGCTCAGATATCAATTAATCAGTATTCAAATTTGATAATCCAGTGTTATCATGATCTCAGTTACAGTTTACATATTGATGTATGTACTCTCATTAAGTTATACTCACATCATTTAGTCAGTATTGTTCATGCATATGAACCCATGCATTTCAGTCTACCTCACTTTGCATACCAGTACATTCAAAGTACTAACACATACCTTTCTTTCGGACTATGATGTTTTATATCATAGGTTTGGACTCATGAGCTCCCGATCATACTTAGCATTTCAGCTATTCAGCTGACAAAGTTAATGGTTAGTCCTCTTAGTTCGAGGACATGATGATTATTTTAGTAGTTCAGCTTATTTCAATAGTTCAGAGTTAGTTGGGGACTTGTCCCATCAACTCCATATTTCAGACAATAGAGGCTTTTTAGACTAGAGTATTTTTTAGAAACATGTTTCAGTTTTGGTATTGTCATACCGTATTCAATTTGATTACAGTATTGAACCTTATGGCATGTTTTCTGCCTAATTTTTTCATATTTGCAGTATTACTATTCAGTTATTATAGCAGGTACCAGTCATGGGGTTAGCTTGTGGTCCTTCAAGATTATGAGCACCATGTAGCGTCCGAGGAACAGACTCGAGGCGTTACAGATCCAAGGTTGCATTCCCCAAAACAACGAGCCACCATAGGTTTAAATTCCCAATATGGGTTAAGTATAGTGATCAGTTAAGTTAAGGTCCTATTTTGATGGCAAGGGTAGGACAGCTTTCCCCATCGTGAGCTCTCCCATCCGTGGGTAAGACACTATACTCTATGAAATCTCACATGGTTTATGCCGGTTAGAAGAACCTCCAAAAAGAAAGAGTAAAAGTAAGGAATTTAGAAACTAAGTATGCGGCTCGTAAAGTTTATTCAGTATGCTTTATTATTCATGTTTTACTATTTTTCAGCTTTTAGTTTTATTCAAGCTCTAGGTGAGTTACTTACACTTAGCATGCATTAGTTGAAAGTCTAAGAATATATTAAGTTATTGTTTTACTTATGCATTCATCCCCACATAATAAGTACATTCAAGAAGTACTGACCCACATATATGTTTATGTGCAACATTGTCTCATAATATAGGTACCAGTTGTAGTTCACACATCATAATAAGATAGTGTGCAGCTTTCGGTCAGCAGATGATGAGTTCTTTTGATTTGATGGTTCGAGTTAATCATAGTTCTAATAGAATATTACTTTTTTTATTCAGTTGTATTGATTAGGGTTAGCTGGGGTCATGTCCCGCCTGCCTATAATCAATATTAGTATAGTCTTCATAGATAGTCAGTAGGGTTGTTGTATTTAATTTTAGTTTCTTTTTGTATAACCATAGTTGTAATCGTTCTATATAGTTTTTTATTGAATCTACTTAGTAAGGATATCTCTTTTGCTTATTTTTATCATATTAATCTATCTTTTTTAGTTTCTCAAGAGTTATGCCAGTATAAGGGTTAGCTTGGGATCACTTGTGGTCCTAAGCATCGTGTGACGTCTGGAGGGTAGTCTTGGGGCATTACACTAAAATCCTATGTTGGGGTGGTGAAGATTGATGGATGTAATTTTATGGCTGCAAAGTTATAGTGATATGCCCAAGTTCCTAAGCATTGAAAACAAATGAATAAATAAAGAAAGGATCCAATAAAGGGAAGAATTGTTTGAAAATTGCAAAGGAAAGAAATCGAAGAAAATGGGTGAACAAAGGAAGCGAAAAGTAGGCATAAGAAAAGAGAGAAAATGGAGAGGAACGTCACGTAGTCAAAAAGGTGGACTAAATAGTGTGATGTAGATGTTCAAGGAAGGGTGTAGCCATGTTATCCCAAAGAGAGAAAATAAGAGGATTGCCTTGTAGTTGAAAAGGTGTACTAAATAGTGTGATATAGATGTTCAACAAAGGGTTCATCCTTAGGGGATATTTGGGTCTTTTCTCCACCCCTATTCAGCCCTAAAACACGAGATTCAGCCTTCATTGAGCAAAATATACTTACTTTCTCTCAAATTTCTCAAGAACAAGAACCCTAGGTGATTTAACTTCAAGGCCAAAGCTTAAGATTTCCACCATTATTCTTGAGGAATTTAGCAACCAAGGTATGTCAAGTGTTCATCCAAGGGTTCCCTTCCACCCTTGGAGTTCAAGAACCCCTTTTAACTACAAGTTTATGAGTTTGATGAAGTTCATGGTTGAATTTGAATGTGTTCATGATTAACATGTTAATGGGGTTTCTATTTCATAATTTACTACAAGATCCATGTGGAATTGATTATTATGTGTGCATTATCATGCGAAACCATGTTGAAACCCTTGAAGTTGTAAATGTTGAATTGAACTATGATGTGTACATGTTGTTTTAGTATATTTTGCATAGATTATGTCCTTCAAGTGTTTGAGAATTGTTCATGAGAATTAAATAATAAAATTATATCATATTAGCATGTATTCAATTTCATGCCATGCAAGTGTTTGATAGAATGTCCCTATGAATGAATGATGATCAAGTAGTTATTTATCATGTTTCAAGATTGTGCCATGTCGTATAATTTATGCTATCGAGTCCTGTGGGTATCCAATACCCAAAAATTTAGTTGTTTACCTAGATCCATGGTCAGTCATAGGATAGTATTATTTATGTCATGATCGATAGAATTCAGTCAGTTAACAGAATTCAGTAGTATTCCGTCAGTCCACGAAACCCAGTAAACTTAGTTCAGTTCAGTTAGATAGTACGATCATAAATAGTTCAGTCCAGTAAAGAATAGTATAGAATCCAGTCCAGTGTCTATTCACTTTGGAGTAGGATTCAGTACCGAGTGAACCCACGGATGGGGACTCACCTGCCAGTAGAGGGTGTGATCCTTAGAAACAGTCCTTGTATTCCAGAACTACATAGCCAGCGTAGTTTGAGACATTAACCTATCAGTTGAGGGTTAATGAGGTGATCTACCTTCCAGTTGAGGGTACCACCATTCTCATTGAGAGCACCTGACACCCTTCCAGCTGAGGTTACAGGTTGGACCGCAATCAGTTCAGAGAGGGGCATATCTATTAGATGATTACTTCCCACAGTCTCAGTTTCAGTTCCGATCTTAGTATAGAACTCAGTTTAGTTCTACAGAAAATCTGGTTTGTCAGATATAGTCCCTCAGCTCAGAACGAAACTCAGTATAGTTCCATCAACTCCATATTTCAGACTATAGAGGTTTTTCAGACTAGAGTATTTTTTAGACCAATGTTTAAATTTTGGTATTGTTATACCGTATTCAGTTTTATTATAGTATTGAACCTTATGGCATATATTTTGCCTAATTTCCACGTAATTTAAGTAGTACTATTCAGTTATTGCAGCAGGCACCAGTCATGGGTTAGCTTGTGGTCCTTTGGGATTATGAGCACCGTGTAGTGTCTTGGGTACAGACTCGGGGCATTACAAACTTGGTATCAGGGCCTAAGGTTCAACAGAGTCTTAGGAAGTCTGAAAGCCCCATCTAGTAGAATCTTATGTATGGATGTGTAGTGCGCCATATTTATGGACAGGAGGCTACGTGGTGTTTTAGGAAAAGTTTCCCTTCTTTCAGTATTCATGTCATATGAGTGAGCATGAGTTTCAGTTAAACTCCCTGTATAATCCAAATTTCTCCTTCGTTTATAGAATATGCCTCCAAAGAGGAATAAGGGAAGAGGAACGGGAGACTAGCCAGAACCCCAGCCCGCCCATCTAGATCCTCTGGATGAACATGTCTGCCACGCTGAATTCACAGCATCTTTCATTATCTTAGCTCATTTTATGACAGCCTAGAATGAACATCCAACTACTTTTTTGGCTAACCCAGTGGCCAATACTGCTGCTGCCAGGATTTAGCATTTCACCGAACCCTCCATCTTTTACTGGGTCTAAGTTAGATAAGGACCCTTAAGAGTTTCTTGATTAGGTGTAGAAAGTTACAGATATTATGGGAGCGACTGCTGTTGAGAGCGCTGAGTTCGCCGCATCAGTTGCATGATCTTGCCCACTCATGGTTTAAACATTGGAAAGCAGAAAAGGCCGCAGATGCAGGGCCCATAGAATGGGAGGAGTTTGCCACTACTTTTTTAGATAGGTTCTTCCCATTAAAGTTGAAGGAAGAAAGGGTTTTGGAGTTTATAAATCTAAACCAGGGAAACATGATAGTGAAAGAGTATTATCTCAAGTTTACTCAATTAGACAGATACGTTTCTCATGTAGTAGTAGATAGCAGATCTAAGATGAGTAAGTATATGTCTAGCGTGTCTAATAGTATGGTCAAGGAGAGTAGGACCGCAATGTTGATTTAGGATATGGACATATCCAGGATCATGGTCTATACTCAGTAGATAGAGGAGGCTAAGAATAGGGAGAATAAGAGAGAGAAAAAGAGAGGGAAAACAAGTAGTTTCAACTTCGCACAACCTAAGTCAAAGGGTAGGAATCGTTCTCAGTTCAACCCGAAATCCTTAGCTCCAGCTCCGTCCTTAGCCAGTGCTCCAGTGCCAAAATTCGGAGATGGCAATAGAGATAGGGCATCAGTCCCTAAATCCCAGGGTAGTGTTAGTAGCACCCAAACCAATCCCCATTGTCAGAAATATTATAGAAATCACCAGAGTATCTGCAGAATAAGAAGCGATATGTGTTTTGGGTGTGGCAAGCCAGGCCACAACGTTAGAGATTATCCTCAGTCAGGTTCTCAGGGTCATTATAACCGTCCCCCAGCTCAGTCGGGTCACTCGAATCAACAGGGTGACGCTTTCAGTGCCACCAGTGGGCAGTGCCCAAATAGACTCAATGCTCTTTAGTCCCGACAAGATCAGGAAAGTTCTCCTGAGGTGGTCACTGGTACGTTACAAGTTTTCCATTTACATATTTATGTTTTGCTAGATCCAGGAGCTTTGTTGTCCTTTGTTACTCCATATATAGACATTGATTTCGAAGTCAGTCCTGAAATTCTAGCAGAGCCTTTCTCAGTTTCTATCCTAGTAGGTAAATCTATCATAGTCCGGTGGGTATACAAGAACTGTACGGTTATGATATCTCAGAAAGTCACTTCAGCAGACTTAGTCGAATTAGAGATGACTGATTTTGATGTCATTCTCAGCATGAATTGGCTTCATTCGTTGACTACAGAAACAAAATTATCCAGTTTCAGTTTCTGAATGATCCCATCCAAGAATGGAGGGGTAGTACTTCAGCACTTAGGGGTCAACTTATTTCTTACCTTTGGGCAAGAAAAATGATATCTAAGGGATATGTCTACCATCTCATTTGAGTCCATGACTCTAGTTCAAAAAACCTTTACTCTTGAATCAGTGTCAGTAGCATGTGAATTCCTAAATATATTTCCCGAAGATCTTTTCGGAGTTTCTCCCGAAAGGGAAATCGACTTCAGAATAGATCTTCTTTTAGATACTCAGCCCATATCTATTCCGCCATACAAAATGGATTCAAGAGAGCTCAGAGAATTAAAAGAATAGTTAAAAGATCTCCTAAATAAGGGATTTATCAGACCCAATATGTCCCCATGGGGAACACCAGTTTTATTCGTGCGTAAGAAAGACGGTTCTCTCAGAATGTGTATTGACTACCGTCATCTAAATAAAGTCATGGTCAAGAACAAGTATCCACTTCCCAGAATCGATGACTTATTTGACTAACTTCAGGGTGCCAGTTACTTTTCTAAGATAAACCTCAGATCAGGCTATCATCAGCTCAAAGTTAGAGAATGTGATATCCCAAAGACAACTTTCAGAACTCGGTATGGTCACTTCGAATTCTTAGTCATGTCGTTTGGTATTACCAATGCCCCAACAGCCTTCATGGACTTAATGAACCATATGTTCAAGAAGTACTTGGACATGTTCATCATAGTCTTCATAGATGAAATACTTGTCTACTCCCGCAGTGAGCATGATCATGTAGACCATCTCAGAAGATTATTGCAGACTCTCAGAAACTATCATCTATTCACCAAATTCAGTAAATGTGAATTTTGGCTAAGGTTAGTATCCTTCCTTGGCCATATCATTTCTGGTAATGGCATTAGAGTTGATCCCTAAAATACCAAAGCAGTGAGAAACTACCCTAGACCCATCTCTCCATCAGATATTAGGAGTTTCTTGGGCTTGGCTAGCTATTACCGATGGTTTTTTTAGGGATTTTCATCTATTACATCCCCTATGTCCAAATTGACTCAGAAGAAAGTCAAATTTTAGTGGTCAAATTCTTGTGAAAAGAGTTTTCAGGAGTTGAAGTCTCGACTCACTACAACTCCAGTTGTGACCCTACCAGATGGTTTAGATGGGTTTATGGTATATTGTGATGCCTCTAGAGTTTGTTTGGGGTGTGTTTTTATGAAGAGAGGTAAGGTTATAGCCTACACCTCTAGACATCTTAAACCTCATGAAAAGAACTATCCTACTCATGATCTTGATTTAGCAGCAGTAGTATTTGCCTTAAAGATTTGGAGGCACTACTTGTATGGTGTGCACGTTCATGTGTTCACATACCATAAGATCCTGTAGTATGTATTCTCTCAGAAAGACCTAAACCTCCATCAGAGAAGGTGGTTGGAGTTGTTGAAAGACTATGAAATAAGCGTCCTGTATCATTCGGGTAAAGCCAATGTAGTGGATGATGCTCTCAGTAGGATGTCTATGGGTAGTCTTGCTCATATGGAGGATGGTAAGAAGAAGTTATCTATGGAAGTTCATCATCTTTCCCGACTAGGTGTTCGCTTAGTGGATTCGTCAGAAGGTAGTGTATGGGTGTAGAGTAGTTCAGAATCATCCCTAGTTTTCAAGGTGAAGGAAAAATAGGATGGAGATCCTAGTCTAGCTAAGTTAAAGAAATCAGTCAAAGATCAGAAGGTAGAGGTTTTCTCCCAATGGGGAGATAGTGTGTTGCGCTGCCAGGGTCGGCTATGTATGCTAGGTGTAGATGATTTGAGTCAGCAAACTCTTGCAGAAGTGCATGGTGCGCGCTACTCTATTCATTCAGGGGCCACTAAGATGTACCATGATTTGTGGGAGATCTATTGGTGGGGTGGGATGAAGAGAGACCTTCTAGAGTTTGTGGCTAAGTGATTAACATGTCAGCAGGTTAATATTGAGCATCAGAAGCTAAGTAGGTCCATACAGGAGTTCAGTATTCCCACCTGAAAGTGGGAAGAAGTGAACATGGACTTTGTGACAGGTGTGCCTCGTACTCGTTGCTAGCATGATTTAGTTTGGGTTATTGTATATAGGATGACCAAATCATCTTATTTTCTACCAGTCCATACCTCTTATCCATCCGAGGAATATGCCAAACTCTATATCCGAGAGTTAGTTATATTTTATGATGTTTCATTGTCCATTATCTCAGATAGAGGTACCCAGTTCACCTTTCATTTTTGGAAGGCATTCCAAAAGGGTCTTGGTACCCGAGTTCACCTCAGTACATTCTTTTATCCTCAGAAAGATGGTCAAGCAGAAAGGACCATTTTGACTTTAGAAGATATGTTGTGACCGTGTGTAATAGACTTTAAAGGTAGTTGGGATGACCACTTGCCTTTGATTGAATTCGCATATAACAAAAACCATCATTCCAACATTTAGATGGCTCTGTTTGAGGCTCTTTATAGGAGGAGGTGTATATCTCCCATTGGTTGGTTTGTAGTGGGTTAGGTTGTAGTGGTAGGGCCTGACTTGGTATTTGATACCTTAGAGAAAATTCAGTTAATTAGGGAATGACTTAAGACATCTCAGAGCTGACAGAAATTGGACGTAGATGTACGGAGAAAGGATCTCGAGTTCGAGATTGGTGATTTTGTGTATTTGAAAAGCTCTCCTATGAAAGAAGTGAAGAGGTTTGGCAAGAAAGGGAAACTCAGTCCCCGATATGTCGGTCCTTACCGTATTCTCAGCCGTTTCGGAAAGGTAGCTTACGAGGTTGAGTTTTCTTCAGACTTACCTTCAGTGCATCCGGTGTTCCATGTCTCCTTGCTTAAGAAATGCATAGGTGACCCAGTAGTCGTAGTCCCTATAGAGGGCATAGATATTCCAAAAAGCCTCTCTTATGAAGAGATTCCAGTTAAAATCCTTGATTATCAGATTCAGATTGAAGAACAAAGAAGTCCCTCTAGTCAAAGTACTTTGGCGGAATTAGTCCATTAAGAGAGATACTTGGGAAGTAGAAACAGACATGTAGACTAAGTATCCTCACCTTTTCTCCACATACTCAGACTCATCCCAAGGTAACAGATTTCCTTTGAATTTACTCAGTCTCCTGTTCAGATATAGCTACCAACTTGGTATCAATTGATGTTGCATACTCAGTCATGCATTCACGAATTAGTTAAGTGACGTACTCATGCATCAAACATCCAGTATATAAGCTCAACTTATCAGTAATCCCAGTCATGCATTAATAGATCATATTCAGCTATGTACTCATGCTTCAGATATGCATGTCCAGTGTCTAAATCTAGTCTATCAGTATTCTCAGTTTAATCAGTCTCATTCGAGGAAGAATGTTCCCAAGGACGAGATATTGTAAGACCCCACAAAATCCTAAGCTCAACTCAGTCTTTTAAGCTTGCTAAGGGGTCCCAGACTTAGAAAATTCAAGCTAAGTATTCAGATTTAGTATTATTTTGTCCTTTGTAAGTTGGCAACTCTATTTCATGACTTTTATGACCTTAAAGTATCGATCTTTAGATTGATACATGATCAGGAATGTCAGTAGGTGTTCCCAGAAGAGTTTCGGATTTTGTAGACCTCGTTTGAACCATATTTGAGAATCCAAAATAGTGTATTGTCACAATCTCGGTGCGCCGCATCGGCCATCGCATTAATCAATATTTTTCCTTGGCTTTTAGTGGCAATTTCTAGTGAAACGACGTGGAGTCGACGTGGCACATTGGCTATTGCATTGATGCCAATGACACGATGTATCGACAGTCTAATTTTCAATCATTTAAAGTCGCATCCTTGGGGGGTATTTGGGTCTTTTCTCCACCCCTATTCATTCCTAAAACACAAGATTCAACATTCATTGAGCAAAATATACTTACTTTCTCTCAAATCGCTCAAGAACAAGAACCCTAGGTGATTTAACTTCAAGGCCAAATCTCAAGATTTCCACCATTATTCTTGAGGAATTTAGCAACCAAGGTTTGTCAAGTGTTCATCCAAGGGTTCCCTTCCACCCTTGGGGTTTAAGAACCCCTTTTAACTACAAGTTTATGAGTTTGATGACATTCATTGTTGAATTTGAATGTGTTCATGATTATTATGTTAATGGGATTTCTAGTTCATGATTTACTACAAGATCCATGTGGAATTGATTGATATGGGTGCATTATCATGCGAAACCATGTTGAAACCCTTGAAGTTGTAAATATGGAATTGAACTATGATATGTACATGTTATTTTAGTGTCATGTGCATAGATTATGTCCTTCAAGTGTTTGATAAATTATTCATGAGAATTAAATAATGAAATTATATCATGTTAGCATGTATTCAAGTTCATGTCATGCAAGTGTTTGATAGGATGTCCCTATGAATGAATGATGATCAAGTAGTTATTTATCATGTTTCAAGATTGTGCTATGTCATATAATTTATGCTATCGAGTCCTAGGAGTATTTAATACCCGATAATTTAGTTGTTTACCTAGAGACATGGTCAGTCATAGGATAGTATGTCATGTCACGATCGATAGAATTGAGTCAGTTAACAGAATTCAGTAGTATTCCATCAGTCCACGAATCCCAGTGAACTCGGTTCAATTCAGTTATAAAGTACAATCAGAAATAGTTAAGTCTAGCCTAGAACATTCTAGAATCCAGTCAAGTGTCTATTCAGTTGGGAGTAGGATTTAGCACTGAGTGAACCCATGAATGGGGACTCACCTACCAGTAGAAGGTGTGATCTTTAGAAGCTGAAAAAGACCAAAAGGAGGTATGGATTGGAGCTGAAAATGACCAAAAGAAGGTATGAAAGTTCAGCTGAAGATTTAGAGCAGAAACTAGCCTCAGTTACTGCAGTTGCCAACAGATGACCGTGATCACGACAGTCAAGTAAATTCAATTAACCATGGTCGTAAAAGATAATCGCGGTTGTGGTAGCCACGATCGCTGTCAAGCCTGTGTGATCACGGCATGGCAGAAAAAAGTAGTCCAAGGGCAGAATTGTAAATGCACATGGTTGATCCCAAAATTAAAAAAAAGACTCAAATTCTTATTATTCATCATATTCCATCTTCCATAATAGTTAGGTTTTTTTCTTGAGTTGATAGCCTCCATTCTTAGAGAATACTATATTGTATAAATTTTGGGTGAAGAATATATTGCAGTAACCTCTAAGTGGAGGAATAGCACACTCCCATTGGAGATTTGTAGGAGTACAAAGTTTGAAGTAACATTCACCTATTTCTTTAATAAATCATTTCAATGCAGATTATGGGTATATCTTTACTTATTTATCTTATCTGTAGCTAGATCTCCCTCTTGGGGTTATGTGTGAATAGGGATTAAAATGTGTGTGGTTTATTATTGTTAGCTTCTAATTAGTAGTTCATGTTGATGGGTTTTATCATTGCTTGACCAATTTGGTTGGGATTTGTGGGTGAAAGTCGTAAATATCTATATGGGTTTGATGGGTGAAAACTCTAAACTCTATCAAGCTCAAAGATATCTTTGAAAGAAGCGTTTTGGGTGAATTTTAGGAATCCACATCATCCTTGAAAGAGGGATGTGGAGACCAAATGAATGATAAACAATTATGTGTGTAGTTTGCTAAATTTTCACTATCTTAGACATAAGAGTGATTGTGAAGTTGACTATACCATGGGTATTATCCTAGAAATAGGGGTGCCTAAATTGAGGTTTGGTTACCAATTGTTGAACACACTCATTTGGTATTCGAAAGAATCAATGGATGAAAGTTTGGTGCTTTGTTGAAAGACTAGCATCAAAATCTAAAGTCAAACCTACCCATGCTTGATATACTAAAAATGAAGTTGACTATTATCATTCACATGTTACTTCCCTTAGTAATACATAATCCCAAGATCCGTGCCTAATTGATAAAACTCTAATTATTCATATCCTCGAATTTATACTAGAAAACCCAAAAATAAATACTAGTGTTGATACTTATCTCCCCAATTTTTATCTTTGTGTACTATTGTTTTGAATTTAACAAGTATTAATTATTTCGAATTAACTTGATTTCCACTCACATTGTTCCTCGTGGATTCGACCCCGACTCTAAAGTTGGGTAAATATATTGACGACATCCGCCTTGCACTTAAATTGACGTGCATGTTGAGTGTTATCACATACCTAGACAACTGATGGAATTTCAAGGCATAGTCCTTGATAGATATCCTACCTTGCCTCAAATTCACACACTCTTCCACTTTCGTTTCCCTCAACTCCTAAGGAAAGAAGAGGTCTATGAAGGAACTACAGAAATCCTCCCACACGGAAGAACTAGCATCCTTACCTCTCGATTGTTCCCACTCTTCATAGCATTGATACACCATATCTTTCAATTGATAGGAAGAAAAATCAACACCCTCAACCTCCGAAGTATGTATAATCTGGAAGATCTTCTCCATTTCATCAATGAAATTTTGGGGATCTTTCTCAACCTTTACACCCATAAACATAGGAGGTGCAACCTTATGAACTGGCCAACCCTTGTGGCCTCTGAAGATGTTGAAACAGGAACACCACGCTTATAATGAGAAGATACCAATTGAGTTAATATATTAATGGAGCGACAAAACTCAGTATTAGTAGCATCTGCTTGATGTAACTTGGTAGGAGTATCACTCTCAGAAGTAGGGTTAGTGGGAGCAGGTGGAACCCCATGAGGAAATTTAGATGTCGCAACCCTTGATCGAGTTTGAACCCCAGACGTTTGATGAGCTTCATCCATATTTTCCTCAATCAGGATAAAAAAGTTTCCCTGAATGTCAGATCTTCTTGGAAGCATGATCAGACAGATAACCAAATAGAAATCAGAGAAATACAATACCTTAGACTCTATAGCTCGGATAAAACCACAATAAATGGAAATATTCCTAAATGTCTCATATCCCCTCTCTTAAAAGTGTGACACGCTACACATCCATAAAAGAAACTCTACTTGACATGGCTTTGTGGAAACCCAACTGACCATGAACCTAGGCTCTGATACCAACTTGACACGACCCAAAACTAGGCCTGGTCGTAATAGGCATCTCGAGTCCAAAAAAACCCAGAGATCGCCCCATTAACCTAACCTAACCATTAAATCAATCCATAAGTGTTGGATGAATTCAAACCATATATCAAAATAGCAGAAACAAAACTAATAATCATAACTTAAGAAGTGTCTAATCAATCGATTGATGTCAACATACTAAACCCGCATACCCCAGTCCACAGTCATCCACAATCTTCTACAAATCCAATGTCTATAATATATCGGGACATGCCCCTGACAATAGCCAAAAGCCAAGTCTAAAGCAAGTCTATGACATAAGATAGAAAGACCATAAAATGTATGCCTTCTAAAATAGGAAATCTCACCACTTCAATGTAGACATACGAACCGCTCGAACACTGGTCACTGTACAGAAAGAAAAGAAAAATCTCTGGACCCTGTATCACGTAGGGGTACAACATACGGAGACGGTTAGCGGTTGGAGCGCTAGCATGTAACTCAAGAACAAGGATAAAATAGTGCCATTATTAAAAACCAAGTCAAACCATCATATGAAAAAACATGTATATACATAGTCATATATGTAGATATATGTATATAGATACTTACCGTGCCCAAAAAAGGAACAAGGCTTGGTATGCATTTTGAAACACCCGATCAAGGGACATGGAGTGGAGGACTCTAACCTACCACCCATATAGTTTAGAAAGTTTGAACTTCCCGATCATATTCGGCAAGTGGACTCTAAACTCAACCCATATTATTAAGCTAGTGGACTCTAACCCCAAGCCGTTTTATTCGGCAAGTGGAATCTAACCTTAAGCCTTTCTATTACGCAAGTCGATTCTAACCTCAAGAAGTTGCTACAATTATTAGTTAACATTAGGACTCTAAACCATTGTCCATGCAATAATACCTATCCAATTCAAAACTTAAGGACTCTAAACCATTTAGCTAATCTAAACCACAGAGGTTATAATTCAACACCATATATGTCCTTAAGGTCTTTATGAAACCATTTATCAACCAATCACTTTGATAGGAAAATGCCTTAGTTAAAATCACCATTCTTATCAATTTTTTGTCATCAAGACCTTTACAAAACCACTCACTTTTTATTAGCATTCATATACCAAGCTTTAGTTCAAAACACAATTCAATTTCATGTTTAGGGACTAACCCATTTAACCAATCAAATCACTAAAATCAGTAATTAACTCATTACATGGCTAACAAGTCATTTATAATACCATTTACCAACCATTCATACTTATTAGTCCATTACCCTAGTTCAAAACATCATTAATATGTGACTAGTTATTTCTCTTAGACATTTTCACAAATACCTTAAGGGTATACCTTTACCAAGACCAAAACCAAAGTAGAAGTCATCAAGATTAGGGTTAATCATGAACTATTTATTAAACCACAATCAACAAGCATCCACATGTCCAAACTATCACCAAAAACATGTACAAACTCAAGTTTAAACAAGAGTAAACAATACTCATCACTATGCATCAAAACCCTCAATATTTGGTTTCAAAACTACCATCTACAAGTCATAATAAATTTTTAAAAAACATGATAATTTTAACTAATAATGAGTAAAGAGTAACATGCCTTATACTAGATGATTCACAGAAAGAACTTGACCCCTTTAGCCTCTAGTCGGACACCTCTTTAAGAACCTACCCTCTAATCTTCAAGAGAGAGTTAGAGTATGTTTTTAGTGTGTTTTGATATTTTAATAAGTGTTATGAGAGGACACAACATTATATAATGTTGGGACTTAAAGGTTTTGGGATGGGAAATGTCTAGAATGCCCTCGGCTTAAAACTTGGAAACTAGCTTCGCAGGAGGTTACGACCTCCCCACCTGAACGGTAGCCTAGGATATGAATGGTACCCTTTCTCATACCCTAGGCCTTGCCATGGACCTCCAAACTATCCAAAATATGACCATACAAGGCTTACTCATACCTAATAACTTATACCCTTGGCAGAATACACTAGGCCAAGCTTAAGGCATCATACGACTTGGTAACTTACCACTGTTACCCTAACATACGACTAGTAAGGTGTTTAATCAAACTTTGGATAGAATAAAACCAAACTACACTGCCTAACATAAGAGAGATGGGTCCATAATCATACCATAGAATACGATAAGTATGCTCAAACCATACCTTGTCCAGAAACACAAGCTTAGGAAATTTTCTAAGGCTCTAATGCCAAGGTATTTTGGTCTAGTAATGAGTCGTTATGAGGAGTCATTTTCAGGGACTTTATTCCTTGTTGTTTTACTATTTTGATAAAGGGTCCACCTAATGATTTGTTTAGAGTAATAACGAGTTGTATGTTGAACTCGTCATTATTGGACTGAAGTCTTTGGTCCATCACTTCACTATCGTGACAATGAGTCTTCGCTATGACTCGTTGTGTCTAATTAGGAGTTGTTTCCAGGGCCGTTGTCACTGGTATTTTGATAATTCCTTAGCCAATTTATCATAACTTTTTACTATGATACCGAATTAAGGTGAGACTGGTGGCATTGGAAATCTAACTCAATGGTTTATCTTTTGGTGGGTCTAGAGCATAAAAATTTGGGGTATTACAAACTATTTCTATGAATCTTCATATTATTAATTTTGAATATGAATACAAGGTTCATTGAGCTTGGTCCTAAATTCGATGTATGTGATCTTAATGACTGGTACTTAAATTTTCGAGCTTTTAAGCTTAATCTTGAATATGGTGGTATTGATCTTGAATTATACTCCTTTGTTTAATTTATATGAGTTTATTTTACTTGACATAGAGTTTAAGAAAGAAAGAAAGACTTATTGAAACTTGTAGTCTAAAATAAGCCACAAATTTTTGTGGAGTCAATTCATCGTATTGTCACTCAACTTAGGAAAATGCCCCACTAAAGTCATTTATATTTTCTTAGATCCTATAATGACATTCATTTTTATGTATTTTTATTACAAACTTATAATTGGTAAAAGTAACTTAAAAGATGGTGAAAGAAGATCAAAATAGTCCCTTTAAGTATGAATGTTAAATTTAAATAATTCTTATTGTCATGGTCCAACTTACAGGACCGTGCAGACATCTACTCTAATCCATCTATATAGGAGAACTCTTACAACCCAGTGAAATTATATGCGAAAGTCAATAAAAACCAAAAAATATTTCTTTTATTATAATAAATTTGCAAACTTAGTGAAAGCATAGAACCTTCGCAAGGAACTAGTCTAAACGTGTACAAGGGCTTCTAAAAAGAAATACAAATGCAAAACCTTCTCAAGGAGCTTCTAAAAATATAAACACCTTCTACTTTAGGAACAACAATAGAAGCTTTTAAAAATCTTTATTGTATCAATCATGAAACACCTACTAATACTGCAACTATATAATATCCCAAAAAGGGTATGACAAGAGTAGTATCAGTACAAAACCGCATGTACTTGTAAGCATCATCGGTCGACCAAAATTATATCATATGAACATCACATAAATATTTATAAAGAACCATGAAAATTGAGGGATATTAAACTAGAAACTTCATTAAATTTTTTCTTACTACTGATGGATATTAACATCCATAGTCGCCAAGTACCCAATATTTGTCAAGTCAAGCCTCATTTCATAATTATCTATGAGTTCTACGATACCTTAACTCACTATTCATTAGCCTCGACTGTATAATAAATAAGACCCTTATGTAACCCCTAGCCTTGTTCCAAAAATTTGGTCATACCTTGACACTCTAGCTTCATCTAGTTCATTTAAGTCTATAAGGCACAATTTAACAAGATATTAACACCCACCTCTCTTTCCCAAAATAAAATAACCAATAGACCATCGATCATATCATGACATACAAAAATGAACACCTATCTAGTGAGGGTTAACATAGACATCAGCTCAAGACAACACACCACTATCCTCCCCAGACATTCAGGAAAGCATGGTTAATATAGGGACAAATGGGTCAACAATTGATAATGCCCAAACTACAGCTCTCGTAAGAGTGTAAGCGGTCGCTGTCAAATATAGAACCCAACTGGGTTGGGTGTCGAATCCCACAGGGAATACTTGGTCACTAAGTGTTGCGACTATTAGTAGACTGTTGGTCGAAAATTCTACGGAAAGGAGGAAATTTGAGTTTGGCGTGAATTAATACTATGGAAGTAAAAATGGAATGCTTGATTTAGTAAGATTTAATCACAGAGAATAATAAGTTAGGGTTATGTCCACCATATGAGTTCTACGTATCGATTAACTATGAGTAATGCGGAATTCAGACATGCATGCACTTATAGAGATTCGTATTCTAATGGTAAATCCTAGTGTTTCTCAACCATCAAGGATTATTTCACTTTAACTCTCTCGAGCCTAAAGTGTATAACTAACGGTACAAATTCTCCAAGAAGTTAACCCAGTTACGGTACTAACGTGTAAATAGGGGTTGGTAGCCCTATTTCCTTGTCACACTCTCTTTTCCAAACATGTAACTTTTCTCTCGAACAAGTTAATGCTATAATTGCCTATTCTCTATGTTTGCAACCACGAGAATTAAATTAAAACGAAGAGAGTAATGATATAAGTAGCATACACATCAAGAATTCACAAACTCATAGTAATAAATAGAGTCTCATAAGGCTTCCATAACCCTAACAGAGAAGTTTAGTTACTCATGATTACAACGGAGATCACAATAGATATAATCATCATACCACAACCTAGAATAAACTTGGCGATGGAGATGGTTTAGGCGTCAACTAGGGTTTGACGTTTTCCCTTCTCTGTTGCTCACAAGAGTCGTGCTTTCTCTGTCAGAAAGTAACGTGAATAATCCAAAAGTGGCGTATCAATTATGAAAAAAAATAATGAATGAATGAATGCTGAAAAATTCAGCAAATAAGGTTCTTATAACATCCTTGTCCTAGTCCTATTAAGTTACTGCTGCACCCCTAAGTATTTAAAAATACTGCTTTTGCCCGAGATAATTTCTCCATGCGTCACATTCAGTCCATAAGCTTCCAAAAGCTGCCTTCCCTCTTCTGTGAAGTTTTCCTTTGCTGCCCAAAGGTCCACAAAGTGCTGAAATCTTCATCATTAATACCTGAAAACATGCTAATCACGTAGGTTAGCTCACTTACAGGAAAATGGACTAAAAGTGCAGGAATTATATATTTTATCCTCAAAACTTAGCTATAACATGGGTAAATTATGGTGTTTAGGCGTGTAAATACACCTAACATCAACACCCCACATTTAAAGCTTTGTTCGTCCTCGAACAAAATATTACGTCCATGCAAACATCTAACTAGGATTTCACAGCAGTAACACAAAATGTTCAACAAGACATGCACGGCAATTATTAACAAAGAGTAGTTTTCTGGATCACTACTAGAAACCATTCAACCTCCAACATAGACTCGTGATGATGGATAATTTGTATCCACAAGTTAAGGCACCAAGAATCATACAAAACTACCCAAAACTCATCAACCATGTGTGTCTCACACAAGATATCACCCATAATCACTCACAAGTTTTGCATTTTTCGGAACATGGGTATAAGATTCTCCTTGCTCTCACTCTCACAAAGAATTCATATGTTGCAACTGATGACCATAGGCTTGCCCTTAGTGTAATGCTCTACTAATATTAGAATGCTAAGCTTAGGATCAAATAGGTCTTTACAGGTTGTAATGTAGGCTAAGGGACAGGTAGGACTATTTTGGCCAGAAATAGTGACTATGTTCCCTAAGCACTTTAATACATCACATTATGCCATTAACACTCTCTTTTAAACAACCCTTCTACCTTTCTTTTCATCTAACACCCCTTTTCACCTATTTTGTTATTCAATTATAAACACAAAGATGAGAATATACAACTTATTTTGTTATTTTTCTATTTCTATTTTTTTTTATAAAACACCTCTATGATAGCCACTCTTATTCACAACAATTTCAAGTACCAATACACTCTGAGGCATCACTCTCACCCACTTTCCTCTTATTTTGTCACATGACTCTACAATTTAAAGCACTTAGGAATTTGGATCAAATTATGGTTTTGAAAAAAAATGGATTAAGCTACATATGAGGCTGTCAAAGAAAATAGCTAAAGGCTCAAAGGGGGTTAACTAGGATAATGTCCACGGGTAGGTAAAAAGAAGGTAAACAATCACAGGCTGCCAAAGAAATGCCTAAATCATCTCCTAAACTCACACTCTTTATTTCGCTTTACACACACACCAGGCAAGTTCTAGCATCAGTCACAACACAGAATATACTATAACTTCACACACACAAGGCACATGGTCACTTTATTGGGAGCAGTATAGACTCTTGACCCAACAGGTGAATGAATTGAACCACACAATTATCACACAGTGAGTCACACTTAGAGCCTAAATGTCTCAATAGTAATGATTTAGCACAAACTCTTGTTATAATACCATGCCGTCTATCAGAACAATTTCATGAAAAATCTAAAAAAAATTGAAAATATTACGACTAATTAGCAAAAACAAGAATAAATGTAGGCAAAGAAATACAATACAGCAGACATATACCCTCACCCCACACTTAGATGGGACACACTTCCCTCAGTGGAAATAAATAAGGAAAACCTGATTAGTCGAACTCCTCTTCTATGTCTGGGGTCATGCCCCCTACGTCGTAATTATCATTAGAGTCGTCATCATCAGGTTTCTTCCCCTTTTCTGACCTTTCTTGCCCTTTCTGTGAGGTGGACACTTTTTCTTTTCCTTGTCGTCCTTTTGGGGCCATTCTACCTGAGATTAAAAACAGAGTCATGTTAGCCTCATCTCGGAAGATTCAATCGAAAAACAAACAGTAGTGGCACCACCCCACACTTAATTTGTTGGCACAGACTAATTAAGTGAGTGATGTCGATTACTCAGACTTCATCGACATACATTTAGGCGATATGTTCAGCACAGTCATACGTTCATGTCATCTTAACTATCCTTTCCAATTCTATTTCATGTAATCTTGTCTATACTTTCATGTTTGGATGAATGCACTTTTTGAACAAAACTACCACATATGGATCGTACCACAAATAGAAACAAGTTATTGCATAGGCATAATCACACCATCTTATGCTTGTGGTCAATCATAATCGGTATCTCGATGAATGAGTCATTCAAACATTCAAGCTTTCAACTTACAAGATTATGTATTAACTTCACAATTTCGACTTCATAAAACTATGACAGTGTATAACAATCAAATACAAGTCAGAACAAAGTCAAGAACACCCACACGTATTCTTTCACTCAACTAGATGTATCATAACAAACCAACCACATTCTAATCACCAACACCACTTCAAAATCTAATAAATCATTATAAACGTAGCATTCCAACAACTACGAAATATAAAAGAATAACTTACTTGGTGATGGATTCGGAAGATAAGCTTCCAAGATTAGATGAGCAAAAAGAAAGATTTTGAAAGAATGGGAAAGCTTGGGTGGCGCCTATATGGAGCAAACAATTTGATTTTGTCTTAAGGTTGAAGTTCTATTTATAGACCAAGGCTTGGGTCAGGTTTGACCCATGAAAAATCGGGTTAGGAGACCAAAAAGCATAAGTAGGCGGCGCCTAATGCTTTGCCTATGCTTAGCATAGGCGGCGCCTTTAGCAAAGCCTAGTTGAACATAGGCGGCGCCTATGCTATGGCCTAGTTGGGCATAGGCGGCGCCTATGCTATGGCATTGTAGATTCAGAGAGCAAAGGCAATGGCATAGGCGGCGCCTTTAGCTTTGCCTAGTTGAGCATAGGCGGCGCCTATGCTATAGCATTGTCGATTTTGAGAGTAAAGGCAATGGTATAGGCGGCGCCTTTAGCTTTGCCTAGTTGAGCATAGGCGGCGCCTATGCTATAGCATTGTCGATTCAGAGAACAAAGGCAATAGCATAGGCCTTGCCTTGTCCGTTGCCTAGATTTACATAGGCCTTGCCTTGTCCATTGCCAAGATTTGTATAGGCAATGCCTAACCGAAAGCCTTTTTCTCCTTCATTACTCACTTACTACCTTTAACATTGCTCACTTTCAAATCAAAATTTAAGACCAAGCTCCTCCTTTATACGTCTTCCCCTACACTTAATCAAAAATAACAAAAATGATTAGAAAGATGGGTTGCCTCCCACCAAGCGCCTTAGTTTTGGTCGTGGCTCGACTCTTCTTTTTGGATTTTTATTTAACAAAACAAACTCCTAGGAAAACAAAACGACTAAAAATGATGGGTTGCCTCCCATGTAGCGCTTGATTTATTGTCGCGGCATGACATAGTTACCTCGATTACTTAGACTTCGTCGAGATAGATGGTGCATCATTTTCTGAATGGATTCAGACGATGCTGATGCTTACTTGTAGGCATGCAATCTTCTTCGAGATGACTTTTGTGCATACATATCCCAGGAGGGATACCAATTATATCATCAATAGTCCAACCCATAGCTCTCTTGTACCTCTTCAGAGCAGAGATGAGAGCCTCTACGTGCTGTTCACCTAAATCAGCCGTAACACTCACCAGAAGTGTATTTCCACTTCCTAAGAACGCATACCTTAGGTGGCTGGGGAGCTCTTTCGATTCTAGCACTGGTGGCTCTTTAATGGAAGTCTTCGTTGTTGGTGAAGGTCGATTCCTAAGATCAAGGTCCAGCTTCTTAGTAGCATGAGAATAGGACTTTATTCCTGTTAGAGCGCAAACAGTTTCTTCATATTCTTCAACATCCTCATGCTCAAAATTCAACAGTACAACAGACAATGGCTCAACAGTAAGCTGTTTCTCTACAGATAATCTTTTCTCATCCTCATAGTAAACATCAGCTACAGAGAACACATCCATATATCTAGGCTGCTTCATTGATTTATATACATCAAAACGGACCACTTCGTCATTCATCCGAAATAAAAGCTCATTAGCTCTTAGATCAATAAGCACACTTCCTGTTGCAAGGAAAGGACGCCCCAAGATTATGGGAACTTCAAAATCCACCTCGCAATCCAAAATAACAAAGTCTGTAGGAAAAACGAAGGTGGAAACCTTTACCAATACATCATATAAGATACAAACAGGTCGTTTTACCGACCTATCTACCATCACGAGCCGCATATTGGTTGGTGTAGGATCACCCAACCCCAACTTTCTGTAAATAGATAGTGGCATCAAATTAATGCTAGCTCCCAAATCGCACAACGCCTTAGCAAAATCCAACGATCCAATCGTGCAAGGAATAGTGAAAGCACCAGGATCTGCCTTCTTCTGTACTAGCGATCTTGTAGCGATTGCACTACAATGATGAACATTATCTGCCAGCTCATAACTTGCTGCCCGCTTCTTTGTCAACAGGTCCTTCATGAATTTAGCATACCCAGGCATCTTTTCTAGCGCCTCCACCAACGGAACATTAATAGTCAGCTGCTTCAACATGGTCATGAATTTACTGAACCTGGTGTCATCAGCTTTCTTCTTCAGTCTCTGCGGAAAAGGTGGTGGTGGAAGGGGAATCATTTTCTCCACCACTTCCTCTTTATCTTGCTTCCGATTATCACTCTTTTCAGGCTGGTGACGTCTAGGTGTAACATCATGAGCACTCACTTCAGCTTCTACGGCATCTTCAAACTCTGCTTCATCAACATTCTCTGCTATATCATCAACCACCTGCTTGCCTTTGGATGGATTTTCCAACACTTTACCACTCCGGGTAGTAATATCTATACACGATCCGTCATTCCTTGGGTTTTGCACAGTGTCACTGGGTAGCGTGCCAGCCTTTCTTTGGTTGAATGTCGCTGATAATTGACTCAATTGTTGCTCCAGCTGTTTTATTGCAGTAGAATGCGAGTCAACCAATTGATTTATTGATGACAAATCATTCTTTACCTCAGTAACGCCCATATTGGTTGCCTCCACCCCTTTCAACAGCTTAGCCATCATATCATCCATGGACATCTTTCAAGAGCCAGACGCCACAACCTCACGGTTTCCAGGAGGAACATACAAACCACTCCTGTCAGTCTTATTCTTCCAACCACCTTGATCGCGGTCCTTGTATCCAGATTTATCATAATAGTTCCGACCTTGGTTTCCTTGGTCATTGCCTCGGAAACCCCCTTGATTATTCAAGTAATTTGCTTCCCCCTCAGAATCGGAATCATATCTTCCCTGTGATACAATGGCTTTAACCTTTTCGGTCTTCCCTGATAATAAATGCTTGGTAAGAAGATCCATCTGCATTTTCATGTGAGCCATATCTTGGTCACGTTCCTCTTGTCTACGCCTCTGCTCTGCAGTCATGCCAACAGATAAAGTAGAGCTTGCTACCTCAGCATCCCTGGTATGCCAGGCTCTACTCTGCTTTGTCATACGATCCAGCATATCACTCTCCTCAATAAAAGTAAGGTCCATGAATGACCCTCCTGCAGCATTATCAACCACTGGCTTTGTCACCGAGTTCAAAGACCTATATAATATTTCCATCAAATGGATATTCGTCATCTGATGGTTTGGGCACCGCATAAGCTTCTTCTTGAACCTCTCCCATGTTTCGTGGAGAGCTTCAGTTGGAAAGCTGTCGAAAATTGTTGATCTCATCCCGTAGTTGGGCTCTCTTGGATGGCGGAAAGAATCTTTCTAGGAAAGCGTCTTTCAGTTGCCTCCAATTAGTAATAGAATCAGGAGTTAGCCCGTTCAGCCATAGAGTTGCCTCCCCAGACAGAGACAATGGAAATAAGCGCATTCTAATTGCATTCTGTCCAACTCCTAGATTGTCAAACGACTTGCATGTTGAAATAAAGTTGATCAGATGCATATTCGGATCATCGCCTGCGAGTCCACCAAATAACCCCTTGAGTTGCAACAGCTGGATCATGGTGCTAGTGATATTAAACTTGGCTCCGGGTGCCAAGGGTGGAGGAATAATAGCCCCTGTGGCACCAGCTCCATCCAAATCATCATCATCATCATCAAAAGGAGCCTGCACAGCTCGGCGTTCAGGTCTCATTCTAGCTTGACGATATCTCCTGTTCACAGGTGCTGCCACCTCATCTGCACGCCGTGGATTAAGTAACTCATCATCACCCAGGTCCTCATCATCAGGATTTGTTGCCCGACCTGGGTTATCAATATTCTGTTGATGCACTTGAGCAGCTGCCAACGCAGCTAACCTAGCCTGCTCCTGTTGAGCAGCCCTTCTTTCAATGTCACCTTGTGCATCCATTCTGCCAATAAGTTGTGGTTCAGGATTTATGGGTAATAATGGCTGACCAGATCTTCGTGTATTTGGCATGCACTCTACTAAAACTGAACAAAACAAAAACAACAACTAAAAATAAAATCTGAGAATTTTTGACCAAAGGGTCTAGTAACTATCACAAACTTAGTTGACAACCGTATTCCCAGGCAACGGCGCCAAAATTTGATAACGCCCAAACTACAGCTCTCGTAAGAGTGTAAGCGGTCGCTGTCAAATATAGAACCCAACTGGGTTGGGTGTCGAATCCCACAGGGAATACTTGGTCACTAAGTGTTGCAACTATTAGTAGACTGTTGGTCAAAAATTCTACGGAAAGGGGGAAATTTGAGTTTGGCGTGAATTAATACTATGGAAGTAAAAACGGAATGCTTGATTTAGTAAGATTTAATCACAAAGAATAATAAGTTAGGGTTATGTCCACCTTATGAGTTCTACGTATTGATTAACTATGAGTAATGCGGAATTCAGACATGCATGCACTTATAGAGATTCGTATTCTAATGGTAAATCCTAGTGTTTCTCAACCATCAAGGATTATTTCACTTTAAATCTCTCGAGCCTAAAGTGTATAACTAACGGTACAAATTCTCCAAGAAGTTAACCCAGTTACGGCACTAACGTGTAAATAGGGGTTGGTAGCCCTATTTCCTTGTCACACTCTCTTTTCCAAACATGTAACTTTACTCTCGAACAAGTTAATGCTATAATGGCCTATTCTCTATGTTTGCAACCATGAGAATTAAATTAAAACAAAGAGAGTAATGATATAAGTAACATACACATCAAGAATTCACAAACTCATAGTAATAGATAGAGTCTCATAAGGCTTCCATAACCCTAACAGAGAAGTTTAGCTACTCATGATTACAACGGAGATCACAATAGATATAATCATCATACCACAACCTAGAATAAACTTGGCGATGGAGATGGTTTAGGCGTCAACTAGGGTTTAACGTTTTCCCTTCTCCGTTGCTCACAAGAGCCGTGCTTTCTCTGTCAGAAAGTAACGTGAATAATCCAAAAGTGGCGTCTCAATTATGAAAAACAATAATGAATGAATGAATGCTGAAAAATTCAGCAAATAAGGTTTTTATAACATCCTTGTCCTAGTCTTATTAAGTTACTGCTGCACCCCTAAGTATTTAAAAATACTGCTTTTGCCCGGGACAATTTCTCCATGCGTCACATTCAGTCCATAAGCTTCCAAAAGCTGCCTTCCCTCTTCTGTGAAGTTTTCCTTTGCTGCCCAAAGGTCCACAAAGTGCTGAAATCTTCATCATTAATACCTAAAAATATGCTAATCACGTAGGTTAGCTCACTTACAGGAAAATGGACTAAAAGTGCAGGAATTATATATTTTATCCTCAAAACTTAGCTATAACATGGGTAAATTATGGTGTTTAGGCGTGTAAATACACCTAACATCAACAATCATGACTCATCCATAATATTCCCCCTCTTGTTCTTTTCGTCAAAGTAATTATGAGAAAATATATATTATACCCACTTATTTTATTAATATTAACCCGGACCTCTCATGGATCCCCTTGAAATAATTGTAAAAAAACATAATCATAAATTTCAGTTCATATAATGCTCAATACACAAATGATCATATAGTATGATTCACAAAAAGTACCAATATATAAGAATAAAAAATAACTCATTCTGCTTAGGATACTAGCATAACACAACAATGATAACAAGTACATAAGAAACCACCACACTCAGGAAACCCACATATAATGATAACAAGTAGGCCAAGTTCACTCAACTAATCCACATATAATGATAACAAGTAAGCCTGATTCACTCAAGGAAACACATATAATCAAGAACACATAATCCTCGGTTAACTAAAGGAACCAACACACTAATTTGTACTTTGTATATAGATGCTAAGAGTATTATATATGTGTCCATTAGTCATGAACTGCAGGGGATGAGTCCTTTTTTTTGTTCCAAATCCCAGACATTAAGTGTCTACCAATATTATATCACAGTCTCGTGGAGATGTCCAAATATGGGTACATTTCACCATAATGATAGATATCACAATAATCATAACCACAATGATAACAAAACAACACTTGTAAAATCCAACAAATTTTCATACAACTTTATTATATGTGATTAGGACTTAGGATATTAAACAATTATTCACCTTCCTTGAACTTGCATTTTACAAGTAATACTAAGAATTATTTATCATGCAACCTAGCTCAAACTAGGTTTCAAATATATTTAAACCATTACTTGCAATTTTCATGTACAACTCATCAGTTATAACCCACCCCCATCTGTTCATCCTAACAGTGTGCTATCTTACCGATTCCTATTCCTCTAAATACCACTATAAATTCTTCTGAATCACCAACACTAACTACCCTTAATGAAGAGTTAAGTAAGTTAGCCCAATTTCTAGTTCTACACTATTAATAACCAAACAAGGATGAACAATAACAATGTAACACATAATTTTAGGAACAATTGTAATATTATACTATAAAAATTGCTTTCCACCTAATTATTTGGGTTTTATCCATCTTATTCATTCAAACTCCATGACCGAAGGCCTAAGCATGTAATCTACTGTCAAACTATGTCATGCTCATTCTTTCTAACCTAGTTCTGAACTATTTAGATAAACCTGGCCTACCTGAATGCGAAGCAGTTGATATAGAGGCATGAACACGAGCTTTGACTCTATTAAGGTGATTTTTGATGTAGAATTTAGCAAAAAAACCTCAGTTATTACCCAACTGATGTAGAAATTTCTCCTCTCAATTGCTTTCAAGCCATGGGGTAACTATTACCCAAATGAAGATGATTTTCGAATGAACCTCACGCCTTTGCAACTGAAAATGAGAAAAAAATGTACATATATGCATACAAACATACATACATACATTTGGAGTGTTTGGTCCTATCATCCTGCTATAGCGGCCTACCGGCTTCCATGGCAATGCGGCCATAGCGGAAAAATTTTCACTATAGTGGGATGACATCAACCCAATTAAAATTTTTAATTTTAGGTTGTGTCGTGCCATATAAATTTGAGATTGTATTTTCAAAATTCTATGTAACCCATACTCGTAGTGAGGTCTCTTTTATAACGACATAATAGGTCGTTACAATAGATATCAATTTATCTATCATTCATCCCTGAACTATCATAATTAGAAAAGAACAACATGAGTTACAATTACACCATAACGCCCTTACTGCGATAACACATTTACAGACTTACACAAAATACCAAAATTTCACTCTTCCTTGTTATAATAAATTTTCAAACTGTAACTTTAATACTACAGGCTCCACCTAGAATTCGCTCTGTCCTTACAAATCTTAGAAAAGCTAAATAGAGCATAACATTTCTCAAGCGTGCAAGTTATTCGAGGCTTTGCAATACACTAGATTAAAATAATTCAAGCATAACGGGTGGATATTTTCACACTTTGTGGATCGCATTCCCTTTGTAGAGGGAATATTCCCACTATAGTGGAACTACTATAGCAGATTAGGACCACTATAGTAGGGGTATTGTCATGACCCAAATTAGGGCCTAGTCGTGACGGGTATCTCAAGACCACCTAGAGCCAGAGACCATCCCCTTAGTATAGTCAACCAGAACACAATATGATATAACAGTGGAAGATAACCAAACATATAAGCAAGATAGATAAGATAACCAAAAGTGACACTAGGAGTCAAAAACAATAAATTTTCCCACACTTTGTCCATAAAAGCCTCTAAATCGAAATACCAGGTTAGATCAAAAAATGCCCCCGACCATGGTTAAAAAAGGAATCCAAAATATAAAGATAAATCGATGGGATTTTGATATCATAAAGAAAGTAGTGAAATATTCAGCCTTCCAGAAGATGGAGGCTCACCATGTAAACACGGACCAACCGATGAACTAGAATCACCTAACTCTACACAAGGTAACCGAAGAACCCCTAGGACCCTACCTCATTAAATGATGTAGCATTTGGGGACAGTTAGTGGGGTGAGTGCTATCATTAACTCAAAGAAGGGATAAAATAATGCCATAATCAAACCAGTCCAAAACCATTCAAAAATCATATGCACATATTCATATATACATATATATAAGATGTCGGGATAGGAAACAAGGTTTACCATGAGATTTAAAAACCATTAACTTGAAATGTGTAGCTCTAACCATCCTAAGGGCACCAACAATCTATATAAGCTCATATCTTTCTGCTGAAAGGATCCCAACGCGTATTACCCGCAAGAACCAGGAAAATTAGAAGAAGGGCCAAAGCCATCGAGGATCCAACCATTCCATATATATATATATATATATATATATATATATATTTACTAGTTTAGGTGTACGCACCTCGAGTGTGTACCTCACTTTAATGAGTATAATCATTACAAGAAATATGATATTTGTTTAAATAATTAGGATGAATAAATAATTAAATTCAATATCTTTTGAATATGTAAAGATGGAGAATTTATTTAATTAATTATATAATTATTGTAAATGTCTAAGATACAAATGACACAGGTGAAGTACAATTATAACCCCTTAAATTACGGTTGGTATCTTCAATAAGCCGGTGATTAGTGCTTGATAATTCATAAAGTTGCGCAATTTGACTTGGTTCCATCCTAAAAGTGCAATGTTTGCCATGCAGATTTATGCCAATTCAATCCCTCTTCTTAATCAAACAATCGATATCTCGTATCTATCACTTCAAATATAGTCATGCTCTTTGTCTGCACTTCACCCATAATATTAAAATTTAGTTTGTTACATGAATTTAGAAAAAAAAAAAAAACAAATAGTGCCTTAGAAAAGAAAAAAAAATATTTACTATGATTTGATCAAGTGACATAAATATTGAAAAACTAATATTAAAAAATACACATCTCTTTGATAAAATAATCTCACGCTAATCAAATAATTTTAGTAAATTTCTATGTGAATGAAGAGACAAATATATATTATTTTAAAATATATAATTCAATATATATATATATATATGTATATATATATATATATATCATTTTAATTCTATAACTATTGATGTATTAACATAAAAAAATTGAATGAAAGACACATATACATATTTTAATTAATTAAATTAACCCTTTTAAAATTTATTAAAGTGAAAATTCAGGGATTTATGATATTTGACCAACTTGCTCTTACTTTCATTTATATGATAATTTACATCTCACATTTACAGAACTAAAAAGAAAGTGACGTTCTTCTTTTGACCCCATTGTGAGTTACATAAGTCCATGATATTTTGTTATACTCCCTATTTAACATTTTAGGAACACAAATTCTTTCTTCTACTAAAAAATAAGAATTATTCAAATTGCTTAATAGAATTTCTCCGGAAATCTATCTATGGGATGCAATAAAAAGATAATATAGATATTAAAATAATACAATTAAACCTAAATTTTATAAGAAAAAAATCCTCAAAGTCGACCGTCATTCGTTTACAACTTGCAACTACCACAAATTAATACGATAATAGAGATATCCAAACAATACAATTAAATCTAACGCTTACCTTAAAAAATTTCTCAAAGTCGAACGACATTTATGTACCACTTGTACACTAACCTTTATACAAAAATTTCTCAAAGATGACTGACATTCATCGAGCACCTATAAACTACAATAAACAATACGATAATAGAGATCTCAAAACAATACAATTAAACTTAATCTTTACACAAAAGATTTCTCAACGTCGATCGATATTCATCAACAACCTATAAACTACCACAAAACAATACTATAATAAAAATTCAAAATAGCACTATTAAACCTAACCTTTATCTAAATAAATTTCTCAAAGTCCGCTGACATTCTTCTACCACCTGTAAACTATAACAAAAAATATGATATGAGATATCAAAATATTACAATTAAATCTAATGTTTACACAAAAAAAATCTCAAAGTTGACCAACATTCATCGACTTCCTGTAAATTACAATAAACAATACGATATTTATTTATCAAAATAATACAATTAAAACCTAACTTTTACACACAAAAATTCCTTAAAGTCGATTGACATTCATCAACGACCTTTAAACTACCACAAAATAATACGATAATAGCAAAACTGAGTAACATCGATGAAGAAAAATATGAAATTATAATACTTTTTATAGTAGAGGATTTATAAACCAAAAAGAATACTAATTAGTATTTTGATAGAATTTTTCACATATCCATATTTTTTATACTTGTTTTTCCGTAAAACTAATAGAAAACTTAGGAGCCGACTCTTTTTTTTTTCTTTAGAAAATCAATTTTTTTTCTTCCCTTTTTATTTAGCTGAAAAATAATTATCAATTTTTTTTTTGAAAACCTTTTTTTTGTCCACTTTTAAGCAAAGTTTCCTACTCCTAAAAACTTTGTATGGTATACAAATATCTTAAAAACTTTTTCGTAAAGTTTTTCAAATTTTCTTTAAAAATGGTATACAATGTAAATAAGGAAAAAAACTTCACAAAAATTTAACGAACTATAATAAAAGGAAAAATCCAACTTTAATCTAATTTAAAACACTTCCCATATTATTTAGGATTTATTAATTTTTAAATTGTATTTTTATCTTTATCATATATTTTAGGAAATCTTACCATATGTTTTAGGATTTCTTAATTTTTAAATTATTTTTTTCATACCATATATTTTATGACTAAATTATTTAATTCTCTTCATACTTCTTACCATATATTTTTAGGACTCCTTAAATTTTTATTAATATTCTTTATCAACATCATGAAGATAAAAATATAATAATTAGAGTAAAAAAAAGTAAAAGAGGATTTTGTCTTAAGCGTGGTCTTTTAATGAAGGGCAAAAAGTTCAAATCACTTTTCTAAGGGTGTTCACACTTTTATTATATTATAGATATAGATATATAATGTGTAAACTATACACACGATCACCAAGACCCAAACGCCGACAAAAGTGGTTTCTAGTATCGGTCGCCCCGAGACCTCCACCTTCAGTGGCGAGATACACAACTCTCTTTAAGACAAAATTAAAACCATTTACACATTCCCATCCAGTAACAAAAGAAATTTTTAAATAGGCATTTACCATTGGTATCGTCATACCAAATTAAGTTAAGCTTGCAAGCCAATTCCAAAACCAACAAGCCAAATTGACTCCAAAGTTTCCAATTGAAAACCAATCCATGGCCACCAAGGCCTTTCAAAAACCATTTTAAGTTCTATTAACCTTGTATGCAATGTAAGGTTCCAAAAGTGATTTCAATTATGCATGTATTCATGTTTCAAAACCAATTAGTCGAGTTGGGTTGAGTGTAAAGCCAATTCCAAACTATTAAACCATAAAATTTAGAAAAACCTATGTTCCCCATTCCAATTCCTCCACCCATGCATTTATTGAGTTCAAAACCACAAGATAAAACATAAATAATCAATTCAATACCATGGGGAAACCAATTCATATGATAACCTGTCACGACTCGAACCAAGGCCCTAGCCGCGACGAGTATCCTGAACCATGAAGGCACGGGAGCCCTCGTAACTTGCAATCATACGCATAATCCATCTATTATAAAAGTACGGAAATAAACCAGAAACATGGTCATTCTTATTAATGTAACTTGACAATACGGAACATAATTTCATAAAAAACCAAATCCATCTAAAATAAGTCTACGAAATCTCTACTAACTAAAAATAACAATCAATCTGAAGCTTGAGACAAGGCCCCTAGTCAGACCATGAACTAAAACCAATGAAAACATCACATGGAAAAAGGCCTTCCAAAATAAGGGAGGCTCACCTACTCTAAATGTATGACACAATCAACTGCTTAACGGGACCGCAGGATTGAGCCTCAGATACTGAAATATAGGGGGTCAATACAAAATGTACTAGTACTTTGAACAATCCAAAATAAAAAATATATATTTATACAACATAGATGAGAGAATTTCATAAATACATGTCAACGTAAAACATTTGAAAACTCATGGGCATAATTAATAGGCTTCAAAACGTTTCAAAAATTCTCAACTCAACTCTTTCAACTTGATTCTGAGCTTAGGTGGTACACCCTATATATCTACAATCCTACGGGCTATATGGAATCTGTCCTTGACTCGGCAGCCAAATCCCTAACCCAAGTTTGCTGCAAAGGTTGGAGTATCTACATCTAATATGCAAAAGGGTATAAGGCCTTCGTAAAATCCCTATCTTGGGACATACTAAAACCCGTAATGGCAAAAAACAATTTTAGGAAATGAGTTATCTGAACTCATGACTTCTTCAGGTAATCACCTAACTCTTTTAAATCCCAATCAAATCTTTTTAAAACATGCATCTTTCTGAACTTAAAATTAGGAAATCTGAATAAAATCTGTATTCTAATATGTTCTGAATCTATTATGGCATTCATCTGTCTAGTATCGTCATACCAAGACTTGCAAGTTACATCTATACATAATCCATACCATGACGTACTAGGGATTTTCAATGCGATCAAATCATTTGATCACCAAAACGTTTAAATAATTGCAAGAGAGTTCAGATTTCAAAACATGTGAAAACCTCTGCAAAGATTCTCTCTTTTCAATTCTTTAACACATGATGGTCAATTTCTTTATAACAATTTATGCATTTATTTCAATTATCACATTGAACATTTATAAATAAAAAAATATCCTCTCTTCAATTCATAACCAATATCAAGTCTATAACAATAGTAAAACATTTATCTCATGCTTCTAAACATGTAATTGAACAACCCATAACATGGAAAATCAAGAGGTATCAAAACAAGAGAGGGAGTTTCGTTATTCATGCTCTCAATTCAAATCTTTCAAAAACTGAAAATACTTGTATATTCGCAAACATGATTCAATTCCATAAAAGGGTCTCAAGACCAAAACGCTAAGTCATGTAAATGGGTTCGTAATGCATATTCTTTAAAGTGTTCTCAAAACCTTTCATAAACACATCGTTTCATGACTTTAAAAACTCTTTAAAACAAACACACTATGCACATGAAGTTTAGGATAGCCCCACGTCCATTAAATTTTCTTAGCTTGAAGGAGTAAACCCTAATCCCAATGCTTTCTTGAGAATATTGAACTTTGAAGGATTAAATTCTTATTATTGGGGAAGAGAGAAGGGTTTGCTTGAGAGTGGAATTGGGGAAAATGAGAAATAATTTCCATAACTGACGATATAATTCATCCATTTACAAATTGAAACGAGAGGAAAAGACCACATTGCCCCTCAGGCAATTTAATTCACGACTGGAATGCCGATGAAATGGTAAACATGATGCGGTGAAGGGCTTACCGTCATTACCACCATGATGCGCCACTATCGCAGTGAGGTGTTAGAATCGAAACCCAAACACGACCCAATCCTCTTCCGAAAATCTAAAACTTCTCCTAAACATGCTAACTACTACCCTAAATATGAATTAACTCAAAAATCTATGTCTCGGGGTCGGTAAGACCACTTTAAAAATCATTGCATTTAAGAGGCTTAAAATATGACTAAGTCTCTCAACACTTAGAAAATCTTGCAGGCCCTGGACTTCCCGTGCATACAACTAAGAATTAAATCAAGCCAAGAATTGTACGAGGTGTTACATTATCCCCCCCTTAGGATCATTCATCCCTGAATGATGACTCGGGACACATAAAGCACAATTTAAGAACTATATGGAAAGGAAAAAGTATTATAAGATTTCTACCTTCCATATCATCATCCATGGTTTCAAAGAGAGTCAGGTACTTCATACACATGTCATCCTCCGACACCCAAGTAGCTTTCTCAACTTTTTTATTCTTCCACAACACCTTAACTGAAACTATCTCCTTACTTCTCAACTTTCAAACTTGGCGGTCTAAAATAGCAATGGGTTCTTCTTTATATGACAATGAGTCTTCTATGTTAATATCTTTTACGGGCAACACAAGAGATTGATCTCTAATACATTTCTTCAGCATTGATACATGAAATATGAGATGGATAGAAGCTAAACTCACTGGCAAATCTAACTCATAAGCAACCCCACCAATCCTCCTCGTAATTTGATATGGGCATATGTAATGAGGACTAAGTTATCCTTTCTTTTCGAAATGCATAAGTCCCTTCATAAGGGAGACCTTTAGAAATACCCAATCATCAACCTCAAACTCCAACTCCCTTCTCCTAACGTCAGCGTAGGACTTTTGGTGACTCTGGAATGTCTTAAGTACTCTCTAATGACCTTCATTTTCTCCATCGCTTGATGAACAAGATCAGGCCCAAACAATCAGGTTTCACCCACTTTATACCACTCAATTGTAGACCTATATCTCCTCCCATAAAGAGCCTCAAAAGGATCCATCTGAATGTTGGAATGGTAGCTATTATTGTAGGCAAATTCTATCAATTGCAAGTGATCCACCCAACTACCCTTAAAGTTAATCACGCAATCTCTCAATATATCCTCTAAAGTCTGAATGGTAAGTTCTACTTTTCCATCTATTTAAGGGTGGGAGGCAGTTCTAAGGTTTACTTGGGTACCTAAAACCCTCTGAAAGATCGCTAAAACTGAGAAGAGAACTGCATACCTCAATCAGATATGATAGAAACTAGAGCCCCATGAAAATGAACTATCTATTAAATGTAAAATTTAGCATAATCATCCCCTGAATAGTTAGTTCATACTAGAAGAAAGTGCAGAAACTTGGTCATTCTATCAACAATCTCCCCAAAAAGCCATATTGGTTTCAGGATCTTGGAAGTCCTGTAATGAAGTCCATGTTGATCATCTCCCATTTCCACTTAGATAGAGCTATCTCTTGGGAGGTGCCACCTGGCCTCAAATGTTCTACCTTAACTTGTTGACAATTCAAACACTTAGACACAAAGTTAGCAATATCTCTCTTTATGTTATTCCACTAGTGAATCGCCTTAAGATCATGATACATTTTAGTAGAGCCAGGGTGAACAACATACCTAGAAGTTTGAGCTTCATCGATAATTCTTTCTCACAACCCATCCACATTCGGCACACACAGACTACCTTGATACCTCAAAATCCCATCACCACCAATTTCAAAAGTCATTACCTTTCATTGACCAACATCTTTCTTAATCTGTATCAAAGTGGGTTCCTTTGTCTAGTTTTCCTTAACTTCTGCACATAGGGAGTATTTAGATACCTCATGTATGAACACTCCTCCATCTTCAAAATCCAAGAGTCGAACTCCCAAATTTGCAATCCAATGAATATCCTTTACCATATTCCTCTTTCCTTCAGCCACATGAGAAAAGCTTCTCATTGACAGCCTGCTAAGGGCATAAGCTACCACATTGGCATTGCCAGGATAATAATGCAGGCTCATATCATAATCCTTCAACAATTCCAACCACCGCCACTGCCTATGATTCAGTTCTTTCTATGTGAAAACATACTGCAAACTTTTATAACTAGTAAATTTATCAATGTGCACCCCATAAAGATAATGACGCCAAATATTTAGTGAGAATACTGCAACTATTTTAAATCATGGATGGGATAGTTCTTTTTATGCACCTTTAACTATCTAGATGCATAAGCCACCACCTTATTATGCTACATAAGTACACATCCAAGTCCCACCCGGGATGCATCACAATACACTATAAAGCCCTCTGTACCCACGGGTAGAGTCAAAACTGGTGTGGTAGTCAACCTGTCCTTCAGTTTCTCATAAGAGTATGACCATAAGAACTTTACCGTTTTCTGATTTAGTCTAGTAAGTGGAGTAGCTATGGATGAAAAACTCTCTACGAAACTTCTATAATACCCTGCCAAACCTAAGAAGCTTCAGATGTCGGTTGGAGTCGTGGGTGTAGGCCATTTTCTCACTGCCTCAACCGTTTATAGGTTAATCTTAATTCTCTCACTAGAAACAATATGCCCCAGGAAAGCAATAACATCAAACAATAATTCATACTTGGAAAACTTTGCATACAACTTATGATCTTTGAGGGTTTGAAGGATAATTCGGAGGTGATTGGCATGATGATCCTAACTTTTTGAGTAAATCTAGATGTCGTCGATAAAAACTATGATGAACAGATCGAGAAACTGGTGAAACACCCTATTCATTAGGCCCATTAAAGTTGTGGGGGTATTAGTCAGTCCGAATGACATCACTAAGAACTCATAGTGACCATATCAGGATTGGAAAGATATTTTGGGAATGTCAACCTCCCTCACCTACAACTGATGGTACCTCGAATAAAGGCCTAATTTGGAAAAACATTTGGCACCTTAGAGTTGGTTAAAAAGATCATCGATTCAGGGAAGAAGGTACTTACTTTTTAACTATGACCATGTTTTTAACTGACGGTAATCTATACACATATGGAGGGAGCCTTCTTTCTTACGCACGAAGAGTACTGGATCACCCCATGGAGAGACACTAGGACGGATAAAACATTTATCAAGAAGGTCTTTTAACTGCTCTTTCAATTTTACGGGAGCCCTTTTGTATGGAAGAATAGATATAGGTCGGGTGTTCAGCAACAAATCAATACCAAAATTTATCTCCCTATCTGGTGGTATCCTATGGAGGTCATCAAGAAAAATTTCTGGGAATTTATTAGCTACAGGGACAGACTGAAGGGAAGGACTTTCATTACTGGAATCTTTGACCCGGACAAGGTGGTACAAATAACCCTTTGATATAAGCTTACGGGCTCTTAGATAAGATATGAATTTCCCCTTAGGTGCAAGAGAATATCCCTCCCACTCTATCACTGGCTTATTAGGAAAAGAGAGAGTGACTTTTCTGGTTGTACAGTCTAATGTAGAAAAACATGAATGGAGCAAATCTATTCCCAGTATAGCATCAAAATCAATTATGTCCTGCTCTACAAGATCAGGCACAGTATCACGATGAAAAATAGATACCCACAATTTCTATAAACCTTCCTAGCCACAATAGAATCACCAACAGGAGTGGAAATAGAAAAGGGCTCAAGGATATTTTTGGTCTCAAAAACCAAAGCAAACTACCATGTAAGGGGTCATATAAGACAAGGTAGACCCCGGGTTAAGTAACATATATACATCATGGGAGAAAATCTTTAACATACCAGTAACAACATCTAGTGAACCTATGAATCTGGCGGGTAGACAAAGCACACAATCGGTTGCGACCACCTCCAGCAGCCGAAGTAGTACCCTTAGGTGGTGAACCTCTGGAGTTTGACTGTTTTTTAGCACTCCTAAAATTTTCTCTAGCTGACAGACAGTCTTTTTGAATATGGCCTAGCTGGCCACGAGTATAGCACACCAGCCTTCCAAACTGACACTTCCTTGGGTGACTCCTACGACAAGTCCTACACCGTGGGAATGGCCGGTACGACTGAGCCACGCTACCTTGGGACTCAGTACCCTAAATCTTTGAACCACTATTTGGATGGGAGTTATAAAACTGCTGATCAACTGGAGGTCTAGGCGCAGGGGCGCTATCTGAAGACTGGGCATTGCTCCAAAACTTCTTCTTAGACCACTTATTCCCCCAATTACCACCCTGGTACTGATTGACATTCAGGTCAGTAGACCTAGCTCTCTTAGCTTGCCTTTCTTTTTCCTTACCTCAGTCAACCTCTTCTTCTCCTCTTCTACTTGTTGTATGTGAACTGATAATTAGTAGAAATCCATGTCCTTATTCAGTATTTCTCCTTTACATTATATCACCAAATCATCCGAGAGATTAGATTCAAACTTCCTTATTCTGGATCTTCTATTACCCACTAATTCTGGAGCATAATGGGACAGTTGGATGAATTTCAATGCATACTCTATGACACCCATTTTTAGTTACTTTAGGTTCATGAATTCTTCGGCTTTTTCTTCCCACGGCTGTTGGGGAAAGAAACGATCTAGAAAGGCCTTTAGAAAGTCACCCCACATAAAAGGTTCAGCATCTCCACCCCTCAAATCTTCCCACTCATAGTACCACTGGTTAGCTACATCCTTCAACTGATAGGCCGCCAACTCAACCCCCTCGACTTTATTAGCATGCATAACTCTAAAAAATTTCTCTATTTCATTAATTAACCCTTGGGGGTCCTCTTCAACCTTTGTGACCGTAAAGTGGGTGGGTTCATCTTCATGAATTGACTAACCCGAGTAGATTCAGATGAACCAGGCACCAAATTCACATCTTTCGGCCGACAGGACTGAGAAGCCACAAGCTAAGCAACCATATGGATGGACTGCTGGAACTCAGCATTCGTGACTTCTTCCTGAAGAGTTTGTTTATGGTGAAAACCAATCTGTGGAGCCCGAGCTGGACTAGTCGAGACTGGAGAAAATCTTAGAATAGCAACAAATTCCAGAGTACGAGCTCTATTATGGGTCCACATCTCATTAGTAGGATGGACATCATCAACATGGGTGTTCTGCTCATTTGATCTACGAAAAGGCTTGATCAATCTCTAAAATATCATAAAGAAATAGTTAGGGTACATTGTGACTCTAAAGCATGAACTAAGACATGAAGAAAGATAGATATTCCTAAATGCCTAGTAGTTTTCTCCTTATAAATATGGCATGCTACACACCCATAAAAAGGACTCTACCCGACGTGACTTCACAGATACCTTGGGACCATGAATGGTGCTCTGATACGAAATTTGTCACCACCCAAACCATGGCCCTGGCCACGACGAGCATCCCAAACCATGAAGGCCCGAGAGCCATCATAACTTGTAATCATACGCATAATCCATCTATTATAAAAGTGTGGAAATAAACTGGAAAAATGGTCATTCTTATTATTGTAATTTGACAATACATAATATAATTTCATAATAAAAATAAATCCATCTAGAATAAGTCTACAAAATCTCTACTAACTGAAAATAACAATTTGTCTGAAGCCCGAGACAAGGCCCCCGATCGGATCACAAACTAAAACCAATGAAGACATCATATGGAACAAGGCCTTTCAAAATAAGAGAGGCTCACCAACTCCAAATCTCTGACACAATCTATTGCCTAACAGGACCGCGGGATTGAGCCTCAGATCCAAAAATATAGGGGGTCAATACAAAATGTACTAGCACATTGAACTATCCAAAATCAAAAATATATTTTTATACAACATAGATGAGAGCATTTCATAAAGACATGTCAACATAAAACATTTGAAAACTCATGGGCATAATTAATAGGCTTTAAAACATTTTGGAAATTCTCAACTCAACTCTTTCAACTTACTTCTAAGCTTAGGTTGTACACCTGACATATCTACAATCCCATGGGCTATATGGAATCCGCCCTTGACTCGGCGGCCAAGCCCCCAACCCAAGTTTTCCACAAGGGTTGGAGTATCTACATCTAATACTCAAAATGGAACAAGGCTCACATATAATCCCTATCTTGGGACATAATAAAACCCGTATCAGCAAAACACGACTCTAGGCAATGAGTTATCTGAACTCATGCCTTCTTCGGGTAACCACCTAACTCTCTTAAATCCCATTTTAATCTTTTTAAGACATGCATCTTTCTGAACTCAAAATCCAGAAAATTGTATTCTAATCTATTCTGAATCTATTATGCCATTCATTTGTCTGGTATCATCATACCGAGACTTTCAAGTCACATCTATACATAATCCATATCATGACATACTTTAGATTTTCAATCCAATCAAATCATTTGACCACCAAAACATTTAAACAATACGGGAGAGTTCTGATAATGCTCAACTTACACATCGATTTGAGTGCAAGGTGGTTGTTGTCAAAATATTTACCCAACTTTGGAGACGGGTCGAATCCATGAGGAACAATGTGAGTGGCGACTGAGTAAGTCCAAAATTATAGTTGCTTGCTAAGTTCAAACCTATGGTACAAAATATTTTTGGGGGTTGTCAATCTTTTGGATGTGAAAGTAATTCTTGGGCTTCTAAGAGACTAATTCGAGACTAAGAATAACTAGAGTGTAATCAATTAGGCACGGATCTTGGGATAGTGCTCTCCTAGGGGCAAGTCATGCATGGATTCATGAAAATTTTATGCAAACTTTAATTGTTTGTGACATGGTAAGCTAGGTCAAAAATCTTTGTGGTTAGTCTTTCAACAAAACCACAAAGATTTCATCCATTCGATCTTTTGACTACCTAATGAGTGTGTAACCTAAAGCCACCCAATACCTTAATTAGGCACCCTTATTTTTAGGATAGTACCCAAGGGATAGTCAACCTCATATTCACCCTTTTGTCTAAGATGATTAATATTAGCAAACTAAGACCAATAATTGTCTACTATTTCCTTGGTTTCCATATCCCTCTTTCAAGGATGATATGGGTTCCAAAAGTTCACCCAAACCCCTCTTTTAAGGATGGTTTGAGCTTTCAAGAGTTTAGGACTTTCACCTATCAAACCCATTTGGGTATTTGGGGATTTCATCCACAAATCCCAACAAATTTAGTCAATCAATAGAAGAACCCATCACCAACAAACTATCATATGCACAAATGAATCACAACCCATACACAATTGTAGCCTATTCTAACATAATCCCAAGGGAAGAACTAGCTACTCATGATGATGATAAACAAGAATAAACCAAAATCTCCATTAAATTAAAATTTGTCAAAAGTAAAAAGAATGCAAACCACACTTTAAGCTTGAATGAATCCTCAATGGAATTTGCCAATTCTCCACTCTAATGTCTTCTTAGCTCACAATTAGTACAAATTAAGCTCCAAGCTCCAAGAAATTACAAAAACCCTAAACTAAGGACGGGAGGTAGGGTTATGGAATTAATTGATGATTGAATAAGGGTTTTGAACCTTTTAAATGGGAAGTTGGAGTCGGCTATCTGCTTTTACATCTTTTCCCTTGGCTAAAAATCCCACTATTATGCAATCGCGTGGTGAAGCCACAATCGTGGCCCTATAATCGCGGTGGCCTCTCTGTGATCGTGGCACCTGAGGCCTAGTCTGCACAGGTTTTCCAGCTTATTCACTTCTCTTCCTGCTTTGATCATTTTTCAGCTCATCTTGCCTCTTTTCATCTAAATACTTCTGTACCTACAAAACATGGGAATTAGTGAAATAAAATCACAAAATAGTCTTATTTAAACCTTTAGAAAGTCGTAGTGTGCGCTAATTCAGATGTCTCTTAGTGGTAAATTCACCATTCATCAAGTTCATATTTCTAAACATGTGAAAACCTCTGCAAAGGTTCTCTTTTTTCAATACTTTAACAAAGATTGTAAATTTCTTTATGACAATTCATTCACTTATTTCAATTATCACATTGAACATTTATAAACAAAAAAACATCCTCTCTTTAATTCCAAACCAATATCAAGTCCATAATAATAGTAAAACATTTATCTCATGCTTCTAAACATGCAATTGAACAACCCGTAACATGGGAATTCAAGTGGTATCAAAACAAGAGAGGGAGTTTCGATATTCAAGCTCTCAATTCAAATCTTTCTAAAACTGAAAATACTTATATATTTGCAAACATGATTCAATTCCATAAAAAAGTCTCAAGACAAAAATTCTAAGTCATCTAAATGGGTTCGTAATGCATATTATTTAAAGTATTCTCATAACCCGTCATAAACACATCATTTCATGACTTTAAAACTCTTTAAGAAAAATACACTATGCTCATTAAGTTTAGGATAGCCCAACGTACCTTAAGTTTTCTTATCTTGAAGGAGTAAATCCTAATCTTGATACTTTCCTAAGAATATTGAACTTGGAAAGATTAAATTCTTATTCTTAGGGAAGAGGGAAGGGTTTGCTTAAGAGTACAATTGGGGAGAATAAGAAATAATTTCCCTACTGGCGATATAATTCATCCATTTATGAATTGGAATGAGAGAAAAAGACCACATTGCCCCTCAGACAATTTAATTCACTATTGGAATGCCGATGATAGGTCATCGCAATACGGTGAAGGACTTACCACCATTACCACTGCGATGTGCCACAATTGCGGTGAGGTTCTGGAATTGAAACCCAAACATGACCCAATCCTCGTCTGAAAAATCCAAAACATCTCCTAAACATGCTAACTACTACCCTAAATATGAATTAACTTAAAAAGATACATCTCGGCATCGGGAAGACCACTTTAAAATTCTTTGAATTTAAGAGGCTTAAAATATGACTGTCTCTCAACACTTTGAAAAATTTTTAGGCCCTAAACTTCCCATGCATGCAACTAAGAGTTAAATAAAGCCAGTAATAGTACAGGGTATTACATAACCATTCTAATCCCCTCAACCCACATTCAAAATCCAATAATTAAAATCACATGGATAACAATTTAACACATGATTTGTATAAAAACAATTTAGGAAAGATATACATGCCCTAATACTGAAGAATTTTGGAAGAGAAATCACCAATTAAACCTTAGATGCTCAATTCTTAGAAACCCTAGCCTTGATCTTGACTGGGGGTTTAGAGAGAGAAGAAAGTAGTTAATGATTTAATAGGTGGTGAAATTAAGGTCCCTTAAGTATTTTAAGGTAGTGGCACTAATTGTAATGAGGGGGAAATAACCAAAGTTCCCCTAATTGAAATGCAGGAAAAACCATCGTTAGTTGATATAGGTCAGGTGATGACTTGTAGTGACTAGTCATGAGTCATTGCCTGGACTTATCATCTGGGCAGTAACTCAGGGTAACCATACTGTTAGGGTCAAGATTCTCTCACTATGACTCATGAACTTACCTTATGACTCATGAGGTCTAAATTGTGATTAGGATAGAAACAACAAGCAGCCTCACTGGTCAAGTTATGATTGGCACCATATGACTCGTAACGAGTGATTATGACTCATCATATGAGTCGTTGCCTTGGCAGTGAGCACAACACACATGGAAAATATAGAGTCGAAAACCTAGGGAATTATAGGTATAAGACTTAAAGAGGTGAGAAATAGGTTTCTCATCTATTTCTTCTCCTTTACTCAAAAAAGTACCCCTCCCTCCCTGACCACTTTGCTTCCATCATCAAAAATAAGGAAATTACTAATACCTTTACTTTTTTACTTTTTTACATGCATTCCTACTAGTTTATGCTTAAATTAATAGGAATAGAATAGGTCGTGGGATTTTTTTGAAATTTCAAAAATTAGGGTTGATTTGGGTGAAATTTTTAAAAGGGGTTATTTCCTTTATGTTTACATTGCTTCAATAGCATTCAGGGTGTATGAATTACAAGGTTCATGACCAAAATAGACTTACAACCAAAGAAAATATAAAGGATTTTTCTTGGTTTGGTTTCTGATAATTTTGGCATATTTTTGGAGTTATACTACCTAAATTTATGAATAACTAATTTTAGGGTACTTTAACTCACTGATCTGAAGCAAAATGCTAGAATAGAATTTTTTTTACCAAGAGGCATCATTGTTGCACCTCTTGACCTATTAGGGATGATGTAGGTCGCTATTTTGGACTTGTCTCATTATAGAGACCCATCTATAGCATAAAAATCACCCCACTATAGCAACATCTCCATAGTGAGATACTGCCTGTTATAGCAAGATGTTGCAAACAGTTGTAGCGAGTAGTTCCATCATTACCAAAAATTTATTCAATAAAGACTTGTGCCTCTTATTATTCATAAGTTTTAGGACCAATTCTTTAGTATTAGAGTACATTTGATATATGCTATGGTCATACAATACACCTAGCACAAATTTAAGTTGAAAGTATTCTTGCCGATTTAGTTTTGGGCTAAGTTTAAACTAGCATCAACATCAAAAGAGCACCCCTCCTAAAATATTAGGATTTCGAGATCCTAATATCCACCAAATTAAATATCTTTGGGTCTTCTTTCCAATGCAACTGATCATTGGTCAAACCACCTACTGTGTAAAAAGTTATGACCATTTTCTTAAAGATTATCCGTGCTTAAAAGTTGAGGGCGTTGTAGCGGGTCAGGTCGCTACGACATTGCTATAGAGATGCAATATCATTTTATGACATATTTTTGATGGTTTTCAGCTTCCAAACTCTAAAATTTCATTTCTAATCATTAAAGGAACAATTTTCTATTGGTTTGGGTGGAAATCCTTCATTGTGGTAATATTTTTACTCCCTTTTAACAACGTCTAATCTGTTCATATTCTAGAATTACTAGAATGGGAAATTTATGATGAAAGTCTTATGGTTTAGATCCCTAGGTTCATGAAATTATGGAAAAAATTCATGGGTACATGTATTTTCACCTAGAATTGCTTATATTTGTGAATTAACACCTTCTAGTATGAAATTAAGGTTAAAAATATAAAATTTGATAGTTGAGTTCTTGAATTTAATAAAGGTGTAACCTTTAGAAACTCCATTAGTGAAGTTGGTTTGAGCTTGAAGGAACTATTTGATGGTTAACTGACCATTGAGTATTTTTATAGACCATAAATAAAGGTAAAACTAGTGGTTTTGAAGTTCCAAAGTATTTGTTTGATGTGTTGTTTATTAATTACTCTTATAATTATCATTTATTAGTTGACTAACCTTCCAAATCATAAAGAAGAAGGAGGATCATCCGTGTTATATCTACTTATTGCAGCAGCTTGGCACCTGGGTAGGCTATGGTTGATGAGTAGTAGGTTATGGTTGGTAATCTAGTCATAATGTAGATTTGATAGGAGAAATTATGCTTAGGCTTGAAGGGACAGAGTTTGGAGATATAAAACATGGAATGAATGTAATAAAGGCATAATTATGTATTATTATATTCAGCGTTAATCGTTGATAGGTGTTGTGTGTTTGTATGACTCAATGATGGATTGTAACATGAATTATGTACATATAGATAATGATAAGGAGATTTAATATTCTAAGAATTCGGCCTATAAACCATAAAGAGGGTGAACTTGATATTATTTGGGTTGAAATATGGGATAATCTTGCTTAAATTTAGTGATGAGAACATATTATGACATGAGGAGATGGTGACATAACTTAAATGCCTAAAGTAAAGTTAAGATAAGAATTAGGAAGTAAAAGGTATTAAGATGTATGACTAAACCTAGACTGTAAGTTGAATAAAATTAAATGATTGGCTAATATAGTAGGTCTTGAACCTAGTAATGATTTGAATGTTAGGGTTGCTAAATAATAGTGAAATCCCTAATTTTGGTATGAATAAAAGTGAATTGAACTAATGAATGAATTACTAGATTTTAGACACCATTTTTGGTTGAAGTTCACTCCTAAAATGACTACTCTAATTTAATAACTATGGCTTCATAATGTTTACTTTAGTGAACTGGGTATGTTATTATTGTTATTATTGTTGTTTATATTGGTTCGATGATTGGACAAAGTTATATTGTGGTTGTTGTTGTGGGTTCCTTGAGTGAACCAGAATATTATGTTGCGTAGTACATTTGGGATTCTTCGTTGGTCCAATTACTTGCATATATTTTGGGATTCTTGTTGTTAGAGTCATGATTTTTTGACTTGGATATGGTTAGAGTCATGGTTTGTTGACTTGGATATGGTTAGAGTCATGGTTTGTTGACTTGAATATGGTTAGTGTCATAAACTTGTGGTATTTATCATAAGATGTGTTCATAGTTGTTTTGTAAAAAGGTGATGATTATTGATTTTTATTTACCATTGAGGTTAATTTAGGGGTTAGTGAAATAGATTAACTTAATAACTATTAACGTCAAACAAGTGAGAGTTAGGATAGATAACACTTGATGTGAAGGTGATGAATGATCAAAGGGAATAAGAATGGAAATACTCTTATTTAAAAAAAAAGGATACATATATCATAAGTGGATGAAAGTGTTATGACCTAAATTTTTATATAACTTTTCATGTTTTCCTTTTGTGATTTCTATATTGTATTTATGTGATCAAACCCTAGTAAGCTTATGATACCAACCAGTACATGTTATTTGTACTGAAACTACTCTTGCTATACCTTTTTGGGGTATAGTCTTCTACAGGAATCAGTGTTGATTTCATGATTGATGCAGATAGCAATTCTTCAGCAGCTCCTACTACTCTTACTCGTGGTGGAAGTTTTGTTTAATTTTACTTTTCCCTTACAAGCTCTTGTGCCTGTTCATACTAGGTCCTTGGGTAGTTCTCATCTTCTAAATTTAATATTTGTAAAAAATAGTTGTAATAAAGCTTGCTTATTTCTATTTAATAAAGACTTCCATGTATCTTCGTAAAGGGTGGTAAAGGTTTCTCCTATCTAAGTGGATTATAATAAGTTCCTTCATGATCCGGTGATTTGGATTGTGACAACAGTAGCCTCCCAAACAGTCAAAGGCATTGGTCTTTTTCTGGAATTCGATTTATAACACTTTATGAGTTCTAACATGCTTTTTTATCATAATTTTGCAAATCAACAACCCCAATGATTGACATCAAGAGAATGCTCCTTCCCCTACCTTAGGAGATTCCTCGATAAGGCATATTGTAATGATACGAGAGTACCCCCTGGACGTCACGCGGTTCTTATGACAACGAATAGTCCCAAGCTAACTCATGTTATCTAATTAGCACCGAACAAATAGGAAGGTGGATCGATATGTACCTAATTGCCTAAAGAAACCAACTTTTAAATATCCCTTTTGAAATCATGCAACTTAGAAATCTTAATAAAATCTCTTTAACTGAAATAGACATTGTCTGACAAGCCTCTTATCTTATTATTGAAAAAGTCACTGGGATTCCAGCTAACCCATAAAATAAATAAACTAGTTAAGCAACATCCATAAAGTCTGAAACTCCAATAGACCTGGTCCTCGGACTATGAGGACTCAAGAAATGTCAAAATGCAGAAGGTGATGCCTTTTATCAATCATGCTGCTGGAAAAGAGAACCAGAACCTACAGTATAAGAAAATGTAGCACATATACACATATGTGGGTTAGTACTTCTGGAATGTACTGAGTATTTGAGGGTGAATGCATAAGTAAAACAGAAACTAAATATACTTTTAAATCATACATGCTAAGTGTAAAGGACTCACCTTGACCATGAATGCAGCTGAAAACTGAAAAGTCATAAAAACATGAATAAAATGGCATAATGAAATAACTTAGTGAGTCAGTACACTTAGTTTCTAAAATCTTTACTTTTATTCTTTCTTGTGGGAGATTCTTATAACCGACATAAACAATGTGAGCTATCATTGAGTCCAATGTTTTACCCATGTTAGGAAGAGCTGTCCTACACTTCCCATAAGAATAGAACCATAACTTAAGTAATCACTAAAATTGATTCATATTGGTAAAAGAAGATATTTTTTGGTGAGGTTTCTTAAATCTACGGTGGCTCATAGTTTTCAGTTTTCAGAAATTAGGACACACTCATCCACATTTCCTTTTCGAAGCTAAATACTACTCCCAAATATATATATGTGTGTGTGTGTGTGTATTTGTGTGTATTTATATATCTATATGTTTGTACGTATATATATGTGTGTGTGTATATATATATATGCTCATACTTAGAAAATCCACCTTAAAATAGCATGTGGGTTTGTAACTGAAAAATTGACTATGCTTCTTTAATTTAAACCATACTCATAGGGTAAAGTTATAGATTTCAAACCTTAACTGTTATCAGAAGATTAAAACTAGACTTCAATCAAGTTGACATAATTGCAAACTAAAATTATAAGCTTTAATTTCTTGCACTCAATAACTTATTCTCAAATATTTAAATTCATTCATCATGTCTTAGAAACTTCATATAAAAATATCATACTTTAAACTTAAGTTAGAATTTTTCGTGAAATCGTCAAACTTCATGTCAAGATAATGAAATCATACCATAATGGCCATAATATAAGTCAAAACATGAATAAAGTCTAATTCTTGTGCGCTTTAAACTTTAATTCGTAGGATAATTTCATAACTTCAAGAACATAAAAGATTGGGTATGGACCCTAATTGAAATCACATAATGTCAACTTTACAAATCAAGTTTTGTGCACAAGGGTGAAAGATTATCCTTTCTCAAATCCCACATACCTGGACTTGCTTGACTTCTTTGAAGAGAACTTAGACTTGGGAACTTGAGGGATGATTTTGAAGAAGAAACCCTCATCTTGATGTTCTTAAGGGAGATAGATGAAAGAATGTTGTTAAGGGATTGCGAATGGGGGAAAATAACGCCTAAATTATATTTTAAGTCATACGTTGGGAGTTTAAAAAGGAGAAAATATCAAAAGTCCCCTTAACTGAACAAATAGAAACTTGATTGTCAGTCATCACGAGTCACCTTATGACTCATGACATTTGTTTACGAGTCTTCTCGGTGACTCGTAACCTTGGAAGCAATAGGAAGGGTACTTACTGGTCAGGCTACGATTCATACCCTACGACTCGTAGTTAGTTAATACGGCTCATAACCTCTAACTTTAACCTGGACAAAAACTTAAGGGTCCTACGCTATTGTCTCCACGACTCCACTATACGACTCGTAGGTTTGAGTCGTCATATGACCAGAAATATTTGGCTTTCCTTCTCAGCTTATTACGATTGAACCGTATGACTTGTATAGTCTCACTATGACTTACTTAGCATTAGTTGTAACCAAAGTAGAACCTCAACCACCCTACACTATCTCGACTATGATTACATCTCACGATTTATAAAGAGTCTTCAAAACTTGATGACTGAGTCGTATGATCCACAGTGAACTCAAAGACACAGGGTATTACAATATATCCTCCTTGGAAATATTCATCCTCGAATGAGACCTATCAAGGATTAGGATTTTGGAAAAAAATCAACATCTTCACACTAAAGTTACAACCAAACTTACAACTATCATAAGGATTCATTGACTCATGGACACATGATACGATATGAGAATACTTAAACTATCTTAAAGAGAGAGTTTGTTGAAAATAACAATTTACCTTCGGTGGGGACTGAATCTGGAGAAAAGAGATGAGGGTACTTGGTCATCATATTTGCTTCTAGTTCCCAAGTGGCTCCTTCAACCAATTGGTTTATCATAAGAACCTTTACTGACGCCATATCCTTATTCCTTAGTCTTAAGACTTACCTATCCAATATTTTGACCGAAATTTCCTCATAGGACAAATTATCTTTGACCCCAAAACACTCTAAGGGTACTACTAGGGATGGATCCCTAATGCACTTCTTCAGTATCGAGACATGGAAAACTGGGTGGATAACAGCTAACTCTGTTAGGATGTCTAACTTGTATACAACCTCTCCAATATACCTTACTATTTCATACGGACCAACAAATCAAGGATTCAATTTCCCTTTCTTTCTAAATTTCATTATCCCCTTTATGGGAGAAACCTTCAAGAATACCCAATCACACACTTCAAACTTAATTTCCCTCCTCTTCACGTCTACATACGATTTCTGACAACTCTAAGCAGTACTCAACCCCTCATGAATCAACTTAACCTTTTCCATAGCTTCAATAATAGAGTCTAGCCTAATCAATGCTTCTTCACCAACCTCAAAACCATCCTATGGGTGATCTAAATCTATGCCCATACAGTGTCTCAAATAAAGCCATCTGAATACTAGCATAATAACTATTATTATAAGCAAATTCAATCCAAGGTAAATGATCATCCCATCTTCCCTTAAAGTCTAAAAACACGCTTCCTACGCGTATCTTCCAATGTCTGAATTGTGCGTTCAGCCTAACCATCGGTCTGTGGATGAAAAGCTGTTCTAAGCTTAACATTTATACCAAGGACCTTCTAAAAAGACTGCCAAAACTAGGAAGTAAACTGTATGCCTCGGTCAAAAATAATGGACAAGGAAATTTCATGAAGCCTTACTAACTCTCGAATATATATCTTGGCATAGTCTTCCACCTTATCTGAAATCTTAATAAGTAGGAAATGAGTTGATTTTGGTCATTCAATTGATTATGACCTAAATTGAATCATGCTGACATCTTTTATGAGAAAACCCTGTGACAAAATCCATATTCACTACTTCCTACTTCCAAGTAGGGATGCTAACTCCTGTAGTATACCACCCGGACTTTGGTGTTCAACCTTAACCATCTGGTAGTTTGGACACTTAGCTACAAACACTGTTATGTTCCTTTTAATACTATTCCACCAATAAATTTCTCACAAATCACGGTACATCTTAGTAGCACCAGTATGAATAGAATACTTCTAACCATGAACCTTGGAAAACACTCTTTCCCTTAATCCATCCATATTGGGAACACAAAGCCTATCTTGATAGTGAAGTACACCATTTCCCCCTTGGGAGAAAACCTCGACCTTCTTCTGCTGGACTGCTTTTAATATTTTTCTAGGTATGGGATCATTACGCTGCTTCTCCTTAACTTCCACTTCCAGAGATGATTCTGAACCATTTTTAACCTCTACACCCCCATCATCCATGTCAAGCAAAAATACTCCCAAATGGGCCAATCTATGTACTTCATTGGCTAGCTCTTATTCCTTATTTTTCATATGAGCCACACTACCCATAGACAACCTACTCAATGTTTCTACTTCCATATTTGCCATACTCGAATGGTAGAGCACATTCATGTCGTAGACTTTCAATAACTCCAACCATCTCCTTTGACGAAGGTTTCATTCTTTTTGTGAAAATGAATACTGAATACTCTTATGGTCATTGAAAATTTCAACATACACACCATTAAAATAGTTCCACCAAATATTCAGAGCGAACACTATAGCATCTAACTCCAAGTCATGAGTTAAGTAGTTATTTTCGTGATCCTTAAGCTATCTGGAGGTATAGGCTATTACCCTTCTATTTTGCATAAAAACACAACCTAACCAAACTCTGGAAGCATCATAATACACCATAAATCCGTCTAACCCTTCTGGCAGAGCTAACACTGGTGTCGAAGTTAATTTATCCTTCAATTCTTGGAAACTCTTCTTACATTCATCCAACTAAATAAACATCACCTTATTTTATGTCGGATTAGTGAATAGTCTGTCTATGGAGGAAAACCCTTTAACAAAGCTCCTGTAATACCCAACTAAACCCAAAAAGCTTTGAATAATGGATGGAGTGATGGGTCTAGGGCAGTTCTTCACTGCATTAGTCTTCTGAGGGTCTACATGAATACTATCTCTGGAAATGACATGCCCTAAAAAAGTAACTGACTCCAACCAAAATGTAAACTTACTGAACTTCACAGATAGTTGCCAGTCCTAGAGGGTCTGAATCACTATCCTTAAATGGTTTGTGTGTTCCTCCTTACTCCAAGAATACACCAAAATGTCATCTATGAAAATAATGACAAATATGTCCAAATACTATTTGAAAACCTTGTTGACCAAATCCATAAAGGCAACAGGAGCATTCGTTAGTCCAAATGACATAACTACAAACTCAAAATGATCATACCGCATTCTGAAAGTCGTCCTTAGAATGTCATGCTCCCTGACTTTCAACTAGTGGTACCCTGACCTGAGGTCTATCTTGGAAAACCACCGGGCACCCTGAAGTTGATCGAACATATCATCTATCCTTAGAATAAGCTACTTATTCTTGATGGTAACCTTGTTTAGCTATCTATAGTCTATACACATTCTGAGAGTGCCATATTTCTTGCTCACGAATAGGACTAGAGCACCCCATCGAGAAATACTAGGTCTGATGAAACCTTTATCTAAGAGATCCTTAAGTCGTTTCATTAACTCTTTGAGTTCGCCGGGAACCATACATATGGAGGGATGGATATGGGATAAGTATCAGGAAGAAGGTCAATACAGAACTCTATTTCTGTCTGGAGGTACCCTGGAAAATATCGGAGAAGACCTTTGGAAATTTACGGACCACACGAACCTACTGAATGGTTGGAGTTTCAGACTTAGTATCTTTGACTCGAAATAAGTGGTAGATACACCTTTTTTATGTTAACTTTCTAGCCTTAAGGTAAGGATGAAATAACCTTTGGGAGGCACCGAACTACCCTCCCACTCAAAGACTAACTCATTGGGAAACTGAATCTTCACCACATGGGTGTGATAATTTATTGACACATAACATGAATGGAGTCAATCCATGCCCAGAATAACATCAAAATATGTTATATCTAACTCTATTAAGTCTGTTAAAATGACCTTATGGAAGATGGTAATAGGACACCATCTATAGACTCACCTAGCTATAACTGACTCACCCACTAGAGTAGAGATAGAGAAGGGATAAGGAAGACTTTCGAGGATTACCTAATAATGTATAGAAACAAGAAGGGTCACATAAGAAAGATTTGATCTCGGGTATAATAATAGATATACATCAAGGTGAACAGCACGACGCATAGCAGTGTCAACATCTGGGGAACTCCCTTTCTCCTAATAGAATGGTAAAGCATAAAACTGATTCTGGCGCTGACCTCTACTGGTACTAGATGATGCACCCTATAGAGGAGATGGGTGGCCTGGTTGAGCTACTGGATTCATGGCCTGAGTCTGAGGATGAACATCTCTACTTCCTTGCTTATCATACGAGAATTATTTGATCTTGTGGCCTATTTTGCCATAATAATAGCAACCTCTTTTGCCCATCAAACACTCAACAGGATAGCTCCTACCACACTTTACACAAGTTGAATAAGTAGGCCTCCCATCCACACTACCTTGAGATCTTTAATTCAGAGTTTTTCCCAGGGGCACTGGCTTAGGGTGGTGCAAGTACTGATGAGCGACCATGAAATTATGAATAACTCCCCCCTCCAGATATTTATTGACTATACTTAAACTATCTAGTCCTAGATTTTTTGTATCTCCTCTCTCTTTCCTTCAACTTCTATGCCTTAATCTATTAAACATTAGTCATCAGTCGAGCAATATCCATATCTCTAATAAGTATGGAATTCCTACACTTTGTGACCACCAAATTAGACACTCTAGTGATAAACTTACTCATACTTTCCCTGGAGTCAGGCAACAACTCTAGAGCATACTTAGCTAACTGAGTGAATTTAAGCTAGTACTCATTCACTGACATATTGCCCTGCCTCTGTTTCATAAACTCCTCCACTTTGTTCTCCCTCATCTCACAAGGAAATAACCTATCTAGAAAAGCACTCTAAAATACCTGCCAACTTATAGGCACCGTATCCTCAACCCTACCATCCTTCCACATCGTAACCCAATCATAAGAAACATCCTTCAATTAATAAGATGCCAACTCTACATTTTTCTCTTCAATAACTTGAAAAAAAATTGTAATCTTATTCACCTCATCAATGAAGAACTGGGGATCCTCATTCACCGTTGACTCAAAAAATTTAGGTGGGTTAATCCTCATAAAGTCCCTAATTCTGGCAGTAGCTAAGTTACCATTCTAATGGAATGGGACTATTGCTGGCTGGTGTCCCTGAACATTTGTATTCACAGCCTAAGCTAACACTTGGAATGCAGCCCTAAACTCAGCATGTGAAATATTTCTATTCAGAGGGTCTGTAGGTGGTGGCAGGGCTGGATGGTCTTTATTTTTGTGCGCATAAGATCTGCGAAGAGGCATTCTCTATCACGCAAAAGAATGAATTAGAGAAAATACAGACAACCTCAAAGCAAAATAGAGATTATGAGAGAAGGGATGATTCCTAATACATCCCCTAGCCTCTTGCTCATACATATGGCACGCTTCACACTCATGATTAAGACTCTATGTAACGCGTCTTGTCAGACTATCTAGGACTCTTTAAAACCTTGGTCTCTGAAACCAAGTTTGTAATAACCTGAAAGTACCCCCTGGCCATCACATAATGCTTATGACCAAGAACAGTTCCAAGCTAACCCATGATATCTAATTGGCACTGAACTCATAGAACGGTGGCCTGAGATATACATAATTTCACAAAGAAAGCACCTTTTAAATATCCCTTTTGAAATCGTACAACTTAAAAGTACTAATAAAATATCATAAACTGAAATAGACATTGTCCAATAAGCCTTTAATCTTATAACTAAAAAAGTTATTGGGACAGACCCCAGTAGTCCCATAAAAGAAATAAAGTAGTTAAGCAACATCCATAAAGTTTGAAACTCTAATAGACCTGGTCCTCGGACTATGAGGACTCACCCAATGTCAGGATGTAGGAGGTGATACCCATGATTAATTGTGCTACTGGAAATGAGCACTAAAACCTACATTATAAGACAATGTAGTATATAGACATATATGTAGGTCAGTACTTCTGGAATGTACTGAGTATATAGGGGTGAATACGTAAGTAAAATAGAAACTGAATAGTCTTTTAAATTAGACATGCTAAGTGTAAAAAACTCACCTTGATCATGAATGCAGCTGAAAACTAAAAAGTCATAAAATATGAATAAAACAGCATAATGAAATACTTCAGTGAGTTAGTACACTTAGTTTCTAAATCCTTCACTTTTATTCTTCCTTGTGGAAGATTCTTATAACTGACATAAACCCTGTAAGCTAACATGGAGTCCAACGTCTTACCCATATTGGGGAGAGCTGTCCTACCCTTGCCATTGGAATAGAACCTTAACTTAACTGACAACTAAACTTCATCCATATTTTGAAGACACTCTGTGGTGAGGTATTTTAAACCTACGGTGGCTCATTGTTTTCGATAACTAGGATATGCTCATCTGTATTCCTTTGTCGGTGCTAAATACTAATCCCAAATATAAATATAAATATAAATATATATATATGCTCATATTTAGGAAATCCACCTTAAAATAGCATGTGGGTTTGTAAACTGAAAAACCGGCTATGCTACTTTTACTTAAATCATACTCATGGGTGAAGTTGTGGATTTCTAATCTTATATGTGATCAGAAGATCAAAACTAGACTTTAGTCAAGTTTCCATAATTGCAAATTGAACTTATAATCTTAATTTATTGCACTCAATAACTTATGCTCAAATCTTTAAATTCATGCATCATGTCTTAGAAACTTTATATCAAAATATCATGCTCAAAACATAAGTTAGAATCTTTTGTCAATTTGTCAAACTTCAAGTCAAGATAATGAAATCATACCATAATGTCCATAATGTAAGTCAAAACATGACTAAAGGCTAATTCTTGTGCACTGTAAACTTTAATACACATGATAATCTCATAACTTCAAGAACATGAAAGATTGGGTATGAACCCTAAATGAAATCATATAAAGTCAACTATAAAAATCAAATTTTTGGGTAAAATGATAGAAGATTATCATAGCTCAAACCCCACATACTTGGACTTCCTTGACTTATTTGAAGGACTCTTAGACTTGGGAACTTGAGGGATAATTTTGATGCAGAAATCCTAGTCTTGATATTCTTGAGGGAGAGAGAAGAAAGAACGTTGTTAAGGGATTAAGAATGGGGAAAAATAACGCATATTTTATGTTTTAAGTCGTGGGTTGGGAGTTTAAAAAGGAGAAAAGACCAAAAGGCCCCATAACTAAACAAATAGAAACTTGATCGTCAGTCATCACTAGTCATCTTACAACTCGTGACATTTGTTTACGAGTCTTCCCAGTGACTCATAACCTTGGTAGTTATAGGAAGGGTACTTACTGGTCTGTCTATGAGTCATAACCAACGACTCATCTTAGTTAATATGAATCGTAACCTCCAACTACAACCTGAATAGAAACTTAGGGGTCCTATATTGTTGTCTCTATAACTCCCCTATACGACTTGTGTAGACTTGAAAGGTTGATTCATCATATGACTAGAAATATTTGGATTTACCATTGAGATGATTACAACTAGACCATACGATTCGTATAGTATCACTATGACTTTCTTAGCATGAGTTGTAACCAAAGTAGAACCTCAACCACCCCACACTCTCTCGACTATGATTACATCTCATGACTCGTAAGGAGTCTTCACGACTGTATGAGTGAGTCATATGATCCACAATGAACTCAAATACATAGGGTAATACACATATTGGGAGAGATATTAAGAGTATAGTAATATGGGGTTTGTCTAAGATAGGGTTTTTTCTATGAGAGGAAGTAAAGAAGGCATCTGAATTTTACAATCGGTCCTAAGAGTTTGTCAGTGCCCATTGGTGGTGGCTTCCATGTTTGGGGTGTCGATTTGAGTTAGTGAGTCTTATTCCATAATTTATAATGAACCTTAACCCGGCAACTGCATCAGAGGGGTGGATTTCCCCATGGATATCCAAACTGTTAATAAGGTACTTGGGGTGCCATATGTCTCATATATGGGATATCAAGCCAAGGATCTGGAGATGGATATAAAGTGGTTATGGGACACTCTAGTTCTAGAAGGGTTCAGGGACTAGGACTACTGTCCTACTATTAAGTACATTACGAGTACCTACTTCTTAATCGATTCTAGGAGGTGGCTAAACCCGGTGCCCCAATGGACACATTATTAGGCAACCTCTCTGATGTGACCTACCCTCAAGATCTAGTGGTGGCCTACACTAAACAAGGGATTATTTTGAAGATGGTGACAAAGATCATAATGAAGTGGAGGGACTTTTATCGGGTAGCGAGAAAGGACCCTATCTTTTTTGTCTAGTTTCTGCATTATGTTGACATGTTGGAGTACCCGAGGAGGCTGTTGACACTGAGGTAGTGATGGTCATCCCCTTTCATCCTCTCTGAGTAAAAGTGGTTACATTCAACTAACAAAAGAAGATAAAGGTAGATGAGTCCGAGAGCAATCGACTCATAGAGAAGGAGGACAATGATGATGATGATGATGCTTCCACTTTCTCTAAGTCCCAGCCTCAACCCTAGATCGATTGTATCCGTCTTAAAGAGTATCTAGATTCTATTAAGAGATATATAAAGTACCCTATTATAGCTTCATAGCCCAACCACCCTCTGCCCAGGACTTTGTAGTGTTCCATAGAGATCTTGATGAGGAGAAGAGAAGGAGGCGCTTATAGGATTACATGCTCGAATGAATGTGGAAGACCATGACAGTGATGTTCAAGTCTGTGTCCCTGACCAGGAGTTTCCATAGTTGGATCCATAAGATATCCAGAAGTTTTTCTTAGTGAAGCAGAGGGAAAGAACCCAGCCCTGATAACCTATAATAGTGATCGGGCATCCATCTAAGGCCCTCGATGCATATTAATCCTACTTCCTCCCTTCTATATTTTATACACTTCTCATGATTTGGGTTTGCCCTGCCTATGGAATGTACTAGATATTTTTTTTTTTCTTTATTTTAAAGCACATGAATGGTAGTTTTGATAATTTCTATATATAATGCATGATTTGCCTTTCTAGTGATTTTTATAATTATCTAATAGCTCGTAGCTCAAATAACGATCAAAGTAGGTCCAGAATGAAAAAAAAATAGGGAGAAATAAGGCAGGGGTTCTTCCCCACCCATCCTGCAATAGCAGCTGGCTTGTTGCTTTGGCGATGCTCTTATAGTAGAAGAATTCTCACTATAGCGAGATTACAATAGTGGGTTAGTACCTCTATGGTGGCCCCAACATCTATACTTCTGAATTTGATCAATTTTTTGCAATTTTCCTCATTCCCCCTTTCTTGTTTTTGGAATAGAACAAGAAATCACATACTGGCCTTTAACATAATCTAAAGAATAAACCCAACAATGCATGAAAACTTAGCATCATAATATTTAAAACCATTTATAAATTACAATAAGAAATTTTTCATAATAACAAATACTGTTGTTATGCAATAATACCACTTTTTTTATGATCCTCAACCAATTCCTGATTGTTCTGAAATAAGAGTTTTCGACAGTCATAGCCATCTTCCCCCTTATCATTTTTACCGATGACAAGCCCATACCATCGTGTAAAATATAGTTTCTAGATAATCAACATAGCAAATAATCCTTAAACCATCGACACATAACCAAGTTATGATCTTTTCCCAACTATGAACTTCATAACAATTCAACAATCACATATTCATGGTCATTTAAGTAAAAATCAATACACATAAGTATCAACCCCAAGTTTGGTTACTTAGAAAATCCTTTATATTATTCTTAATCGACACATGGATAATTTTTAGTTGATTACCCATGCATTACATAACCTTAATGGATAGATACTAATTGAAACCTCTGGGTTCTAACTTCCTTGATTGTACCATTTTAACCAGATTCAAATAGCATCCATCTACCTTGCTGAGATACCATTTGGAATCTAGAGATACTAGTAGGATTCAACTCATACAAGCAAGTACACAGAACTATGAAAGAAAGAAAGAAGTGGAATAAATTCTATAATGCCTCATAGCTCATCAAAGATTAGATGTGGATGTCAATACATCAATTCTAGGACTCTACTCGATATTTTCTCTTGTAATGTGATACCAGTAACCTATGCTCCAATACCAAATTATCATGACCCAACTTACCAAATCATGCGGGTACCTACTCTAATCCACCTAGATAGGAGAATTCTCACCACTCAGTGAAATGATATATGGAATTTAATAAGAACCAAGAAATACTTCTTTTGTTAAAATTAATTTGAGAACTTATTATAACTAAAAAAACATTCCAAGGAACAAGTCTAAAGAGCTAGAATAGCTTTTAAAAATATATACAAGATAAAAGACACAACCTCTACTATGAGAACAATAACAAAAAATGTTGGAGATAATTACCGTATCAAGCAGGAAACTATACCCCCAAAAGAGTATAGCTATAGTAGTATCAGTGCAAAACCATACGTATTGGTAAGCATCATTGGTTGACTTGAATTAAATCACATAAATATTCAAAAAGAAACATACAGTTTGAGGGATATTAAACTAGATACTTCATTACATGTCGCCCCCAAGCGCACACGTAAGTGTACATGGTCCACCAAGTAGAAAAATGGCCTTAAGAAAGCCAAGTATCGATCCCACAGGGACTTGTGTTCTAGTTCAACTATCAAAATTAAGAAAGTGTAAAAGTAACCAAAAGAGTTTGAGAGTTATAAAATAAAAGTAAAATAAACAATACGGTAAATTAAAGGTTCTTGAGCAACAATGGGGAGACACCCAGGGCTAAGACACTACGAACAATCATACTAATTTATGGAACTTTTTTTGTTAGGTTGATTATCTTGAATGTTGGTCCATGGGGTTGATATTATGATTATGGCCTTCCGAACCTCTAATCAATTATCTAACTTAGCCCCACAACTACATCATTGAATGCATTCATATTTCATCCCGTAATTGAATCAACTAGAGAACATATGTATATTCCTATCATAAATACAAATCATAACAGCATTCAATTGAGATTATGATCTTATTTTATCTATCCCACGTTCTAGCCTATCATTCCTCTTTTCGAGATCCTAATAGGGTTATGCATGTATTATAAGGGTCCCTAATCATTAAAATAGTTAACACAGGGATAAATAAACAAAAAAAATGATAAACATCAAAAACCAGTTCAATTCAAAACAGGAGTAATTATGTTCTTGGGCTTAACCCCAAAAAAGGATGTTTAGAGACATACACGTAATCATAAGAGATGAATCCATGTTATAACCCATAATAAAACTAAAGTAAATGAATATAAATGCTAATTAAAGCCTTATATAGAGTATATTGAAGCCCCAAGGTCATCCAGGGTGGTTACATAAGAGTTTAAGTGTCCTATTTATAGTAGGACCAAAGCTCCCGATTTTGACTTAGCCAACGTGCCATACCCTTATCGCGTGGACTAGGGTCCTTGGCATATTTCTATCATGGTGAGCTACTGTAAATAACAATTTTTGATTCCCCCAAGGGAATGTCACATCCCTAAAGTGGTTCCTAAGGTCCGTGGCACACCAATGAGTCCCAAAATTCCAGATTTGGTCGCATTGTACCCCATGCGTTTGGTTCTTTGTTCCTTTATTTGTGGTGAATTTGTATCTTGATTTACATCTTTTATATTGAACATATATCATATTTATCAACTTACCAAGCATCTTAAAACCTCAAAAACAACAAATTAGAGCTCAAAATACAATTGAATCCATCACGTGAACTAGAAAGGAACATAGCTCAAGCTAAAAGTACAAGTTTTCATGTTTGAACTTGATCTTAATATTTTTTATCTTATTTAAATTGAACCTTAAACACTATAAACAAGTTATTCCACATATAGTTACACAATTATACCCTTAGTAATGCATTACACATAGTATAATCCATTGAGATCTACTAGAACAACACATAGCTCAAGCTAGAAACACTAATTTTCTCGTCTAAATTCTAAGTGACGAAATTGATTCTAAACTTGTTTCACACACCTTAAACATTATATCAAGTAGTTTAATACTTAGATTCTCAATTATATCCTTTAACACTCATTAAGCACACAATGAAGTCCTCAAAATAAGGTTAAACAAGTATAGATAATAATAGTTAGGTGTGTAAAACCACCTAAGATCATTACACCATTTCTTCCTAATTTAGGACATTAACATATATTGTATCTAACTCCCATTACTTGTCAATTCAAGACACATTTCATAATTATGTATGAGTTTTACAATGTCAATACTCGTGAGCCTTTACCCTCAATCGTTTAATTAAGATTCTTATGTAACCCTAGCATTATTTCATAAATCATATCATACCTTAACTATAATGACTCGAATCTGGTACACAGAATGCTACACGGTGCTCATGACCCTGAAGGACCATAAACTAACCCATGACTGATATTTGTACCTGTATACTGCATGACATACTATATAAATACGAAAACATGAACTGAAAGGCCATAAGGTTCAAAAACTGTAACATGGATGATAAAGATATAACATCTGAATGGGGTATGAAATACCCAAAATAACTAAAATAAATGTCTGAACATGATAGTCTGAAAAAACTCTAAAATATGACTGCCTAAATAAGGAGTTGATGGGATATATCCCCAACTAACTCCGACTACTGATATAACTAAGTACTAAAATAATGAAATAACTAATCATATCATCCTTGAAGGATGACGACTCACTGCTGAAATCTGGAATCTACTGATGCTCGGGTGCTCGTGTCTCTGAACCTATGGTATAAAACACCATAGCACAAATGCGTCAGTACGATTGAATGTAATGGTATACATGTGAGGTAGGATGAATGCATGGGGTTCATATGCATGAACATTACTGGCTAACTGACTAATATGAATGCGAGAATACATGCATGAATACATAGTAACTATATCTGAGATCGTGATAACATGAGTTTACTGATAACTAACATGACTGATAACTGAGTTCTGATGACTGATATAACTGATAACATGAGTGGATGTATCTGACAGTCCTGAATCTGATGGAAATAGCTTAGTTCTATACTATTCTGAGTTGACTGTATCTGATAGTCCTGAATTCTGTAGAACTATCTGAGTTCTATTCCTGAGACTACATGACTGTATCTAACAGTCCTGATTCTATAACATGAAACTGTTTGATGTAGTCATCTAATCGATATGCCCCAAATATCACAATATAGCTAAGTTGGGGTCCAATCTATAACCCCAATTGGAAGGGTGTCAATACCGCACCACTGGTAAGGAAAATCTATGAGTAACCCTCATATAACAGGTAACCCTAGTGAGAACGGTGAGAACCCTCATATAATAGGTTAATACACCCCATCTACCCTCATATGGTAGGCTATGATGTCTCAACTTATGTTGGCTACATAGTTCTGGAATGCAAAGATTGTTTCTAAGAATCACACCCTCATATAACAGGTGAGTTCCCATCCTTGGGTTCGCTTGGTGCTAATTTCTACTCCCATCTGAATAGACACTGAACATGATTAGCTGGACTGAGTTAACTGAGTTCCATTGACTGACAAAATAATACTAAAATCTGATAACTGACTGAGATTACTGAGTTTTCCTGAGTCATAAGACTAACTGAATTCTAATGAACATGGCTTGACTGAGAGTATCTTGAAAACATGACATTGGCTCTAGGCATACACCTAAATTGTTGGGTACAGGTACCCCCAGGACTCGATAGAAGGAAACTGACAGAGCATGAATTTCTTGAATACATGATCAACATCATAATCCATAATTCATTGACTAAGACATTTCATCAAACACTTGTCATACATAAACTTGTACATAAATGGGGATTTCATATTATCATATTAGTAGGGCATTTTTCCTTCACATCGGCATTTAATCAAACACATGGTAAGCATAGTATATGTAGACAATATTACAGAACAAGAAAACATCATGATTCAATACTAGTTTCACCATTGAAAGGTTAAATCATGGATTCACATGTAACTATACCTATAATAATTAATTCCTCTTAAGATTTGTCACCAAACATGGATTAGGATTCAATTGGTCATCATCAACATGAACAAAAGCAAAACCAACATGACATTATTCTGCATGATCATGTTCACTGCGGGAATAGACCAGAACATCATCTATGAAGACTATGACGAGCATTTCCAAGTACTTCTTGAACACCCGGTTCATCAAGTCCATGAAAGCGGCTGTGGCATTGGTAAGACCAAAGGACATAACAAGAAACTTGAAGTGACCATACCGAGTATGAAAGCTATTTTCGGAATGTCACATTCTATGACTCTGAGCTGATGATAGCCGGATCTGAGGTCTATCTTAGAGAAATAGCTGGCACCCTAAAGTTGGTCAAAAAAGTCATCGATTCTGTGAAGAGGATAATTATTCTTGACCATGATTTTATTGAGCTGATGGTAATCTATACATATTCTGAGAGAACCATCTTTCTTTTGCACGAACAAGACTGGTGCACCTCACGAGGAAACATTGGGCCTGATGAATCCCTTATCTAAGAGATCCTTCAACTGCTCTTTCAATTCACTGAGTTCTGCTGGTGCCATTCTGTATAGAGGAATAGATATAGGTTGAGTATCTGGAAGAAGATCAATGCCAAAGTCTATTTTTCTTTCGGGAGGAATTCCTGGAAGATCTTCGAGAAAGACATCTGAATATTCATTCACGACTAGGAGTTTTGGAACTAGTGTCCTTAACTCAAAAAATATGATAGACATATCCTTTAGATATCATTTCCTAGCTCGAAGGTAGGAAACAAGTTGACCTCTGAAAACTGAAGTACTACCTCTCCACTCTAGGACAGGTTCATTCAAAAACTGAAACTGGACTATTTTGTTTCTAAATTTGACTGTGACATAGCAAGAATGAAGTCAATTCATGCTGAGAATAACATCAAAATTAGTCATCTTTAATTCGACTAAGTCTGCTGAAGTGACTTTCTAAAATATCATAACTGGGCAGTTCCTGCATACCCGTTGTGCTATGATGATTTTACGCACTGGGTAGAGACTGAAAAGGGGTCTGCTAGAATTTCGGGATTGATTCTGAAATTGCCTGCTATATAGGGAGTAACAAAAGACAAGGAAGCTCCTGGATATAGCAAAGCGTAAACATTCACATGAAAGATCTGTAACATACCAGTAACCATATTAGGAGAATTTTCCTGATCCTGTCGGGACTGGAGAGCATAAAGTCTGATTGGGTGACGCCTACTAGTATCATTGGAAGTGGCACCCTGCTAATTTGGGCTACCGGACTAAGCTGAGGAATGGTTCTGCTAACCCTAATAACCTGACTGGGGACAATCTCTGACTCTATGGTCTAGCTTGCCACATCCAAAATAGACACTGCTACCAGCTCTGCAAACACCCTTGTGGTTCTTACCACAAGTCTGACAAAGGGGATTAGTTTGGGCATTGCTGACACTGCCCTGAGACTTAGAGCCTGGCGCCCTATCTCTATTACCATCCCTGAACTTAGGAACTGGAGCACTAGCTAAAGAAGGAGCTGGAACTAATGACTTAGGATGAAACTAAGAATGGTTTTCTCCTTCTGATTTGGGCTGAGCAAAGTTTAAACTACTTATCCTTGCTCTCTTATTCTGCTTCTCCCTTGTCTTAATTTTTGCTTCTCTATCTGCTGAGTATAAGTCATAAGCCTGGATAAAGTCATGTCACTATTCAACATCGCAGACCTACACTCGTTAACCACACTATAATTCACCCCAAAAACAAAATTACTCATCTTGGCCCTGCTGTGTGCAACCACATGAGGGGTATATCTGGATAATTTAGTAAACTTAAGAGAATACTCTTTCACCGTCATGTTTCCCTTCCTGAGGTTGATGAATTCAAACACCTTAGCTTCTCTCAGCTCTAGGGGAAATAACCTCTGTAAGAATGCGGTGACAAATTTCTCCCACTCAATAGACCCTGCATCAACTGACCTCTCGGACTTCCACTGTTTGAACCAAGTGTGAGCAACATCCTGCAACTAATATGCAGCTAGCTCATCACTCTCACTAGGATTAACCCCCACAATGTCAGTAACCTTCTAAACCTGATCGATGAATTCCTGAGTGTCCTCATCTGACTTAGACTCGAGAAAGGATGGAGGATTCATTCAGGTGAAGTCCCGAATCTTGGATGCAGCTGAATTGGCCACTGGGTTGGCCGGAACGACAGTTGTTGATTCATTCTGAGCAGCAACTGATTGAGAAAGAGTAGTGAATACAACTCTGAACTCTTCATGAGAAATATGTTCGCCCAAAGGTTCTTCGGGCTGAGGGGCTGAATGATTCTCGTTTCTTCTTTTGGAAGGAATATTCTGTAGAAGAAAGGGAGAAATGGATTAGACTGAGAGATTAACTGGAGATTATGCTCACTGGCATGACATGAATACTAAAAGAATGAAAATTGTTCCTAAAACATCTCATAACCTCCTGCACATAAATGTGGCGTGCAACACACCCATGTACAAGACTCTACTAGATGCAGCTTTCAGACTTTCTCGGACTCTATTGAACCTTAGGCTTTGATTCCAAGTTTGTAATACCCCAAATATGGTACCTAAAATGATACATGTTTCTCATGACCCCCGAAGGGCCACAAGCTAACCTATGACTGATATCTGTACCTGAACACTGCATAATATACAGTATAAATACAAAAATAAAGGCTGAAAGGCCATAAGATTCAAAACTGTAACATAACTGATAAAACATAAAATTTGGATGGGGTATGAAATACCCAAAACAACTGAAATAAAATGTATGAATATACTATAGTCTGAAAATTCTCTAACTGATTGAACTATCTGAATAAAGAGTTGATGGGACATGTCCCCAACTAACTCCGACTACTGAAATTAATTAATTAATAAGATAATAAGGCAATGGTCATGTCCTCGAAGGATGAGGACTCACTACTAAGTCTGACTGCCAAGACTGGAATGCTACTGATTCTCTGGAGCTCGTGCTTCTGAACCTATAGTATAAAACACCATAGCGCAAATGTGTTAGTACGATTGAATGTACTGGTATGTATGTGAGGTAGGCTTAATGCAAAGGGTTCACATGCATGAACTATACTAACTGACTGGATAACATGAACTTGAGAATGCATGAATGAATACATAATAACTGTAACTGAGTTCATGATAACGTGATTACTAAGCCTGAGTACTGATAACATGAGATACTGATAACTGTATAACTGAAATAACTGATACTGAGCGACTGTATCTGACAGTCTAGGTTCTGATGGAACTAGCTGAGTTCCATTCTATTCTGAGTTGACTGTATTTGACAGTCCTAAATTCTGTAGAACTATCTGAGTTCTATTACTAAGACTGAATAACTGTATCTAACAGTCCTGATTCTATAACTAAAACTATGGGAAGTAGGTATCTAACTGATATGCCCCTAATACACCATTATGGCTGAGTTGGAGTCCAATGTATAACCCCAATTAGAAGGGTGTCAATACCGCGCCACTAGTAAGGACAAGTTGTGGGTCACCCTCATCTAACAATGTTCCCAAAAGAGAATGGTGGGACCCTCATCTAGCAATGTTTATCACCTCATCAATCCTCACCTGACAGTGTTGATGTCTCAATCTATGTTGGCTACATAGTTTTAGAACGCAAGGATGACTTCTAAGAATCACACCCTCATCTTACAGTGTGTGTTCCCATCCTTAGGTTCACTCTATGCTAATTCCTACTCTCATCTGAATAGACATTGAACATGGATTACTGAACTGAACTTGACTGAATTAACTGAGTTTTATTGACTGACGGAATAGTAATGAGATTACTCGATTACTGAGATTTCCCGAGTCACATGACTGACTGAGTTCTATGGATCATGGCTTGACTGAGGATATCGTGAAAACATGACACTGACTCTAGGCACACAACTATATTTTTTGGGTACAAGTACCCCTAGGACTCGATGGAAAGAAATTGACAAATCATGACTTTCTTAAATACATGACCAACATCAACAATAAGTAATATAATAAGTTGGATAATTCATAAAGTACAAGTTCTAAAGCACCATAATGGCAATATATATATCCATAATTCATTAACAAAGACATTTCATCAAATAATTGACATGCATGAACTTGTACATGAATGGGGATTTCATATTATCATACTAGTAGGGCATTTTTCCTTCACATAGTCATTTAGTCAAACACATGGGGAGCATACTTTAGTTATACCATCATCAATGCATCTACTTGTCATGGTTGCATAAATAAATTTGCAAATTTGAAGGGTTTATCATGATTATCATGCAAATCATCACATACTAGGGTCAATCATTGGAATATATAATTTAAAATATAAATCAAAACCCCACAACAACATGAACATGAATTTCAATTCTATTTAAATCATGAACATTCATCAATACACAAATCATGGATTTTGAAAAGAGATTCTTGAGCTTCATGGGTGAAAGAGACCCATGAATCAACACATGACATACCTGGGTTGTGAGTTTCTTGAAGTTCTTGGACTTGAAGAACTTGAATCTCTTAGTTTCTTGAAGAAGAATTTGGATCTTGTTCTTGGGGATTATCTTTGAGAGAAAATCCTAATTTGATATTGTAGATGGATAATGAACTTATGAGCCTTGATATGATATTATTAGGTATTGGAAAGAGTGGTAAAAAAATAAAAAGTTCTTTTTAAAATGACTTAAAATAACTAAACGAACTATGCGAAGGTGGGTGCAGCGGTCCGTCGCTGGGTCGCCGATCCGTCGGTCCTGACCGTCACACCTGGGCAGAATAGGGGTTCATTGCCTCTGCTGCGACGGTTTGGGCGATGGTCCATCTCTAGCTCGATGGTCCGTCGGCCTGAGCCATCTCCCTTAGGCAGAAGATGGTCTCACTGCCTCCTCTGTGATGATTTGGGCGACGGTCCGTCGGCCTTCACCGTCGCACCTGTGTAGTTTTGACTACTTTCTGTATTTCGGCCATAACTTTCTCTTCCGATGTCGGATTTGGACAAAATGGGTATCGATGGAAAGCTTATTCAATTTCTTACTCAATAAAAGGTGAAAATCTTAAAAATTCCATGAGTATAAAAGTGGATTCATCTTTAAAAGTAAGTTTCTAGCATTCTTCAGATGATTTCTAGCTAGGTAAAGGTACGGGGTATTACATTATTGCAGTTGGGAGTTAGAAACTCCACCATGTCATTACATGTCTTGCCATCAATATAAGTTGGGTTGTATTTATCAATAAGGTGTATGTTCTCATTATCTATTTTATCTGTATCTTGGTTTCCTGGTATCATCTTTAAGTTTTGATCATCTTTTAACTAATTATGATCTGATTCTAAGTTCACATTTGTTACAGATTTCTCTAGTTGACTAGTGACTGTATAAGTTAAAGTAGCAGCCTGCTGATAAAAAGATTTGGTTACCCAATCCTTAGTTGTCATGTCCTTCTCCTCATTCTCAATCTCAATATCTTCTACATCTGCATGTCTCATCTCTATCATCTGTCAATTCTTGAAATTGATTAGTAGTACTAACTTTCTCAGGAGTTATGGCCATTTCCCCTAGATAACCTTTAATTGGAAATCTTCTCATTGTTGGATCCTATCTATTCTCCTGGGATTGCTGATGCTTCTGTTGGCCCCCCTTGCCATCAATTCTATTGTGATTGTGACCTTGTAAGTTATTTTGCTCATTCTCCAACACTTGTTTTAACTCAGGATGCAATATCCTACTCTCAATTTTATTATAACCTTGTAATATGCATTTCTTGCAATACTTAGGAAGAAAGTCATATTAAATCTTCACTCTTTCAATTCAAGACTCACCACTCTGGGAATTCACTATCTCCATCTCCACGTGAGAAGAAAAATCAACCAATAAATCAACTTGAACCCTAACTCTAGCACAACTAGGCCTAGTCTTGTTCATCGTAGCCGTATCTAGATGAATGGGTTTACCAACTGCTGATGCTAAAGAAAAGAGAGATTCTTTAACAAAATAAATAGGCTTAAGATTAGAAAAAGAAATCCAGGCCATTGTCTATATGGTTTCTTCATTTGATTTTAACTTCTCATCATATATAAATGGCCGAATCTGATAAGAGTATCCATCCTTAGCATTTATGTAGTAAACACTTTTTGACACGATAGTGACAAAATCTTCAACTTTAGCAAATCTCATCATTATATGACAATTTCTCAATAATCTAATATTGCATCCGCCTTTCACATTAAGTTGTTTATGAAATTGTATTCTAAGATCATCTAGCTCAGGCCATCCATATAAGAACTTCCCAATAATAGCATCTTGTAATCCTTCAATGACATTCATTCGATCTACTTCTTCTGTCCATCTCACCTGTGGAAACCCATTAATAATGTCAGGTTTTTAATCGAAATGGGTTCTACTTCTACCTTGTTACAAGATTGGTCACTGTTACGACTGAGAAGTGTGGAAAATGTCACTTTGGGTGAAGCTAGTTTGGGACTATCAACATTAGTACTTGTCTGTTTAATTTTTTACGGTAGATTTGGGAAATTATCAAAATTATTCTCAATATTGGATTGGTTATCCATGGACAAAGGCTGACCAATGGCCTTATTGGCCATAGATGGCCAGAAAAACCACTAAGATTAACATCGACGGCTAGGGTTTATGTGGCTAGGGTGACGAGGGCTATGATAAGCAAATTTCATGAAAATACTAAAGATACATTATTTACAGTTGAAAATTTTATATAAAAATAGAGAGCACAAATTAAATTAATATTGGTGGAGTTAAAATTTTTATTAAAGGGATTAAAAATCTATATGTTATTTAATGTTAGTTTAAAGTTAGTTTACGTGCAGGTAATTTATCTATTATACAGTACTCTCTTCATTCCTTTTATTTGGTCTATTTAGGTTAGACACACACCTTAATCTCTTATTCCTATAAAATTAAAAATAATTCACTAATATACCCCTAATTAAATTTTATACCTCTGTCCAAATCAATAATGATTACGTTTATTGAACAAGAGCATAATAGAAAGTTCTTGTTCAAACTATTCTTGAAAAATTAAAAGGAGCAAATGTTTAGGAATATAAGCACAACCAAAATGAAGCAAATAAAAAAATAAATGGAGTATTATATATCTTATTGTTAAAATTACAAATCTCAAATTTTATGAAAGCTTACATATAAATACTTATATAATATAGTAAAAGTTCTTTACACTGACCATTTAATGTACTTTATTTTTTTAAAAAAAATATCTTTTAAATATCTGTTTTGTGAGTTGACATTCACATCTATTGTGATTACACCTACAATCCATAAGTGAATACAAAAATTGTGCGTTCAAATCCTTACATGAATATTACATATGTAATTCTTTTTCATATCCAGTAAAATATTTATAGACTGATTTAATGATATTTTTATAAAATTATTTGATAATGAACAAAAAAAATATCTTTAAATAGGTTAAAAACTTTAAATTTTAACCCACCAAGTTCATGCGTGATAGTATTTTTTGAGCAAAAAACTAAAATATTAAAAACTTGAAGCATTGAAATTTTGGCCAAGTCAAAATTTTCACTTAGAAAGATTAAAATATAAGAAAATAAACATAAGAAGAAAAAAATTCAACATTTACCACATAAAAATAAAAGAAAAATTTAGTTCTATATAAACAATCTAATTTTTCGTGAAAGGAGATTTAGATTATAATTTTAATTTATTCAAAAATATTACTTTGTAAATAATGTGATTGAATAAGTTGAGACTTGAAAGTAAAAATGTTGTTAGTCACATAATGGGTCCACTTAGAAAATGTAGACACATAAGCTAGAAAAAAAAATAGATAATGGAGTTCTTTGTTGATATTACTATTGATTAATGATTGTACCATTTAGATGTGAAATGACAATTATACTCTTGGTCGTCCTCCAACTCACTTTTTTATAAAAAAAATAATATAATTATAATATAATAATATTATAAAATATAATACATAATATAGTGACAACTCTTTTAAAATCCCCTTTTGTTTGTCTTGTTTAACATCTACCACTCTATGTAACATTACTGTTATAAATATATTACCATATATAGTGAATGTCTATTTGTGAAAAAAGTTAAAAGCCCCAACTTTTGGAACAAAGTTAGTTTTCCCCTACAAGTATAGGAATTTTCCTTCATTGTAAAAAACCCCCCCACAAGAATCCCTTGTTATTTAAGAGAAATAAGAATAACTCTCTCTTCTCTCTCCATTCTTCTTCTTCTTACTTTACATTTCATAACACGTTATCAACATAAGTCTCTGACGGAATGATGCTGAAGTCGTGCAAATTATGGGAAGAAATTTTGCACAAACTTCTAATATTCTAGTACTCTGGTGTGCTTTCAATTGTTTATGAGGTTTGTTGATTTGCCAAGTTAGTATATCCTATATAATATGTCACAATAAGCAGCTGAAGCAGGATGCTCATGGTCGACATGCCTGCTTAAGCTACTTCAATTATGATTTTACTATATTACCCATAATTAATTTCTATAAGTCATTTACGTATTAAAAAAATAAAAATATTTAATAAAAATTTTAAAGTAGACATTTATGACATCACTGCTTCAACAATGATTTTACTATATCACTCATAATTAATTTTATAAGTCATTTAAGTATTAAAAAATTAATAATATTTGATTAAAAAATAGATATAAAATAATAAATTATTTTTTGATGTTTTTATAAGTCATTCAAGTATTAAAAAATTAATAAGATTTAATAAAAAAAATAAAATAGGCATAAAATGATAAATTATGTTTTGATGTTTTAAATTAATTTGACGTCTTATAGACCACTTAAAAAAAAATTACAAGTATTTACTATAATAATTTTACTATGTCATTTATAATTAGTAGAATAGAAGAAAAATATTATAAATTACAATAATTAATAACTTAAATTATTTTTAAAATATAATTGACTATCAATGCCACAGAAGTTTGAACAACCTAAAATATTGTTATACAAATTTCATCGATCTAAATATTATAATATATGCCTAACTTAGAATTTATCAACCAAACAAATGAAGGTTTTAATTAAATGATAGAATTATACATAGCGTAGAATTTTTAAGGATCAACATTGGGCCGTGCGTAGCACGGCGTAAGCCGACTAGTATATTACTATGTGGCAAATGTTTGAGGCGATCAGCATAGATAAAGTAATATAAATATTTTTGTTTTGATTGTTTTTTGTTTGAATTTTACTATCATTAATTATTTATAAGTAAACACAATTGATTGTGTTTATGGATTTAATCTCATCATATTAAGACGGCAAGATATCGAGTTAAAGTTCCAACGCACCATGATGTTAATATATTGGGTTAAATGTCATTGATTTATGCCTAAGACTCCTTTATGTGGATAAGACATTGAGTTTGAATATCAATGCACCATATTAATTATACAATGATGGCTAAGGCAAAATAATATTTCTTTTATGAAAACATGTTAAACTTATTGCACGAAATATGTTTCATTCCATGAAGTGAATGTGGTAGCAATGTATAATGTGTTTTAAAGATGACAATTTACTCCATTATTGAATTGGATGTTGTAGCAGTACATGATATTAAGACTATAAAATATGTTAGAGAAAAATTCTCTATATTATATGTAAGCCTCGAGTTGCTCATGAAGTAGCAATATCATGAAAGAGGTTATAACTATCAAAATTTGATAGGATTAAGAGACAATCATATTCCATTTCCAGGAAATGAGAATTTCGATTGTTATAATTACAAATCCATTCCCTTAGGTGAATGTAATAATATTTAGGAAAGATTATTAATACAAACGTGCACTTGAGTGTGATGGTATCGCAACTTACCTCCGGAAGAGGTAAAATAATTGAGAGGAGTTATTCTAAAATTTAATCTCGAGGTAGTAAATTCGACAACTTATTCATGTAACTCTAAAATTTACTAAAGCAAAAATCACATATCATAGTAAACTTGGAGTTTACAAGTACATATAGGTTCATAAGTTAACATGAACGATTATAACATCCCAAAGATGTGCATGCTAAGTTTGGAATGTAATGAAGAAACAGAAAATTCTTCAAGAATTATTCATGTTGTTTGTTCTCATGATAAGTTGGTTGGATAGACTAATATTGAGATTGATTTCCTAAATTCTAGAAAATATTAAAGGTGAATAAAGGCTCGTTCACCTATCATGTGATATGTTGAAAAGATGCATTACTGAGATAAACACATGTACATATATTGTCAACTTGCAGTTTGACATTCATAAAGTTGCTTGTTGAATAAAATTGAGTTAATAGCATAATTTTTTAGATTGCATAATCAAGAGAATTCATTTTGATAATGTTGGCTTGGCGTTGAATGTCTTCAATTAATAGATGAATCCTTGCAAATGAGAACAAAGCTTTATATACTGGTCTAAAATATGATATATTGCATAAAATAGCACTTGTATGCATTAGACCAATAGATTATGATTATTTCTTCCCTCCCAATTGATTTAAGGTCATGAATCAAATATTCCATCTAAAAATTTTTTATGTGCGGTATATGATTAATGAATAAATGATGATGCACAAAGATAATTCTTTAAAGTATATTGAGATGTATGTTAGTTTTCCTAATATGAGGGGGAAATAATAAATAGCTTAGAAATATGTCGTGAGCATTAATATGATCCTCATTCAAAGGATGTTTAAATTTCAAATACTAGGATCATTTGTTGATCCCAAAATTGATATTATATTTAGCTGTAAATGCTTCAATTTGATTTTTATGAAGGATAAAGTCTACTACATGTATGAAACATAGTAGATCAATCGGTTCTAAAAGCAATAATTCTTGAAAAAGAAAAGAAGCAAACAATCATAATAAGGAGGCACTGTAATCTTAAAGAGACTACGACATAAAAAATAAAAAGGAGCAAATGGTCATAATAAGGAGGCAGTGTGATCCTAAAGTGTCACGACCCGAATCGAGGCCCTAGCCTCGACGGCCATCCCAAACCACGAAGGCCCGAGAGACCCCTTAGCATACTATCATAAGCATAATTCATACATAGACCAAAGTGCGAAAGATATAATGAAATTAAGGAATTTGAAAATCAAATTAGGTCAATAATGTTGTGGCAATACAATAACCAAAACTCGTCCATGAAGCCTCTACTGATTTCTAACTATCAAGATTGGGACAAGAACTCTAGCTGGACCATAAACTGAAAGACTCAACATATGAGTAAATGCCTTTTGAAAGATGGATGACTCACCAATTCTGCCATATCCCAAATGTTCTATTGATGTGGTAGACCATGGGACTATACCACAGAACTTGAAGTATGGGAGGTCAATACTTGAAAAGTATTGGTATGTAGAACAATCCCAAAAATAACATATATTTCATGTAAAATAACTGAGGGCATTGTGAAAACAACAATTTAGCATTATATATATATATAGAGAGAGAGAGAGAGAGAGAAATAAAAATGCATGGAAATATTTAAAGATCTTCAATCATTCTTGCAAATATAAATTCAACTCACTCTGTCTTTTCTTAATTCTGAGCTAGAGGTAGAACCTACATTTTTTAAAAGTATCCCACAGGCTGTATGGGATCCGCCCTTGACTTGGCGGCCAATCCCTCAACCTAAGTTTGATTTAAGGAATGGAGTTTTTGATTCTGATATGCCAAAGGGGATAAGTCCATCGTATAATCCCTATCTCGGGATATAATAACCCCGCATCAGCAAAATACTATTTCGAGCAGTGAGTTATCTGAACTCCTGCCTTCTTCGGGTGACCATCTAAGCCTTTTAAAACATGCATCTTCTAAAATCATGATCTGAAGTCTTAAAAGTCTGTAGTCTAATCTATTTTGAGTCTGTCATGGCATTCATCTGTTTTAGTATCGTCATACCAAGACTTGCAAGTCATATAAGCCATATCATGTCATGTCTCAGTTTTTTCATTCAAAACGTGTTATTGGACCACCAAAACATTTAAACACTTCAAGAGGGTTCTTATTTCAAAAGCACATGAACTTATGCAAAATACTTTCCTTCACTACTTTAACATGCGGTGGCCAATTCTTACATAACACACATGCAATTCTTCACTAGGACATAAGAGCATTTATAAATTAATAAAATACCCTCTCATTGAATCATAAAGCTATACAAATCCATAATGATAGTAAAATATTTAAACTCAAGCTTTTAACCATAAACAACCACAACATGTTAAGACAATGAATTTCAAAACAAAAGAGGAAATTTCAAAAATCATGCTTTCATGTGGATTCTCAAAACTCATAACATACATACACATGATTATAATTCAAGTTTAGGAACCCCTCCCCCATAGTTTGTACAAGATTTCATCATAAAACAGGTCCCCAATGCATGCTCTTCAATAATTTCAAAAACCATTGCTTATACATTATTATATATTCTTAAAGCTTGCAAAATGATAAAATCGCACCCATGAGATTTAGGATAGTCCCACATACCTTTGACGGGGAAAAACGAAGAGAACGTATAGAGATTGGCCTTTGAAAATTAAAATCCTCAAACCCTAGGTAGTTTCTCCTTTCTTGCTTAAGGAATGATGATTAGGTATTTAGAGAGGTGAAATAATCGATGTTATATCGTGAAAACGGATGGAAATAGGTTAATATAGTGTTTAGGGATCATTTGTAAGTGAAAAGAGTTCAATACCCCTCCTCCCAAGTCAACAAAACCATAAACTGTCCGAATTTAAAGCATCCGCGCATCACAGAGGAAAATCTCTGTGATGAGCTCTGTGTCACGCTGCCATCGCGGACCCTCACTTGTTCCTCACAAAAATTCCCATAATCTTTTGCTCGGGTATTGGATTAAGGCAAAATCAGATGCGTTGGAAAGAGGACACATTTACTTTAATTTGGTGGGTCTTGAGCCTCAAAATTCTACATAATCCAAAAGTTATTCACATTCAAAGTTGACCCATGTAGAATCGAATTCCAAAATTTGGTCAATTCTACATTTTGTCGTTCAAAATTCCACTTTACTCTAAGTCTTTACTACTAATATTCTTTCCCTCAAAAGCAATTTTCACACTAGGATAATGATCATGACACTTATATTTATATAGAATAATTGGATTCAAGTTATACACGTAGAAAAAACTATCCAAATTTTAGCCCAAAAATGCAGGGTGTTACAAAAAGAGCCTATGACATAACACTTCATGAAACCTTATGAAAGGTTCAAGTACCTGAAAATAATGAAGTGATGAGATCTCAAAATATTATGTCACATTGTGAACCGATAAAAAATGATATATCATCGATAATATCTTTGATAAAATATTGACGCAATATTGTAAAAGAGTACGAAGATCTGAGTTCTATGTTTATTTAAGTATGCCGATGTAGAAATATTTATCAAGTGACACGGAAGGATGCATTTTGGAAAGCATAAAACTTATTGGAATTGCATTCCAGACACTTAAAGATGTCACACGTGAAATACTTGACAAAATTTATATGAAAACTTTTTAAAGATTTAAAATGTTTGAAGCACATAAAAGTTTCTAAGAAACTTTATTATAATCCTTATACTACATAAATTTATCACTTGAAAATTATTAGAACTTCGAAAAAATTTCATAAGAAATAGATTATTTTTTGAAATGAGAAATATACCGATTTGGATTGATTATGAAGTGTCATATCTTAGTGTAATTAGTGTACTATTGTATCTTATAAATACTACAAGACCTAATATCGCCTTTTCAGTCAATTTGTTAGCAAGATATAGTTCTTCTCCTATTAGAAGACCTTGGAATGGAATCAAACACATATTACGGTATCTAAAAGAAACTACCGATATGTACTTATTTTATTCTAAAGATTGCAATCCCGATCTTGTTGGTTATATTGATGTTGGGTACTTATCTGACCCGCATAAAGCTCGATCTCAAACAAGTTATGAGTTCATATGTGGGAGAACTGTCATAGCTTAAAGATCTACAAAGCTGTTAATCGTGGCCACTTTATCGAATCATGCTGAGATTATAACTACTCAATTCATGAAGCAAGCCAAGAGTGTGTGTGGTTGAGTTCTATGATACATCTCATTCGAGAAAAATATGGTTTAAAATGTGATAATGTACCCACAATTTTATATGAAGATAATGCAACATGCATAACACAACTTAAGAGAGGATTGATAAAAGGATATAGAACGAAACACACTTTGGCAAAGCTTTTCTATACACATGAGCTCCAAAAGAATGGTGATGTTAACGTGAAACAAATTCGTTAATGTAGTGGCTAATTTATTCACCAAGTCTCTTCCAACTGCAGCTTTCAAGAATATGGTGCACAAGATCGGAATGCAAAGGTTCAAGGACGTTCTCATTAGGGGGAATTAATATGCGATGTACTTTTTTTCCTTACAAGATTTTGTCCCACTAGATTTTCCTTGTAAGATTTTTTATGAGGCAGCTTATATGCGTACCATTAGAGATGTGTACTCCCTTTCCTTCACTAGATTTTTTTTCACTAGGTTTTTTTGTAGTAAGGTTTTAACGAGACACATTATCTATCAATTAGACATTTAAGATGGAGTGTTATAAATGTATTTGTCATATATAGTGAATGTCTATTTATGAAAAATATAGAAACCCCAACTTAAGGGACAAAGTTAGTTTTCCCCTATAAATATAGGGATTTTCCTTCATTGTAAAAGAATCCCACAAGAGTCCCTCATTATCCGAGGGAAATAAGAATTACTCTCTCTTCTCTCTCCATTATTCTTGTTCTTACTTTATATTTTATAACAATCACTATTTTTTAGGTATCCAAAAAAGGAAAAAAACAGTAAAGAAATGCAGGGTGAGACTTTATACAATAAATTTTGTGGTTCGACCTCCCTTCGAACTCTGTACATAGTAGGAACTTTAGTGTACTAGACATCCTTTGGAATATTCCGTCATGCTTGCTTGTTGTGATCTGATTGTCCACACACTGCATGTCATAATTCTTGACTTCTTCTGCTTTGATTCATCACCATCTTTGTATCGTTTCTTTTGTGGCCTGCCAGATTTGATATTTTCTTTGGGTGGTAGAACTACATCCTGAGGATTTTGCCATATACTTTCGTCAGGAATAGCATACACTTGAATTTCATATGTGTTCAACAGGTAATCCTTCTTATAGTATATAGAACAATATTCATATAACTATTGTAGTATTTTCTTACAGCCACGTTGAAGTAATACCCAAAATAATTGTTAACCAATGTAACTATAGCTACTAGATACTTCTAAATATAGAAATTGGAGTCATATCAATAATTGAATGTACATAGCTTCAATTTCATATGAACTCAATATTAATTTTACTTATTGGTTAATCCATGACATTAGAACTACAAAATACACTATAACTCAAATAATACGAGATGATGCCATACTTGATACACAAAAAGGAACATATACAAACAAATAATGAAAATTTTCTAACAAAAGAGTATATAAATCGTCTGTGCAGAGATAAAATATTTGATTTATTTAAAGATATTTTGAATTTTGAATACTAGAGAGAGAAATTTGATAGCAGTTTTTGTGATTATCCTTTTCACCGTCTTGATTTGAAGATTGAAATTAATTCTTTAAATTAAGGTGAATCAATAACTAGTTATAATATTAAATTAGGGATTATACTTATTTTTTGTTTTGATTTCTTAAAAATGGTCATATATGTACAAAAAAAAATAAATTATTTTTGTAATATTGAAAAAGTACTATTATTTATGTATTTAAAATTTAAAACGATGTCCTTTGCATTCAACTTTTTCATTTTTTAAGGAGATTTTTTTTATTAATTTAGTTGGCTAACAACCTGAACTTATACCTTGTGATTAACGTACCTTGTTTTCCTTGTTGGTGCGCGTACCTTGTTCACCTTGTTGGTGAGGGTCCCCACCAACTTCTAATTATCTTCTCCATTAAATTTTTTTTAAGCTTTTAGATATGACGATTACATACTTTAATATTGTATCAGAGCAAACAAATGTCTTGAATTATTCGAAACCCACCATTAATAGTTGGGATCAAATAGTTGGGATCAAATATGCAAAATGAAATCAGTTTATCGCCATTAATAGTTGGGATCAAATATGCCCTTAATCTATAATCTATATTTATAATATATTAAAAGTGTGAAGGCCCTTAGAAAAGTGATTTGAACTTTTTTTCCTTCATTAAAAGACTCCGCAATAGATAAAATCGTCTTTTCATATTTTTTTAATTTATAATATTAAATATTGACTATAATAAACATGTAAAAAATCAAATAAAGAAGGTTTTTTACTTATAATAGAATTTCTAAATTTATGATAATAATTTATTTGGTGTTTTGTTGTGCCGTGACTTTTTCCATAAAAAAAAAAGGGTCGGGTAACTTTACAAAAAAAGTTTTGCTTTTGTCCAAAAACTGGTCAGGAAAAAAAAATTAATTAAGGTTTTTTCTTTAAAAAAAAGACATTAATTGAAAAAAAAAAGGTACCCACTTAAAAATAGAAAAGCATGTTTATAAAAGCATCATTAAAAGACTCTTCTTTAGACAAAATTGTCTTTTCACTATTTTATTTAATTTATTATTTAATTATTTTTAGTATATTAACTAGACTCCTAAAATATATGGAAAGAGAATCAATTAATATTTTCCTTTGTACTTATCAATTAGAACAATACTCCTAAAATAGGATAGAAAAATACTCCAAAAATAGAACTCTATTAAGAAAATACTTTTATAAATATTGAGATGCACGTTAAACTAGAGATAAAACTGATTTACTTATTGTGAAAATATGATTGATGTTCATCTAATTTGGTTCGATTGCATGTCTAGATTGATGGATGTTTAATTTTCTAATCTTCAACTTCTTCACTATTTTTGTCAACATAATAGAATTAAATGTGTGTGTATGTATATCTTTTTTATTTTCATTTAAGTCATTCTTTAGTGTCAAAATTTTCTCTCAGATAAGAATTAATTTTATAAAAAATGAAGCTTTGTGATCACTATTGTATTATTTTGTTGTAGTTTACTGGTCATCAATGAATTTACAGGTGGTAGATGAATGTCGGTCGACTTTGAGAATTTTTTTTAGGTAAAGGTTTGGTTTAATTATATTATTTTTATATCTCTATTTTGAGATTTTTTTTGTGTAAATGTAAAGTTTAGTTGTATTATTTGATTCTCTATTATCGTATTATTTTGTTATAGTTTACAGGTGGTAGATGAGTGTCGGACGACTTTGAAAAAAATTTGTGTAAAGGTTAGATTTAATTATATTGTTTTGATGTCTCTATCATCATATTATTTTGTTGCAGTTTACAGGTGGTTGATAATATCGATCGGCTTTGAAAAATATTTTTGGTAAAGGTTAGGTTTAATTAAATAAATTCTCCAAAAGATGTTGAGTTTAATTATTGTATTCATCTTTATTATTTAAACATATATCCTATTTAGTATAACGTTCGAACTCAATAAAGTCAGGTACACGCGCAAGACGCGTACATCTAAACTAGTATTACTAAAATGAGTTAATATTGCTTTATTTTCATACAGTGGAATTCTACTAGCTAGCACTCAGTGATGTCACGTGTTCAACGATTAAAGATTAATTTTTTTTTAAACAAGAGAAAGCACATAAAGCCCCCCCCCCCCCCCCGCCCCTTTCGATGCTGGCCGACTTTTTCAAAAAGACACCTAAACTATACTTTCGATCTATTACCCCATGAATCTTACTTAAATCATTGAAAATACATCATTTTGATCTTCTGCGTGTATACACGCACAGTGAAAGGCTCGAAATTGACTTTATTGACCAATTAAATGTTGTCACGTGTAATAATTTGATATATAATTTATCTTCTCTTTTTTTAAAAAAAATCATTATTTATTTACTTTTTAAAATTATCCCATACCCCCCTCCTCCCCCTTCCCGCAACACCCTCCACCCATTATTATCTTCTTCAACACCTCCATTAAATTTTTTTTTTAATAATCATTTAATTATTTTTATTAAGAATCATAAAACTCCATTAAAGCTCCATCAATGGAGTTTTATGATTCAAGTAGAATGATGTTGAAGAAGACAATGGAGTTTTAATGGTGTTTCAAAAATGGAGCTTTAAAGGAGCTTCAAAAAATAGCTTTAAAGGAGCTCCATTAAAGCTATTTTTTGAAGCTCCATTTTTGAACCACCATTAAAGCTCCATTTGTCCTGTTCAACACCATTCTACTAGAATCATAAAACTCCATTGATGGAGCTTTAATGGAGCTTTATGATTCTTAGTAAAAATAGTTAAATAGTTATTTCAAAAAAAAAAACTTTAATAGAGATGTTGAAGAAGATTGGGGGGGGGGGGATTAGGAAGTGGGGATAAGGGGAGATACTGAGTGAGTGGAGAGATGCTGGACGGGGGGTGAGGGGTGGGGGGAGAGGGGGTGGGGTAGGGTGATAAATAAAAAAAATTGTTAAAAAATATAAATAGAATCTGAAATTAAATGTATTTACACGTGGCAGCATCCGATTGGTGCGTGCATTTACTCTTTTTTTGTGACTGAAATTCAAAAAAAAAATGGTATATTTGCAACGATTTAAGTAAGATTTGTGGGGTAATAGGTCGAAAGTATAGTTTAGGTGTCTTTTTGAAAAAATCGGCCAACATCGGGGGAGAGGGGAGGGGGAGGGGGGACTTTATGTATTTTCTCTTTAAGCAAAGGGTAAAATTTGAATCTTAGGCATAGTTTAGGGGCAAACTTGATCATTCTCACTAAATTTAAATGCATTTTACACTAAAATAACATTATATTTGAGTGGTTAGACTTCAGACTCGTATAAGGCTCCGACCACTTAACTTGGAATTTTAAATTTTAGTTATGTCAATTCGATTTTATTGGATTTTTGGTTTGGATTTTCGAATTACAGATTGAATTCTGCATTTAACTTTTAAAATTTTGGAATTTTGGTTTTTCAAATTCAAATATAAGCAAAGATAAAAATAATACTCTCTCTATCTTAATTTATCATTTTTCATTTTGTGAGAGTCAAAAAGTTTAAGTTTAACTATAAGTTTGACACGAAATTTTAATGTTTGTTGAAATAAAATTTCTATATGCGGAATCTAGTAAAAAGTATTATAAGTCATAATTATCAACATACAAAATATTTAAATTATATACGAAAAAAACTACAGTCAAAGATAAACTTGTTGAATCTGAAATTTAAAAATTGACACATAAATTGAGAAGGAGAGAGTAGGTGATTTCTTTTCATTGTTCTAACTTTAATGGTTAGAGTAACCTGATACTATCCCGTAAAATTAGTTGAGTTACGTGCAAGCTGCCCCATATCCCAGTTTAATATCCTCCTAAATCAATCAGTATATCCTATATTAGGCTAATGAATAGTGCAAATTTACACAAATACACAACTTATGTCTTCAATATTACAAAAAATCTCAACTCCTTAAACATATTACAAAACACAGAATGCTATGTATATATCGGCTATGTTATGTATATTAATAGGGAGAGAGAGTAAAGTAATTAAAAAAGTGGGAAGGAGTGTAATTATTTTTAAAAGAGAAAAGATACTTTTTCCCCCCCGAACTTGTCGTCACAACTCACTTTAGCACTTAAACTTAACTTCTGTTTATTTACCCCCCTTAACATCTTTAAAGTGAATTATTTTCACCCCTCAAAACCGAATACCACTCTCACGACGGAGAGTGCGCTACACACGCGCTACGTCATTGCCAAATCAGTGCCACATCAGTGCCATGTCATTTGCCACATAAGAATTTTTTTTTTTTTTTAATAATCCCACACACTAATTTTTTCTATATTTTATATATACTATTTTTATATATATATAAAATATATATTATTATATATATATATATATATAAAAAAAAAATATTTAAAAGAGTATATTTTTTATAAAAAAATATATTTTATATAAATAAAATAGACCCCACCCCCCTTCCTTCTTCTTCTTCACAACCTCCACCCCACCCCAATTCCTTCTACTTCTTCATTAGACAGCAGTCCCCGTCCCCTCCCCTTCCTCCTCCTCCTTCTTCTTCTTCTTCTTCACATAAAAGCATCACTTTTTCAATTTTTTCACCATTACCACAAGCTTTTTCAATGAATTTTTCTCTTCATCAAATGCAAAATTAACTTGAATTAGCTTGAGCAAATCCATCAATGAACTAAATACAAATACATGATCACAAAAACACATCAATACACAAAATCTCAAATCCAAATTCTTTCACATTAACCAAAACCCAAAATTCTAAAACTCCTAAATTTTCAATTTCTTACTAAAAAATGTCTACAGAAATGGCATAAACAGTCCGAAATTTGAAAATGGCATAGATGATATTCGCATGACATGAAATTCTTGGTCAAGAATCAAACTCGTTCATCAATCTTGAACCCTTTTTGATTGTCGAAAAATAAAATTTTGGATTAATTAGGACTTGATAGGAAGGGAATTACGAAGAAACGGGGTGGGGGTATGAAGAAGATGAAGAAATGGAGTGTTGGGGGTGGGCGTGGAGGTGGGGAAGGGGAGTGATGAAGAAGATGAAAATGACTTCTATGAAAACATTTTTCTTTTAATGTTATATATATATATATATGTATATATATATATATACATACATATAATAATAATAATAATAATAATAATAATAATAATAATAATAATAATAAAAATAGCAATAAAGTGGTATTTTAAAAAAAATAAAATTCACTAGCTCTTTTTTTTTTTGCCACGTCAGCTATACGGGGGAATTTAATTCATTTAAAAGTTGTTAAGGGAGGTAAATAAACGGAAGTTAAGTTTAAGTGTTAAAATGAGTTGTGACGACAAGTTTAGGAGAGAAAAGATGTCTTTTCTATTTTTAAAAGGATTGATATTTATGTTATTTATACAATTAAAATACATTCACATTGACCGTACTTCTATTATCATTTGAGGAGTGGCGCCACCGAGTCTTTTAAGGAAATATACACTGATTGATGTTTAAGTCGCATAGAAATTTATAAAGATTGATTAGTGGTGACTTAAATATGAAGTTTTAGTTGTATGATATTGTATTCATTTAAATTTTATCAGATTAAATTCAAGATATAGTAGTTTAAATAAATATAATTGAATTAAGGTAAAATTTTATTTATGTACAAAAGTAAATTACAATAAAAATAATTAAGTTTTTGTTTATTACTTAAAATGGTCATTAGACCATTTCCTCCCTTTTTCCTTTCAGCAGTAATTTTTTTTAAAAAAAAAACTGTTTTTGCTGCATTTTTTAATTAAAAAAAACTTTTTCTATTTTTTCAACTTTTTTTCCTACAACGTTTTTTCATGTATAAATATTGTATAAATGGTGTATAAATACACAAATATATATATATATACATATATATATATATATATATATATATATATATATATATATATATATATGGTCAAAGGCATCGATAGACACTCAAACTTGTTGTCAAAATTCACTTAGACACCTAAACTAAGGCCTATTCCTATCAAGCCCCTAAACCCCCCACATTTTGTTCTAATTGGACATTTTTTGCCTACATGGCACTGCACGTGTTGTGCAAACACAGGGGGCGCGTGAATAGTTGTTTTTCTTTGTAAATTCCAAATAAAAAGATGTCAAGTGGCATGGAGCTCCAAAAATCATTAATAAAGAAAAAAACTATTCCCTCTCCCCCCCTCCCCCCACCCGATACCTCCTGTTCATCTTCTTCCTCTTTTTTTTTTTTTTCTTAAACTTAAATCAATGGAGCCCAAAAATCATTAATAAAGAAAAAAATTTTTGTAAAAAATAAACTCAACCATTTCCTCTCTCCCCCCCTACCCGATAACCCCTCTTCATCTTCTTCCTCTTTTTTTTTTTTTTCTTAAACTTAAATCAATGGAGCCCAAAAATCGTTAATAAAGAAAAAAAAATTTGTAAAAAAAAAACTCAACCATTCCCTCTCTCCCCCCTACCCGATACCCCCTCTTCATCTTCTTCCTCTCTTTTTTTATTTCTTAAACTTAAATCAATGGAACATTGCTTTAATTTCCTTTTCAAAAATCAATTTCTTAGGTGATCAATTTTCAACTTTAAGTTAATTCCCTTTTCAAAAATTAATTTTTCAATTCCACTGAATTGTTAGGAGCTTCTTGAAGTTTTACGTTGTTTATGTGTTTTTTTTTCTGGTGTTTTTCTGGTGTATGATTGGATTTGAAAATAAAGTTTGTAACTTTGGGAGAATTCTTCTTTCGGAATGAAATTGTTTCGAGGTTGTTGAAGTTTCATGTTAAAGAAACTTGTTCCATTTGCTTGTTCTTGTTCGAGGTTCTTGTTAAAGAACTTGAAGTTTCGAGGTTCTTATTCCATTTGCTTCTAAGGAAGATGATAACTTTGTTAAAGGAGAAAGGGAATAGAGATTAAGGATGGCTGAAGATGAAGATGAAGGCGGGGGGGTGACTGGAGAAGAAGATTAAGGGGGAGGGGGGGAGGGGTGGTGGAGAAGAAGAAGAAGGGGGTGGGGGCAAGGTTTTTTTTTTTTTTTTTAAGATATTATAATTCTTTTTATATTATGATTTAATTAGTGATAACAAATTTTAAATTATTTTTGGATTTTAATGCCATGTGTTACCTTTTAATTTGTTAATTTATCCACGTCAGCGCATGTGGGTAACGGACACTTTAACTTTTAGCTGATAGGAAAAAAAATGCCCAATTGGAACAAAATGTGGGGGGTTTAGGGGTCTGATAGGAACAAACCTTAGTTTAGGTGTTTAAGTGAATTTTGGCAACAAGTTTGAGTGCCTATCGATGCCTTTGGCCTATATATATGATTTACAAATAGTTATGTAGTGTATATGTAATATATCAATATTGTATAAATAGTTACATAGTGAATATGTAATATATCAATATTGTACAAATAGTGAATAAACATGTATATATGATATACAAATAATTATGTAGTGTATATGTAATATATTAATATTGTATAAATGTGTATAAATATTTATCGATATTTTATAAATAGTTATGCAATGTATTGACATTGTATAAATAGTTTACAAGCATGTATCAATATTGTATAAATATATATAAAAATGTATCGATATTGTATAAATAGGTATGTAATGTATCTATGTTGTATAATTGTGTATCGATATTGTGTAAATAATAATGTAATGTTATATGTAATGTATCGATATTTGAATTTTTTTGACTATCATGTGTTCTACCTTAATAAATAAAAGTATAAAAAATAAATAATAAACCAACATAAATATTCATTTTTCCATAAAAGGAAAGATATTTTATGGTGTATAAATGTATATCGATATTGTATAAACAATTATATTATGGAGTAGCAATAATTTTTTTTACAGCAAAAAAAGTTGGAAAAATTTTAAAACGTTACAGTAAAAAAAGTTAGAAAAAAAAAAGAGAGTTTTTTTTTTTTTCTAAAATAGTGCTGGAAAAAAAAAAGCAAAAAAGTCTTTTTCTTTAAGAACGGAGCAAAACAAAACAGAAAAAATATTAAAAATTGAAGGAATATGGCCGACTGGCCAGTTTTGCTATAAATAGTACGGCGTACTTGCTATATTTGGTAACAAAGTTGGCCGAAAGGCTATTTTTGGTTAAAATTGGTAAGTCTGATACTTTTTGTGTAAGGATTTAACTCGGGGGATATTTTGTATAATTTTTTTTTTAAAATTACACAAATACACAACTTATGTTTCTAATATTACAAAAAATCCAACTCCCTAAATATATTACAAAAATTTCAACATATACACAGAATTTTTTTTAAAATTACACAAATACACAACTTATGTTTCTAATATTACAAAAAATCCAACTCCCTAAATATATTACAAAAATTTCAACATATACACAATGTTATGTATATGTCAGCTATGTTATGTATATTAATAGGGAGAGAGAGTAAAGTAATTAAAAAAGTAGGAGAGAGTGTAATTACTTCTAAAAGGATTGATATTTATGTTATTTATACTAATTTTTTCTTGAATTAATTATTTAAGTCCAATAGTACAAATTTAATTAAAGCCCAATTTTATTGGGCTAGTGTAATGACCCTTTCAATCATTATGATTAAGTCTAACATGTCAAAATTTGGGTTAAGATTCTTCCTAAATAAGGAACTAAATATTTCATGATAGGATAGTTTTGGACAAAATTCAAGCATGGTATGATTTAGGACAATTCGAATGGATTAGTTAATGTTTAAGTGATTTGAGGTTATTTTGTGATAGCTAAGACGATAAGAAATCCATAGAAACTTTTGAAAGTGAATTCGGACTAGTATATGTAAAAGAGATAGTTGGGATAATATTCGAAAGTGAATTGTGAAATGCAAAAATTTTAGGGGTAGACAGATTTTCTGCCTCCATCTAAAGCCGTTGATGCATCCTGCTACCAATAGGTAAGAGTCGGTCTATACTGCCATAGCAGGCGAATCCCACTATAGCGATGGTGCTATAGTGAGGATTGTTCTGCTACAGCAGGATAAACACTGTTTAATGCAAAAAAAAATCTCAAAATGTATTTTTCTTTCCAAATACATTTAAGGGTTGGAGAGGGTGAATTTGGGCAATTTTCATCAAATCCTTCATTGAGGTAAGTAATCCTACCCATTTAACTACTTTTTAGATGATTAATCCTTAGAATTACTATGTTTTGATTATGGGGAGGATTTAAGTTGACCTAGGGTGATTTTCTAATGTGAATTAGTGAAAACAAGGTGTAATCCTTGGGTTTTGGTCAAGGGTTAATAATGTGCAACGATCTGCTTTTGATGAAATATGTGAGTTTGTGTGATTTAATTATTTTACCTCTCTTCATAGTTGTATTATGGTATTTTGGAGTGTGCGGATGATTGACACGATTTCCAATGCATTTTGGTACCATTTATGCGATATTATGGTTTTTGATGGCTTTGAGAGCCTTATTTTGGACTTATGTAGATATCTTTTGACTAGCACAATGGATGAATGAATGGACTGCATCAACAGCTTTGGAATATCGATTTTAGACTAGATAGACCTTTGATTTGGGTCTCGGTGCACCCGAGCTCATTTTAACTTATTAGTTGAAAAGTTGAGAAATTGAAAATATGAGTGTGTGACCCACATTTGATCGAAATGACCTCGGATGAAAAATTCAACTTGGCCAGCATATCCAAAATGTCGATTTTAGTATGGTAACATATTTGGTGTGATTTTACGACTTTTAAATCTCATTTCGACCCTTGATTTGAAAAATTATAATTTTGAATTTTGGGGGTCAATTCTGAGAAAACAATGTTTTTTAAAAAATATGATATCACCACTGAGTTCAGAACATCAAATTTAGTGTGGTTATATAGTTTGTTTGTGTATATTGAACTCCGAACAAATTTCGAGCAACCCGTCGAAGTTTGTTTGAACTTACAAAAAATTTGCACTATAGCTACATACAACAATTCTTTTTTAACCCTTTTTAGCCCATTTTGTCCATTCTTTCACCTTGCTTCTTGAGAGTTAAACCCTAAAATAGTGTAAGATCTTAAAAGTGAAGCTTCTGGGTGCTTGGGAAGCTAGATTAACATCTATTTCTTGATTCTCTTATGGATTTAAGGTAAGAACTCACCCCTTTTCTTAGTAATTTCTTAGATTAATTTCTCAAAAACTCAAAAATCTTAAGGCTTATTTTTAAACCCCAATTTCACTCCTTTCACTTGAATAATATTTTAACTTGAATAATATTTTAATCTTATAATTATTAGTTTTTAATCAATTTAACCTTCAAACAACTCTGATTCTTGATTTTAATCTGAATTTTAAAGATTTTACCTGATAACATTTAACAATAATTTTTCTTTGATTTGAACCTCATTTTTGACTCGATTTGACTTGGGTTCTCAGTTGCAAGTTCCTAAAAATATGAAAAACACATTTTTGAAGTAAAGTTACAATTTTGTCCTTGTTTTTTGAAAACCCATTCCTTGGGTCCGTTTTGACCCTAAATCCAAAGTAGTCAATATGGGCGTCCTTGATTTTATTTTGATGTGTAGATTCCATATTTGATATTTTTAGTAGAGTGCGAGATCGTTCATGAAAATTAAGATTGTGGGTTGGAAGTGTAGCCGACTAGTTTCAGTATTCGAGGTAGGCTATGACTTAACTCTTTCAGACTGAACTGGGTAGTAAATAATGGTACAAAATGCATTTTAAGGGTGAGAACTAATCATAAAAATAATGGTTATCTATTTATTGTTTCCATGTGTGGGCCTATATGTGATGTAATTGTCGAAATTGAGATATTATATGATATGTTTGATCCTGTGGGGCCCTATATGATATTGATACCCTTGAATATATGTGAATAATTGCATTGTGTTGTTAAAATGTTTAATGTGGTACCATTTATGTATTGTGATTATATTGATACTTTATTGGCATATGCGACGTGTGAAAATTCATAGATGAAACAGAAATAATGAGTGGATATTAACTCACGTGGTTTTGGAAATGTATCATTGTGGTTGGTTGTGGAAATATATCATGTGGTTGGTTGTGTAAAAACTCATTGTGATTGGTTGTGAGAATTATATCCTCATATCATACTCATTCATGAAATATTGGTACCACCGCAGCAACACTCGAGTAACACTGGCAACACCTTTTTAAGAAAACCCTCCTCGAGATATGTGCCGAGGAAGAGATTGGAACACCTTATAAAATCCTTTTTGAGGGATATACCGAAAAGAATATGAGATATGTGGATTGTACATAGGTTGACGAACCCCCCATGGGTCCTGCATTGGGAGGCTTACCTCCGTAGGCGTATACGGGGATTGTGTTACGATACTGGAGGTTGCGCAAAAACCTCATGAATCATCATCATCATCATCATCATATATATTGCACTTACTTTATTTTTTTATATTGTGTTGTATTGCTATATTGACTTGCCATCTATGGAATTGTCTTATCTTATTATACTTGTATTTGATGATCTTGTATATTCATGTCCCCCCTTGTTCTACTTATATGTGATATAATGCATACTTGTGTTCTACCTTGGTGTGATGTTGCAATATATGTGATATACTAGAATTGTTAGTACAAGAGGTGTAGGCTACCGTTGTGGGACATTTTCTAATTGCAGGTACCGTGCCCTTAGTGTTTATTTTGTATGCTTTATTTTCTGCTTTACTCGGGCGGCCTATGATATCTTCTAAGTACGAGTGGATCATACTCACTTTTACTTCACCCTTTCAGTGCAGATTCAAGTTTGGGTGCGCCTCAGACTGGTTAATTTTGGGCACTTTTAATTTACTCAATATAGAGGTTAGATATTCATACTTTCGGAGTTCATGTCTATATTTTTATACTAGTTATGTATTTATTAGTATTTAGAGACAATTATAGTTCTTGTGGTTATTTTTCAATGTAATTGACTCATGAATTGTATTAGTAGTTCTAACACTATTGACACCCAATTTTTGGAATGTATGGTTTTGGATATGCTCTTTCCACATTGATATAATTACTTGTATGGTTCGGCTTCATTCTAGGAGCCTTACCTTGGGTATTTCTATCTATTACTCTTTTTGTATTAATTTGGTTGATAGACTTACTTGTCAAGGTATGACGTGAAAAGTGCCATTATGACCCTTATTTTTGAGTTATGACAAATTGGAATCAGAGCTAGGTTCATTGGTATCAATGGTGTAAGAATAAAATGTCTAATGGAGTCTCATGGATCGATACATGAAAATTCATATCTATCTTCGAGAGGCTATAATACGTCTTTAGAAAACTTCCTTATTTTATTCTTTATCATGCGAAGTTCTTTCATACCTTGTGTTCTGAGTTGTGTTTCACTCTTTCAGTGTGGATGGTTTGGCTAATGCTATATATTAGTTGAGCGATAATGTAAGAGATTAGTGGATATCATTTTTTGGTTGTAGGCCTGTAAATGCTCTTGAGTTGTCATGGGATCAGTTCACTGATGCCTTTATGGAGAGATTCGTGCCTTACAATTTGAAGGATCAGATGCATGACGAGTTTGATTATTTGGAGTAGGATTTCATGACCATTGCAGAGTATGACGTGCGTTTTCATGCCTTGTCAAAATATTTCTACGCCAATATTTCCACCGAGTCTGAGAAAATTTGGAAGTTTGTGATGGGTTTGGCTATCTCTCTTTAGTTGGCCATATCTCATACGGTTGTATTTGAAGCATATTTTTAGAGAATTGTGGATCATGCAAAGATGACAGAGGGTATTCTTAGGGTTTTGTAAGGATATACTAAGAAGGTGTGCCATTTTGGTTAGTTTAGAAGTAAGGTTTCTCATGGTAGAGATTTTAGAGGCTCTTGTGGACATCAGGGCAAGCCGATGCAGGTGGCCTTATAGATTTCGGGTGGTAGATCTTTGGGTTCAACAGTGTAGGGTCGCCATTTAGGCCCAGTGGTTCCTTCTCCTGATGAGGCGGGCCATATGACTTATTTTGTATGTCGTGAGGTTAGATATTTGGCCAAAGAATATCCTCATCATTTTATTATAGATACTCTTATTACAGTTATGAAAGGTAGATGTTCTACTAAAGTTACAAAGGGTTAAGGTAGTGGATCCCGCGATGGTGGTCGTGGGGCTATTAAGCCAGTTGGTGGCCATGGTCAGTGTTATGCTATACCCGTTAGGCCTGAGGTAGTGACTTTTGATGCCGTGATTAAAAGTATCGTCCCCAATTTTTTGTACCTACATCCGTAATATTTGATCCCAGATTGACTTTTGCCTATGTGTCTATGTATTTTACTTTGGGTTTTGATTTTATTAGTGAGCCTCTTTCCATGCCTACTCGTGTATCTATCTCGACAGGTGATTCTTTATTGGTGGATCAGGTGCACATATATTGTGTTGTGACTTTTGCCAAGCGTGTAACTTTGGTAGACTTTCTTGTGTTAGATATCGTTGATTTTGATGTTATTTTGGGTATGGATTGGTTGGCTCCTTATCATGCTGTCTTAGATTATTTTTCTAAGACTGTGACTTTAGTTTCATCGGGTATGCCAAAGATAGCTTGGAAGGGTGCACTTATTTTGGGTCCCAAGAGGGTCATATCTTATCTTCAGTCTCGTGATTTGTTGAGAGGGGATATTTAACATATTTGGCTCATATTCATGATACTAGTGTTATTTCACCTCCTTCCTTGGATTCTGTTCGTGTCGCTCGTGAGTCTATGGATGTGTTTCTTATGGATTTTCCTGGTATGCCTTCGGATTGTGATATTGATTTTGGTATTGATGTTGAACCGGGTACCAATCCCATTTTTATTTCTCTTTATAGGATGGCTCCAATCGAGTTTAAGGAATTGAAGGATCAAAAGTACGAGTTGTTGGATATAGGATTTATTTTGCCTAGTGTATCTATCGCCTTGGGGTGCGCCTGTTTTTTTGTGAAGAAGAAAGATGGGGATATGCACATGTGTATTAATTATCAACAGTTGAACAAGGTGATGGTTAAGAATAAGCATCCTCTTCCCTGTATTGATGATTTATTTGATCAGCTTCAGAATGCCGCATTATTTTTTTAAGATTGATCTGGGATTCAGTTATCACTAGTTAAGGATTAGAGCATCAGATATTCCAAAGATAGCTTTTCGGACTCGATGTGGTCACTATGAGTTCTTGGTCATGTCTTTTAGGTTGACCAATGCCCCTGCCGTGTTCATGGAGTTGATGAACCGAGTGTTTCAACTGTATCTTGACTCCTTTGTTATTATATTTATAGATGATATCTTGGTGTATTCCAAGAGTGAGGCGAGGAATGAAGAGCATTACGATTGTGATTCAGAGATTAAGGGATGAGAAGTTTTATGCTAAGTTCTTTAAGTGAGAGTTTTGGTTGGAGTCTATTTTTTTCTTGGGTCATTTGGTGACTAAGGAAGGTATTATGGTTGATCCAAACAAGATTACAATGGTTCGTGATTAGGATAAGCCTATTTCACCTACCGAGATTTAGAGTTTTGTTGGCTTGATCGGGTATTATCGGCGTTTTGTTGAGGGTTCCTCTTCTATTGCATCTCCTTTAACTAAGTTGACTCAGAAAAAGATTTCCTTCCAGTAGTTTGATGCTTGTGAGGTGAGCTTTCGAAAACTGAAGGACTTGTTGACTTCAACTCCAATATTAGCTTTGCCCAAGAAAGGCGTGTGCTTTACCGTGTTTTGTGATGCTTTAGGTATTGGATTGGGTGCTATGTTGATGCAGCAGGGCAAGGTGATTGCTTATACATCTCTTTAGTTGAAGCCTCATGAGAGGAATTATCCTACCCATGATTTGGTGTTATGCACCATGGTGTTTGCCTTGAAGTTGTGGTGGCACTACTTGTTTGGAGTTCATTGTGAGATCTTCTCAGATCATCGTAGATTTCAGTACTGCTTCACCCAGTGAAATCTTAATATGAGGAAGCGCCATTGGCTTGAGTTGCTTAATGATTATGACTTAACTATTCTATACTATCTGGGCAAGGCTAATGTAGTTGCGGATGCCTTAAACTGAAAGTCGACTAGCATGGGTAGCTTGCTGCTTCTTTTGACCCATGAGAGGCCTTTATCCTTATTGGTCCAGTCTTTAGCTAACCATATAATTAGGCTTAATATTTGGACACCTAGGCGTGTTTTGACATTTGAGCTCATCAGTTTAATGATGTTAGATTGAGGTCGATTCGAGATAAGGTGTTGAGTGAGGAGGCTAAGGAAGCCTCACTTGATTCAGATGGAGTTTTGAAGATTGAAGGTCGAGTTTGTATGTTTAGAGAGGGTGACTGGATTAGGTCGATCTTAGAGGAGGCCCATTATACTAGATATTCCATACATCTCGGTGTCACTAAGACGTATCATAATTTGAGACAACATTACTGGTGAGGTAGTATAAGGCGAGATATAGCAAATTTTGAGGCTTGTTGCCTATGTTGTCAGCAGGTAAAGGCTAAGGATATGAGACTGGGTGGGTTTCTTCAGAGGTTACCCATTCCTGAGTGGGAGTGGGAACAGTTCACGATGGACTTCATGACTAGTTTGCCTCGTTCCTCTTATGGTTTTGATAGTTTTGGTTCAGCGTAGATCGATTGACCAAGTTAGCTCATTTCCTTCCGGATCAGGTGAAGCATCCTAGGTATGGACCCTTAGAAAATTTCCTAGAATCTCATTTTTCGAACCCATTATAACTAATGGTATGAGCCGTAAGCTGGGGTACGAGCGATGAAGACCTGTTGTAAGCTGACAGATATTAGTTGGTGGGATAGTTTTGAACACTGGAATAGATATGACTTAAGGGTATGATAGGTAAGGCATGGGTACGAGTCGTACAGATGACTTGCAAGGTGAACAGTGTTTGATCCTCATGGTGTTACATTCTGCCAGGGATACAGATCATAGGTACGGATCGTATGCTGAGGTTACAACTTGGTTAGATGAGTTGTATACTAGATAGTGTGTGATCCATAGTAGAGGCTTGGTTATGAGTGGATAGATATCAACCATAATCTAGGTTACGACTCATAAGGAGGTCAGTCGTAATCCTGTGTTGGGTTTTTATGGGATTTAAGTGGAGGTATTTTGGATATTTCCTTATATACCCTAATAAGGACCCACGACTTATAATACACTTAGGAGGTTATTTACCCGATTATTTTATACTTAAATACTTAGAACACCTTCCAAAACATATGGTAATTCTCTTAAGAGCTTATGGGGCAAAAAACTAGGGTTTCAATTAAGGGATTTCTTTGGGGATGGTCTTGGTGAATTATTACCATCAATCTTCTTGGTTTAAGGCATGATTCTCTTCCCTACTTATAATTTCAATTAAAGACATGGTTATATAGTTGATTTCATGATTTTACTCTTGCATGGTTTTTTTGTTAAACTATTGATTTGGGGTTTTTGATGTTAAAGGCTTGGTTATGATTTCTTATTGTTTTAATTATGCTTTGTATGCATTAATGGTGGTTTTGGACAATGAAATTACTTGGTAATAGTTTAATGGTAATGGAATTTGGTTTTGGTTATACTATGCGCCTAATGTGTTTGATTAAATGCTTATAAGGATATGTTTATTGCATTAACTCTTTTAAAAAGAACTCTTGCTTGTTTTCAGCTTAAGCATGAAACTATAAATAGTTTAAATGGATTATAAATGTTAAAGGCTAATTGGTTTTGTTTGTGGAGAACATGGTAGTCTCCCAAGAGGTTAATATGGTAAACGAAAAGGGGCACTGAAAGTCCCCTTAATGTAAATGGTTTGGTTGTGGATAATGCTTGCAAGTATGGTGGTATGAAGATACCACTAGTTTATTAAATAGCCTTGGTTATTTAATATTGGAGGGATGTACTCGTCATCCCAGGGTTATTGCCTAGTCGTGCGGCTACATACACCGGGACCCTTTCAGCGGGGGAGTTGAACCGATATGGCCTGTGGGTGGTAGGATGGATAAGCTACACAACCTAGGTTAAGGTTTTAAATGGCATGTGAAACCCGGTCCTTTTTTCCAGCACTTATATACATGTATGGTTGTTTGCGTTGGATGGTTTTCACTTGGTTTTGATAACTGGCATTACTTTATCCTTATCTCGAGTTTCATGCTAGTGTTCACCCACTAACTCGTCTACTGGCGGTTATATACCCACGATATGCAGGAACCTGACATTTGACTCCTTCTTTATAGTACTTAATTTGGGGAAAACTTATGGGACTGAAGTGGTGAGCTTCTATTCTTTTGGAAGACATCATTTCATGTTGGACATACTTAGACATTTTACTTTCTTTTTGGATATTGGTTTTGGCGATGGTTAGGGGCATATCCCAACTGAATATTTGTATTCTTTTGGATAGAGGCTTTGTGGTACTTCTGGGGGTTGGTATGGGCGGGATCGTTATTGGTGTCAGCCTTATCATTTGCATTGGTAATTGGGCTTACATCATTGGACGTTATTGTTGGTTGTTCCATCGTATTACATTTTTGGTTTGATTATCATATTATGTTTTGATATTCTCTTTGGTTTAGTATGGTATGGATCGTTGGTTTGGTATGGACATACTTGGTTGGGTCAGTCATGTTGTGACCATATTCCAAATTCTTTATGAGAGCATTGAGCAATCTTGTTATATGCTCAAAATTCAGCTCATCTAAGGATGTAGAAGGTGGTTGTGTTGGGTTTAGGGGTGGTACCTGATCCTAGGTGGACTTGGGATGCCCATTATGATAAGGCCCCGGTCAGGGCTGCATCTAGTTGGTATCAGAGCCTAGGTTCATGGTCAATTGTGAATCCACAAAGCCATGTCGAGTTGTCTCTTTTAGGGGTGTGTAGTGTGCCACACTCATAAGGGAGAGATTGTAAGACATCTAGTAATGTTTTACTTTCTTGGTATTCTTTCTTCAAGATTGACTTCTCAGTCCTGGAAACTCCTCTAATCCATGTTTGTTCATCTTTCAGATCATGCCTCCTAGATTTGGAACACAGGGGAATTCTTCAATCCCATTTGGGGATAATGCTGAAGGTGTACCTCCTACGTCTGGAGTAAACCTTTGATCTTATGGTCCTATTCCTGATTTGTACCAAAGTTCATCCTATTTCTCCTACTACTCCTCTGGTCCCTCAGGGCAATGTAACGAATGCGGAGTTTTGTTAGTCTATGCATGCTATTGCCCAACTGGTTGCTGCTCAGGCTGAGTGAGGTACAACTAGCATTGTATCTACTGAGACTGCTAGGCTTGGACAATTTATGAAGCTGGGTCCTATGACTTTTATGGGAGTTAAGATGGAGGTAGACCCATAAGGCTTTTTGGATGAGATGGAGAAGATCTTTTAGGTAATGAGGGCTACTAATGTAAAAGGAGTCAACTTTGCAGCTTATAAGCTCAAAGAGGTTGCTTATCTGTGGTATGAGGAATGGGATAGAAATAAGGGTGATATAGAAGAGGATAGTTTGTGGGAACCCTTTTTTGATGCCTTCATAGATCGATTCTTTCCTCAAGAGTTGAGAAAAGCTATGATGGAGGAGTTTATGAACCTCAGGCAAGGGAGGATGTCTATAAAGGAGTATGCTTTGAAGTTCCATCAGTTGTCGAGGTATGCTCTTGATTTGGTTGCTGATATAAGGTCGAGAATGAGGAAGTTTGCTTCTGGGCTAAACAGGGATCTGATTCTAGAGAGAAAGACTTCTTTGCTCATGAGGGATATGGACATGTTAAGGCTAACTATTCATATATAATAGGTTGATGATGAAAAGAGAAGGCAAGCAGAATATGGAGACAAGCAGGGTAAGTGGGGTAGGTTTTCTGATCAGGGAGGTGCGCAGTCTAAAGGTGGTAGAGACAGTAGGAAATGGCAGAAAAAGAAGTGGGGGAGTTTTGGTTCCTCCTTTACTGCCAGTGCACCTTACCCCAGCAGTCGAATGATAGGCGTCATCATGGTGGTGACAATTCTCGAGCACAGAGAGCCCAGTCTCAGGAAAGCAGAGGTCAGTTTGTTTTTTCATATCCTTCTTGTCCGTTTTGCGATCGTCCTCTTCGGGGATTCTGTAAGGAAGGTAGGTATAAGTTCTTCAAGTATGGCAAAGTAGGACATTGGCTCAAGGATCGTCTGTCTAACAAGGTTGCTACGGGGGAAAATAAGATCCTGGGGGCTTTATCTTCTGTTCCTACACTCGGTGGTGTGGCATCTACTTCTATTACTTCTCCTAGTTCCAATATTGGTCGGAACAGTTTGTATGCTTTGGCATCCCTTCAGGAATCTGAGGCATCGCCAAATGTTGTTACGGGTACGTTACAACTTTTCTCTCATGATGTGTATTAATTGTTTGATCCAGGTTCTAACCTTTCCTATGTGACTCCTTATATAGCTGTGTCTTTTGGTTTCGATTCAAAAATTATTTCTGATTCATTTTCTGTTTCTACCCCGGTAGGAGATTCAGTCATTGCTGAATGGGTCTATAGGGGTTGTGTTAGGAAGACTTTGGCGGATCTAATTGAGTTGGGTATGGTAGATTTTGATGTAATCTAGGGCATGGATTGGCTGCATTTTTGTTATGCAGATTTGGATTGTCGAACCTATAGGGTCAACTTTAGGTTCCCTAGTTAGCCAAAACTAGAATGAGAGGGTTGTTCCTTAGAGACTAGGGGAAAGTTTATTTCTTATCTTAGATCTCAGAGGTTAATCTCTAAAGGTTGTTTGTATCACTTGCTTCGGGTTAAAGACTCTAATTCGGAAGGTCCTTCTTTGTCTTCGGTCCCTGTGGTTAATGAATTTCCAGAGGTCTTTTCGAATGATCTTCTAGGTGTTCCTCTGGATAGGGAATAAAGTTTAGTATTTCTTTGCTTCTGGACACACGTCTAATTTATATTTCTCCATATAGAATGGCTCCAGCTGGGTTAAGGGAACTTAAGGAGCAAATTAAGGATCTTCTGGACAAATGGTTTATTCATCCTAGCCTTTTTCTATGGGGTACACCGGTGTTGTTCATGTGCAAGAAAGATGGTTCCCTTCATATGTGCATCGACTACAGGTAGTTGAATAAAGTAACAGTTAAGATCAAATATCCTCTCCCTCGAATAGATGATCTATTCGACCAGTTAGAAGGTGCGAAATTCTTCTCTAAGATAGATCTTTGTTCTGGGTACCATCAATTGATGATTAGGGAGGTAGATATCCCTAAGACGACTTTTTGCACTAAGTTTGGGCATTATGAGTTTTTGGTGATATCATTTGGATTGACAAATGCCCTGACAGTGTTTATGGATCTGATGAATAGGGTGTTTTGGTAGTATTTGGATCTTTTTGTAATTTTTTTTATTGATGATATTCTAGTGTATTCAAAGAGTGAGGTGGATCATGTTAATCACCTCTATGCAGTTTTGCAGACCTTAAGGAAACAACGGTTGTTTTCTAAGTTCTCTAAGTGTGAATTTTTGTTGAATGCTGTGACTTTCTTGGGTCATATCGTTTCTATTGAACGGATCATGGTGGATCTACAGATTATGGTTGTGGTGAAGAATTAGCCTAGACCTATGACTGCATTCGATATTCGGAGTTTCTTAGGTTTAGCCAGGTATTATAGGCGGTTTGTGGAGAGTTTCTCATCGATAGCTACTCTTTTGACTAAGCTGACTCAAAAGAAGGTTAAGTTTTTTTGGTTGGATGAGTGTGAAGGGAGTTTTGAGATGTTGAAGGATAGGTAGACTTTGGCTCCATTTTTGACTTTTTCATAAGGCAATGATTGGTTCGTGGTTTATTATGATTTATCTTAGGTTGGTCTTGGTTGTGTGTTGATGCAACATGGGAAAGTAATAGCCTATCCTTCCAGGCAGTTTAAGGTGTATAAGAGGAATTATCTTACTCATTATTTGGAGCTGTTGGCTGTTGTGTTTGCTTTAAAGATATGGCAACATTATTTGTATGGGGTCCACATGGATATCTTTTTTTATCACTAGAGTTTGCAGTATGCGTTCTCACAGAAAGAGCTTAATCTTAGGTAGAGGAGATGGCTTGTGCTTCTCAAGGACTATGATATGAGTCTTCACTACCACCCAGGTAAAGCTAATATTGTTGTTGATACTCTTTGCGGGTTGTCCATGGGTAGTTTGGATCATGTGGAAGTAGGGAAGCAATAATTGGTGAAGGATATTCATCGCTTGGCAAATCTTGGAGGTCATCTCTTGGACTCCAATGATGGTGGTGTGATGGTGCAAGAAGGGGTTAGATAATCCCTTAATGCAGAGATTAATAAGAAACAAGTATTGGATTCTTCCTTGATGAAAATCAAGGGTAGCATTAGTGGGCAAAAAGTGGCGGATTTTGAGATTAGCAGTGATGGTACTTTGTAGTGTGTTCCTAATATAGATGGTTTGTGGAAATGGATCTTGGGTGATGCACACGAGTCACGCTATGTTGTCCATCCCGGTTCTACTTAGATATACCATGATCTCTAAGAGATCTATTTGTGAAGTGGCTTGAAGTAAGACATGGTTGATTTTGTGTCGAAGTGTATGTTGTGTCAACAAGTTAAGGTTAAGCACATGAGGCAAGGTGGTCTGTATCAAAATATTAAGTTACCTAAATGGAAGTGGGAGGAGATCAATATGGATTTTTTTACTGGCCTTCCTCGATCTCGAAACCAATTTGATTCAATTTGGGTCATCATGGATAGGATGACGAAGTCTGCGTATTTCTTGCCTGTGTGGACTAGCTTTACTGTATAGGATTATGCGAAGCTTTAACTTCAAGATATTGTGAAACTGCATGGGGTGCGTGTTTCGATTATTTCTGATCGCAGTACGCAATTTATGTTCCACTTCTGGCGATCTTTCCAGAAAGGGTTGGGGACTAAGGTGAGTCTAATTTCGTCTTTCCACCCGTACTTCAAGCCTGTGTGATTTATTATGATTGCAGTTGGGTGCAGCATCTACCTTTGGTAGATTTTTCTTACAACAATAGCTATCATAAGAGTATTGGTATGGCTCCTTTTGAGGCATTGTATGTTATGAGGTGTAGATCTCCTTTTGGTTGGTTTGATCTCGGCGAGGCTAATTTGTTTGGTCTGAATTTGGTTCATCAAACTATGGAAAAGGTGAAGGTGATTTGAGATAGGCTCAAGGAAGCCCAAAGATGTCAAAAGTCCTATGCGGATGTTAGGTGTAGATACTTGGAGTTTTCCGTTAGGGATAAGGTTTTACTTAAGGTATCTCCTGTGAAGGGAGTAGTGCGGTTTGGCAAAAGGGGAAAGCTCAGTCCTCGGTACATTGGTCCTTATGAGAATTTGCAGAGAGCAGGAAATATTGCGTATGAGTTGGAGTTGCCATCTAGCTTGAGTTTGGTTCATCCGATATTTCATGTTTATATGTTGAGGAAGTGTGTTGTCGATCCCTCTTCGATTGTGCCTTTGGAAGGGTTGCATATCTCGGATTCTCTGTCTTATGTAGAGGTCCTGATTGAGATATTGGATAGGCAAGTTCATCGGTTGTGTACCAAGGATGTGGCTTTGGTTAAGGTTCTATGGCAGAACCACAAGGTGGAAGTGGCCACGTGGGAAGCGAAAGAGGACATGAAGTCCAAGTATCTGCTCTTGCTTTCTTCTTCGAGTATTTGTGTGGAAGGTATGTGTCCTTGAACACATCTTTATTTTCCGAGTTTGTTAAAGAAAGAGTTGTATCTCTCATATCATTATTTTCTAACTTTGTAAAGGTAAGAGTAGAGACATCAAAGGTGGGATTGATGTTTGATAATGCAAATGAATCTGCTTGTAGTTGACCCTACCTTATCCATCATTCAGAGACGAATGCTCCTAGTGGGGGAGACTGAAGCATCCTAGGTTTGGTCCCATAGAAAATTTCCTGGAATATCGTTCTTTTGACCTATTATGACTCATGGTACGAGCCTTAAGCTGGGGTATGAGTGGTGAAGACCTATTGTAAGATGACTAGTGTTAGTTGATGAGATGGTTTTGAACACTAGAATGGATACGACTTAAGGGTATGAGTCATAAGACATCGGTACGAGTAGTAAAGGTGACTCATAAGGTGGACAGTGTTTGATCTTTTCGTTGTTAAATTCTTCCAGGGATATAGATCATGGGTATGGATCGTATGCTGAGGTTATGACTTCATTGGATGAGTAGTATACTGGACACTCTGTGATCCATAGTTGAGGCTTGGTTACGAGTGGGTGGGTATCAACCATAAGCTAGGTTACGACTCGTAAGGAGGTCAGTCGAACCCTGTATCGGGTTTTTATGGGATTTTAGTGGGGGTATTCTGGATATATTCCTACTTACGCTAAAAAGGACCCACGACTTCTAAGACACTTAGGAGGTTATTTACCCTATTAATTTATTCTTAAACACTTCGAATCTCTTCCAAAACATATTATAATTCTCTCAATAGCTTTTGGGGCAAAGAGCTAAGGTTTCAACTAAGAGATTTCTTTCGGGCTTGTCTTGGTCAATTCTTTCCATTAATATTCTTCGTTTAAGGCATGATTCTCTTCCCTACTTGTAATTTCAATTAAAGGCATGGTTATATGGTTGATTTCATGATTTTACTCTTGCATGGTTTTTGTTTTCAACTATTGATTTAGGGGTTTTGATGTTAAAGGCTTGGTTATGATTTCTTATGGTTTTAATTATGCTTTGTATGCATTAATGGTGGTTTTGGACAATTGAATTGCATGGTAATGGTTTAATGGTAATGGAATTTGGTTTTGGTTATACTATGCCCCCAATGTGTTTGATTAAATGCTTATAAGGATATGTTTATTGCATTGACTCTTTTAAAAGGAACTCTTGCTTGTTTTCAGCTTATGCATGAAACTATAAATGGTTTACAAAGGTTAAAGGGTAACTAGTTATGCTTGTGGAGAACATGGTAGTCTCCCAAGAGGTTAATATGGTAAATGAAAAGGGGCATTAAAAGTCCCCTTAATCTAAATGGTTTAGCTGTGGATAATGCTTGCAAGAATAGTTGTATGATGATACCACTGGTTTTTTAAAAATCCTTGGGTAGTAAATGGATAATTGGATTGGTTGTTAATGGTTTTAATTGTCAGTAATGGCGGAAATATAAGCTAAGCTGTGGAAGGTGGCGATCTCGGAGGAGATCAAAACCCGAAAGTCATATTTGCCAATATAAGGGGTCTTCGATGGCTACGTGCGAGTATCACGTTTATATTGGATGGATGTAATAGTCATCCCAGGATTATTGCCTGTTCGTGTGGCTACACACACCGTGACCCATTCAGTAGGGAGAGATAAACCCATATAGCCCGTGGGTTGTAGGACAGCTAAGCTACATGACCCATGTTAAACCCGATCCTTTTCCAACCACTTATATACATGTATGGTTGTTTGCATTGGATGGTTTTCACTTGGTTTTGATAACTGATACTGCTTTATCCTTATCCTGAGTTTCATGCTAGTGTTCACCCACTAACCCGTCTATTGGCGGCTGTATACCCACGCTATGCAGGAAACAAACATTCGACTCCTCTTTTATATTACTTGATTCGGGGATAGATTATTGGACTAAAGTGGTGAGCTTCCATCCTTTCGGAAGGCATAATTTCATGTTGGACATACTTAGACATTTTACTTTCTTTTCGAATATTGGTTTTGGCCATGGTTGGGGGCAAATCCCAATCGGATATTTATATTCTCTTAGATAGAGGCTTTGTGGTACTTCTGGGGGGTTGGTATGGGCGGGATCAATTTTGGTGTCGGCCTTAGCATTGACATTGGTGTTGGGGCTGACATCATTGGACGATATTATTGGTTTTTCCATTATATTATATTTTGGGTTTGATTATCATATTATGTTTGATATTTTCTTTGGTTTAGTATGGTATGGATGCTTGGTTTGGTATGGACAGAATTTATTGGGTCAGTCATGGTTGTAAACATATCCCGAAGTCTTCATGAGAGCATTACACAATCTTATTATATACCCAAAATTCAGCTTATCTAAGACTGCATAAGGTGGTTGGGTTAGTTTAAGAGGGTGGTCCCCGGTCTTAGATGGACTTGAGATGCCCATACGACAAGGCCGCGGTTTGGGTTGCATCATCAGGTCTCATTCAGTGTTGAGATATTGGACCGTATCTACATTCATGAGATTGTGTGTCTGCATGGTGTGCCAATGTCTATCATCTCAAATCATGGTTTGGTATTCATATCTGACTTTTGGTACATTCAGGATGAGTTGGGCACTCAGGTTGATCTCAGTACAATGTTTTAGCCCAGACTGATGGTCAGTCAGAGAAGACTATTCAGGTTTTAGATGATATGCTCCATGCTTGTGTGATGGATTTTGGTGGCTAGTGGGAGCAATATTTGGCATTAGCAGAGTTTTCCTATAATAACAACTACTATTCTAGTATCAAAATGACTCTTTTTGAGGCATTATATGGTAGGAGTTGTCATTCTCCAATTGGTTGGTTTGATGTTTCTGAGGTTAGACCTAAAGGTACGAACTTGCTTCGTGAGTCTTTGGATAGAGTCTGGGTTATTTAGAAAAGACTTAGAGCGACTCGAGTAGGAAGAAGTGCTATGTTGATCGTAGACTTCGTGCCTAGAGATTTGGTGTTGGTGATTGTGTTTTCCTTCAAGTTTCACTCATTAAGAGTGTGATGATATTTGGGAAGAGGGGCAAGCTCCCCAGGTATATTGATCTGTTTGAGATTCTTCGAATTGTTGGTGATGTGGCTTATGACATTGCTTTGCCCCCTGATCTATCAGTTGTTCATCTAGTTTTTCATGTTTCTATGCTTCACATTACATTTCTGATGATTCTTGTGTAATTCATTGGGAGTCAGTTCAGTTAGATGAGTGGTTGTCTTTTGTTGAGGATCCGATCTCTATATTAGATGGGATGTTAGGCGGTTGTGCTCTAGAGTGATTCCTGCGGTTAAGGTCCAGCGGCATCGACCTGTAGATGAGGCTTCTTGGGAGGTCAAGTCTGAGATGCATAGTTCTTATCCCAAGCTCTTCGTTGATTCATGTATTTCCTTACCTTAGTTCGATGACGAACTAGATTTTTTTGTGGTGGATGATGTAACGACCTACTTTTAGATGAAATATGTGAAATTTATGAGTTTATGTGATTTGACTATTTTACCTCCACTTCATTGTTGCATTATGGTATTTTTGGAGTGTGGAGGTGATTGGTTCGGTTCCCGATGTATTTTGGTACCATTTATACGATATTGTTTTTTTATGGCTTTTAGAGCCTTATTTTGGACTTATGTATATATCTTTTGATCCGCAAAATGGATGACTGAACGGACTACGCTAGAAGCTCTAAAATATCAATTTTAGGCTGGGTAGATCTTTGGTCCGTGTTCTGATGCACTCGAGCTCATTTTGACTTATTGGTCGGAAGTTGGAAAATTAGAAGTATGAGTGTGGGACCTATATTTGATCAAAATGATCTCGGATAGAAAATTTGACTTCGCCAGCATATCCAGAACGTCGATTTTAGGGTGGTAACATGTTTGATGTGTTTTACGACTTTTAAATCTCATTTCGACCCTCAGTTTAGAAAATTATGATTTTGATTTTGGGGGTTAATTCTATGAAAATAATATCTTTTAAAAAATCTAATATTGTCATTGAGTTCGGAGCATCAAATTTAGTGTGGTTACATAGTTAGTTTGTATATATCAGACTCCAAATGAATTTCGAGCATCCCATCAAAGTCTGCTTGGACTTAGAAAAATTTGCACCATAACAAATTTTACTGCAATATATAGCAACTTTTTTTACCGTTTTGGCTCATTTTGTCCATTCTTTCACCTTGCCTCGTGAGAGTTAAATCCTAAAATAGTATGCGATCTTAAAAGTGAAGTTTGTGGGGTCTTGGGCAGCTAGCATCTACTTCTTATTTCTCTCTCAGATTCAAGATAAGAAATCATTCATTTTCTTAGTAATTTCTTGATTAATTTCTCAAAAATTCAAAAATCTTAGGACTTGATTTTAACTCCAATTTCACTCATTTCACTTGAATAATATTTTTATCTTATAATTACTAATTTTTCATCAAGTTAACATTCAAAACAACTCCGATTCTTGATATTAATCCAGATTTTAAAGATTTTACTCGATAAAGCTTAGAATGGTTTTTCTTTGATTTGAACCTCATTTTTTATTCGATTTGACTTGAATTTTCAGATGTAAGTTCCTAAAATTATGAGGAACATATTTTTGAAGTAAAGTTACGATTTTGCCCTTCTTTTTTAATATCCCTTTCCAGAGGTCCATTTTGACCACAAATAAAAGTAGTCAATATGGATGTCATTGATTTTATTTTGATGAGTAGATTCCATATTTAATATTTTTATTGGAGTTTGGGGTCGTTCGTGGAAAGTAAGGTCGTGGGTTTGAAGTGTAGTGGATTAATTTCAGCATTCGAGGTAGGTTATGACTTAACTCTTTCAGATTGGGCTGGGTGGTAAATGATGGTACAAAATGTATGCTAAGGATGGGAACTAATCATAAAAAATGACTATCTATATGTTGTTCTAGTGTGGAGGCATATATGTGATGTAATTGTCGAATTGCGATATTATTTATGATATATGTGACCATGCAGGGTCCTATGTGATATTTATTGCCTTGAATACATGTGAATAATTGTATTGTGTTGTTAAAATGCTTAATGTGGTACCATTGGTGTATTGTGATTATATTCATACTACATTGGCATATAAGATATGTGGAAATTCATAGATGTAATAGAAATAATGAGTGGATATTGACTCACATGGTTTTGGAAATGTATCATTGTGGTTGGTTATGGAAATATATCACGTGGTTGGTTGTGGAAATATATCACGTGGTCGGTTGTGGAAATATATCACATGGTTGTTTGTGGAACTACTCATTGTGATTGTTCGTGAGCATTACATGCTCATATCATACCCATTCATAAACCATTAGTACCACCGTGGATACACCTGAGTAACACTAGCAACACTTGTTTTAAAAAAAAAACTCCTCGAGAGATATGCCGGGGAGAAGATATTGTATCACCTTATAAAACCCTTTTTGAGGGATGTTCTGAAAAGAAGATATGATATATGTCGATTGTATACGGGTTGATGAACCCCCTATGGTTCATGTATTGGGAGGCTTGCCTTCGTAGGTGTATACAGGGATTGTACGATGATTTCAGAGGTTGTGTGATGACCTCATATATCATCATCATCATCATCATCATATACATTGCACTTACTTTATTGTGTTTATATTGTATTGTATTGCCATATTTCCTTGCCATCTATGTAATTGTCTTATCCTTTTTTACTTGTATTTGATGGTCTTGTATATGAATGTTCCCCCTTGTTCTACTTATATGTGATATAATGTATACTCGTGTTCTATCTTGGTGTGATATTGTATAATATGTTATATATTAAAACTATTAGTGCAAGCAGTGTGGGCTACCATTGCGGGACATTTTCTGATTGTAGGTGACTGCCCTTAGTGTGTATTTTGTATGCTTTATTTTCTAGTTTGCTCGGTCGGCCTATTACTGAGTACAAGTGGACCGTACTCACTCCTACTTCACCATTTTGGTGCAGATTTAAGTTTGGGCATGCCTCCGACTGGCTGATTTTGGGCGCCTTCAGTTTACTCAAAGTTGTTGTTGGACATTCATACGTCCAGTTTTCACCTCTATCCATTTGTACTAGTTATGTCTTTTTAGTATTCGGAGACAGTTATCGTTTCTTATGGTTATTTTTCGATGTATTTGACTCATGGATTGTATTAGTAATTTCTACACTATTGACACCTGGTTTTGGGAATATATGGTTTTGGATATGCTCTTTCCGCATTATTATAATTACTTATATGGTTTGGCTTATTTCTAGGAGCCTTACCTTGGATATTTTTGTCTCTTTCTCTTTTTGTATCAGTTTGGATGATAGGCTTACTTGTCAAGGTATGCCATGACAAGTGCTATCATGACTCTTATTTTTGGGTCGTGACATAATATATGTTTTCCTGTTTAAAATTCATTGTATATACATGAATTTGGCAGAATTAAGGAGGAATGATGGTAGAGAAACTCTAAAATAAAAAAATGATCATGAGTTTAACCTTGGGGTCATGAGAATAAGATAGCTCTAGAATAAGGGAATGATCATGAATTTGACTTTGGGGTCATGAGATTAGGATATGATCCTTGAATTTGTTAGGTCACTTTTTGAATTATACTTGCATTATTGTTTTTAGACCACAACAAAATTGAGATTGCAAGAAAATCCAAGGCTCAAGTTCATTAGAGTGGTGCAAGGCTTTAATTGAAGTAGGTGATGGTTAAATAATGTTGACAATCTAATTTGGTTTATATGTGTGTTTTAACTATCTCTTTGTGTACTTATTACACTTCATGTTTAAGAGGTGTAACTGTTGAATGATATCCAAAGTGTTTAGTCTCATTTAATGAGAATATATTTAAGTCTTGTTGGTTGTACAAGTGTGTTTGGATATTGTTATTGTCATTGTCATTGTCATTGTGATTATACTTGTTGTGATATTAGTTGTTATCGTGAGATAAATTGGTTTAGGTCATCGTTACTCGATTGATAAAACTCAGGGGGTATAAGGGTGGGGAAGTTATAATAAGGGTGGCAATCCACTAGTTTGGAATAAGTGTGGCTAGCACTAGATGTATGAGATTATTTGATACATTAACTGAGCTCGTCCCCTACAGGTCATGTCTAGTTTGTGACTATAAGACCCTTAACATGTGTGTTCAAGATGAGTTTGATGATTTTTTTAGTAGACTAGGTTTGTTTGTTAATTAATATATATATATATATATATATATATATATGATTCCTTATGTGAATCAGTGGACATTGTTGTAGTTATATTGTATCCTTGTTTTGTTCGAGCTATTAATATTATTGAAAGGTATATTTTCTATTGATGTCATTTAATAAAGTAATTGAGATGGGGTGGAATTTACTGTTGTTAGTCATGATCGGTTGACCTGTATATTGTTGGTAGTTATGGTCTTGACTTGGTATATTATTGACTCGCACTTGCTTGCATTCACTAGTGTTATTTTAAATGGCTAATGGAAAGCATAGCTATGTAAAGGTAATTGTTAAGTGTTCCTGGTTTCATAATTATTTGTTCCCATTTATTATTTTGGTTGGCAAATAACTCTACTAGTACATTACTGCTTGTACTGATACTATCTGCACTCTTCTTTTGTTGAATGCGGAGCAACTTTTGGTGACTTCATCATGACCTTTGCTTTAGATCATGATGCACACCAACTCAAGGCTGAGCTACATATTTCGGTCAGCCATGCGTCATCTCTCTTTAGTTCTTGTCTACTTGTTTAGACATGGATACATTCTATATTAGTTTTGGGCTCAACCCGCTGACGACATCTGTTAGCATTTTTGGTACAATGACTTTCTGTTTTTGAGGGTGTTTAGACGTTTGTATATTTTTTGCATTTGAATTATGGTTAAAATATTTTGATAAAATTAGTTTTATTAATGAAATTGCCTGTTATTTTTAAAATCTATTTAGTTGACTGGATGGGTATTTGGGGTTAATTGGTTCTTCTATATCACGACCCAACTAATCAAATCGTGCAGACACCTATTCTAATTGACCTAGATAGGAGAAATTTTACCGCCTATTTATAAAACATATGCGATAGTCAATGAAGAAACAAAAAAATACCTTATTTATTTCAACCAATTTATAAAACTTAAATACAACTGAAAACTTTTTCAAAAGAGCTAGTCCACGCAGGTAAAAAATCTACTAAGAGAAGATACAAACTATACACAAGACCCAACTTCTACAGTAAGAACAATAACAAAAGTTGTAGGAGATCTTTACCCTGTCAAGCATGAAATACCTACTGATCCTACAACCACACTATACCCTAAAATGATATAGCAAGCGTAGTATAAGTACAATAAACACATATTTTGTAAGCATCATTAGTCCACCAAATTAAATCACGTAAACATCACATAAATATCTAAAAAGAAACATACAACTTGGGGGTTATTTAGCCAAAATATTCCCATTACAATCTTTCCTTCACACTAAGCATTTACTATCCTTATCATATTCAACCCTAATCACCAATTATACACTACGTCATCAAGTCCGGCCGTATCTCATAATTACCTAAGAGCTCTGTGATACTTAATTCCCGAGGTCTCTTACCCTTAATAATTCGTAGTTAAGAACCTTACGTAGTACTTCACCTTATTCCACTATTTTGGTTATATATTAACACCCTAGAACCTTTAGATTTGTTTAAGGCTATGCAAACCAATTAAAAAGATGGGAACGAATAACCACCAACCATATACATACCATAATCACAACCATGGGCACCTACCAGGTAGCCTTACTTCATGGTTATGACACTTAGCTTCAATTTTATGACACCTAATCTTATTCAACAATATGAAAGGATTAGTCAATATAAGTCAGTAGGAACAATAATTCAAGTCAAGACCTTGACTACAAAAAATACTCCAAGTCAATACGCCATGTGTCAATCAAATATATAAACAATATCTCAGTTACTCAAGCATGTTGATAATATAGGGTTACACCAAAACTTACAACTAAGCTTAAACCACTCAAGGATCCATTCCAACAACAATAATGACAAGGAACATAAATCTGGATTTATATCAAGAAATCAAATGTACCAAGTCAGTACATTATCCCGATTCACTCAAGGACCCATATAATAAGCCAACATTTAGTCCCCAGCTAATTCAAGGAACTAATATAGCAAAAAACATATAATCCCTGGTTTACTCAAGGAACCAATATAAATCAATATATAACATGTAAGAAAATAACTTGATTAACTCAAGGAAGAAAATAACTTGATTGACTCAAGGAACCGATACTCTCACCAATACCTAGTCACGCATGCCAAGGATCATATGATTGTCACTAGCTATGACCTGCAGGGAATGAGCTCTTTTCAATGTACTAAATTTCATACATCTAGTGTCTACCAACCTTATAACAACCAATCCCATGAAGATGTACAAATGCCGATACATCCCACAATATAAATAGATAATCTTGCAAATATATCCAAATATCGGTACATCCCACAAATAATCAAAACATTACCATAATCACAACATCAATGAGTATTCAACAATTGCACTTGTATGACCAATAAGATTTTCTAACAAAGCATTACAATGATTAACAATCAGGATATCAATCAAGGCCTTTATTTCTTTTAAATATGTATTACATCAAGTAACAGAAAGAATAGTTAGCAAACATACACAACTCAAGTTGGATTTTTACTACACAAAACTATCACCTAAAGTTTGCACATATGACTTGTGTCGCTATACACCCCAACCATTTTCCCTAACATTGATACCTTACCCGTTTCTTATTTATTTGGTTTCCATCGTAGATTCATCAAAATTCACCCACACTAACCACCTCTAAATTACGTATTTAATAGATTTTACTCAATTTCTAGGTACGATATTATTTTTATTATGCAAGGATGAAAAAAAAAGGTAAACACACTATTTAGTGGATAATTTAAATACCACAAATATTAGTAAAATCCCACCCAATTAGCTAGGTTTTCATCTATCTTATCCCTACAATGTTCCCGAACATATAAGCATGAAATCTCCCATCAATCTACGTCATGCTTATAATTTCTAACTTAGGTATAAACTACTCAATTAAACCTTACGTACCTCAATGCCAGTCAGCTGCATTAAGGCATGATCATGAGCTTTTGACTCGATTCTACTGAGTTATGTCGTGATATCTGTGAGAAAGCCTTGGGTTTTATCCCATCCAAGAAAAATCCCTCCTTTAATTGATCTAACATCACTAGGTAACCCTAGGAGGATTTTCAAATAATACCTCATCCTTTATACAACTGAAGGGTTGCTTTTCAAAATTTTAAATTAGGGCTGATTTGGCCAAAATTTAGAAGCATGGATACTTCCATTACATTTATAGTGCTTCTATAGCATTCTGGGCATACGAATTATGAGGTTCATGGCCAAAATAATCTTAAAATAGTAGAGAATGTGAAAGGTTTTTTTTTTTGGATTTGATGATTTGGGTATGTTTTAAGAGTTATTGTAATGCCCTGGGTCTGTATCCTGAACGCTACACGGTGCTTATGATCCCAAAGGACCACAAGCTAACCCATGACTGATATCTGCTGTGAGCACTAAATAATATACTGTAATAAATGTGGAAAAATAAACTGAAATGTCATATGGTTTAAAATATCTGAAATACTAATATAATGTATCAACTGGAATAATAATCTGAAAAACTGAACACTGTCTGAAAACTAGTCTGAAAAGCCTCTAACTGAACTGTCTTAAAGTGGAGTTGATGAAATCCCCCAACTAACTCCATCTACTGAGATACTGAGTCTACTAAAGTAATAAAATAAAAAAAATCCTTGATAGATGAGGACTCATTACTAAATCTGATATGTTGGCTGAATCTGAATCTGTTTATGCGCGGTCGGGAACCTGAGCATCCAAACCTATGATATAAGACATCATAGCACAAAGAGAGAGTATGCATCAGTATGTGGAATGTACTAGTATGCTAGATGAGGTAAGGATGAATGCAAGGTTTCATATGCATGAACAATAACTGATTGAATGATATAGAATAACTGAACATGAGAATATGTGGATAATCTGAACTATTGTAAATACTGATTATGAAATACTGTGCATATATATATTGTAACTGAGCTTTTCTGAAGCTAAGTACTGAGTTCTAATAGATGAGTAACTAATATCTGAAGTTACTGATAGCTGAGTAACTAATATCTGAAGTTACCGATAGCTGAATCACTGATATTTATTGACTGTATCTGACAGTCCTGATTCTCTAAAACTGAACTGAGTTCTATTCTAAAGGTTGACACTGAAACTGTGGGAGGTAATCATCTAACCGACATGCTCCAAATAAGATAAGATAACTGAGTTGGGGTCCAATCTGTAACCCCAATTGGAAGGGTATCAATATCATTCCATGGGTAAGGACAAGCTGAGAGTTACCCTGATCTGGCAGGTACTCTAATGAGAATGATGGAACCCTTAACTGGCAGGCTTAAACACCTCATCAACCCTCAACTAGGAGGTTTGATGTCTCAACCTATGCTGGCTACGTAGTTCTGGAGCATAAGGATTGTTTCTAAGTATCACACCCTCTACTGGAAGGTGAGCCCCCATCCTTGGGTTTACTCGGTGCTAAATACTACTCCCAACTGAAAGACACTGAATTGATTATACTAAACTGAACTGGACTAATACAGAGATTACTAAGTTTTTTTGAGTTCTGTAACTGACTAAGTTCTACTGAGTTCTATAACTAACTGAGAGTAGTAATGATCGTGACATGACTGAGACTATTCTGTAACTGACACTGGCTCTAGGTAAACAGCTATATTGTCAGGTATGAAATACCCCCAGGACTCGATAGCATGAAAAGTAAAGCATAGCATAATCTCGAACGACATAACATTGGTCACTTTTTCATAATTCATCCATAGAGGCATTTTATCAAACACTTGAAAGACATCTACTTATACATGAATGGGTAATACATGCTATCATATTATAATGGAACTATTTCATTCACCTAGGTATTTTATCAAACACACGGGGAGCATGCTTGAGTTATACAATAATCAACACATATAGTTATCATGGCTACATCAATCAACTTGCAAATTGAAGGGTTTATCATGAAGGTCATGTAATTCAACACATATAATGATTAATTGCATGAAAACTTGTAATTTAATCATGGACTAAGACCCAACAATAACATGAACATGAATTCAATTCAATTCAAGCATGGAAGTTCATAATTCAACAATCTTGTAGTTTGAAAATGGATTTGTGGACTCTATGGGTGAAAGGGACCCATAGATGAACACCTAACATACCTTGGAATTATTTGTTCTGGAAGGTTCTTAGAGAAATTCTTGAGATTGACCTTGATTTCATAGAGCTAGGGTTTGTTTTCTTGAGAGAGAATGCTTTTAATTTAGGGGAAAATTGATTAAGAATGACCTTTAAAACATTTTTAGGGATTAAATCCCATACCTCGATATGTTAAAATCATGGCAAAAGACCAATTTAACCCTAGATGAGGCTTTTAACTTTTGTCAAAATTTTCCAAAATAGGCACATGGTGCGACGCGGTGCTATCACAAACATAATCGGTGGCTCGACGCGGTGGTATCGCGTTGCCACTTTGGATGAGACCTGGAAGTTCACCGCAACGTGGTGGGATCGCGTTGGTACACTGGAAATTGAAAATTATGAATTTGACAGGTGGCGTGATGCACCAATATCGTAGAGCAACACTAGAAACTGACATTAGTAGGAGTTACCCATTTTTGACACTCATAAACATATTTTGATTCCAATATCCAATTTTGATCTTGGGGTTCCCTTGTATTAACTTCTATTAATTAATCAAGTTATGGTTTTGGGTTTTTATTCATCATATCATGGTGACTTCATCTAAGCTATAAATTATGAATGTTATTGATTTCTTCACAAGCATGAGCGGCTATAAACCCATAGCTAGGGTTGTGCAAACCATGGTTGATTGACAAAGTAGGGGAAGTGCAAATGTTAAATTAAACCAATACCTATGGCATGCTGTCACGACCCGAGTCGGGACCCTGGCCATGATGAGCATCCTAAACCATAGTGATTCGGATGCTCTTCTACATCTAGTAATCATGCACAATACTCAAATAATAAAGAAAAGATGCAAAAATATAATAAATGGAATTATGGTCATATTCTGAAAGATGTTCAACAATACGGAAAACAAGTTTATCAACATCTAGACAACATCTTTTTCAGTCTGTGAAATCTCTACTAAATACGACATCAATAAAATTGTTTGAATCTGGGACAAGGCCCCCAGTGGACCTAAACCAAAACAAATGGCAAATAACTGAAAAGAAGTAGGCCTTCCAGAATAGAGAAGGCTCACCATCTGCACACTTCACTTCTGTTTAAAAACTCTATGGCTTAGCAGGATGTAACACCCTAATTTTCTAGAATCGGAATGCCACATAGTGCTTATAACCCTGAAGGACCACAAGCTAACCCTCTTCTGATATCTGTACCTAAGCACTGCATAATATAGGTAATAAATGCGGAAAACTTGCAAAAACCTGCCATAAGGTTCAAAACGTCTAAAATACTCAAAACTAAAAACTGAATACTAATACATCTGTCTGAAAAAACCTCAAACTGAATCTGGAATACTATAGATGCTCTGGATTCCGCGTTGCTAAACCTATGGTATAAGACACCATAGCATAGGAAAAGTATGCATCGATACTTTTAATGTACTGGTATTCTATATAAGGTAAGGTTGAATGCAAGGGCTCATGCATGAACATAACTTAATTTAATAACATAAGAGTATAAAATGAGGATACATGCATGAATGCACAAACCAAAACTGGAATCGCAATAACACTGGATACGAACTCTGAATGCTGGTTTCTAAATACTGACTTACTGATGACTGGGTCTGCTAATACTGATATACGAGTTTACTAACTCTGGAATACTGAATAACTGAATCTACTCATATCAATAACTGAGTTTTGAGCTTGCTATTATCGATTGACTAAATCTGTGATTAAAACCTCTAGACTAGAAATGTTGAGGATCTTCTTTATTTCCTAGTATAAGTCATTCAACACCATCACTATCTAAGCTTCCATATACAGTGGTATGCCTTCTATGGCATTGATCACCACCATAGCCCAAGGGTAGGTCACGTCAAAAGTATTTCCCGGTGAATGAATCCTCCAAAAAACCCCAGGTTCATCCACCTCTTAGCATTAATTGAGAAACATATACTCTGGATTTCCTCATTAGTGGGCCAGAAGATCCGATCCCTTTTCTCCTCCATAACTAAAGTGTCCCGCGGCCTCTTTATATTCATCTCTCAGGCTTTGGTGATGTACCTGACATTGGATATGTGTGGAACCCCGAGCACCTCATTATAATAGCAATGTCCATAGAGATATCCAATCCTTCAATATATATGGTAAGGTTGCAGTCACCCAAAGAATGGACAAAGTATGTCATAGAACTCCCTAACCCATCCTGAGACCCTAAATAGAGGGGCCTTCACTAGTAGCATCTAGACAAACTCCTGGAGCCGGTTATTGAACTCAAGCACCTTAGTCACCACCTCCTTCATCTCAAAATCCCTCTCACGATAGAACCCCATTCTCTAATATCTTTCTCAATAGTTTTTGTCAAGGAACCTCATAAAAACGGAGGTATATTCTTGATTTTTGGCCACTAGGTAATTAATCTACAAAATCATAATAAGAAACCAAGTTAGAACTCATAAATGTGTCAAAGAAATTGAAATTCATTAAAAGGCGAAGCCTGGGCCTGACCGGGAGGATACTTCCACCCGCTATACACCTCTATGGTAATGACACTATCATGGGACTTTTTCTATTATAGCAAGGTCTCTATAGAAGGACAAGGCCGCTATAGCGGCCTTAATCTTCCCTAAGCTCCAAGAGGTACATCAATGGTGTCTCTTAGAAAAAGTCTTGTATTTGGCATTCCAACACCAAATGAGTGTTTAAATGTACCCAAATACTAGTGCAAGTAAAAATTTAGGCAGGATAACTGTAATGCTCCGCATTTCCCTAGCTTAATTTAACCCTTAGTCCATGATTTATCCAATATAAATATTTGGAATACTCATTATTTTTCAGTTTATAGCCTTCCTTGCATAGAAAATTCAGTTAGCTTTCCAACGATATAAAATTGCCTAAATCCAATAACCGGGTAAGACTAGGCCTATCTAGTGCGTGTTTTATGAATCTATGGAACTATCTAAGTTCTTTACTGAGATAGGTGACTGTATCTGACAGTCTTGATTTTTGAGTTCTACTCTAAAGACTGATACTGAAACTGCAATTGTGGGAGTTCTCAGTTAATCGACATGCCCTGAACCTAATCTAGTAGGGTCTAACCTGTAACCCCAGCTGGAAGGGTGTCAATACTGTGCCACAGTAAAGACCTCTACTATGGTCAAGACTCTCTAACAGGTGACCCTGAACAGGAAGTCAAGCCTAAGGCAATATGATAGTCAAGCCTTAATCTAACGGGTGACTTCTGGTCCTGTGCTGGATACTCAGTTCTGGAGTTCAGGGATTGTTGATAACGACTCTGCCTTTCTAATGGGAAGCAGTCATCCCTACACTCGCTCGGTGCTAGCTACTACTCCCAACTGAAGGACTTTTAAATAACTTAGACTGAGCTGAATCTGTTACTGTTAATATTTCTTGACTGATCTGACTGAGTTTGCTTGGTTCTGTTATCTGACGGAATACTACTGAATCTTATTATCTAACTGGATGATACTAAGTTCTGAATTGATTACTTTAATGCTACTGAGGTCTAAAACTGAATTCTTGAGTACTACTAAAATTTGAGCTGAGTACTGAACTGAAGATGGAATGCTAATGAAACTTAGATTACTGAGATTTCTTAAGTTCTATAACTGTCAGAGAGTTTTGAATTATGTAACTAACTGAGTTCTAAGGATCATGGCTTGACTGAGATTATCTTGAGACTGACTCGGCTTTAGATAAGTAGCTAAGTTTTCGGGTATAAATACCCCAGGACTCGATAGTATAAATAAGTAAATAATACAGGACAACTCTTACAGAATATGACAATAAGCTATTATCCACAACACATCCAATTCGATATCTCGTCAATCACATGAATGTCATAACATGTAAATGTACAGGGAATGCATACTAATATGTCATAGTTTATTCAATAATGAATACACATGGGTAAGAATGAATGCAACCTATCATAATCCATTCACTAAGGCATTTCAACAAGGACCTGGCATGCACTAGTTGACACATAATACGGGATTTCATACTTAACGTGCTACAATGGTACTATCTTCTTCACATAAGCATTCTATCAAACATGTGGGGGCACACTTTGGTCATACAACATTCAATACACCTAATCAACATAATTACATAATTCAACATGCTTCTTGAAGGGTATTTATTATGAATATCACATAATCAACACATTCTAGGGTCAAAGCTTGAATCTTTATAGTCAAAACATCAATTAAAACTCAATATCAGCATGAACTTCAATTTCAAACCACATAAATCATGAAAATTCATAAACATAAAATCTTGAATTTAAAAAGGGATTCTTGAACTTCTTGGGTGGAAGGAACCCAAGAATCAACATCTAACATACCTTGCTATTTGATTCTTGAAAGTTAATCAAGGAATCTTGATGATTGGGGTCTTGATTTAGGAACCCTGGCTCTTGTTCTTGAATAATTTTGAGAGAAAACTAGTATTTTTGGGTTAAATAAGGCCAAATCCTATGTTAATGGACTTATATAAGGGTAGTAAAATGACCCATTTACCATTGGAAAAATGGGGCTGAAAGCTGAAAATTTTCAAGAGCATGCTATGGAGCGTGGGTTGCATGCTCTATCCCTTTGGACTAGAGCATGCACCGCATGCTATATCGCATGGTGCCTGGAGTGAAATGGAACATGCGACGCATGCTAATCGCATGGTACCAATATTTTGAAAATCAAAAACGCCCTAAACGAATTCCAAAAATTCCAAAACTCACCTGAGATGTACTATTGACTTGCCCCATCATGACACAACTTGAAAATAAAAAATCGAAGGTCGTGAAGGCCACGAAATAATTCATCAAAGTTCACAAGCTTATGGAATGAAGAAATTCCAACACTTGGCCAAATTTTTTTTAAATGCTAAGCTTCTATTGAAAAGCTTAAAAGAGCTTTAATGACTCAAAAAATTTGCGGGGTCTTATATTATCTCCCTTTTGGGAACATTCGTCCTCAAATGGGACTGGCTAAGCTTGAAATTACTGATAGACTGAACTTTCTTACGGGATGTGAACATCTAAAACATGACTATACCACTGGAACTACTGATATACTGAAATATTACACCGGACAGGCATATTTGATGCATGGAATACACGATTGAAGCTACTCATAAGCTGAATTCTCATAATGAACATGCATATCTGATGCATGGATTTGTGACTAAGTTATTTTCATTAATGCATCACTGAATACACTGATAAGCTGAGCTTCTACTACTGAGCATGCATGAGGGTAATACCCCGATCGTTCATTAAGCCTAAATCTATCTTTTTAGTGGATAGGGGTGTCTTCCAAAGTTATTGATTTTTATATTATGTTGTATTTATCTAATTTCTACTTTCTATCATGTATATCATTTAATGAGATTTCCATCGATTCCAATTTCATTAAAATCCGACATCAGACGAGGAAGTTATGGCCATTTTACTGAACGTTGTCGGATTCGCCCAGGTTTGACGGTCGATCTGGTGGACCGTCAAGTCCTTAGAGGACCATCAGGTTTCCCATCAAGAAGCCTAGTAGGTCCATGCAGGAGTTCAGTATTCCTACTTGAAAGTGGGAAGAAGTGAACATAGACTTTGTGATGGGTTTGCCTCGTACTCATCATCAGCATATATTTAGTTTGGATTATTGTAGACAGATTAACCAAGTTAGCTCATTTCCTTCCAGTCCATACCTTTTATTCAGCCGAGGATTACGCCAAACTCTACATCAGAGAGTTGGTCAGGTTGTACGGTGTTCTGTTATCTATTATCTCAGACAGATGTACCCAATTCACCTCTCACTTCTGGAAAGCATTCTTAAAGGGTCTTGGTACCCAATTTCATCTCAGTACAGCCTTCTATCCTCAGACAGATGGTCAAGCAAAAAGGATTATTCAGACTTTAGAAGATATGCTAAGGGAGTGTGCAATTGATTTCAAGGGTAGTTGGGATAACCACTTGCCTTTGATTTAGTTTGCATACAACAACAACTATCATTCCAGTAGTAAGATAGCTCCATTCGATGCTCTCTACGGTAAGAGATGCAGATCTCCAGTCGGTTGGTTCGAAGTTAGTGAGGCCTCAGTCACAGGGCCTGACTTAGTATTCGATGTCTTAGAAAAAGTTCAGTTGATCAGAGAAAGACTCCGGGCTGCTCAGAGCCGACAGAAGTCTTATGCAGATATTCGTAGAAAGGATCTCGAGTTTGATATTGGTGATTATGTCTACCTAAAGATCTCTCCCATGAAATGAGTGAAGAGTTTTGGCAAGAAGGGAAAGCTCAGTCCCCAATATGTCGGTTCCTTCAAAATTCTCAGTCGTTTTGGCAAAGTAGCTTATGAGCTCGAATTGCCTCCAGATCTAGCTTCAGTCCATCCAGTCTTTCATGTGTCTTTACTCAAGAAGTGTATAGGTGACCGATTAGTTGTAGTCCCTATTCATAGCATAGATGTTCAGAACAACCACTCTTATGAGGAGATTCCAGTTGAAATCCTAGACTATCAGACTCGTAGACTAAGGAACAAAAAAGTCCCTCTAGTCAAAGAACTTTGGCAAAATCAGTCTGTTGAGGGAGCTACTTGGAAAGCAGAAGCAGACATGTAAACCAAGTATCCTCACCTCTTCTCCGCCAACTCAAATAAAGCTCAAGGTAATAGTTCTTCTTAAGCTTTTCAGTTTTCATGTTCAGATTTCAGTTACAAGCTTAGTATCCATTTCATGCTTAGAATTCCATTATAAAAGTACCATTGTATATTCAGTCATATGATCATGCATCAGATTAGTCATGTGTTCATGCTTCAGACATACATTCCCCTAGTGAGAAATTTAGTTATCAGACATCTCAGTCATGTGTTCATGAGTCAGTTAAGTCATGAAATCATGCCTCAGATATGCATGCTCAGTATAAATCTCAGAGATGTCTGTCATGTTTTATTGTTCATGTTCAGTATGTACTTTAGCTTATCATTTCTCCCATCTTAGTCAGTCTCATTTGAGGACAAATATTGTAATACCCCAAAGTTTCTTAAATAATTTCGTCCCAAGAATGTCAAGTGTTATCTTCTAAATTGAATAATGTTTATTACATGAGGAATTTTTAAGATTTTCACTTTTTGTCATGTGGGAAATTCAATAAGATTTCCATCGATATAAGATTCGCCTAAATCCAATAACCGAGTAAGAAGTTATGACTATTTCAAGTTCCCATCATAAAACAGCGCCATATTAGTCAGTGGTGCATCGCGCCACAAGAGAAAATGGCATTTGTCAAATTCCAGTAGGGGTCCGTGAGGTCGCAAATAAAGTGGCAATGCGATGGCTCCGTATCGTGCCATCCCTCAAATTCCCAGTCGTCAAATTCCAGTGACATGGTGTGATAGCGCCGTGTCGCGCCAAGGGTCTAGTTCGGAAAATTTTCACCAATTTAAAAGATGTGTCCAGGGTTAAAAGGGTAAATTCCCCACCCCTATTTAATCCCTTTAATACGATATTCAGCTATTTGGAACCCAAAATATACTAGTTTATCTCAATTTTCTCTCAAGAACAAGCTAGCGTTTCAATTGGGGATTAAATTTAAAGAAAGTCTCTCCGTCAATCTTTGCTAAACCAAGAACTAAGGTATGCACATTGTTCATTCATGGACTCCTTTCATCCAAGAAGCCCAATAATCTCTTTTCAAAGTTCAATTGTATTGATGTCCATCTCAGAATTGTACTTTAGACCCTCAGAGATCATCAACTGTTCGCCAAATTCAGTAAGTGTGAGTTTTGGCTAAGTTCAGTAGCATTCCTTGGCCATATCGTTTTCGGTGATGGCATTAAAGTAGATCCTCAAAAGACCAAAGCAGTAAGAAACTGGCCCAGACCTGTCTCTCCATCAGATATCAGGAGTTTCTTGGGTTTGGCTGGCTATTACAAACTATTTTTTGAAGGATTTTCTTCTATTGCATTCCCTATGTCCAGATTGACTCAGAAAAAAGTCAAGTTTCAGTGGTCAGATCCCTGCAAGAAGAGTTTTCAGGAGTTGAAGACTCGACTCACCTCAGCTCCAGTCCTAGCTCTTCCAGATGGTTTAGATGGGCTCGTAGTGTATTGTGATGCTTCCATAGTAGGTTTGGGTTGTGTCCTCATGCATCATGGTAAGGTCATATCCTACGCCTCCAGACATCTTAAACCCCATGAGAAGAATTATCCTACTCATGATCTTGAGTTAGCAGCCGTAGTATTTGCCTTAAAGATTTGGAGGCATTATCTATACAGAGTTCACGTAGATGTGTTCACAGATCATAAGAGCCTTCCGTAAGTCTTTTCTCAGAAAGATCTCAATCTTCGTCAGAGAAGGTGGTTAGATATCTTGAAAGATTATGACATGAAAGTCCTTTATCATCTGGCAAGGCCAACGTTGTGGACGATGCTCTCAGTAAACTGTCTATGGGTAGTGTTGCTCATGTTGAGGATAGTAAGAAGAAGTTAGCTCAGGAATTCCATCAGATTTCCAGACTAGGCGTTCACTTAGTCGATACAGAGGAGGGTGAAATATGGGTTCAGAGTAGTTCAGAATTATCTCTAGTTTCTAAGGTGAAAGAAAAGCAAGATAGAGATCCCAGTCTATTCAAGTTGAAAGATTCATTTAATGATCAGAAAGTAGAGGTTTTCTTCTAAGGGGGAGATAGTGTTCTACGTTGTCAGGGTCGTCTGTGTGTTCCAGGTGTAGATGACTTAAGGCAGAAAATTCTTGCAGAAGTGCATGGTGCGCGCTACTCTATTCATCCAGGGGTCACAAATATGTACCGTGACTTTTGGAAGATCTATTGGTGGAGTGGGATGAAGAGAGATGTTGCAGAGTTTGTGGCTAAGTGCTCTACATGTCAGCAGGTTAAGATAGAGCATTAGAAGCCTAGTGGGTCCAGGCAGGAGTTCAGTATTCTTACTTGGAATTCGGAAGTAGTCCCTATTCAAATCATAGATGTTCAGAACAACCTCTCTCACAAAGAGATTCCGATCGAAATTCTTGACTATTAAACTCGTAAACTGAGGAACAAAGAAGTCCCTGTAGTCAAGGTTCTTTGGCGGAATCAGTCCGTTGAGGGAGCTACTTAGAAAGCAGAAGAAGACATACATTCCAAGTACCCTCACCTCTTCTCCGCCAACTCAAATCAAGCTCAAGGTAACAGTTCTACTTAAGCTTTTCAGTTTCATGTTCAGATTTCAGTTACAAGCTTAGTATCCAATTCATGTTCAGAATTCCATTATAAACTTGGTATTAAATACCATTGCATATTCAGTCATGCATTCATGTATTAGCTTAGTTATATAATCATGCATCAGAGATGCATTCTCATTGTGAGAACCTTAGTTCATCAGAACACTCAGTCGTGCACTCACGAATCAGTTACACATGCTTCAGATATGAATGTTTGGTAGGATATAGACAGTTATCAGTCATGAGATCATGTTCCAGTTGTTTATTTTCAGTATGTACGTCAGTTTATCTTCTCCCCTCTCGCTCGGTCTCATTCGAGGATAAATGTTCCCAAGGGGGAGATATTGAAATACCCCGTACTTCTACGTAGCTAAAAATCGTCCCAAGAATGTTAGAAACTTACTTTGAAAGATGAATCCACTTTTATACACGTGGAATTTTTAAGATTTTCACTTTTTTTTGAGTGATAAATTGAATAATCTTTCCATCGATACCCATTTCGTCCAAATCCAGCATCAGAAGAGAAAGTTATGGCCGAAATACAGAAAGCAGTCAAAATTGCCCAGGTGCGATGGTGAAGGCCGACGAACCATTGAGCTAGCAACAAACCGTCGCCCAAACTGTCACAATGGAGGTAGTGATACCTCCTTCTACCTAAGGGCGACAGCTCAGGCCGACGGACCATCAAGATAGCGATGGACCGTCGCCCAAACCGTCGCAGCAGAGGCAGTGAACCCTTATTCTGCCCAGGTGCGACGGTCAGGACCGACGGACCGTCGATCCAGCGATGGACCATCGCACCCACCGTCGCATAGTTTGTTCAGTTATTTTAAGTCATTTTAAAGAGGGATTTTTGGTCTTTTACCACTCTTTCTAATACCTAATAATATTAGATCAAGGCTCATAAGCTCATTATCCATCTACAACATCAAATTAGGGTTTTCTCTCAAAGATAATCCCCAAGAAAAAGATCCAAACACTTCTTCAAGAAACTAAGAGATTCAAGTTCTACAAGTCCAATAACTTTAAGAAACTCACAACCCAGGTATGTCTTGTGTTGATTCATGGGTCTTTTTCACTCATGAATCTCAAGAATCTCTTTTCAAAATCCAAGATTTGTGTATTGATGAATGTTCATGATTTAAATAGAATTGAAATTCATATTCATGTTGTTGTGGGGTTTTGATTCCTGTTTTAAATTACATATTCCAATGATTGACCCTAGTATGTGATGATTTGCTTGATAATCGTGATAAACCCTTCAAATTTGCAAATTTATTTATACAACCATGACAATTAGATGCATTGATGATGGTATAACCAAAGGATGCTCTGCATGTGTTTGATTAAATATATGAAGGAAAAATGACATACTAGTATGATAATAAGAAATCCCCAGTCATGTACAAGTTCATGCATGTCAATTGTTTGATAAAATGTCTTAGTCAACGAATTATGGATATATATGTGGCCATTATGGTGTTTTAGAACTTGTACTTCATGAATTCTCCAACTTATTATATTACGTATTGTTGATAGAGGTCATGTATTCAAGAAAATCATAATTTGTCAGTTTCTTTCCATCAAGTCCTGGGGGTACTTATACTCGAAAAGTATAGTTGTGTGCCTAGAGTCAGTATCATGTTTTCATGATATCCTCAGTCAAGCCATGATCTATAGAACTCAGTCATTCACGTGACTCAAGAAAGCTCAATAATTGAGCAATATCAGTACTATTCCGTCAGTCAACAGAACTCAATTAATTCAATCCAATTCAGTTTAGTAATCCATGTTCAGTGTCTATTCAGATAGGAGTAGGAATTAGCACCGAGTGAACCCAAGGATGGGAACACACACTGTCAGATAAGGGTGTGATTCTTAGAAGTCATCCATGCATTCCAGAACTATGTAGCCAACATAGATTGAGACATCAACACTGTCAAGTCAGGGTTGATGAGGTGGATAAACACTATCAGATGAGGGTACCACCATTCTCTTTCGGGGACACTGTCAGATGAGGGTCACCCACAACTTTTCCTTACTAGTGGCACGGTATTGACACCTTTCCAATTGGGGTTACAAATTGGACCCCAACTCAGCCATAATGGCATATTAAGGGCATATCGGTTAGATAACTACTTCCCATAATTTCAGTTACAAAATCAGGACTGTCAGATACAATCATTCAGTCTCAGTAATAGAACTCAAATAGTTCTACAGAATTCAAGATTGTTAGATATAGTCAACTCAGAATAGAACGGAACTCAGCTAGTTCGATCAGAACCTAGACTGTCAGATACAACCGCTCAGTATCAGTTATTTTAGTTATATAGTTATGAGTATATCATGTTATCAGTACTCAGGCTCAGTAATCATGTTATCATGAACTCAGTTACAGTTATTATGTATTCATGCATGCATTCTCATATTCATGTTATCTAGTCAGTTAGTATAGTTTATGCATGTGAACCCTTTACATTTAACCTACCTCACATGCATACCAGTACATTCAATCGTACTGACACATTTGCGCTATGGTGCTTTATACCATAGGTTCAGAAGGACGAGCTCTAGAGCATCAGTAGTATTCCAGTCTCGGTAGTCAGAGTTAGCAGTGAGTCCTCATCCTTTGAGGACATGACCATTTCCTTATTATCTCATTAATTAATTTATTTCAGTAGTTGGATTTAGTTGGGGACATGTCCCATCAACTACTTATTCAGACAGTTCAGTCAGTTAGAGGCTTTTTAGACTACAGTATGTTCAGACAGTTTATTTCAGTTATTTTGGGTATTTCATACCCCATCCAGATGTTATGTTTTATCAGTTATGTTACAGTTTTGAACCTTATGGCCTTTCAGCCTTTATTTCATCATTTATAAAGTATATTATGCAATATTCAGGTATAGATATCAGTCATGGGTTATCTTGTGGACCTTCGAGGTCATGAGCACCATGTAGCATTTCGGGTACCATATTCGAAGCGTTACAAATAATAATTTATCAGAGGATCAGAGTGAAGAAGTTAATAATAGCCTAGCTATTGTAGATGTTTCATTAGCTATAAAGGATCCAGTGTGGTGTGGAGATGCAGAACCTTGTAACTCAGTGTTGCATAATATTCTCACTTATATTCTTTATGTATTAGTGGATATTAGTGGTTTTCTATAAGAAGGAAAAGTGATGGTCCGCAATGACAATAAGGAGAATCAAATTATGAAAGACGTAGATATTTCTCCAAGGGTTCTTAAATCCTTACAATAAGAAAGGAAATGAAAGAAACAATCAATGACAGTGAAATCTATGCCAATCAGGTCTCAGCCTAAAAGAAGGGGTGGAAAGAATTCTAATAAATAATTATGAAAGTTATTGTTTAGAATATTATATCAGTGAAATCCCAAAAGGCTTTTCAAAGAGTCTAGATGTTGAATAGAGTACACAATTTTGCTTTTATAGAAATTTTAAAACCTTTTCAACATAGCAGATATATTAATAAACACAGAGCAAGATTGCAGATGCCTCACATGGTTCATAATTGTAATGGAAAAATATGGTGCTTTATTAATCATGACTTCAGTATTTTAGTTGAGAGTGATACTGAGCAACAACTGCCTTTGATGCTTCAGAATAACTCTATGGGTTTAGCTTTTGTACTAACTCTAGTATATGGAAAATGTGACAGAAATCAAAAATTGGACTTATGGGATAGTATTTGTTCAATGGCCAACAGGATTTCAGGACTCTAGCTTATGGGAAGGACTTTAATATAGTTATGAATGCCTTTGAAAAGATTGGTGGACTACCAGCTATTGCAGATGATATAGAAGATTTTGTAGAGTATGTTGAGGCTTGTGACTTGAGACAGATTAATCATAAAAGAAGTCATTATACTTGGTGGAATAGAAGAGCAGGAGAGATTGCATTTTTGAGAAGTTGGATAGATTATTTGTTAATGATTCTTTTCAGGATAACTTTAACTTGATGGAGGTGGAACATCTAGCTAAAGATGGTTCTGATCATGCACCTTTGTTGCTGAAATGTGAGAAGACTGATATTGTGATGCATAAACCTTTTAAATTTTTGAAATTCTTGACAGAACATTCAGAATTCAAAAAGGTATTTAGAAGGAATTGGGATGTAGACTTTTCTGAAAATCCCTTTAATGTCTTTAAAAGGAAGATCAAAAGAGTTAAGACGGCTTTAACTTCATGGAGTAAGTAGACATTTGGGGACATTTTCCAATAGTTGATTAGTAGAGATGAGATTGCTAAGGTGAAAGAATGATTTTTTTAGGAGAATCCTTCTTCTCTAAATAGAATCGTAATGCAAAAAGCTAAAGCTGAATATATTAAATACCTTAAGTTGGAAGAAAGTTTCTGGCAATAGAAAGATGGATATGATTAATTTGAAAGTGGAGAGGGGAATTCTAAGTTTTCCATAGTATTGTCAAAGGAAGAAGAAATAAATTAAGAATTTCTAGAATTATAAATGATTATGGTTGTTGGGTAGATAATGAAAAATTAATTATTGATGAGGCCATAAGATTTTACCAGAAATAATTTACCCAAGAAAGAAATGCAACAGATTTTTCGTTACTAAATAATATTTCAGAAATGATTTCCAACTACGAAAATGACATGTTACATGTTGTTTCTGATGAGTTGGAAATTAAAGAGGTGGTCTTTAAATTAAATGGTGATAGTGCTAGTGGCCTGAATGGACTTTCAGGCAAATTTTTTCAGATATGCTGGGACATCATTTGTGATCATAGTTAGGATGGGCAAAAGCTTCTTTGAAGGTAATACCCTTCCTAAATCAATTACTCACACTAATTTAATTTGCCTTCCTAAAAAGGATAATGTGCAATCCTTTTCAAATTTGAGAATAATTAGGCTTAGTAATTTTATTAATAAGATACTGTCAAGAATCATTCACGATAGATCGGAAGGTATTTTATCAAATCCTATATCTCCTAACCAATCTGGATTAGTTAAAAAATGGTAGTATTATGGAAAATGTTCTTCTAACCTAGGAATTGATTGCTGACACAGGGAAGAGAGAAAACCCTCTAATGGTGTTTTGAAACTTGATTGGATAAAGCATATAATAGGGTTTCTTGGTTTTTCTTGATGAAAGTGTTGAGGAAAATGGTTTTTTCTAATAGTGTGGTAGATATTATTTAGAGACTTCTTTCTAATAATTATTACTCTTTCCTGTTGAATGGACAATCTGTGGGATTCTTTTATTCTACAAGGGGAGTTAAACAAGGGGACCTTTTGTCATTTGCACTCTTTATATTAACAGGTGAGGTTATGGAAAGATCTTTAAATCAGGTTTTTGAAGAGCCTTCTTCTGTGGGGTATGGTTTGCCAAAATATAGTTCTGGATTGAATCATCTAGCTTATGCTGATGATATTATTATATTCACTTTTTCTAATGATTATTCTATTGGGAAGATAATGCAGATTTTAAAGAAATATGAGAGAGAATCTGGTCAGAAAATAAATATGAACAAAAGTGTTTTCTATATGCATCATAATTCTTCAATAGATGTGGTGATCAAGGTAGAATAAGATACTGAATGAGAAGTAGTGTATTTTCTTTAAAATATCTTGGTTGTCCTCTATCACATTCTCAGAGAAAGAAACAACATTATTCTGGTGGACAAAATTTAGAATAAACTACAAAAGTGGAAAGGGGGATTGTTATCTTTTGGTGGTAAAGAGTTGCTTATCAAAAGTGTGATTCAAAGCATCCTTCTTTATATTTTATCAGCAGTTGTTCCTCCTAAAAGTGTTATCAAAGACTTGAAAAGAATTTTAAAAATATTCTTTTGGCAGAATAAAGATTCAAGACGAAATAAACATTGGGTTAGGTGGAATAGACTGACACTACCCAAAAAAGAAGGTGGATTGGATTTCAGGGCTCTTTCAGAGGTGACTCAAGCTTTGTATGCTAAACTATGGTGGAGGTTTAGAATTTTGAATAATCTGTGGATAAATTTTATGTGAAATAAGTACTGTAAAAATAGATTCCTACTATTGTACAATAGAGGGGTAGGTCTCAAGTGTTGAAGGCCATGTTTAAAAATAGATACAAAATGGAACAATATATATGGTGGGAGCCTATAGGGGGAACTTCTACTGCGTGCTTTGATAATTGGACCAATACTGGTTCTTTATTTAAGAAATAGTTTAATTTTTAATCTTGTTATCCATTGTCTGACATTTCTATAAATTCTTGAATGAAGAAGGATGGAACTATGATTCTATGAAAGATAAAGTGCCTCCTGAGGTGGTGGAATATGTAATGGAGTCCATGAATTTTGTTTGTTATGTTGGTGGATAAGGAATAGTACTGGCAGATTCTCTACTAAATCTGCATGGGAATTATCGAGGCATAGGGAAGAGGAGGATGAAGATATGAAAGCAATCTGGGTTAAAGGGTTACCTTTCAAAATATGCTTTTTAATCTGGATAGTTTAGAAGGGTATGGTACCAGTAGTTGCTCTTTTGAATAGCTAAAATTCTGAAGTTTCTGAAGTTTATGTATGTTGTGTCATACCAATCAAAGAAATAGTTTCACACCTTTTCTTTTCAGGGGAGATTGTTGTAAAGGTTTGGAATTATTATTCTGTAGGGATAGGATTGATAGAGTCAAGGTTGAACTTAAAAAAAACTGTGAGAATGTGGAGAAATCAGGGTGGGAATTACAGAGAAAGAATTGTGTATAATGTTGTGCCTTATATTATTATATGGTTCTTGTGGAAAAAAAATACAATTAGACATGGTGAATCTTATTTGGAAAGAAAATTATTCTGGGAAATTAATTAAACTATTGTGAGATTCATAAAGTAGAGATTTCATTTTGAAGTGGGAGGAAGAGAGTGGGTTCGAATAGCTGATGAACTAAAAGCAGTAAGAACATTGACTTCTTTTAAGTTAATTTCATGGTCTCCTCCTCAAAATGGCTGGCTAAATGGGAATACAGATAAGGCTTCAAAAGGTAACCGTAGTCCTAGTTCTATTGCTTTTTGTATAAGGGGTGCACTGGGAAACCTTGTGGTAGCACAAGGGCTCAGAATCAAAGACACCACAAGTTTGGAGGTTTAGGCACTATCTATAAAGGAATGTCTAAACTATTGCAGCAGGAATTTCATTCAACAAATTATTTTAGAAAGTGACTCTTGGGATAATGGTGCATATTTAAACTCACAGTTAGAAATCCCATGGAGGATTGCAATGGTGGTTAAATCTATCAAGGATTTGATGGGAAAAATGTATGTTAAAGTGATACACTTCCTTAGGGAGGGTAACACTCTAGGTGATTTTTTGTCTAACTTTATGTTTAATTGTGTATGTAATTTTCAATTCAACTATGTGGAGTAATTACCAAATCAAGAAAGAGTTATTTTAACACCAGAAAGGCATACAGCCCTAAAATAAGAAGAACGGTGGTTAAATCTATCAAGGATTTGATGGAAAAAATGTACGTTAGAGTGATACACTCCCTTAGGGAGGGTAACACTCTAGCTTTTTTTTTGGATAACTTTATGTTTAATTGTGTAGGTAATTTTCAATTCAACTATGTGGAGTAATTACCAAATCAAGCAAGAGCTATTTTAGCACTAGAAAAAGCAGACAGTCCTAAAATAAGAAGAATGGTGCAAGACGAAACATATCACTAAGATGCCTAAATTGCAAGCAGTGGTTCGTATTCAACAGGGATAAGCATCAAGGGCAAGAATACTCTTCAGCAGTAAAAAACATGTAGAATAAGTTATAGGCAGGGATTAGCAGGATTAAAAACCTGATAGCAGCATTTAGGTTTCCTCATTTCAGCCCAATATAGTATGAAAGATACTCTTGAAAGTTACATATAGCCTATATGGAAACCAAAGTAGAGGTGTAAATAGATTGTAAACTATATAAATCAGGGATTGATAATAAAAATGATCTAATTTACTATTGGAAGTGAGTTCCTGTGAATGTAACACCTACATTCAGTGAGAGGTTGGATGTTGAAGGTCGATGCATTCAAACAGTAGGAAATCAGATCTAATATAAAATCTCTTGATAGATAGAGTTTTAATCTATAACATTTCATGCCTGAACACTACTATTTTCTCTTGAATTTAATTTCTAGTGAGATGATGGTATTATCTTCTTTGAAGCTCAACCCATTTATAAAAAGAAATACAAAATGTATCTCTTACAGTTATAACGTGTATCTCTCCTATACATATTGCAATCAAAAGTTTCTAACATGAGATACATATAATAAATGTTCTATAGAAAAAGAGATACAAAATGAAAAAGAAAAAGTATTTGATGTATATAACTTGATCAACAACAAAAATTAGTCATCAATTTATTTAGAAAAATATTTAAAAGTGTTTACATAATTGCACCTAAAACAACATAACTAAATCTACTCAATTGAAATCACTTTGTTTTCATCTGGAGTAATGAAGCTCGATTTAGTTCTTGTTGGGTCTTCATTGTCACTAACATAGTCATTCTCAGCCTTGACATGTCTATAATTGCAAAAGAGCAAAGAATATCTCATTCAAAGAAATTCAGCATCAATCCCAAAGTATAATACTAGTAGTCCATCACTCAGAAACTCAAGGAACAAAGCAACAAACATGCCACAATTCCTGCATAATTTATCATCTATTAATATGCTAAAATATTTACGTTGTAAATGGATAGCTTAAAGACAAATGATACAAGAAAATTGCAGTATAACAAAACTAAAAATAATACATACAAGTGTCTATATCTATAAAAGAATTAAATGATAAGTGATACAAAAACAGCACATGTGACAAAACTACAATAACAAGAGATACATAATTTTAGATATGTAATAGAACTAAAATTAACGAGGGATACATAATTCTGCAAATTTAACAGATTAAAATTAACGGGAGATACAAAATTATGCATATGTAACTGAATAAAAATAACAACGGATACATAATTATGCACTTGTGACTGATTAAAAATAAAAAGAGATACAAGAAAATCAAACTAAACATTCGAGAGATACAAACTTATCCTTAATTAACAAACTCAGATAACAAGAGATACAAGACAACTGCATCGGTAATTTTGTTTAAGATACAAGAAAACTGTATTAGTAATTTGCTTAATATACAAACATATAATACCTTCATAAAAGATTTCCTTGATGTAACTTCAACATCTCTTTGTTTTTCATCAGAAAAAGTGCGTTTAAGCACTAGGGACTCCTTTATTGCCATCAGAACCTCCTTTTTTCATTGCTTTAAGTGTTTTATTTAATTTCTTCATCATAATGGGATCGTTGTTGTTTTTTGATCGATTTATGCTCAATACTTCAAATTACTTAACTTTCAACAACAATAAAAACAAACCAATTTAAGAAAAAAAATGAGGTTGAAAGTTTACTGTGGCTGAATTTTTTGAGAATTGAGAGAAATTTTTAAATTTGTTGAGATGACAATTAAAGAGGGAGATGGGGCAACTTGCACAATTCAAAAATCGAATAATAGAGGAATAACTGTAGCAGTGGCTGCTTGATTTGCGCCCAAAAGCACCGTTAATGAAGGAGGAAATCCCCACTTCAATATCTAGCAAAAATAGGACCCTTTTAGAATGTATCTTTACTTTTTGGTTAAAAAAGAAAAAAGAAAAAAAATTGTGATATTTTCAAATTGAAGAAATTTTTAATATTTTTGGTATATTAAGTTGTGCCTTATGAAATTTTTCCTTAAAATAAGCCTCTGCCCATGGTAGTGTCTAATTGAATATTCAAACAGCTCAACAATGAATGAAACGTTGGTGCCTACTGTACTTTTTGGGATGATGCATTACTAGATATATGTAAATGCTAGTGGATAAAATAGATAAGTTCTAATGGATAAAATACTACATATAGCGGTAATGAAAATATATGTTATAATTGGTATAACAGATGCTATAAAGATGCATTTCTTTATACTTGTGGTTATATAATTTATATATATGTGGTTAAAAGTAATTGGACTGATACTTGGTAGAACTTTCATTGACCTTTGTACTTCCATATACTTTATACGAGCATATACTTTATACATCAATAAGTTCATATTGGTATATACTTACCAGTATATTAATAAGCGTTTGACCTTTATAAATTATATTACCATATACTTCATATGAGCATATACTTTATTATACATAATGGAATATACTTTATACAACCAATAAGTTTATATCGATATACTTTATATGACGAGTGCATGTACATTATACCACAATATCTAGATGCGATGATATGGACAGAGGTTGACGTGAAACCAACCCAATCGCTTTTTTGGGAGATGAAATGCTTATCTAGTAACTATAATACCTAAACACTTTTTTGGGAGATCAAATACTTTTAAAAACGCCTCAAAATACAAAGAATTTTTCAAATCAATATAACAAAATAAAAATAATACTATAAGGTTTTCCGGATAAAAATCAAACAAGAAGTGTAATTGTTTCAAATGCTAATCCATAAAACCAGCTCAAGTATCAAAAGATCAACTATTCAACAAGTCACAATGGCGGGACATTATTCCCCATTGTCCTCCTAAAAACATTTAAAATCTATTTATTATAACGCTTTACACGATTCATGTTTTTCGCTTTTTTGACAATTCAGATCGCTGGTGATATTGTTCTCTTATTTCATCAAGAAACGTCTCAAAATTGCAATCCACTTTTAATGTCATCCCATTAACAACGAAATTGTTGAAGTTGTGTTCAATACTATTCCATTCACCACCATGTTGAACCAAAATTGAGATTTCACCATGGCAGAAAGTCAGATATAAAAAATATGGGAGAGAAAATAGACTTTAGTTTATATTTATCTATCTTCGTCTTGTAAAGATAAAAGATAATCATGTCCCATAAAAAAACGAACTGAAAAGTTTGCGGCTCCATAAATGTTTTCATTTTTTCCTAATGTCACGTTATATTTGGGCTGGAGTATATTATGACTTAATAAAAAATGGCTATTGAAGTAAATATTATATATAACATAATTAATACTCACTAAATATGCTCATATATATGTAATTATTTTATAAAAGTGAATTATGGTTTTTCCCCCAAAAAAAACTTAAATTGTTTGAAAGATAACACTTTTATTTTTTTTTATTATATTTCTCGTGTTATCAATGTAATACCATATATATAGTGAATGTCTATTTCTAGAAAAGTTAGAAACCCTAATTTTTGGATTAAGTTACTTTTCTCCTATAAATAAAAGGATTTTCCTTCATTGTTATGGACCACTCAAGAAATCCTTAAGAGAATAAGAATTACTCTCTTTTCCCTCTTCATTCTCCTTCTTCTCTATTTTATATTTCATAACACGTTATTAGCACGAGGCTCTACCATCTCAAATTTGAAGGCTAAGATATTATTTTTCTTTCTTTTCTTTTGGTTAATAATCTTACGAAACGTGAGTTCTTGCCCTTCTAAGTTCAGGCAAGAACTATATTTCATGGGTGTTGGATGCTGAAATCCACTTAGATGCTATGAGTCTTTGAGACGTCATAAAGAAACGAAATACAACATCTTGTCAAAATAATGCTAAAGCTATTATTTTCTTGCGTTAGCATCTTAACGAAATTTTGAAAATTGAATAACTCAAGAATAAGGATCCACTTGTTTTGTGGAATAGCGTAAAAGAAAGTTTGGACCACTTGAAGATGGTCATCCTCCCAAAAGCACGATATGAATGGATGCATCTGAGGTTTTAAGACTATAAGTTTGTTCATGAGTACAATTCTGTCATGTTTAGAATTTCTTCTCGGTTAAAACTATGTGGAGTGACTATCAATGATGATGATATGATGAAAAAGATGTTCTCCACCTTTAATACCTCGAATGTGCTCTTACAGTAGCAATATCGAGAGAAATATTTTAAGAAGTATACTGAACTGAGTTTCCATCTTCTCGTGGCTGGAAAAAATAATGATTTATTAATGAAAAATCATGAGAATCGGCCTACTGAATATGCTTCATTCCCTGAAGAGAATGTGGTAGCAATGCATAATATGTCTGAAAGAAGACAAGTGATTGAATGCATGAATATAAGCATGAAGGGACAAGTAATAATATTCTCACACACTTATTATGGTTCCAAGATATTTTAGAGAAAAATTCTCTACAAGATTTGTATGCCTCGATCTGATCTTGAGTAGCAATAACTTAAAAGAAGCACTAAGTTATCATAATTTGATATACTTAAGGTATGATTGTATTTCATTCCTAGGAAATAAGAACTTTAATTGTCATAAATATAGATCTATACCCTGGGGTAAATGTGACTATATTTATTAAATCTTATCAACTCAAACATATTCTTGGTTGTACCACCTCCAGAAGAGGCAAGATAATTGGAAGATTGAATATCTTAAAGTTACACTATAGTAAGAAACACGAATCTAAAAGGTTTTTCAAACATGATGAGATCACATATTATAATAAACTAGGAGTTTATTGATATAAAATTCATGTCATAGTAAATTAAAATTTACTAAAGAAAAAATAATATGTCATAGTAAACTTGAAATTTACTAGTATAAAAGTGCAAAAGACATCTCGAAGGATGCGCATATTAAGTTTTAGACATGTATTTAAGAAATAGAAGATTCTTTAAGAATTTTTTATATTGCTTGTTCCCATGATAAGTTGATTGGACTAACTAATACTGTGATTGAATTCCTTAAAATCTAAAAAATATAGAATATAAATATGAATCCATTCACCTGTCATGTGATATCTTAAATAGATGCATCAATGAGAGACAAGATTGTCACATGTACATTCATAGTCAATCTGCAATGTGACATTCACAAAGTTATTTGCTCAATATAAATTGAGTTAAGAGCATATTTCTAAATTGAGTAATCAAGACAATTCATCTTAATAAATGCTAGTTTAGTGTTAAATATCTCCAATAAATAAATAATTGAACCATTATGTATGAGAACAAAACTTTATGTGTTAGTCTGAAATATAATATATTGCATACAATAGCACTTGCATGCATTGGACCAATAAATTATGATTAATTTTTCCCTCTTGATTTTGTCAAGATAAGGAACCAAATATCTCATCTATTAATTTTTTATGTGCGTTATTCCATTAACGAATATATCATGATGCACAAAGATGAATTATCTATTGCGATATATGTTGATTTTTCTAACATAAGGAGGAGAAAATAAGTAGCTAAGGAATATGTTTTGAATTATCATCAGATCTTCATTCAAAAGATAATTCAACTAAAATATCGAAAGTACCGTTGAATCAAAACTAATCTCATATTTAAGCTGCAAGTGCTCCTATTGTGTGTCCCTAAAGGACAAAGCCTATGTATACATAAAGTGTGGTAGACCAATCAATTTCAAATGGAATAATCCTTGAAAAGGATAAGGAGAAAATGATCATAATAAGAAGGCAATGTGCTCTTAAGGACCCTACGACATAACACTTTATGAAATCTTATAAAATGTTCATGTACCTAATAAAATAATGAATTAGTGAAATCTCAAAATGTTATGTCACATTGTGAACCGATAGAAAATGATATATCATCGATAGTATTTTTGACACAATATTGACGCAATATTGTAAAAGATTACGAGGATCTGAATTATACGTTTATTTAAACATGCTGACATAGAAATATTTATTAAGTGACATAAAAGTATGCATCTTGATAAGCATAAAACTTATTTGATTTGTAGTCCAAACACTTCAAGATATCACACATGATATACTGAATATTGTCACTTGATAAAACTTATGTGAAAACTTTTTAAGGATTCAAAATGTTTGAAGTATATAAAAGTTTCTGGAAAACTTATTTAACGTCCTTTCTTTGCATAAACTTATAACTAGAAGATTATTGAAACTCTTGGAGAGTTTTCAAAAGGGATAGATTATTTGCTGAAAGAAGTTAAAATGAGAAACATACAAAATTGAATTGGTTATAAAGTATCATATCTTGTGCAATTGATACAGTTATATATCTTGCTTAACTATGAACATGATATAGTTTTACTCCTACATGGAGATAGTGAAAGAATGTCATGACCCAAAAAACAAGGGATATAATGACACTTGTCGCTGCGTATCTTGACAAGTAAGCCTGTCATTCAAACTGATACAAAAAGAAAAAAAAATAGAAATACCCCCAATGTAAGGCTTCAAGAATGAAACCGAACCACACAAGAATGAAAAATGCAAAAAGAATATAATCAACAACACCGTCATAACTCTCAAAATTTGGTGTCAATAGAATAAGAACTTCTAAATACAACCATGAGTCAAATACATCAAAAATACCCACACAGGGTCAACATTTGTCTCCGAATATAAAAAAAGACATTACTACTATAGAAAGATAGAGATGAACTCTGGATGCATGAATGTCCAACTACTACCTTGAGTAAATTTGAAGGCGTTCAAAATCAACCAAACTGAGGCACACTCGAGCTAGGATCTACACCGAAAGAGCTCAGTAGAAATGAGTATGGTTCACTTGTACTCAGTAGATTTCATAGGTCGATCAAGCAAAGTAGTAAATAAAGCATACAAAATATACAATAAGGGCACGTTACCTGCAATAAAAAATAGTCCCACACCATTTGCACTAACAGTTCTATAATATTCACACATAATAATACAACAATACACCAGATAGGAATACAAATAAACAAAATATCACATACAAGCAGAATGAAGGAGGAGCATGCATAATTAATATCATCAAGTACAAATAAAGGAAGATAGAACAATTAGACATTAACAAGTGAAGATATAGAATAAATAGATAGATAACGAGTCAATATGGAAATACAAGCACAACATAAATACAATAAAGCAAGTGTAATGTATATGATGAGGAGAAGGAGGAGGATGACTATGATGAGTATGCATGAGGTTGACACAGATCCTTGAGGTTGGCTCACAACCTTGAGGTTGGCACACAACCTGTAATACCCCATATTTTTACGCTAGAATTTTAATCGTCGTTCCTACGTGTGTAAGATCTAATCCAAGATATTTCCATGTGAATATAATTTCATGATCATTATCCTAGTTTATAAAGTGCTCTCGAGGTGAAAGATGTTCATAGAATTCACTTAGAACAAAGTTGATCTAAGAGCCTTTGATTTTTTCAAAGTTTAGTATTTGATTCTACTAGGGTATACTTTGAACGTGTATACCTTTTTATATACATTGAATTTTTCAGATCAAGACCCACCAACTTGTAGATAATTGAATTAGCTTTCCAACGATACCAATTTTGCCTTAATTCGATACCCGACAGAAAAGTTATAGCCATTTTCGTGAGAGAAGCAGTGAAGTCGCGCGATTAGCCCGCGATGCGCGCTCTGTCGCACGTACCTATTTTTTGGTTATCGTTTCCGTGTTTTAAAGGGTAAATAAGTCCTTTCCTCTATCCTAACTCATCCATAACAGATAATTAAAGCCCCAAAAGCATTAGTTACATCATTCTTCATCCTTTTCTCTCCAAAGAAAATCCTAGCCCCCTCAAGAACACCAAGAACTCCATCAAATCTTCTTCAAAAAAATCAAGAACCCAAGCTTTCTAATCCAAAAATATCAAGATCATCTTCTAGGGTTTCAAAGTGAAGCTTTCTGTATCAAATCAAGTCTAATAAGGTATGTGAAGTTATGAACAAGGATACTCCTTTTATCCTTGTGTCCAAAACTAATTTTTAAAGTTGAATTTACATGATTTTTAACTAGGGTTCATACCCAAAGTATCTTGTTTTGAATTTATAAAGTGATTGAAGTATGAAAGTGCATAGTTATCTTGATTTAAAGAAATCTTTTTCATGATCTGAATACTATGAGTATGTTTTGAGACATTGATAAAAGATTTTCAATTGAGCTTTAAGCATGACATTGTGATTTTGATTTCATTATCTTGACTTGAATTGTTAAAGCGTTTCAAGATTATTATTGTTGAGCATGAAGTTTATTGTGATTTGACATGATTTCCAAGTATGGATTGTAAGCCCTAAGTTTAAGTCTTAATATTTCAAGAAAGATGATATTTGAGCATTCTTTGATAAGCATGAATTTAGATGTTTAAGCAAGATTTGATCTTTTGATCCTCAGCTAAGATATGAAAGTCACACAGATTAGTTTTTATTACAGTTTAAAATAGATTGATGCATAACTGGTTTTCATTATAAACCCTTATGCTACTTTAAGGTGGATTTTCTACAGAGTAAACATATAAGTAAGGGATTAGTATTTAGCACCGAGTTGGGTATGTGTCTCAGTTCACATGCCCCAGAACTACGAGCCAACATAGATTCATATTATCAGATTATTTCCATTTATATGGATGCAAATATAGATTGTGATTACTTATCTCAGGTTATACTCCTTGACAAGAGTATGATACCTCTCCCCAACATGAGGTTTTCTCCTTAAGGGAATATGATGTTGGACATCATGATAGCTCACATAGTGTATGTCGGTTAGAAGAACCTCCCTAATAGAAAAGAATAACAGAAAAGCATTTAGAAACTAAGTGTAAAGGCTCACGATTTTATTCAGATATTGTTTTACATAAGTCATTAGCTATAGATTTCATATTTTAGTTTACAGATACGAAGGTGAGTCCTTTTACACTTAGCCTGCATGATTTGAAAATAGACTTAACTTAGTTCTACTTACTCCACTAGTAGAAAGAGTAAAAGTACAACGTTTAGAATTAAGTGTCATGACTCACAAGATTTATGAAGTATGTTTTATCATTCATGATTTATGATTTTCATCTTTTAGTTATTCAAGCCAATGTGAGTCATTTACACCTAGCATGCATTCTTTACAAGCTATATGAACAATTGAGTTATTATTTTACTTATGCATTCATCCCCACATGCTCAGTACATTCCAAAAGTACTGATCCACATATACGTCTGTGTGCTGCATTGTTTAATAGTGTAGGTACCAGTTCAGTTGTAGTCCATATATCACGATCAGACAGTTGCAAATTTCAGTCAGTAGGTAATGAGTCTTCCTACTTCGGGGACTTCAGTTAGATGTTATTCATGTACCTTACTTTCTTACGCATATGTATTGATTAGTGGTAGTTGGAGTCGCGTCCCAGCTACTTATAATCAATACTAGTAGAGGCTTCATTGATTCCAGTTTTTATCTTGTATAATCAGAGTTGTAATTATTTTAATATAGTTTGTTTTGATCATATTCATAAAAGATGTATCTTCCTCTTATTTCTTTAAGACTTACATATTTTATTTAGTTGCTTATGAGTTATGCCAGTAGGAGGGTTAGCTTGGAATCACTTGTGGTCCTAAGTACCGTGTGACGACTAGGGGGTAGTTTCGGGTTGTTACATAGTCTTAGGTTTGGCACACAACCTCCGCATTTCCTGTGTTTATAGTATTTTCAGTGTTTTCAGTATTTTAATATTTTTTGTATTTTCAAAGAAAATACATAACAGAAGACACAAATCAAGTACACATACATGACATCAAAAAAATATAAAGCAATAAAACAAACAAGTAAAATGATGTGATGATGACATGAGAATGATGATGCAATGTTCATAACCATAAAAATGAGTATTTTCGCAATCAATTCATATGATGCATTTCAACCACCAACCACAATGTTACTATTCCACAATCACGTGAGCCAACATCCTCTCACTATTTCCACTATCCATGAATTTTCCACATGATTCATATACCCACAATATATATATATATATATATATATATATATATATATCAAAATACGTCAAAGGCACCACATTAAGTATTTCTAACAAAACAATACAATTATTCATATGTATTTCTGGCTATCAACAACACATAAGACCCCACACGATCACATATAACACAGGATATCTCAGATTCAAGAATTACATCACATTCAGGCTTCCACACGTGCACAACATATAGATAGTCATATTTCATGATTAGTTCTCACCCTTGACATGCATTTTATACCAATATTTACTACCCAACCCAATCTGAAAGAGTTAAGACACAACCTACCTTGAATATCGGAACCGATCTGTAATAATTCAACCACAAAGACCTAGTTCTCACGAACGATCCCAAATCGATACTCATATTGACTACTTTTGGTTTGGATCAAAACGAATTCCTGAAATGAATTTTTGAAAAAGAAGGGCAAAATCATAACTTTAATTCAAAAACGTGTTTCTCATATTTTTAGGAATCTACAGCGGAAAAATCCAAGTTAAATTGAGTAAAAAATGAGGTTTAAATTGAATAAAAATTATTTTTAATCTTTATCTGATAAAATTTTTGAAATCCGTGTTAAAATCAAGAATCGAAGCTATTTTGAAGGTTAAATTGATGAAAAGCTAGTAATTATAAGATTGAAACATTATTCAAGTGAAAAGGAGTGAAATTGTAGTTTAAAATCAAGCCCTAAGATTTTGAGATTTTGAGAAATTAATCAAGAATTACAGTAAGAAAGGATGAAATTTTACCTTAAATCTATAATAGAATCAAGAAATAGATGTTAATTTAGCTTTTCAAGCTCCCACAAGCTTCACTTTTAAGTTCTTACACTATTTTAAGGTTTAACTCTCAAGACAAAAAATGAAAGAATGAGCAAAATGGACCAAAAGGAGCTATTTTATAGTGTTGATTCTTCTGCATCGGATTTTTCTAAGTCCAAATAGACTTCAATGGGGTGTCCGAGATTCATTTGGAGTTCGATATATGCAAACGAACTATACAATCACACTAAATTCGATACTCTGGACTCAATAGAATTATCAAAAATTTGAAAAAATATTATTTTCACAGAGTTGACCTCCCAAATTTGAGATCACAATTACCCAAATCGATGGTCAAAATAAGATTTAAAAGCCGTAAAATCACACCAAATATGTCACCACCCTAAAACCGATATTCTAAACGCGTTGGAGAAGTTGGATTTTCCATCTTATGTTGTTTCGATCAAATATAGATCCCACACTTATATTTCTAATTTTCCAACTAACAGGTTGAAATTAGCTTGGGTGGATCGAAATCCGAACCAAAGGTCTACTCAATCTATAATCAGTCTTTCGGAGCTGATGGTGCAGTCCGTTTAGCCATCCAATGCAAGAATCAAAAGATGACTACATAGGTCCATAATAAGGCTTTCAAAGCCACCAAAACCACAATGTCGCACAAATGGTACTAAAATACATCAGGAACCATGCCAATCACCTCCACACTCCAGAAATTTTATAATGCAACTACAGGGAGAGATAAAATATTAAAATCACATAAAATCATAAATTTCACATATTTCATCAAAAGACAGGTCGTTACAAAAAAGATCGCCTGCATATTGCAAACGAAAGCCCATGTAAGAATGTGTTTATCCTAACGAATATTGTCAAGTTTTTTAATATGCAGGATATTCATATAATCGACATAAGAGTTCGATATAGACAAATTTATTTTCATGAAAGGTTTCTTTCATAACATGTTGTTTTACATGACAATTAAATAAGGATGAGATAATAACTATTCACAGTACCAATCGAGAATGTGTGTGGCTGAGGTCAATGATACATTTCATTTGAGAAAAATGTGATCTGAAATACCCACTTATATAAAAATGTCGCATGCATAACAAAACTAATGGGAGGATTTAAAAAGGGAGAAAGAACGAAGTACATTTCGTCAAATTTATCTACACACATGTGCTCCCAAATAGTGACTATATCAATGTGCAACAGATTCATTCGAGTGATAATGTGAATGATTATTCACCAAGTCTCTACCGACTACAACTATCGAGAAGGTTGTCCACAAGATTGGAATACGAGATTCAAGATTTTGAATTGGTGTTCTCATCAGGGGGAGCTTATACGCGTTGCACTCTTTTTTGTCTTACAAGGTTTTGTCCCACTAGCTTTTCCTTGTAAGATTTTTAATGAGACAGTCGGAATGTGTATTATTAGAGATGTGTACTCTTTTTCTTTCACTAGATTTTTTCCACTGGATTTTTTCTAATACGGTCTTAATGAGGCACATTATCTATCAATTAGACATTCAATGGGTAGTTTTATAAATGTATTTTCATATCAATAGTGAATATCTATTTCTAGAAAAGTTAGAAACCATAACTTTGCAACAAATTTTCTCCTATAAATAAAAGGATTTTGCTTCATCGTTATGAACCCCTCAAGAAATCCTCAAGAGAAATAAGAATTGTTCTTTCTTTTCTCCTCATTCTACTTCTCCTTTGCTTTATATTTCATAACATCGCACCAATTCTTTCTAATTTTTTCCGTCATTATTTACATTCACAAACATTTTAGAACATCGAGACGGTCTTTTCAAGTTGAACAAAAAGCATAGTATTGCATATTCTTTTTTTTTTTTTTTGGTACAAAGAAAGCCTAGCATTGCATGCCTAGTGGAAGGCATATTGTTGCTTCCAAGTTCCATATGTGCCTATGCAGCTTGCACCAGTGTGACTTGTCACAAACTCACAGTTTTATGCATTATCGCTAGGATAAATTCATCATATATCATTAGATATTTTCTTAAAGTTCTTTTTGATTTGTGTTCTCAATTTTCTTAACTCAGCCTATTTTAACTTAATTTTAGCTCTCTTCATATGGTTGACACCTCTAATTGAACATGTTAAAGAACGACCTAACCAGGGGTCTTAAAATGTTCGAGTTTGAAGTGACATTTCTTATATCTTTTTTAGCAAACTATTGTTTTTTTAATTTAAAAAGAAAGGATGAAACTGCTGTAATTTTTGACGCATTGCATTACTGTATAATGGAATAATGGTATGTCGTTTCCATAGCTTTAACATTCATTGTTTTGGTTATATTTAAATAAACCTTTTTTTAGTATATTTAAAAATAAAACCAAGTATTTTTATCAATCCCTTTTAGGTTGTAGCTTTCTTCTTTTTATTTTCTCTTTCAAGTCACATTCATGAGAAAGATGAAAGGGATCGATGGATGTATCTTTGTTAGATACTTTATTTTGCTTTATGTTTCATTTGTCGATATGAAAAAAAGAAAGGTTGTGATTTGTGATCCACAATCTTAACGTTACGTTCTTTGTATGGAAGTCAAACTAAGGACATATAATGTTTCTTTTCATATTTGTGAATTCAATTTAGTATGAAAACTTCCAAATTTGGTATGCAATCAATTATGAGTGCTAGCTGTAATAACCTAAGGTATTGTACGTGATATATCATATTTGTGAATTCAATTTAGTATGAAAACTTCCAAATTTGGTATGCAATCAATTATGAGTGCTAGCTGTAATAACCTAAGGTATTGTACGTGATATATCATATTTGAGTTGCTGATGAGTCGATTGGCAATCGACACTTCCGAAAAGTTCATCATTTAGAAAATCAAAGAATGAATCATTTATAATTTTCCAGATCATTGATCAAAAAAATATTCAAATACTAAATTTGATTTTGATCTATAAACTCCCCACAAATTAAACTAGATAAAGCACGTGAGAAGGTCAAAGGAAGAACTTGTTCCGGACAGGCAGTTAAAACTACAAAGTTAGACTGTTGGAGTACAGTAGGGGTAGAGGAAATTCTCGATGGAGCAGTGGAATGCGTAAAGATAATAAAAGAGTGCCAATAGCGAAAGCACTCTGTTGGACCGTAACAATTGGATCAGTAAAATTCGTAAGAGTATTTCATTAAAATTATTATGTGGAGTGTATGGTACTCGACAATTATTTGTCTCTCTCTCCATAATTAGTGAAATAGTAATTGAAAACAGGATGATGTTGACTGGTAACCAATCCTGTACGTTACTTCCTATAGTAATTCTTTACCAATCTTCCATTACTGAGAAGATAAATTAATGTTTCTTGGCTCCCCTGCTACTTGAACTCGATCCTCTTCATCTTACTCATAATTTCTCGATCGATCGTAGTTAGTCTATGTCTAATTGAAACAAACAAGAAATTAGTTATGAGTAGCTAAACAATACTTGATTAAATTAAATATTTTAATATTACAACACGTTGGTATATATGGTTACGTTATATTTATTGGTTTAGTTTACCATTCGATATTCAATCCCCATTGAATCTTGACTAATTTAAATTTGCATCGCAGACAGGGCGACTCAATAAATCTGGTATGAGGCCTTAATTTAAAAATAAATAAACAGTAAAACTTATCCCCCCCCCCCCCCTCTTCTATGTATATATGCAAAGTCGTTGCTTACTTAGATAAAGGAGGAAATGAGAAGGCATAATTTGCTTCATTTATTTCAATTATCAAATGTAAATGACCTGTAAAGAGTCATATCAAAGAACGTAAGGATCTAAAAGAGTAATTCATATTATCTAAAAAAAAAAAAAAGTGCAATGATACTACCATTCATAAGTTCAGAAGTCTTCTTTTTTATTATACGTACTTTATATCAAAGTACATGTCATACTCTATTTTAGACTGTCAAACTGTATACACCTAAAAAATTGCAACTTACAGAGTTTTTCATGTAATTTATAAATATCTGATGTTTAATTTTTACATGTTAAATTAATTTAATCTAATTTAGCTTCAAAAATTATTTAAATTAACTTTCAAAAAGTGAAATATACCAAGTATTTTGAATAAAAGGAGTAATTATTTATAGGTTTTATACTATATTTTTAAAAAAAAAAAAAAAAATAACATGTACACATACAATTAGTAGAAAATGGGGGCCTCAAAAACTTAGAGACCTGAAGCATTTGCTTTACTTGCTTTACATAATAGCCGGCCGTGATCGCGACCTCAAAATTAACATCTATTTCTTGATTCTATTATAGATTTATAATATAATAAAATAAATATATATTATTCGGGAAGCATAGTGTTAAGTATCAAATTAGGTATGTTTTGTCATTGGTGGGTGCATAAGCGCGCGTGTGTGTAAGTCTATTTGTGTGTCATGTGTGTGTGAAAGTCTATTTGTGTGTCGTGTCGTAAGGGTGTCAAACGGGCCGGCCCGACCCGGCCCGACCTGGCCCTATTATGTAACCCGGCCCGGTAAGCCCTAGGGCTTAAGGGTTCCGGGTTCCGGGCCGGTTTTTTTGTTAAAATGGGCCCGGTTAACCCGGCCCGGACCAAGCCCGATCCAGGCCCGCCGGTTAACCGGCCCGGCCCGGAATATAAAAAAAAAAAAAAAAATATTGGATTTTGGGCCAACTAGCCGTTGGCCCAACGGCTATATAGCCGTTTTTGGGTCCAAACGACTAGTTTGGGCCCATTTAATAATAAAAAAAAAAAAACTTTAAAAAATATTTTTTAATCCCCAAAAAAAATCTATAAATACCCTACAACTTCAAATCATTTTTCACACAATTTTTCACTCTCTCAAATCTCATTCTCTCTCAAATCTCAATTCTCAATTCTCTAATATTCAATATATTTAATTTCTTAAAGTGTTCACTTTAATTTTTTAATTTTCGTTTACAAAGTACGAGCGGAAGTTTCTAAAGTCGCAATCTTCGGATACTTCCAAAATTTGGTATTGTCGTTCCATCTCTTACGTTTAATTTTTATTTATTGTATTAATTGTTTAATATTTAATTTTATTATATTTGTGTATTTTGAATATTTTTAGTTTAATTTAATTTATATTATGGATAAATTAAAAAATCTCGCTGCTAAAGGTGTTAAAATTTTTTGTCCCGGAAGCGGTAGTGGTAGTAAAAAGCGAATTACTAGCGGTAGAGGTAGTTCAAGTAATAGATATACCCGTGTGCCTTCGCCTCCGGTACCGCTTGGTACACCTTTTGAGGAAGAAATAGGTGTAGGTGCTCACGATATGGATTATGTAGAAGCTCAGGAAAATTATGGTATAGAAGAAGAAAATGAAGTAGATGCAGTTAATTTAGACGAAGATAATGAAAATATTGCTGAAACACCTGCAGTAGGAGATGCTAACGTTAGATCTGAATCAGTTAATCTCCCTTCCCGTCCTCCCAGTGCCCCAAAACCTCGTAAAAGAACTAGTATTGCATGGCAATTTTTTGAACGTATATCAGATATTGAGGTGCAGTGCAATATTTGTCAACAAATATATAAGCATAGAAGTGGAGGCAAGCAAGGGGGTACGGGTACGTTAATGAGACATATAGATGAAGATCACAAAAAAGAGTTAAATATTGCAAAAGGTGGTGGGGATGTTGGTGGGTCAACGCAAACTAGAATGGACCCAACAACCGGTCAAGTAGCGAAAAAGTATAATAAATTGAGGGACAGGGAAGAAATAGCTAAAATGGTAGCTGTGGGTTGTTTGCCTTTTAGTTTTCCTTCTTCTGATGCTTTTATTCGTTATATACAAGCAATTTATAATCCTATGTTTAATGGTATTCCTAGAACTACTTGTCGGTCTGATATTTTTAGACTCCATTCACAATATTGTTTTTATTTATCAACATTGTTAAAAAATATTCAATGTAGATTGTCCCTAACTTCTGATCTTGGTCGTACTGTAAATAAAAATGATTATTTAACCGTTACTTGTCATTGGATGGATAGTAATTTCGTGATGCAAAAACGTATTCTTGCTTTTTTATATGATGAAAATCGTAAACATACTGGACAATTTATTGCTGATTCTATTGTTAAAATTGCCGGATACTATGGTATAGAAAATAAAATTTTATGTATTGCTTTTGATAATGCTTCTAACAACAAGACTGCTATAACAAAAATAAAATCTACGCTATCTCCGTCCTTGCCTGAAATTTTTCATATTAAGTGTGCATGTCATATATATAATTTAATTGTAAAAGATGGTCTTGAGTTTTTTGAGCTTTATATTGAAAAAATTCGTCTTGCCGTTGGTTTTATTCAAGGAAATAATCGTAGATCGAGAATTAGAGAATTTAAAGTTAAATGTCAAGAAAATGGACTTACACCGATTTTGATGCCTGAGGAAATTGATACTAGATGGAATTCTACGTATGAATTTCTAAAAACTTGTTATAATATAGAATTCCTATTACACTAGCTTTTAACCAACATTGCGGTTCATTTGATGATTCTGCTGATTGCATGCTACATAATTCTGATTGGGTTGTAATTAATGATCTTGTTAAGTTTTTAGAAAATTTTATGTAGCTACGGTTGAATTTTCCGGTGCTTACTATCCTACTGTTTGTAATATTTTGGCATATATAGCCGATATTTCTGGTTTGCTCCAACAATATAAAAATAAAGAAGGTTATAAAGAAGCTGTTGGCGCCATGTTTACAAAATTTAAAAAATATTTTTTCCCGATTCCCCCTATTTACTTGGTTGGTGCTATGCTAAATCCGTGCATGAAATATAATAATATGTGTCACTTTAGTACTCTTATTTATACTAACTTAGAAATAAATACTAACCATGATTCTGAACAAGTACAGCCTGATTTGTGGACGGCTACGGCTGATGCAAAAGATTATATAGAAAAATTATATAATCACTATGCTGATTTATTTGATTCAGCCGTACCTACAAATATCACTCCAACTGTCGCTCCTCATCCTCCCGAGGAGCCATCATCTTCTAAAAGGCCGGCACATAGTGGTTTTTCTGATTCGTTTTATGATTTAAATTGTTGGAACAGTGTTGATGAGAGAACTTACACATCAACTTATCGGGAAGAGCTAAAATATTATCTTCGGACGGCACCAGAGGATCGCAGACGACGGATCAACACGCTGGATTGGTGGAGGAATAATGAATCACAATATCCTGTGCTTTCAAGATTAGCTAGAGATATCTTGAATGTTCCAATGTCAACCGTTGCATCAGAGAACGCCTTCAGTCAGGGACGACAACAGCTTGGAGACAACCGACACTCATTGGGAAGCAATGCAATGAATGTTCTAGTTTGCCTCAGAGATTGGATTAGAGCGGAAAGAAGAAACCAAGGAATGGAACCGGAGCCGAGCGACGAGCTGAAACTAGAAGAAATTATGACTTCACGGGAGAACTCAGCAGAATCAAGTCCAATGCATGGTTTTGCCCCCGTTGACTTTGATTATCCTATGCAAGTTCCCATTAATATTAACATGAATGAGTTGGAAAAAATGATGCATAATTTATAGATTTTTCATTCATGTAAATTATAAATTTTGGATCATTTTGCAATCAATAAAATTCCCCAAATTCATTCAGTCCTTAGTCGTTGTTTTTTATTTTTTTTTGAATAAATTTTGAATATTTGTGCATATATCTTCTATAGAAGTGTATATTTAACGTATACATGTGTATATGTTTTATAAATTAGTATATAAGTATATCTATACATATTGTAAGTTCAGAAACTTCTTTTAAGGATGCTCCAGAGTTGATAAAAGAAACAAAAGAACAAATAAATCGGAGAAAGAAATTGAAGGAAGATAAGAATATTGATGATAAATTAGAGCAAATTAGCAAAGCTAGGGATACTTCTCCAAGACAAATTGACAGTTTGAAGAGAAGTGGCAGAAAAACAAAGCCTAAAATTGTACTTCAAGGAAAGACAAGGAGTAGTAAATATAAATCAACAAATAGTGATAAATGATAAAGAAAATGATTTTTTAGAATATTAGGTATGTTAATACTCAAAATTCTTTTGAGAGATTAATGGACCTAAACTGGAGACACCACTATTCATTCATAGCTTTGATGGAACCTTTTCAAGATCCAAAAGAGCTAGAACAATACAAAAATAAACTAGGTCTAAAGTATGCTTTGACAAATTGTTCAGCCAAAATTTAAATTTTTTTAGAGGAAGAATGAAATCGACAGATCTTGTTAGATTCTATACAACAGATCACAATGAAGTTTAGCAATGATGAAAAGAGTTTTATCATCTCAGTTATTTATGCAAGATGTAGTGCACTGAAAAGGATGGAGTTATAGGATAAGTTGGAAAATATTATCAAAAATAATCAGGCACCATGGATTGTTGGGGAAGGCTTCAATGTAATTTTAACAGAGAAAATCTAAGAGGCTTAGCTTTCACCCAACATGAAACAATTGGTTTTGATCTTTGTATCACGAGTTCCGCATTAGAAGAGGTGAGATTCTAAGGGAAGAAATACACATGGTGAAATGAGAGAATTAAAGAAGATTGTATTTTTAAAAGGCTAGATAGAATTTTTGTGAATCAAGCCTTTTTAGATAGATTTCTCTCCTCATAAGTACAATATCTAATAAGACAAGGCTCAGACCATGCCCCTTTTCATATGATTTGTGATTCATCTGAAAAACCTATAGTCAAGTCTTCTAGATTCTTAAACTTTTGAATAAACACCATCTTTTAATGAATTGTGCAACAAAATTGGTGTATTGACTTAGTAGGAAATCTTTTTATAGAGTTTTAGGCTAAGTTAAAGAAGGTGGAAAAAGTCTTATCTTTATGGAGTAAACTAGTTTTTAGAAACATATTTCAAAACATTACCACTATAGAGTATATCATAAAGGTTATGAGACAAAGATGGACATAATGCCTTCTACAACGAACAAAGTTGAGTTGTATAGAGTAGAAGCAAAATTGAAGAAATTCCTCAGGATAGAAAATGAGTTTTGGAAAAAAAAAAACCTGAAATGAAATAATTTAGTGATGGAGATAGGTATACAAAGTTCTTCCATTCTTATGTAAAAGAAAGAAGGAAGAATGGAATATTACATAGATCACTACCAGCCAAGGAGAGACAATATCCATTAATAAGCAAATAGGGGAAAAAACAGTGACTTTTTTCTCAAAGCAATTTAGAAAAGAGGAGTTTAATTAAGACTGGTGAATGTTGTAATGTATTCCTCAATTAATCACCGAACAACGGAATGAATTAATGACTAACCTACCAAGTCATGAAGAGGTTAAATAAGTAGTTTCTGAGCTAAATGGAGAAAGTGTCGCTGTGTCAGTGGTCCTAATGGGCATTCAGGCTTATTCTTTCATAGTTTCTAGGACATAATAGGAGAGGAAATAACTAAAGAATTTCTTCTACAGACAAAAAATTTTAAGTTTATTACCCATACTAATTTAGCCCCACTACCTAAGAAAGATGGTGTGAAATACTTCAAACTTGAGGCCAATAAGTCTAAGTACCTTTACTAACAAGAGTATCTCAAGAATGTTGCATAAGAGAATAGCAGTAATTCTTCCTAATATTATTTCTTAAAATCAAGCTGGATATGTGACGGATAGAAGTATTACTAAAAACGTATTAGCTCAGAAAATCATAAGAGATATTAACAGGAGGAACAAGAATATCAATGTGGTGGTAAATATAGATATAGAAAAGGCTAATGATAGAATATCTTGGATCTTTTTGACAAAATTTTAAGAAAATTTAGTTTTTCTAAGGTGGTTATTAACATAGTATGGAGACTAGTATCTAGCAACTGGTACTTGGTGCTAATTAATGTGAAATCTCATGATTTTTTCCAATCATCTAGAGGTGTAAATCAAGGTGATCCATTATCACCTACTTTGTTTATTATTACAGCAAAAGTGCTGGCTAGGGTCTAAACAAGCTACATATGAAAGATCAATTCAAGGGGTATGGACTTTCTAAGTAGAGTCCTGAAATCAATCATCTCTCATATGTTGATGTCATTCTTTTTAACTCTGAATACAGAATGTCAATTATTAAAATGATGAAGTTTTTACAGGATTATAAGAATACTTCAGGACAATTGATCAACAAGACAAAGAGCTTTTTCTATTTGCATAAAAAAAACCCTTTAATTATTGATATAGTCTCTAAAGTCTAACAAGGATCAAATAGGATGATTTTTCTTTCACTTACTTTGGATGCCCTATATTTTGTGGTAGGAAAATAAGGCTCACTTTAAAGACTTGTTGAGAAAGGTGGCAAGAAGATTACTTTCATGACAAAATAAGTTTCTTTTCTTGGGTGGTAAGTACATTCTCATCATGTTTATTTCTTATCAGCCATGACTCCTCCAAAGAAGTTCATTGATCAGTTACATCAAATTTTTCAATATTTTTGTATTGACTTGAATTTGTGAATTTTTTATTTTTATGTGTCTGTTCTTTTTCCTTCTCCGTAGTTACTGCATATTAATTTTGAGGTTCAGAGATGATTATCATGATTTTCGATGTGATCGAAAATAATTTATGCGAGTTTGTAATTTGTAGAGGCTTGAGAAGTCATATAATTGACTTCGATCGACATTCTTTATTCGAAGTCATCTAGTTACTGCATATTAATTTTGAGGTTCGGAGATGATTGTCATGATCCCCGCTGTGATCGAAAATAATTTATGCGAGTTTGTAATTTGTAGAGGCTTGAGAAGTCATATAATTGACTTCGATCGCCATTCTTTATTCGAAGTGTTCAATTATAAAACGAACTGTGCAAGCAGATTTGAAATGTCAAACTTTGATTAGTAGCGGGGTTGGTTCAATTTCAAGACCTTTATATCTCATTTTGATTCTTCATTTGAAATTTAGTGAAAATGGGTCGTGGGGCTTAATTTTGGGAAAAAAACTTTTTTTTTCAAAAATTCAATTTTGTCATTGAGTTCAGAATATCAAAATTAGCCTAGTACCATAATTTGTTTGCATTCACGAGATTCTAAATGAATTTCGAGGGATCGACCAGTGACTTTGCAACATGGCAACGTTAGTAGTGTAGCTGAAGCTGGTGCAGCCTCTTTAGTGGTGGATACTTAAGTGGAAGAGCATCAGTTAAGTGGCCATCGTGTCGGTCACTAATCACTAAAGCATGCACTTGACCGATTTATCCATAGGGAATCGTTTTAGCGGCCTAACTACATAAGCCTGGGCGTTTTACTAGGCATCCATAGTTTAAGCGATTACCGCTTAAGCAGTCATTTTACCACTTAAGCGGCCAAATCTAAAGAAGGATATATACTCATTTTCATGTTTTTCTTTATTTTTTAATTTTTGAGCTTTGGGTTAGCCGATTCTTGAGGATTTCTTCACCATTTGTGCTTGGGTAAGCGCCAAAATCTTATTCCTATTATTTTTCATCAATTATATCATCTAACAATAACTTCAAATCATGATTTCAAATTGAAAAATGGAGTTTTTATCGATAAAGTTTGAAAAAAAATTCTTTGATTGGACCTCATTTTTAATCCATTTTTGTGTGGGTTTTCTTCTGTAGACTCCTATAACCTGGGAAATATGATTTAAAATAAACTTTCAAATTTACCTCTTTTATTTTTAAACTTGTTTTTGAATTCATTTTGGACTCGACCCGAATATGGGATATTGATATCATTAGGTTTCTTTTAACGCATAGATTCTATTTTGAATGTTGTAGTTAATTTGTAGGCTTTTCATAAAGGATGGGCTCTACATTGAAGTATTTTAGATCGGAATTTCACTGATTTGAGGTAGGTTATGGATTAACCTTTTTCAGATTGAGTTGTGTAGTTAATAAACAAGTAAAGCATGCTATGAGTTGAAAAAAATAGCTATGAGCTTTTATATTTTGAGATTATTATTATTGTTGTGTGCCCATGTGGGAACTTATATTATGTTTTTGTTTACTTATGATATCTATTTTTTTATCCATATGGGGGCTTTATATGACATCATTGACTTAAATAGCTTTACTCTAGATATGATGTCCATGTGGGGGTTTGTTTTACTAAAATAGGCCTTATTAGAACATTATTTGCCTTTATCATGATAGAAATATCTGATTTAGGATTTATATGATATTAATAAGTCTTGCATGCATATTTATTCGGATGATGCCTAATTGGAGTTGATAATTATGAATTATAGAGATATTGAGTTGATTATGGGCTCATTTTTATATAGACATACTAGAAGGATTGAATATCATCATATTGAGTGGATTGTGAGTATTACATCCTCATTCCATACATATTTATTTATGAGACATTGGTATCATTGAGAAATACTATTTTTGAAAGAAAATGAGGCATTTTCATGAAAATCCTCGTGGTGAACATGAGATAGAGAGGTTTGATATTGATATTGAGATTGACATATGAGATATAGTACATAAGTTGTACACTCTCCTTGTTGTGCAATATATTTTATATACTCAACATCAAATGAGTGTTGGTTGACAATCTGAGTGCACTGACCAATTTTATCCTTGTACATGTGTAACGCCCTGAAATCAGGTCCCGAGACGTCACACGGTGCTTAGGGTCACAAGTGATCCCAAGCTAACCCTTCTACTGGCATAACTCATAAGAAACTGAATAAAAATACAAATCCATACAAATCAGCAGAAATTAACTCTTTTCTGAATCAGATCGATACAAAAATGAAATTTTACAGGATTACAATTCTGCCTTTACAACCAAAATTGAAACAAAATACATCAACTTCTACTTACTGTCTGTGAAGCCTCTACTAGTACTGACTGTAGGTAGCCGGGTCATGACTCCCGACTACCCCAACTCAATACGACTGAATAAAGAAAATACAACACTATAAACTCTGCATAACTAACCTGAGCCCTTGAATCAAAAGGACACATCACCTGCTGACTGGATACCACGAACTGACTGGATCTGAAGGTGCAACTATACCTTGTACCTACATTCCGAGAAAATGTAGCCCACATACGAATATGTGGGTCAGTACCATGGAAATATACCGAGCATATGGAGGTGCAATGCATATATAAAATAATATCTTAATATCATCACAGTTTAAAAAATTATTCATGCTGATATAGATGACTCACTTAGCTCGAATTAAATCATCAAAATCATGGATGAATAATACATGTAAAGTAAAACAAGTGAGTCATTACAATACGTTCTCAATTCACTTTCATCTCAATTTCAAATCATCAAAACAATCAAATCTCATGTCAATTCTTATTAGAATATATTCCTTAAATCTTTTAAGAATAATGACTTTCTCAAACTCAGCCTTTTAAGCAAATATGTTTTCATCTCAGACAGAAGAATACACACACACATTGGGAGATCCTACAACCGACATAAATCATGTGAGGCACATGGAGTCCAACGTACACCCCACGTTGGGGAGAGCCGTCCTATCCTTGCAATCGGAGTAGGACTTCCAATATCAATTCAAAAACACTAGTGATCACTATATAAATCAGCCTCAGGCTCACATCCTATGGGGGCACGTAGTTTTAGGGAAGTAAGGTCACTTTATACCTCCCACTCGGTGCTAAAGATTTCTCCTGGACTTAGCTCGGAAATTTAAATCAGTCTCAGGCTCACATTAAAGAAAATCCACAATAAACACTTCAACAATTTTCATCGGGAGCCAATTTGCTACCCCTTTATCATAATCAATAAAAACGTGGATTTCTTTCACAGTCGAGTTCAAAATAACTCATTCACGATCAAAAGGTCAAATCATTCAAAACATCTCAAATATTCAACATCAACGTGCATATAGCACACATTTTCTCAAAGACACAATTTCAAATGGGGTTCAAGACCCAAATATCAAAATCATAGTAAATTTCTTTCAAGCATCATGCTTTAAGTCATAATTTCATATAAATTCGACTTTTCAAAATCATAAACATCATAATCTCAAGATAACCAAGATATAATATAAGTTCATGCTCCAAAATCATAACAAACATATTAAGATCATATCTTCGTAAAGAAAATTACTTTTGGGCACAAGAACGAAAGATTGTTTTTGTTGAAAATCCCCACATACCATGAATGATGAACTTTATATCGATACTCATTTTTGAGATGTTAATCGTGCCTTTGAATGATGGTTCTTGGAGTTCTTGAACTAGGAACTTGGAATCTTGAATAAATTTGCAGAATTAATGGTGAACTTTGGAGGTTGTTGAAGTTGGATGTAGGAGCTTAGGGTTTTCTTTTTGAGGGAATTTGATAAAATATAAAATATAATGCTTCTAATAGGCTTTAATATAGGGTTTGGATGGATTTTTGGTGAGAGGGATTGACCAAAACGCCCCTAAAAATCAAACAATTCTCGAATCTGTCCTTTGGTGGACTGTTTTGATAGTCTGAAGTAGATCAACCATAACGTTTTACTCCGATATCCAAATTGGATGAAACCAATTTCATTAGAAGGAGGAATCTTATATATTTCCATTGATATATAGTATGTCATCCATATCATTGTGTACGAGGAGTTATGATCGTTTGAAGTTGACCCAAAATTTCACTTTTGATAGGCTGAAGTAGATCGACCATAACTTTTTGCTCCGATAGAAAAATTGGATGAAACCAATTTCATCGGAAAGAGGACTCGCAGAGATTTCAGTTGATATATAGTAAATCACCCAGAACATTATGTACAAGGAGCTATGATCGTTTAACGTTGGAGAAAAAATACGGCAGGCCTCAGTACTTTTTTCCTGCACGTTTTACTGTTCACTACTATTCACGGTTCGATCGGAATGTTCATAACTCGTCGCTCGGGTGTAAGTTTTGGATGATCCACATATCGTTGGAAATCTTATTCAATAATCTACGCAATGGTGGGTCATAATCTAAGATATTCCACACGAAAAATTTATAATTCATTCTAGAAGATAGAACCCAACACGTTTACGCACAAAATTTCAACGAAAAATTTCCAGGGGTATTACATCATCTCCCCCTTGGAAACATTCGTCCTCGAATGTCGATGAATAAGTACAGAATTCCATGGAAATGAGGACAAAAGGCTGGGATAACGAAATCAATCCACTTACTTCACTCCAAACTTTCGAATACTTCATAGAACATGAGATTCATAATGAGAATGGTCACATAGTTGGATCTTAAACAAAGGAGACTGATTTTAAGGAATCGATATCTTTGGTTTATTCAGAGACTGAGAATCAAAGGTATCGAAGGGGATCTCATCAAAAGAAGGACCACTTGCGCCCAAATAAAACGTCCCTTGACACTCCCTCCAAAAAAATCAAATGACATTGTTCGGGGAGAAAATGAACCATAATTTGATACAATCCTATCGTATGGGAACAAGGACCCATATGGCATAAATTAAGATAGGAATTTCTAGGTCTTGGGAAACATAACTCCTTGCTTCCAAACTTAGCAAAACTTTCCAACTACTCCCTCGACTATGTTCAAGCCTAACTCCAAGTACTCATGAGATACGCCACATAACACTATAATATTAATCTATATCATAAACCTCAATACACACTGAGCCTCACAACTCCTCACGTCAAACATAACACTTATTTCTACTCCAACAACCACATACAATCTTATACTAGGGATCCGCTAACTTGCGGTGCATTCTTTTAGATATACAACCATAACATTCAAGCCTATACTCATAACCACATACGCACTTCGAACATGCACCTCTAAACAAACACTCATAAAGCATCTTTCTCGTTTTCTCTAAGATTTCATCAACTACATCATTCACAGATACTGGTCAATTCTTTAAACGGCACACATAACATTTTCTCAACCAATTGAACTATACGCAAAAACTCTGTATTACTATTCCTACAACCTTATAGAAGTGCATAAAACTAACGCACAACAATCTTTCCAAATAAAAATTTAAAACTTCAACTAACCACGGCATGTATCAAGGACTTAGCCTCAATCTAACTTCACTTCACCGCCGTGAGCACACCACTTTCTATCATAGATAAGGAAGTATCTTCTTTCCCTTCTAGACAACTGCTCAACACCATTAGCTTGACTTAATGAAAAGGTCACAAAATTTTAAAACATGAAGACCTGAAACATGAAGGGATAATGTAAATAACTTGACTCTCTCTATTGAGGCCTTAGGAATAAAATATCAAATACAATGGGTTCATTAAGGTATCAAAACTGAAGACACCCATAATTGAAACTGAATCTCACTGATCAATAAGAGTATTGCCTGAGTACTGGAACTGAACATACTGTAAAACTTGAGTAAATGAGTCATGGGCGGCATGCCCTGAATTTAGAGCTCATAACTTATGGAATGTGATTCCAACTGCTAGAAGAACTGGAATTTCTAATTTTTGGAAACTAGAAGAGTATGTAATTCTCCATCACGTGTATGAACATGAATTAAGATCAAGGAACTGAAATGTAAATCATGAGTAAGTTTTGGGAAAGCTGAAAATACTGAAATAACATTGGGTCAAGCACCGATCTTTCTCACAACAAATTTACAACTTACTGGTACTTCTACTAAAATGTAAAAGCTTGACTTGACTACTTGTTCTATCATCTCCCCCTTAGATATAAGCCACCACTCAAATTCTCAAATGCTTACTAATTTTGAATCTCCACGAATATCTCTATCGCCGGAATGTACACCATCTAGTGCTTTAACTCTTATTTCTATTAGCTCAACTTGAATACTTTCTAACCTTTTGATAGACCATGCTATTTCTGTCTTCTCCCTCTAATACCATGCCTATGAACTTATGTTTCTAACCCATAAGAATCAAAATCACACTTAAGAGGCTCAACATTTCCAATCATACGCCTCGCCTTAACTTAGCCATCAAAACATCATCCATCGACTAACTAGTATTTATCCATCTAACAATCCCATGGCACAACTCACTACACCACTTACACTAATCCTCGAAAGTAAAGCAGTCCCATAATATCTTGGGTGAACTTTCTCATCATAATATAATATTAAACTTAATTACAAGTCAACTACACTTAAACTCTTGTGTACAATGTTCAAGCCTATTAGGTCACTTCCGGCAACTAATACCATTAATCCAGAAACCGTCACATTCGGCTTCATGATCACCAATCGTTCAAACTTAAGGTCTCACACTTCACATAATTTACAACTCCATCTCACGCATAACTCCCACGTGAAGATTATAAAACAACACATCCATGAACACTAGCCCACTTAAACTTCATAACAATAATAATTGGTCCTAATCATATAGCCTATCTTATTCACAATCCATTAACACATCCTTCTTTCACCCGTCACTACTATCTATCCTTCATACACAACTTAACATAGTTCATAGCTCTCTACGTCTTAACTTAACTTCCTCTTGCAATCTGGAGAGCGCCTAGATTAATAACACTTACCCACCGAGTACTTCCATCACTAACCTATACTCTCTGTCATACAAATACCGTCAACACCCGTTTCATACCTCGAACACACTATATCACTTCCTATTAACCCAATTGCATGCAAAAAGGGATTTCGCTATACTTATGCTCAACAAATCACACTTACCATCCTTCTTACTACTACACCTCCACATCCCAAATTTTCAGCCAGCACAAGGAACAAGATGAACTACAAGTTGCTAGTGGATCGAAATAGGCCTCACACGGCTTCACTAGACTTTGGTTTTGTGTTTTGATCAAGAAAGTTATATGAATAACAAAGTAACTATGCTAGTGAATCGAAATAGGCCCCACACGACTTCACTAGACTTTGGTTTGTATTTTGAACAAGAAAATGAGATGAATAACAAAGAAGCTATGCTAGTGAATCGAAAGAGCCCCACACGGCTTCACTAGACTTTGATTTTTCACAAACATAATGATAACAAGATTACATAATACAAGAGATAGAAACTTGACACACAATATTCAATGATCTCAGAATACACCTTACTCTATCTTAATTAAATAACTCATAAGAATGAAGGCATAACTTTCAACTTAAGGAACTTAACACACTAGAGAGCTCCTCTCAAACCCTTTGTGTAACTTTTGAAATTTCTTCCAGAAAATATAGAAGCATTACCTGGGGAAGAACTGGAGCTTGCGAATCATGTTATCTCAAAAATAATACATAGAGGGAGAAGTATAGATTAACATTGTAGATTCTGAGAAGGAATCTGAAAGCACATCTAACCTAGGCTTAGTACACGACTTTTATGAACATGAATAAAGTACTTCAATCTTTGGAACTCAAAAGCACTGACAGGATAATTTTTAGCTCTCTTACGATCCCATAACTATCTACGGAGAATTAAGCTTAACTGTTTCTGATACCTTGAAAATGAGGTAGAATTGTCTAGAATTGAGTAAGATGAGAATCTATATAAGCTTCTTAAAGAACCTTTTTATAGAACGATCTTAGACTTGAAATAAAGGAAACGTTTCCTAAATGCCCTGTAGCCTCTGGAAGAAAAGTACAGACGTCTCCGTACCGTTCCGCAAGAATCTACTAGACACGACTTCATAGACACCCTAGGACACATGAACTCTGTGCTTTGATACGAAGTTTGTAACGCCCCAAAATTGAGTCCCGAGACATCACACGGTGCTTAGGGTCACAAGTGACCCCAAGCTAACCCTTCTACTGGCATAACTCATAAGCAACTGAATAAAAATACAAATCCATACAAATCAGCAGAAATTAACTCTTTTCTGAATTTGATCGATACAAAAATAGAATTTTACAGGATTACAATTCTGCCTTTACAACCAAATTTAAAACAAAATACATCAACTTCTACTGACTGTCTATGAAGCCTCTACTAGTACTAACTGTAGGTAGCCGGGTCATGACTCGCGACTACCCCAACTTAATACGACTGAATAAAGAAAATACAACACTATAAACTCTGCATAACTAACCCGATCCCTTGAATCAAAAGGACACATCACCTGCTGACTGGATACCACGAACTGACTGGATCCGAAGGTGCAACTATACCTTGTACCTACATTCCGAGAAAATGTAGCCCACATACGAATATGTGGGTCAGTACCATGGAAAGATACCGAGCATATGGAGGTGCAATGCATATATAAAATAATATCTTAATATCATCACAGTTTATAAAATTATGCATGCTGATATAGATGACTCACTTAGCTCGAATTAAATCATCAAAATCATGGATGAATAATACATGTAAAGTAAAACAAGTGAGTCATTACAATACGTTCTCAATTCACTTTCATCTCAATTTCAAATCATCAAAACAATCAAATCTCATGTCAATTCTTATTAGAATATATTCCTTAAATCTTTTAAGAATAATGACTTTCTCAAACTCAGCCTTTTAAGCAAATATGTTTTCATCTCAGATAGAAGAGTACACACACACACATTGAGAGATCCTATAACCGACATAAACCATGTGAGCCACATGGCGTCCAACGTACAACCCACGTTGGGGAGATCCGTCCTATCCTTGCCATAGGAGTAGGACTTCCAGTATCAATTCTAAAACACTAGTGATCACTATATAAATCAGCCTCAGGCTCACATCCTATGGGGGTACGTAGTTCTAGAGAAGTAAGGTCACTTTATACCTCTTACTCGGTGCTAAAGATTTCTCCCGGACTTAGCTCTGAAATTTAAATCAGCCTCAGGCTCACATTAAAGAAAATCCACAATAAACACTTCAACAATTTTCATCGGGAGCCAATTTGCTACCCCTTTATCATAATCAATAAAAACGTGGATTTCTTTCACAGTCGAGTTCAAAATAACTCATTCACGACCAAAAGGTCAAATCATTCAAAACATCTCAAATATTCAACATCAACGTGCATATAGCACACATTTTCTCAAAGACACAATTTCAAATGGGGTTCAAGACCCAAATATCAAAATCATAGTAAATTTCTTTCAAGCATCATGCTTTAAGTCATAATTTCATATAAATTTGACTTTTCAAAGTCATAAACATCATAATCTCAAGATAACCAAGATAGAATATAAGTTCATGCGTAAAAATCATAATAAACATATAAAGATCATATCTTCGTAAAGAAAATTACTTTTGGGCACAAGAACGAAAGATTGTTCTTGTTGAAAAATCCCACATACCTTGAATGATGAACTTTATATCGATACTCATTTTTGAGATGTTAATCGTACCTTTGAATGATGGTTCTTGGAGTTCTTGAACTAGTAACTTGGAATCTTGAATAAATTTGCAGAATTAATGGTGAACTTTGGAGGTTCTTGAAGTTGGATGTAGGAGCTTAGGGTTTTCTTTTTGAGGGAATTTGATAAAATATAACATATAATGCTTCTAATAGGCTTTAATATAGGGTTTGGATGGATTTTGGGTGAGGGGGATTGACCTTAACGCCCCTAAAAATCAAATAATTCTCGAATCTGTCCTTTGGTGGACTGTTTTGATAGTCTCAAGAAGATCAACCATAACGTTTTACTCCGATATCCAAATTGGATGAAACTAATTTCATTAGAAAGAGAACTCTCATATATTTTCGTTGATATATAGTATCTCGCCCAGATCATTGTGTACAAGGAGTTATGATCATTTGAAGTTGACCCAAAAATTCACTTTTGATAGGCTGAAGTAGATCGACCATAACTTTTTGCTCCGATAGAAAAATTGGATGAAACCAATTTCATCGGAAAGAGGACTCACAGAGCTTCCCGTTGATATATAGTGGATCACCTAGATCATTATATACATGGGTTTATGATCGTTTAAAATTGGAGAAAAAATACGTCAGGCCTCAGTACTTTTTTTCCTGCACGTTTTATTGTTCACTACTATTCACGGTTCGATCGGAATGTTCATAACTCGTCACTCGGGTGTCCGTTTTGGATGATCCACATATCGTTGGAAAGATTATTAGATACTCTACGTAATTGTGGGTTATAATCTAAGACATTCCGCATGAAAAATTTATAATTCATTTTAGAAGATAGAACCCAACACGTTTACGCACAAAATTTCAACGAAAAAATTCCTGATGTATTACAACATGTTCAGGTTCGCCCAGCCAGTACATTCTATTTTTTCAAGAAATCCATTATCATACAAGTTAGTTGACAACATCACTGTCAACTTGTGAATTTCAGAGAATGGGTCCCTTTTTCTCGAAGTGGATAGTGAGTCGTACATCTGTATGAATCTTTCATTCAGTACAATAACTACTAACACCTAATGAAATTCTTCACCGCAATTAACATGAATGTACACCTCATCAATCATATATCAAGGCAAGCCTGCAGGAATACTGAGTTCGTTTATTGTGTTGGTTACTATTTCATCATTTATTTCAACAACATATAATTCTGCATAGTCTTCCTATATAGAAGCCTGCAAATTTGAAGCATCGAGATAATATCTACGATATGTCCTCTCAATATATGATTGGAAGAACCAATTTATTATTGTGTATTTGTATTCTTGACTTGGATGCTAATTCTACTTCGTTCGCAAATGATAGAAGATCACGTCTATATGCTACACAAAAAAATAAATATTAGCAATCCCAGAAAGTATAATGATAAAACATACAAAATAGTAAGCCTAATTCGAACCTGTACAGTTTCTTAGGAATACTGAACAAGTAGATTTATGTTAAAGACAATAAATAAATAAATAAATAAATATCGTATTATAAACATAGCACACTTACTGTATGGTAATTCCATATGTTTATGTTTTCGGTTATCTCATCAATATGTTTGTGTCAACGATAATAATGATTATGCATAAGGTCAACATAAACATGGTTATTTGTGTAACATACTATAATATACATAGATTGATATGTATGAAGGGAAAAAAACGACAGGTAACCAAAACCTTTTACATAACATTCTTATGTATAAGATTACCATGTTAATGTATAAGGTTAACATAAACATGATTACTTATGTATTATGCTGTAATATACATAATTTGATAGGAAGAACACGTATACAGGCCCCTTAACTATTCGACTGTTTCCATATAGGCACCTCAATTAAGCCATGTACCTATTGAACCCTTCACCCCTTCACAAATAGTTTCAATTGAGCACAAACGTCCTACGTGGCACTTTTTAATGCCTGAATTTTTAAGTCTTGGGCACGTGAATTGCATCTTCCATGAGGTGGAAACTATCACCAATTATAAAATTCTATGTCATTAAAGAAGAAAAGATTAAAAAAATAAAAAATAAAAGTAAATTATTCTTTGTGTCTTCTTCCTCAGCTATATTTTATATCTTTCCACCATTGAAGCCTAGCTAATAACATCCTCAATTTATTCTTTACCTCTCTTTTTCCATCATCATCGTCTTTTTTCTTACATTAATTCTATAATTTTTTTTGTCTCTTTTAATTTTTTTCACTTTTCAAATATAATTTTTAGTGAGAAGAAAAAGAGGACCTCATACCCAACAACAATTAGAGAAAAAATTAAAAATGAAAGAAGGTGAATTATTTTATATTGTAGTGGATGGTGTTGGATTTTCTTCCGGTGAAGTTTATTGTTATTTATGAAATTCGAATTTAAATTTATATTGATGAAGCCATTGTTGAAAAACATGAAGGACCACCACTGCTTCACAATCACTGTCGACTATCTATGGTTGATGAAATCCCACTAGCATCGCCATCACCTCCATAACTCCTTCCACTATGATCAATACATCTATACCATCTCACCTTCAAACCACCACACCATCATAGTATCTCGCTCAAGTGATAAAAAATTGAACTCACCCTCCATTCATCTCTTCTCCTTTCCAACAAACCAGCATATCGATCTGGGAATGTAATTCTTACATGGATTCTCATGAATTCAGTCCCGATCTAGAAATGTTTTTGGATTTATTTTTTGACCTATGAAAGGAAAATTGGTAGAGTTTTATGACAAGATTTGAATGCGAAAAAAAGTTTATTTTACATATATGTGATTACGGATAAGGTTCACAATAATTCTGCTTTTGTTCTTGTATCTAGTTGGAAAATTTCTACTACTCCACCATGGCAGACGGTGGAGGCCATGGCTACTCCAATCTCTTTTTTTTAATTCTTTATATGTGACTTTTTTTATTATTTGTCTTTTTCTTTTTTTATTATTTGTCTTTTTATTTTTATTTTTCTTTTTCTTTTTCTTTTTCTTTTTGAATTAATTATGGCTTCTCACTCTCCAAGTGAAAAGTGCACTGCACATGTCATGCCATGTCAGCAATTGTGCTAAATTGAAACCATTTGTGAAGGAGTAAATGATTCAATAGGTACATGGCTTAATTGAGATGCATATACGAAAAAAGTCAAATAGTTATGGGGCCTTTATATGTATTCCGCCTAATTTGATAAGTATGAAGTAAACAAAAAATATAGGTAACAACAAGCTTATACATAAAATCAAAAAAACAAACCAGATCATTTTATTACTAAAATAGAAAAAGCAGGTAATTTTTCATTTTTTTAAAATGCACTATGTTCATTTTATTAAATATATTAGCTGACAGTTCCTAACATGGTAAAACTAACATTAAAACTACGACTGTCATATCAAAAGCTAAGTATCTCGTTGTTCCAATATGTGTTAGGTTGCGACATTGTGTAGAATCAATTTTCGAATTGTGAATGAGCAACGACAAAATTCAGCATCAAAAAATCAAAATCAAAATCAAAATAATTAGCTCAGCAGTGATTATTTTTCTGTTTCCTATACCAATAATTATGTATAAATGTTAGTTAAGATTATGTTAATGTACGAACAATTTTAAGGATAGAGTATCATAATTCTTACTTGCCAGTGTGATATTTCAATAAACTTTGTAGAATTCATTTTCAGTAAATCGATATTAATCCACTTGAAAATTCTTCAGATATGGTGTACCCATCAAAAGCATACTTCTTCTTCTCTTCAATATCAGAACTTCAATCGTCTTTTGAACTTGAACCAAATTTCGTTAAGTAGGGTGACAAATCTTGACTTCTGTCGTAACCTTTTAGCTGGTGTTTTCATGGCATCACGATTACGAAATTGTACATCTGAAAAATCAGGTGAAAACTGATTGTCGGATATCATCCATTCACTCTCGGTCATTGTACTTGGACTAACAACATTTACTGACTTTGCAATCGTTGAGGTTGTCACTCCAGATATCTGTGCATCTATGACATCTTGTACTGATTCTGGTATTGTTCCATTGAAATCATCATACAATAGTTGGTTCACAATGAGTTGTTTAATTCGAAGCGAAAATAGAAATAGCATCTCAGTCATATAGATGGATGATTTTTATCATATACATAACTTGTAATGTATTATATGTAGTACCTTATGTATTTGATGAAAAAATACATTCATGTATTTATGGCAATTTATGTATAAAACACACTCTCATACATAGAGATTTCTTTCATCATATGTTATGAAGAACACTCTCATACATAACATGTATTAATCATTACATTCTTTCATACATAACAGAACATTCCTCATATATAACTTGTGTTGTATGAGTTCCTCATATATGTATTCATACATAATAGAACATTCTTCATACATAATAGAATATGTATTCAACATACGAATGTATTAGATGTGATACCTTATGTATTTGATTAAAAATGACCTTCATGAATTTATGGCATTTCAATATATAGCACACTCTCTTACATAACATGCATTCATCATTACATTATTTCATACATGACAAAACATTCCTCATGCATAAGTTGTGTTATATTACATATTTTACGTGATGTATATGATGCAAAAGACTGTTATTTATATCTATGAATGTACTATGTTTAAGTAGCTTAACCCGCTATCTATAAGTAGATTATGTATTATGTATAAGTAGCTTAACTTGATGTATACTTAACCAGCTATCTACATGCTTTGTATTATCCAAGTCTATTTATGATTATATTTACGTATAAGTAGCTATTTGTATTTATCTTTTGTTCACTTTAAACTTCACTTGTTTCTGTATTTTCAGCATTTATCTTGACGCATCCTTGATAATCTATTTCAATAGGTTGATCATCAATGGGTTCACTTGTTGAGAGATCTCCCAATGGACCCCTGTCCCTATCATCATTCTGCTAATCACCGAAGACAGGTATAAATACGGTAAAATAAAATACTTATAATTAAAACAACATCATTAAAAAAACCTGACACTCATGCAGGATTGGATTATCTTTTTTTCCCAATCATCCATGCCACCTTCTTCATTCTTCAAATCATCTCCTTTCCCAATCTAAATAAATTATATTATTAGAATAATGATGTCTTAACAATAGTAGAAGTTCAAGTTGAACAATTGTGTATCGTTTGTTTTTTGTTTTCCTTTTGCTTCAAAGCTTGTATTACTTCAGCATGTTGATTTGATAGTAATGTTCGCAGGTCTTCAATCTTTTTATAACCTTAATACATATATAAAATCAAAATGAGTAGCAACATTATATGGTGCACACAAAAAATATAAGAAGAAATTTTACTTACATAAGACTAGAGGTATGACTTTAAATCACCTATGTCGATCTTCAGCATAAAATTTTCTTGAGGCATGCTGAAAGAGGAATGAAATGTCTTAACTGGCTCGCGCTTGGGAGATGCAACTTTTTGTCCTTGTTGATCATGTTGAAAATGAAATGGTCCTTGCTCTGTTGATGCCTCAGGTGTTTTTAAAAAAGACCCCGATGCATTCCCTTTTGATTGATCTCGTGTATTTTTCTCATTATTTTTCTTCTCAAAAATATTTTTCTCAAACAACATCGTCTTCTTTTTTCTTAAACCTTGTTCATCTGAAAAATCTGAATAAAAATCGACCTTGATTAGTATTTCTTGCGATAGTATTGTACTGAAATCATCAAACTCTTCAGCTACAGAATGAGTGGATAATTGCTTTTCATCAAAAACCTTTTTCAACTTATGAGCAGTCAATGTGCTAGGAACAGATATTGAAACCGGATCACATATCTCAACACCTTCTCTAAATGACAAATCAAGTGTTTGAATTTTTTCAAGTGTAGATTGTAAGTTGTTGTAAACAAACTGCAAAAGTACAAGACATATAATAGTATTGAAAATTATATTTATTGGAAAAAAAATAAGATAGCATTTGATATTAACCTTATCGAACATTTCATCCATAAACTTCTCGTATTTATGCCATACACCAACTACAGACCAGTTGAAAATTCTGGGAATAATGTTTGTCTGACGAACAATAATTTTTTTATCAACTTCAAAACAACACTCAAACATCCACATATTCAGTACGTGTGGCATTCCATTCAATGAGTATAACTAATTTTCAATAAAAAATTCTTGTCTTCATGTTGCCATCAACTTTTCAAACGAAATCTTTTTCATGAAAATTATTCGTAACGCCCATCCTCTACCATCTGAAAATGAGCTATACTAATCGGTGAATTACGATGTTGAGAAAACAAGAATATATGAATGAAGTACAATATTACCATGTTCAACGCATCCTAAGAGTCATTGATATTTTTCATCTTGACCCATTGAACCAATGTGAACTTAGATATTTTAGATTTCCTATTGAAAAAAATACTTTGACAGTAAGTCAGATGTGAAAAATGTAGTATACCTATTCATCGATATTACATGTACATTTACAATCGATAATTACGGCGAACTCAAGCATAGTAAATTTTAAAATAGTATCCTGTACAAAAACATGAATCTCGTCATGTTTGTTCTGCTATATCTCAAGCATCAATAGACATTTGAATATTTGGCTTATCCAATTATATTGGAGCATGTCGAGGAATACACCAAAGAGTGTATTTTAAAATAACCCAAGTATTTCTTCGCCCAAAAACTTCTTAATATCTTCTCCAAATCCCGGTCACATGAACTATCAATATGTAACGGGCGAGTTGAAACTTTATCGATACGATATTTCATCCCCTAAAATAATAATATTGAATTGCATCCTTTTTAAAATCTAACACCAAAAATTAAGCTTGCAGTGAAAACAAAAAATACATACATACAAAAAATAATTGAGAAAAGACATCTTTTCCTCTCCGAACTTGTTCGCTCAACTTACTTTAGCACTTAAACTAAATTTTTATTTATTTACCCCCCCAACATCTTTAAAGTGATTATATACACCCCTAATGGTGACGTGGAATTTATTTTGTTTTAACGAAAAAAAGCACGTTTTTTAATTTAAAAATTGATATAATCCCACTTTTTATTTTAATATACATTAAAAAAAAAAAAGACATCCTTCTTCTTCAATGCCCCCACTCCCTCATGACAACCCACACCGCATACTTTTTTCTTCTCCAATTGATCAAGAACAACTATACCAATTTTCTTTAAATCATCAATTTCTCCATTAATAATCTCATCCATTTTTTTCAACCATTAATTTCTGCATTAACAACCTCACTCATTTTCTTCAACCATTAATTTTCTCATTAACAACCTCACCATTTTCTTCAACCATTAATTTTTCCATTAACAATCTCACACACATTCCTCACCAACACTTTCAAAATGATAATTAATTGGACACAAGATGTAATAATTCAACATTATTATACCAAAAAAAAAAAAAAAAACTTCAGCTGAAAGCTTTGAAAAAAAAAAAAAAATTTGCTTTACTTTTTTATGATTTTGAAAACCATAATTATCAAACTATGTGATTGGTCTGAGATCATCATAACGATTATGTTATTTCAAAATCAAATCTTCATCTCTCACAATCAAAGTTATGTTTGCAATTTATCCATTATTTTTGCTCTAGTCCAAGACTATGGAAGAAGAAGAGCCACCTGTCTTCTTAAAAAAAAATGAAGTTATTTTTTATTTGCTTTTTGTTTGGTTTTGAAAAAAAGATTGAGATTCAATTGAAAAACATAAGGGGGTGGGGCGCTGGAAGAGGAAGAGGGGGTGCGTTTGCAGGGTAGGAGGTGGGGGTGAGGGATGGAAGAGGAGAAAACGTAGAGCGGGTGAGGTGGGCGAGGGGGTGTGAAGAAGAAAGAAAATGGGGGTGGGGGTGCCTTTTTTATTATATATATATATATATAAAAAAAAATAGTATATACATATTTTTTATTTAAAAAAAAAAAGAATATAAAAAAATAATGTGGGGGGAATTAATTTTTTTTTAGAAAAATAGTAATTTCTTACGTGGCAATGACATGGCTCCGACGTGACATTGATATGGCGTTGATGTGTAAGCGTGTGTAACACACTCTCCGTTGTGAGAGTGGTATTCAATTTTGAGGGGTGAAAATAATACACATTAAAGATGTTAAGGGGGGTAAATAAACAGTAGTTTAGTTTAAGTGCTAAAATAAGTTGAACGGACAAGCTCAGGGGGAAAATTATGTCTTTTCTCAAAAAAATTTGACTGTAATATACATAACATGAAATGTATAAACAAAATACACCTACAGTTAACCAATTATCTAATACATAAGATACCCTATGTCTGTGTATAATATAACTATGTTAATGTATAAGGTAAACATAATCGTGGTTATTTATGTATCATGCTGTAATATACACAACAGGATATGTGTAAGGTTAATCAAAGTTGCAAGTAACTATATCCTTATACATAACATGCTTATGTGTAAGGTTTCCATGCTTATGTATTATGTGTAAGGTCTCCATGCTTATGTATTAGACAAACATAATCATGGTTACTTATGTATTATGTTGTAATATACACAACTTGTTATGTATAAAGGATTAAACAAAAAAACAACATTTAACCATATACTTATACATAAAAAAGGCCTATGCATAAGATTATCATACTTAAGGTAAAATATTATACATTGCGTATAAATGTATGAGATTTGAAATAACAGCAAATTTAAGCCCAAAAAAATGTTTTACTACTATATATTACATAGCTATGTATAAAAATGTATAAGAATACGTTAATTAAACAAAAAAATACAGATTTTAAACAGCAAAATCACTATACCTTTGGGAAGCCGCGGTCGCCCTTATTCTTTAATTTTTTTTCTTATTTGCAGGTTTCGCAATGGACTTTTTGAAATTTGTACGAGTAACTTTCCTCAATTTCTTTATTTTGACGGTGTCGTTTCGATGTTTCGATCGGTTATTTGCAAAATTGAAATCCTCATAATTGAACGTTCCAGGAATAAATTCAACAACGAAAATTATTTATTCTTTAACATCTAACTGACTAAGTTCTAAACTAAAGCTCGGACCAGACTCCATTACAATGCTTAGATTTTGAGAACTAAGCACAATCAATAAGCAACCTAAAAATATTTGATTTGGAATAGTTGAAAAAATTAAGAAATAAAATAAATCTCACACCGATATGTCATTACAATGCTAAGATTTTGAGAATTACACACGTGCAATAATGAAAATCTAAAATATTTGATTTGGTAAAGGTGACAAAAAAATTAAACAAACCTCAAAAGAAATTGAAGAAGATTATGAAGTCGAGCAATTTGATCAGTTAATGTTAGAATTTTGAAATCTTAAAACCACCATATAATGGTTGCTTGATTTTAGGCATAAATTAAAGAGCATTAGTCGATCTAAAATAGGGTGTTTTGATATGTATGAGATTTTTAGAGATACAAAGTATAAAGGATGTGATATTTTGTAATTTGTTTGGGATATTTATAATTAGTTTTGTAATATGAGTTATTATGTAATAACTATAAAACTTAAGATGTATATTTCTATTAATTTTGGTATTTATTTTCTGCATTTCTCTTTTGGCCCTTCTTGGATTAGACGATTTTTCAATTATAAGGACATGGTATGATTATTTTAAAAAATAAATGTCCCACATTTGAAAAAGTGGACATGTTGTAGCCAGTCGGCTAAAGTAATTCTCCTTTTTAGCCATTTAGCCCAATTGGGCACATGCAGTCTCTATTCTCAATTGATACACTTTTATACCACATTGATACACTTTTATACTATATTGATACACTTTTTAAAATAGAGAAAGAAAATTCTATGCAAATGCATGCAGTCCCTATACCCAATTGATACTCTTTTATATCATATTGATACATTTTTATACTACATTGATACACTTACAGTGTTCATATACTCAATTGATACTCTCTTATATTAGATTGATACATTTTTAAAATGCATGTAAAAACTATATAGAGTCGTATAAAATATGTATCTAAATAATAATTGTAGTTAAAAATTGTATAGAATGTGTATAAAAATGCTATAATTATTATATAGAATATGTATATGTATAGAAACCGTATCGTTATTATATATAAATATATATCTTTAACAATTGAATTATATTAAAAGTATATGATATTGTATTTGATTGAATAAATAAGTAAAACTATACAAAACAATTAGTATGTTATTTTAATAATGTTGATGAATGCAAAATAATTTGGATATGTTTTAAAAGAATGTCATTTTTTTTTAATTTATAAATATTTAAAGATATTATTTTACTTTTATCTTTATTAAGTCTCTTTTTTTATTTTTTAAATTTCATACTCAATCAAAATATGTTACATAAAACTGGAAGGACGAAATATTGAATAGTTGGTTAATATGGACGGAGAAATACCAATTTCAAATCCAAGTCAAAAAAGCACACACACATTTGACATTATTAACACATTCCTAAATGGAGTTGCAATCTCACGATTGGACCAATTCCTAATCCTAGTAAAATTTGAAGTGTGCAACCAACGCGTATAATATTGAAACAAAACGAAAAAAAAAACCCAAGCTATAAATAAGGGTGCGGCCATCCCTTAATGGCTATTTATTGGATTTTTAAATTTAGGTGCTAACTTTGTGAAATTATTTTAATTTTAGATGTTATTTTTGTCCTTTCCCCTTAATAAGAAGAACTCGACAAAACGAAAAAAAAAAAACCCAAGCTATAAATAAGGGTGCGGCCATCCCTTAATGGCTATTTATTGGATTTTTAAATTTAGGTGCTAACTTTGTGGAATTATTTTAATTTTAGATGTTATTTTTGTCCTTTCCCCTTAATAAGAAGAACTCGAGGTCCATAATTAATTAAAAATTATGACATTTAAGCTACAGCAAAAGATATTTAATCACTTTAATTTCTTGGAGGAAAAATATAAACAAATTAAATGAATACCACCTTCACGTCACTAGATCTAATTGCACAAACAAGAGTTGAAAGTAGTCCATGTGAGACAATATGGTCAAAAGATCGGACTTTAAATTTGTTAACTAAAAAACAAAACAAAAAGAAAAGATAGGACTTTAATTACTTATTGGTAAAGGAGCAGAGAATCCATTATACTAACTTAATTCCCCACAATGAAATATTGTCTAGTTGAAGTTTGACCACCAATGAGATGAGATATATCAATTTTATTGAACCCTTTTAGCTTAGTGTTTTAATTTCCTTTCATTTCACATGAACCTAAGAACTATAAATTTATTGGTGGGGCAAAGACATCATTTTCACCCCATACTATACTATATAAGAAAAGTCTAAGTCACACCTAAATTATATAAGTGATCTATTACACGCCTTAACTATATAAAAGTGATATTATTACCTCCCCACGACCCAAGACGCGTGTGTTACACTTATTTTAGGCGCGTCCAGCTTATTAAATAACAAAAGTAAACGGCTAAAAACATTAAGGGAAAAGGCATCGTTTCCACCCCAAACTATAGTCGAAAAGTCGAAAAGTCGAATCCACACCTAAATTATATAAGTGACCTATTACACACCTTAACTATAAAAAAGTGATACTTTCTACTGACGTGGTGCTGACGTGGCAGCGCGTGTAAAACACTATACCACATGCAAGTGATGGTAGCCTGACAGGGTGTAAATAGTTTCATTTTTTTATAGTTTAAGTGTGTAATAGGTCACTAGTATAATTTAGATATGACTTCGACTTTTCGAATATAGTTTGAGGCGAAAACAATGTTTTTTCCCTTTATTGGTGGGAAAAGAAAATAGCAGAGTGGATGCCGCATCAATAACTTTATATATACAGAAAAAGGTCAACAATCCTCCCAACCTATTGAATTTGTTTTGTAATTACCCTTGTTAATTTATTGGCTCCTTCAAGTCTTCATTGTTTTCTTTTAGCTTAATATTATCGTTGAATTAAAGGTGACGAGGATTTTAAGAAGTTACTAGTTAAATCGCACGTGTCTCATACATGTAATGTTTGATTATTTAAAATTAAATAATTTTATTTATTTTAAAGATTTTTAATGAAGTGTAAAAGTTTAAATCACTTTTCAAAGATTATTCAAACTTTAATATAATAAACATAAATATATATTTTAGTATAAGAACATATATATCTTACGTCATCACTTTTTCATTTGTCATACAACATCTCTTTCCCTTGCTGTCAGATTCTAAGAGAGATAAACAATTTCGTGCCTACAAAATAAATGCATTAATATTATACATGGTATGATGGTTATATTTATTTCTTGATTTTTTAAATCTTCTTAAAATCAAATTTAGTTGATTTAAAATTCTTAAACTAATGAAAAAAATATTAGTTATCATTGATTCTGATGACTTCTAATAAGGAAAGGTGTTATCATAAATATATTTAATTAATTTTTAATTCTTAAATATTATGAAAAAATAGTGAAAAGACGATTTTGGCTTAAGCAAAAAATTTTAATGAAGTGCAAAAAATTCAAACAATATTTCTAAGTTCCTTCACACTTTTAATATATTATATATTATAGATAGATATTGATATACATTATAGATAGATTATAGACATAGATATAGATAGATATACATATAGATATAAATAAAAGGTATAAAGGACAGTTAAAAATGCCTCTACCCTATCAAAATTGTTTTATAGTGGCTAATGTTAATATTGGCTTTCTGAAGCCTTTAATCAACTTATTTTTGCTTAAATTTGTCCTTCAACTAATTAAAGGTGTGGACTTTAAGCAACCAATTAACAGAAGGCAATTCTAAAACGAAACTGATAGTTTAAGGGCATTTTGGCCCTTTTTCCATTTTATTTATTTGTTATTACGAATTCCATATTTTAACTTAACCCTATTTATTTATTTATTTGTCTTTTTTTTGGCTATCTCAAAAACTTTTGATGATATTAAATTCTACCATGTTAAATGAATATAAACATGTATGATGACAATATATGGTCCTTCGACTGCGTGTGCGTGGTGATTGTTGCCAATGTAGAGCAAATGGCCATTGAGAAGCAATATCCAAATTCATTCATTGCTATGTTTTAAACTTTAATCACGATCCCAAAAATGCACTTGATAAGATCTTGAAAAATATACTGCTAATGTAATCAAAAAATTATATTGCAACTTATCTTGAAGAAAAGAAAAGGTCTTTTTATGTATTAAAAGAGGTTGATTACCTGTTTGAAATGTAGATCCTCATTTTTCAACTTTTTCCTCGGGACAATTCTAAGCTTATTTGCACTCTGTGTCTTACATCATCATTATCAAACAAATGAATGCAAAATATTTGTCCTGAATACACACATTTCTTACTTGAACGTAAATGTGTTCTTATGTTACTCCAAACATAAACATTAAGAAAGTAAATTTTACTAAACTTCAAAAATAAATTGAAGTTGATTAATTTAATATTTTAAATTTAGATCGATGCACTAAAACTATATGAAAAATGTTATAAGTTGCAATTCTTTTCATGAAGTTTGCAACTTGATATGATGATAATAAATACATCTTAAAATATTGGTAAAGTTCAGGAAGTTTGACTCCCGAAAAGCAAAATATAACAAGTAAAAATGAACGAAGGAATTACCAAATAGTTACCAAAAAAATGGACAAAAATAGTAGTCATTTGACCATTACTTTGATAAAAGATGTACAGGACAATCTTCAAAAATCCATGAATATCTTCCATAAATTGAAAAATCAATTTGCAATATTCAGAGAGCATGTAGATGTTAGATGGAGACAGATTAGACAAGAACCATGAATGCTTTTGCCTTTTGTAAATCTGTTTGTGCATCTTAGACTTTCTAAGCACACATATAGCAAAGACAAGTCTTGATATGATTCTTACTAGCTTTGCAATATAATTTGGGAGGGTCAAATGGGCACTTATGAAAGGTTTGAAATGGAAACCATAAATCAGTGCTCCCTTTTTTGTGCTTTTGATGGAATGATATTTTTAACAATGTTACTTAACATTCTTTTGTTCAATTAAATTGGTGTAAAACAACAAAATGTAAGTATAAATTAAAAAAAAAACTATTAAATGATTTTATTTAACATTTATTCTGATATTTGAAATAATTTATGTGTAGATTGGTCAAATGTGAGCTTTTTAAAATTGGATTTCACCAAGACTGTTTCTAAAGAAGTCCCTAGGCCCAATTGCTCTCCGGGTGAGGCCCACAAGATTCCTTCATTGGAAATGGAAGCCCTTGAAGTCTTAACTGTCTTGTCAAAGACTTTTAAGACTTTGGAACCGCAAAATATGGTTCTGCCCCTGACCAATACTAATCCTTTCCCTATGGATCTTCAACCTATCCCATCTGTAGAGGCTCAGAGTTAAATCACTGACTCTGTTATGACTGAAATGGGGGGGGGAACCTTTAAACCCCCCAGCCCCCCACATTGTTAGCACTCCTACTGACTACCCCACTACTCATAGCCTGGTTCATCCTAACGTTCTCTTTCCTACTTCTAATAATGGACCCTCCCAACACAATCACCTTCACCACAACCCCTCTCCCAACGAACCATCTCCCATCCTCATGGCTCGAGATGGACTTAAAGAATCAACTAATACCCCTTCACTGGGAATGGAAGGGGATCAAGTTCAGAATAATAATACAAAACCCATGTTACTTAGCACAACTAGTGATGGAGGGTCTGAACAAGGGCCTTCAGAACATATGGTTGTCTACTCTTTTGAGGCTAACCAATCAAGCCCATCTGGGACCCCTGTCCCAGGAGATGCTAAATGCAGAGATGACACTCACAGGCCAATCCCTGCCTTTTCTCCCAGCAAAAATACCCCAAATAATGGAGAGGGCCCCCCATTTTGTACTAGCACAGGGGATCCCTCAGAGCAGGGACATATTACTCCTGAATCCCCAGTTCATGCCCTCTCCTGCAACTCCCCAGGAAGTCACAGAAAGGGAGCTAACTCTTAAGGCCTTAAGACAGAACAACCAGGAAATGGAGAACATCTTAGCTTCTCTGAAAACTCCTCGAACAGAGGTCGAAACCCTAGGAAAAGCCTCTTCACCTCACATTCAAGGATGTCACAAGCGATGTGACCATAATCCTTATTCCACAAAAGCTAAATCTCATAGATCTGGAAATATTCCCATCATCCCCCATGACTGGGAACTTCTACAAGACCAAAATGTCTCCTTTCTCAAGGAAGAGGAAATCCCCAGAGGAAGGGACCTCAACCCAGGGAAAGGGAAAGGACATACTTCTGGAGCCTCCACACACCCCCAACCATTCATGATGAATTGCATAATTTGGAACACTAGGGGGCTAATAGTGCTGAATTCAAAAGACACTGCAAAGCCATGGTCGATCTTCACAAACCTCTTATCCTAGCCCTCTTGGAAACTCGTATGGGTGACCACAATCAGCTGGCTGACATGCTTGGTTTTGCCAAAAAAATCTAGTACCCTGTTGTTAGACACTCTGGAGGCATAATCATCATGTGGAATGATGAAAACATCAACATTAATGACATCAATATCTCCCCCCAGGGCATCCATGTTAATGTTCAGGTTAGTAACCCCCCCTTCTCTTGGTTCTTTAGAACCATCTATGTCAGCAACTCCCACGAGAAAAGAAAAGACCTATGGGAACAATTGATAACCTTTGTTGATTCCACTAGGGACTCATGTAACAATGCTTGGCTGGTGGGAGGGGATTTTAATGAAATCCTTAAATCCTCAGAAAAGTTTGGGGGTAACAACATTAATCACTATAGGCAAGCCTTTTCTGAGATTGTTTAAACCACTGTAGCATTTTGGACCTTGGGTTTAAAGGTAGTAAATACACTTGGTCTAACAAGAGATTCAGGAAAAGGGGTTCCCTTATTCTTGAAAGACTTGATAGGTGTCTAGCTAATGAGCCCTAGATAAACCTCTTTTCTGAAGCCTCTGTAACTTATATCCCTAGAACCCAGTCTGTTCATTCCCCTTTGTTACTGTCTCTCTCTAAACACCATATGATTTCCTCAAAACTCATTAGAATGGAAACCATCTGTTTCTCCCACCCTACCTTCCCTGACATAGTTAAAAAATAATTTCAGGGAACCAATGACCTAACTTTAGCAACTGCCAACTTTCAGCCTATTATCACCTCTTGGAACAAAGAGATCTTTGGGAATCTTTTCTACAAAAAGAGGAAAATCCTTGCAAGACTTGAGGGCATCCAAAGGTCTGACGATTACCTCTTTAGCTCCTTTCTCCACAACCTTGAAGTCAAACTTTCCAGGGAGTACAGTGATCTTCTCCGGCAAGAGAAGGAATTCTGGAGACTCAAATCTAAAATAACCTGGCTCACTGAAGGTGACCAGAATACCAAGTTCTTCCACTCCTCCACCATCAATAGGAGAAGGAACAATATGATTAACTCTATTAAAGATGATTCTGGCAACTGGCTGTACACTCCTGAGGACATTACTAACTCAATCCTCAACTATTATCACAATCTATTCTCTTCTGATCAAACCTCTTCTCCTCTTATATTCCAAAGGACCCCCTCATCTAGGGGGGTTCTCTTAGGTCAGAAGATCACCCCTCCTTAGGAGACCTGCCTAGTCTGGAAGAGATCAAAAGAGTTGTGTTTTTCTTTCATCCTAAAATGGCTCCTGGACCTGATGGCATCCACCCTCTTTTCTACCAGAAATACTGAGATATCCTTCAGCCTTCTATTGTGCAATTTGCAACCACACCTTCTCTTCTGGTACTATGAATGAGTATGTCAACTCAACTTACCTCTGTTTGATTCCTAAGTGCAAGAATGCTACTAATCTTAAGAATTTTAGACTAATTATCCCCTGTAATACCCAATACAAAATCATTACCAAGATCATTGCCAACAGATTAAAACATCACTTTGGTAATCTCATCAGCCCTTCACAATCAAGCTTTATGGCCAAAAGAAGGGCTTCTGACAATGCCATAATTGTCCAAGAATATATTACCCACTTCTCCAAGATGAAGGGGAAGAAAGCTAATATGATGCTCAAAATTGATCTTGAGAAAACTTTTGACAGAATTGAATGGTCCTTCATTAGAAAAGCCCTCCACTTCTTCAATCTTTCACCCAATCTAATCAAACTCACCATGTCTTATATTTCTACTTCATCTATCTCTATCCTCGTTAATGTGGGTAAGACTACTTTCTTCCACCCAACCAGAGGCATTAGACAGGGAGATCCCATTTCCCTCTACATCTTTATACTGTGCATGGAACTCCTTTCTAGAAGGATTGACCATGAGGTTGACCTGCTATACTGGGGCCCAATATCTATCACCAGATTAGAACCCAAGGTCTCCCACCTTTTCTTTGCTGATGACCTTATCCTTTTAGCCAAAGCTGATGAGAAGAACTGTAAGACCATCAATGCCACTCTCAATAGTTTCTCCCTCTATTCTGGCCAAAGAGTTAACAACTTTAAATCTAAAGTTATCTTCTCTAACAACTGCAACACCAACTTAAAAAGCCATCTAGCTAACCTACTCCAGATCAATCCCAAAGCTGAGCTAGGAAAATATCTGGGGTTCCCCATCTTTCACTCCAAACCAAGTAATATGGACTTTTACTTTATCATTAACTCTCTGAACTCCAAGCTTAGTGGTTGAAAAGCTAAGCTCCTTAATATGGCTGGTAGAACCACCCTTGGAAAAGCTTCCCTTAGTAGTATTCCCAATCATGTAATGCAATACATTTCCATTTCAAAACAAATCTTAAACCAAATTGATAGAACCATTAGGAGCTTCATATGGGGGTACACCTCTGAGAAGAGGAAAATTCATATGACTTCTTGGAATACTGTGACTCTCCCCAAGACTGGGGGTGGACTTTGTATCCAAAAAGCCTTCAAGAAGAACAACTCCCTTCTCATGAGTTTAGCCTGGAGAGCTATGACCCAACTTGATAACCTATGGATCAAACTTCTGGGAAACAAGTACTGTAGAAATGACACTACTTGCTATACTTATGCCTCTAGAACTTGGAGGAATATCTACCAAGCTTGGGCCAAATGCAAGGATTTAGCAACCTGGGCTGTCAAGGATGGTTCAAATGTCCCTTTTTGGTATGATAGATAGATACCTAACTCCCTTTTCCTCAGGAATCTCATTCAGGGCCCTCTAACATCTTTGGATGAGAAACTTAAGCTTTGCCAGGTCTGGAACCAGGGCTCTTAGTGCTTTGACAACATCTCCATGGACATTCCTTCTGACCTAGTTCATCATATTAAGAATTTCTTCTATCCCAGCACCAAAGTGGTCAAGGACTCTCCGGTATAGGCCGTCAATGGCAAAGGGAGCTTCTCATGCAAAAAAGCATACCTTTACTTGGTCAAGGCTAATAAATTCCAATCACTGCGAAATAACAAGACCTTCACCTGGATCTGGCAACTCCTAACCCCCCCCCCCCCTAGAATCAAATTCTTCATCTGGCTCATGCACCATGACAAGCTCCCTATGGGTTTTAACCTAGCTAGGAGGGGCTTGGACATCAACCCCCACTGCAAAATCTGTAACCACACGATTAAAGATTCTAATCACCTATTCTTCAATTGTCCTTCTACCTCACAGTTCTGGGCCGATACATTCAGCCATGCTAGTTTCCCCAGTGCCTACACAACCTCTAACCTTTTCTCTCTTCACTGGTCCAATAGTTGGAGAGCCACCAAACATAAGGCCTTCAAAAAAACTCTTCTCTGGCATGAAATCATCCCTCATTGCCTCTGGGTTATTTGGAAATCTAGGAACCATAACCTCTTCCAACAAGGTTATGTCAAGCCTTCATTTGCTCAGACCTATAATAAAGCTATTAAATACAAGTTCCTCATGATCAAAATCCAGAATAGAGCTCTTAACCCACTTTCCACATCAAATGGAACCCTCCTTTTGCGGACCATTATAAGCTCAAATGTGGATGGGTCTTGTTTTGGCGACTCTGGGAAGGGAGGAATTGGAGGTGTAGTTCGTAATCACTTAGGATAATGGATTTTAGACTTCATACAAAGTTTCATGTTTGCTACTAATAACCAAATGGATCTAATTACCCTCAAGGTAGGCATTACTCTAGCTATTCAACATAACCTCCTACCTATTGAAATCAATATTGATTCACTTGAAATCTTGTGCATGCTTACAGAAGGAAATGAACACTATGATGACATTATTAATCTTTGCAGGTCAAAGCTAAGGGAGGCGGGCCACCCAGCAGTACACCATTGCTTTAGGGAACTGAACCAGGTCGCAGACAAGTTAGCCAAACATGGGGCAGCCTCAAACTACTTCGAAGAGGCCCATCTTTTGCTAGTTCCACCCATGTATGCTACACATGACTTGGGAGCAGACGTGAGAGGAACATTTTTGGAAAGATCTGTTAATCCAAATGCTCTATCCTCACTTTTTTAATTAACCCAGGCTGAGCCCTGTCATATGTAATACTTTCTGTAATGTTTTATTTATTATATTTAAATGCACCCTTTTAACCAAAAAAAAACTCTACATCAATCAGGTAAGGCTACGTTTTGGTTGCATTACATTATTCATGAAACTTTGAATGTTCATTATTTGATGGTTATATTTTTTAAATTTGAATAGAATCATTCAAAGGATGTTCGAAAGAAAGATATTATATCATTATTCTATTCACTTCTACTATATTTCGCAATGTTTATCATTATCAATCACCGCAATGCACTCATTCATAACTATTATCACCAATTACCATCACCTTTATCAATCACTAGGTCTAGTTATTGTCATCACTAACCATCATTTATAATTATTATCATTACGATAACCATCGATCACTACCATCAAGCTTTGACCATCAACTACCATATAAATTTATTTTTCTAATATTTTATTGATATATTATTAGAATTATTAATACTTTATCTAAATTTATATTTGTTAGTTTTCAATAAAAGTAAATTATTATATATTCAGATGTTGAGATAATAAAAGGTCTTAATTTTTATTATTCAAATCGTAGTTAAATATTTTAATATTTAGACTCAAAGTCATACATTCTAATATTTAGCAATATACATTTAAATTCAAGCGTTCAAATTATTTTTAAGAATGTGAGTGAGAGAGATAGGGAGAGAGAATTTTTTTTATCTGATCAATTAAGTTTTAGAGCACAATACTCATCCAATGTAATTGACTTTGTAATCTAATCTTGTAATCCATTATAGTAACAAAACTGCATTATCCAAAACCAAAAGCCCATCCTTGGTAGAGGAAGTTATTGTGAGAAATGATTTAACATGGTGATTTTCAAGAGAAAATATCGATATTCTTTCAAAAAAACAAAGATAAAAAAGATTCCCCCGCAATCAAATTAATAATGGAAAGGACTTGGCGACATGTACAGTTGACAACATTACCGAAAGAGGTCTTTTCATTATCATCAACAATTTAGTACTGTTAGGATAACTTTGAACCTACTTTGTAATTATTTTTATTTAATATTTGTATTTATCCGTTAGCTAGAATATGTACATGAACACTATATTAAGTTATGTAATCTACGACAGAATACAATTGGCTTGAAACTTCAACTTGGTATCAAGATCCATGACAAATCCAACTTCTTCCTCCTCCTCCCTCACTGCTCGAATCACTCCTAAACTTTCAAATCCTCCACCAACTATCTCCAATATCAAGGGTTTCATACCTATGGAACTTACGTACCTTAATTATCTGGCTTGGAAAAAAAGTCTTTTTCACCATCTTAAAAAGTCACAATCTTCATCCTTTGATTGATGGTTCAATTCCCTGCCCATCTCCCACAGATGACGAATATCGTTTATGGATTCAGTGTGATACTATCACCCTAAGTTGGATCAATGCCATCTTTCACAACCAGTTCTTGATTTTTTCCTAAACTTTGTATGCGAAACTTCTAAAGAAGCATGGGATACTTTAGGTTCACTTTATCTTGATCAATTCTCTTCTTCAGTCATTCACCTGAAATAAAAATTTCAGAATTTCAAAAAAGGCTCACTTTCCATGGAGGAATATCTTCAAAAGTTACAGTCAATTATCTGTTCTTTGAGAGATATTGAAAATATGTCACAAAGGATGATCTTGTCATACAGGCACTTCAAGGGCTACCAACTTCTTACTATACTTTTATTTCTGGCCTAAATGCCACTGGTCACTCCCTTCCTTCATTGCCTTAAGGCAATTACAAAAGCCCATATAAATGTCGTTGCACCTGATGGCTCCACCACTCAACAGCCTTGGAAGCCTCTTCTAATGTTAATTCTCCCTCTAACGTGTCCTCTTCTCCTTCTCAATCTCGAGGGTCAAACAATGGCCAAGGTCGTAGATGTAATAACAAAGGCTATAATAGTAGAGGTTGTGGTCAATCTTTTTAGACTTCTTCTCGAGGCTATTCCCCTCAATGGAATAATGTACAACAACCTGGTCGTACTCTTAATAATGGTGTTCTTGGTTGTTCTCTTTTTATTCCATCCAAACAGTGACAAATATATTTTCACTACAACCATACTGCTTAGAATATCGGAATAGTTTTAATCATTCTTTCATTCTAATTAATTTACCTAAGTCTTTTGCAGTTATGAGCGTAAAGGATTCTTCTCTACCTGTGTGGTATCCTGATTTTGGGGCTTACGCACACATGACTTATGATCCCGCTCTCTTGTCTTTTTTTTCTTCATACAATGGCTCATCTCAGGTCATGATTAGTAATGGTAATCTTCTACCTGTTGTCTCTGTTAGTCAATCTGTTCTCTCTACTTTGTCCTGACCCCTTCACTTGAATAATGTTTTGTATGTTCCTTCACTCAAAAAAAATCTTCTGGATAATGATTGATTCATTGAATTTACTAACTCTAGTTACTTTGTTAAGGACAAGAGGACTAATCAAGTGTTGCTCCACTGTAAGAATGATGGCTCCCTCTATCCTCTCTCCATATCCTTTCCTCATGCATTTTTTAGTACTATCTCCTCATTTCTATGGCATCAGCGTTTGGGGCATCCTAGCCACCGCTCTCTGGCAGCCTTAGCTCATCGTGGTTTAATTAGTTGTAGTTCTAGTTTTGATAATAATTCATGTAACGTTTTCCATTTGGGCAAGCACACTAGATTACAATTTGATTCCTCTTCAAGTAATGCGACATCTCATTTTGTTTTGGTTCATTCAGATGAGTGGCAATCCCCTTTGAATTCCAATTCTGATTTTCGTTATTATATTTTATTTCTTGATGATTTCACTAAATATTCTTGGATTTATCTTATGTGTTAAAAATCAGAAGCTTTTGATAAATTCAAAGTTTCATACAATTGGTAAAGAATATGATAATACCAATTTTAGTTCCTTCTTCAAAGAAAATGGTATTGTTCATCGAATCTCTTGTCCATATACTTCTGCTCAAAATGGCCACACAGAACGTAAACATAGGCACGTCAACAATACAATTCGTTGCCTTCTTTTTCAATATTTTATTCCTTTCTCCTTTTGGGCTGATGCTTCCTACTTGCGGTAACTTTGATAAATATTACACTATTACCTGTTTTAAATTTTCGTTCTCCTTATGAAATATTATTTGGCCAAAGTTCTGATTATAGTATGATCAAGATTTTCGGATGTCTTTGCTATCCTTTTAGTGCAACTAATTTTGCTAATAAGTTTCAGCCACGACCAAAACCTTGCATATTTCTAGGGACTTCTACGAGACACAAAGGTTTTAAATGTTTTGATCCCTCCACAAATAGAGTCGTAATTTCACGTCATGTAAAATTTATGGAGTCCTTCTTTCCATATCCTTCTATGTTTCCACTTCTCATCAAAATCCAATAGAATTTAATTTTGTGTCGCCACCTATAACTTCTCATAATTCAAATTTGCTGACCTCGATGCCAGCACATGTCTCGTGCACATTTTCCTCACGAATCAGAGTTTTTCCATATCTCTTGGTACCTCTTCCAGTCCCTCTCCAACTTTGCACTTTCCTTTTGAGTTCTCCACTCCTGCAAATTCTAAGTCCAAATCTACTTCTTTGGTATCTTGTAACTCTAATACAATTACACAATATTCTAGTAGTATGTCTTTGTCACAAAATGCAACTTTTCATGTCCCTTTTATCATCAGCTCCTTCTCCATTATCGACCAATTCTTCCTCTTCACTGAATTCTCGAGTCTTTACGTCTCAATCCAATAATAGTTCTAGTGTTTCTTCACGTGCTCATGGAATGGTTACACATTCTGTGACTGGGTCTCTCACACCTAAATTAATCCCATCACTCACTGCCTCTTTGTCTATCTTACCTGAACCTTCCTCTTTCACTCAAGCCATCAAAGATCCTTGTTGGCTTCATGCCATGAGTGAAGAACTTGATGAACTTATTCAAACAGAACTTGGACTCTCATTTCTCCTCCTCCAGATATTAATATTATTAGAAATAAATGGGTTTACCGTATTAAATATTGTGCGGATGGATCCGTTGAGCGATTCAAAGCTCGCCTAGTTGCTCAAGTCTATTCTCAACAACCAGGCTTGGACTATACAAATGCCTTTGCCCCAGTTGTTAAGTTAAGTACAGTCCGTATAGTGCTTTCCTTGGCGTTGCAACATAATTGGTTCATACACCAACTAGATGTTTCTAATGCATTTCTTCATGGTGAATTAACTGAAGATGTTTTTATGCGGCTGTCACACCCCTTTTTTAACCAAAAGATTATATTTTTAAGTTCGGAAAGGGTTTTTATTATTAAGTCACAAAAGATTGAAAATTTATTTCGAAAAAAGATTATTTACATTTTTTATTCAGAGTCACCACTTAACATAAATCAGGTGTGCCAAGTCATCTTTGGAAATCCTTTTTCAAAATGGTTTGACTCGAAAACTGATTCGCGAACAGAGATTCTGGCTAAGGAATTATGTTGACCGAAGGAAAGGTGTCAGGCACCCCTCGATCCTGTGGTTCGACCATGGCCACTTGGTAGAGCATATTGGCTAATTTGACATTACGAATCTATAAACCACATAAAAACACATAAAACAATCAATCAAACACACAAAATAAAGTAAATCCAAAATATAGTGTCCGGTCCAATTATACAGTCGCAAAATAGAAAAATGCAAAAATGTAAACCTACGCTAACCTACACTAATCCTAAACTACGCTCTAATACTTACCCAATCCTCGGGCCTTCGTCATGAAGGTCCTCCGGGTGCAAAATACTTCAGGGAATTTCCCGGCAAATAAACACAAATACCTCGGGGTATTCCTCGGCCAAATGATACATTTGATCCAAAATCAACCAAACCAAGCCATTCAACATATATTTCAAGCATTCAATGTTTTCTAAGTCCTGAATTTGCCTACCCCGACCTACCTTTGCCTATCCCATTCGACCTATTATGATACTATCGAGGAGTTGACAATTAAACGCAAAGTAACAATAACAATGAATCAAAACAACTAATTTATTCTTCTTTTATCAAATTTTGATCCCCTCAAATCCATTAACCAATGATTAACACATGCTTCGATTATCAATTCGAGTTTTCAACGTTCAAATCCAACATCCACCAATACAGAATCAAGATTCAAACATACCAAACAAATAAATCATTCATAATTACATAAAATTAAAGAGATAGGATAGAATTGGACCTTCCGAATACTTTCGATTAACTTAAGAAGATGATAAAAGTCGCTCTGAGAACCTCAACGAACACCAAAATCTCAACTATGAATTAATTCTAGCACAAAAATCCCTTGAAATCCAATTCAAAAAGAGACCCGCGATAACTCAAAAAGAAAACAAGAATAGTGACATCTAAATCTAACAAGAATTTGAATCATTAATGAAATTATGCATCTATTTGTGTAACTGATGGGAGTTTTGGTGAGACACAATCAGAAAACGTGAGCAGGATTGCTTTTGGTGCTATTTTGGGTCGGAGTGCCGCTGGTCACGTTATTTTCAAACGAGTCTTGATGGAACAGTGGCTAAATCATGTATTTTTTAGGGTTTTTGGCGGCAATTTCGGTGATTCTTAGGCTAAACTCACTGGAGAAATACCCCTCTCCTCAATTATTCTCTCTCTCTTCCCGATTCTCTCCTTCTTCTCTCTTAGTTCCCTCTTTCAATAATTCTCACTGATTTTCTCTCTGTTTTCTCAATTCTCTCCTCTTTTCTCTGATTTTCTTACTGTGTTCCTCTCCTTTTTCTTTGGGTATCATGTTCAGTTTGTGTGTGTGTGAAATGGTGTAATTATTGTTGTGTATCCTATTCCAGTGAGTGGAATAGTGATATGAGTGTGTATCTATGAAATTCTCGTAAGGGAGTGATGGAATTCTCTATAAAAAAATGGAAAAAAATGGGGTTGCTTTTTATGTCTCTCCTTTTTAATAGTGTGTACAAATCCTTGTGTATGTTCAGAGGTTTTTTTATAGTGTTATTGTTTTGCATATAGAAAATGGCCTAGAGGAATATATGTTTTCTCCTCTATTCTGTTAGTGGTGGGGTGGTGATGTGGTAGGGGTAGGAGTGGTAAGGTGGGGGTAGGGGTAGTGGGGTAGGGTAGGGTAGGGGATAAGATAAAATTTGTTATCAATTTGTTGAGAGTTGGTTGCTATTTTTGTCATTTTGTGGGGTATAATTACATGGGTGAGGGTGTATGATAACGTGAGGTAAAAATGAATGAATTGAGTTTTTGGGAGGGACAAAATTAGGTGTCTACATCATGTCCCTTTTTGGGTGTAAACACAAATTATTTTCAGACAAAAAAAGTAGACAACGAGACCAAATTTTGACCTGACCATTATTCAACAAAAGATACAAAAGGAAGAAGGACTATCGAGTTGACTCAGGACATCCTACCTACTGAAGTTATAAGGGAATCACATCACAGGTATCTCAAAGGGTTGGGAGGAGAGGAACTATACCGAGTTGGAGAGTCTAGTGAGGCCCTGTCGAGGTTCCGGTCCACAGCTTTGTCATTACATCAAAATAAAAATTACAAGTTAAAACATAAATGAAATTACAAAAATCCTATCTATGCAGCTTCTTTTGGACTCTTGACTTGAGTTTCTGATACTTTCAAAATTGACAAAAGATCTAATTTTCTTTGGGGTTGAACTTGAGAATAGATTATTTCTCCATACAAAATTTGATGTTGGAGATGAACTCACAAATCGACCATGTTCTGTCGATGGCACTTCTGAACCTTGATCCTGAATTTGAAAATCTTCACCCTATGCTTCAGGCGGGCTCCTGACTTACAACTTCTTCACCTTGTTGCTTGACTTCCAATTTCATCGCCCTATTCTCCAGGCGTGCTCCTGACTTGCTATTTTCTTATCTTTTGATTTTCAACTTCACCGCCTTGTTCTTTGGGTGGGTTCCCGACTTGTAATTTCTTTACTTTATTGCCTTTCAGTTGTTTCACCTTGTTACTTGACTTTCAATCTCTTCACCTTGTTGCTTGACTTTTAATTTCTTCACCGTGCTGCTTGACTTTCAATATCTTCACCCTGTTCTTTAGGAGGGCTCCTGACTTGTAATTTCATCACCCATATTCTTTGGGCGGGTCCCCCGACTTGCAATTTCCTCATTCTATTCTCTGGGCGACCTTCCAACTTCTAATTTTATCACCCCTATTCTTTGGGCGGGCCTCCTGACTTGTAATTTCATCACCCTTGTTCTTCAGGCGGGCCTCCCGACTTGCAATTTCATTACCCTTGTTCTTCAGGCAGGCTCCTGACTTTCAATTTCATCACTCCTATTCTTCGGGCAGGCCTCCCGACTTGAAATTCTCTCACTCTATTCTTCGGACGAGCTCTCAACTTTTAATTTTATCACCCTTATTCTTCGGGCGGGCCTCTCAACTTACAATTTCATCACCCTTATTCTTCAGGTGGGCTCCTGACTTTTAATTTTATCACCCCTATTGTTCAGGTGGGCCCCCTGACTTACAATTTCCCCGCTCTATCCTCTGGGCGAGCTCCTAACTTTCAATTTTATCACCCTTATTCTTCTGGCAGACCTCCCGGCTTGCAATTTCATCACCCTTATTCTTCAGGCGGGCTCCTGACTTTTAATTTCATCACCCCTATTCTTCGAGTGGGCCTCCCGACTTGCGATTTCCTCTCTCTGTTCTCTGGGCGAGCTCACAACTTTTAATATTATTACCCTTATTCTTCGAGCGGGCCTCCCGACTTATAATTTCATTACCCTTGTTCTTCAGGTGGGCTCTCGACTTTCAGTTTCTTCACCCCTATTCTTCGGCCGGGCTTCCCGACTTGCAATTTCCTCGCTCTGTTCTCTGGGCTAGCTCCCAACTTTTAATTCTATCACCCCTATTCTTCGGGCGGGCCTCCCAACTTGCAATTTCATCACCCTTGTTCTTCAGGCGGGCTCCTGACTTTCAATTTTTATCACCCTGTTCTTCAGGCGGGCTCCTGAAATCAAAATCTAAAATAGAACAAAAATTATCCCAAACAATGATTATGATAATGAAAGATTCTATATTTCAGAAAAATAAAGTCTCACTTTCTAGATGGTTCTAAAGTGAAGTTCCATATAATATGAATTACTTTTAATTTTTGCCCCAGTTTTTCTCAGAAGCTTTTGCGGGTGTCAAACCCAATCACAACTACTTGCAACAGTGGGTAATGCAAAGATGAATCAAGATTCTGATCAACAAGTGCACTTTCAAGGATAAAATTGAATGACTGAGACCAACAAGTTCTTCTCTTAAGAGTGAAAGTGAAGGGTCTTTACTAAAGTGCATCTTTTAGAATTAACGGTTCAAATGAGGAAGTGCACCTCCTAGACACGAGACATGAAAGACCCAAATTAGAGAATTTGTCTCTAAGGTGTATAAGATGATTAGTTTTACCACAATTGGGATTACCAAACCTGTACAGCACTACCGATCTTGCCTTTGCAGAAATGAGAAATTGCACCTCTGGAAATTAGCGCTTTGAAGCCTTTGAGTTGAAGGCAATAGTTGTTCCTGTTTCATACAAAGAAAACTTGTGAGTTTAAAACAGGGTGGTTGGCTTGCGGCTTTGGCATTTGAGGAGATTTCTTTTGCACTTGTCCCATTTAGATCTTGCTTCCAATCATTAGCATTTGTCATTGCCTTGTTGCACCGTTGGTCAAACTTAGAATTTTAAGAGTGACTCTAAAACAAATACAGTATCTCTGCTTTCATATGTTTCTCAGACAATCCCCTTTAAACCTTGGTATTTCCACAAATTCTCCAAATTTGTGTGTTGACAACAACTTTCTGTATGTCTTGTTCTGACTTGCAATCTTGTTTCTTTCATGTGCTAGCCCTTTGTCTTGCTTTGTGCAATTGAAGAAGATGGTATCCAGTTTTGAAATCTTTTCTCACTTGCTTAGACATGAACTTGACTCAAAGACAAGAAAAAAATGACAATAATTTTTTTAATTTGGATAACTGACTCAAGAAAATAAAATAAAATAAAATAAAAACGCAGAGAAGAAAGAAATGACAATGAACGTCCCCATTTGAAACAAAGAAATGAAAAATTTATCTAAAAATGACAGTCACCTCTAATGATTATGCCATACATTTTGGATAATAATTGGATATATTGGCAATATTTGTGTATAATGGTTAATTGCGATCTCCCAAAACCCTAATAAACATTTGTGCCTTGTTATTTTTCTTTCCTTTTCAATATGCATGAAATAGCAAAAATGTGCGACGTATTTATCATACATAGCTGTAATTTTAAAATATGAGTATCAAATACAACTATAGTTATGGTTCTGTAACAAATCTCTCTCCCTTTCTTCCTCATTTTACTCCTTTTTTCTCTCTCTTCACTCGCCTCCCCTCCCTTCTTTCTTCCTCTTTGCCTCTCTCCTTTTTCTGGATTTTTTAAGACCTTTTTCTTTTTTCTTTTTGATACATATTTTGCATTTGATATATGAGTTTTTTCCTTGTATTCTTTTCCCTGAAAAATCTGCTACGCGACTATCTTCCATTGGGTGTATTTTGCTTTGAGTGTCTATATTAATTTATCCTGTCAAATACTAAAAATGAATATATAGACAAAATAAAAAGCTATTTGTATCAACTTTATCAATTGTATCACTTGAATAATTGCATCGATATACAATATTGTATCAGACATGTGTACTTCTATAATTTTTATATCATAAATGGATATAAGTGACACAAAGGTGAATGAATATAAGTGATTCACTTGTATCATGTAACAGTTTTGAATACAACCTATTTTATTTATTGATACAACTTGTATTTCATCAAATATAACCTGTATGAGCTTGTATTTGTCCTCTCTCTCTAGCATCTCTCATCTCTATACCAGCTTGTACCAACCTATGTATGTCGAATACAACCTATATCAAGTTGTGTCACACCCCTTTATTAACCAAAAAAAAAATTAATTTTAAGTTTGAAAGGGTTCTGATTATTAAGTGACAAAATTGAAAATTTATTTTCGAAAAGGATTGTTTATATTCAAAACTCAGAGTCGCCACTTGGAATAGTTCGGTGTGTCATATCACCTTTGGAAAATCCTTTTCAAAATTATTTGACTCTTTAAACTGGTTTGTGAATAGATATTCTGGCTAAGAAATTCTTTTGACTGAGGAAAAGTTGTTAGGCACCCCTCGATCCCGTGGTTTGACCACGGACCTTGGTGGAGAGTATCGGCTATTTTGGCACTACGAATGTATAAACCACACAAAAACGCATAAAATAATCAATCAAACAAACAAAACAAAACAAATCCAAAATATAGTGTCCAATCCAATTATACAGTCCCAAAATAAAAAGTTGTAGAAATGTAAACCTACTCTAACCTACATTGATCCTAAACTACGCTCCAATGCTTTACCCAAAGCCTCGGGCCTTGATCACGAACCTCCTTCGAATACATAATACGTCGGAGCATTCCCCAATTAATAAGTACATGAAACCTTGGGGCATTTCCTAACTAAATGAATACACTTTCAATTTTTGCGGTAAGGTAGGAAGAATCATTCGCACCCACATTCACCAAAACCATAATCTCTAAATTTTCCTACCCGACCTACCATTTGCCTATCCATTTAATGACCTAATCATGATACTACCGCATTCGAGAAAGTTAATAAACATTTCAATTCAATGTAATTGATGAACAAAAATTAATCCAAGTTCACTTTATCAAGATCCATCTCTCCCAAATCCTTTTTATACGTCAATTTTATACATAAAGCAATTATCCAAACCCATGCTAACATCAAATTCATACCATGATTAACTATTCACGGATAAACAATATCGAACATCAACCAAGATCATCCAATCACAACCAACAACACACAATCATAACATCAATGCACCAAAACAAAACAAAGTGAAAAGAGAGAGTCAAATAATTGGACCTCAAGTGTCGATTTCAATATATCGGAGATAGAACCACATATGAAAACCCGATTCAAACCTCAATAACAAACCACACCAACTCAATAATAAGAAATAAGGACCCAGACGGACTTGAATCCCAAGAAAGAAGAAGTTACACTCAAACCGATACTAAAATTACGGAAAACCAAGAAAACCAGTATTCAAAATTTCAAAACCTAGACAAACAGACCGAGAATCGGGGGATTACCGAATAAATTGAGTAAACTCGTATGAGATTTACCTAGATTTTGACCAAATCTCACTAGAGTTACTAGTTTGGTTGTTGCTTCGTATTTTCGCGATGAAGGAAAACTATTTTTGGATCGATGGCGCCTGAATTTGCCGAACAACTACTGATTTAGGTGGTTTTAGGATTAAACCGATCAGAGAATGAACTATAAACCAATTCCGGTGAAATTTTCACTTAAAAAAACTAAAAAAATTATCGAATTTCTCAAACCCACTTCATTTTTAATTTTCTCTCAATGTATGTGTGTCTATTTCATCACTGTGTGTGTGTGTGTGTGTTTTTGTTGGTCTGTTGGAAAGCCTGAAGAGGAAAAAGAAAAGATAAGATGGTGGTTCCCCCTTTTTTTGTTCTGTGTGTATTGGATATATTATATTGTGAGTGGGGAAAAAACGTGCCAAGGGTGGGATGAGGTATGTGGGTATGGGGTTAGGGGGTTGGGTAGGGTAGTGGTGAGGTGTAAAATATAGTTAGGATAAGGGAATATTAGGGATTAGGGATTTAATTTGTTAGGATTTGTTGTATTTATTTTCTTGTGGGAAAAGTGTAGAATGTGGTGAGGGTACACGGTAAGGTGAGCTAAAAATGAATAAAATTGAACTTCGAGAGAGACAAAATTAAGAATCTAAAGTTGTGTCGGCTTGTATATATGTATTAGGATGTATTGATTGATACAACATGATACAACAAATACAACCTGTATAAAGATGTAGTGTCCTCTCTCTAGTATCCCCCCCTCTCTTATTCAACTATCACTCGCCTCTCTCTACTCTCCACTTTCTTTTGGTATTTTTAATCTTTCTCCTTGTTGGACAGTAAAATTGAGACCGAAAAATAAATAATCGGAATAAAAATAAATACCGCAATAATTATTTTATTGATTTCAATAAGTGAGTGTTACAATCTCTATGAATCTTCTAATTCGCATTTTCAAATATAAATTCAAGGACTTTGAGCTTGATCTTGAATTTAAACTTGATTTATGAACTTGATGGATTTGATCTTTACTTGTGCTTGAATCCAAGGGCTTTGGAGCTTGTTTTTTAATCTTGATGTCTTGATCTGGAATCTTAATTTGTAGATTTTATGGACTTGATCTCGACTTGCACTTGAATTCAAGTGCCTTTGAGCTTGTTCTTAAATCTTGTGGTCTTGATCTTGAATCCTGATGATTGATCTGGAATACTTGAATTTGTAGAGAAATTTGCAGTGTTTGATTCATAAGATCTCTCTTGCTTCTTGTTAGAGTTATTGGTCCTTTTTATGGATCATGAGACCTTTATTTATAATTGTAGAAGGAAAGAGTCATGTTGAAGGTGAATTTCTTTTGAAACAATCAGATTTAAGTGATATGACATCTTTTATGGGCTTTTGATTTCACTAGGCCTTCTGCATCATTTTGACATGTGGAATGGTCTTATTATCTCCTTCACTGACTTGGCATGTCACATCATTCAACACATGACACTCATTTGAGCCTCTAGAATATGATAATATCTTGGGCTTAGCAAAGTGGGCTCATCATTTGTAGCCCAAATCAATGGGCTAGCCCAATAAAAATTAGACTTTAATTAAATCCATACATGTTTGGACTTAATAATTAATCCAATTATATTAATTCACAATATTTATTTGGAACTAATATATTTTGAATTTAATATAATCCAAATTTTGTACGGATTTTAATTTAAGAAATTTCGTTGCCCACAAAATGCCCACTACTCCAAGACTGGTCGAGTAAATATTTTAGAGACTAGACTTGAAGTATGATTATTTAAAAATGCTTTCTTCGTGCTTCAAAGATTTTCAACATATGAAGACCCCATTTCATTAATTGAGAAAATTAAAACTAAACCATGCAATTTGCATATCGATATAGACTCTCAAAAACTCTCTTGTTCTTAGTTCCGATTTATTTCATAATTTCTACACGTAAGACCCATTGGTGAGACATGATATCCAACTCCAATAATGTATTTCTTAATGATACACTTCGACTAGGATATATTGATATTGTCCAATTCCAAATAAATTTTGAAAAACTTTTCGCCGCCTTACTTAATCAGGAATAAAAGTCTTACAATTTGAATTTATATTGGAGATAAAAACCCTTTCAATTTGAATTTATATTGGAGATGGAAACAACCTCTAATTTGAATTTATAATGAAGAAGGAAACAACCTTTAATTTGAATTTATATTGGAGATGAAAACTCTTTAAATTTGAATTTATATTGGACAAAGACACAACCACCCTACAACTCTATAAAAGGATGTAGGTTCCCTACTTTTTCAATATTAATTTTGGAGTTTTCAAACCATGAATAATATTGAGGTAATTTCTTTCCCTTTTACCTTTCTTTTATTTTTCATCATCTTTTTCTAGTCCAGCATGTTAGTGGTAGAAAATTCATATCTTATTGTACAAATATCAAAATCACAAATCATTTAATATTCCTGAAACTAGACTTTGAGATCTATAACATATTCAAAATTTAGATTTAAAATCCTTCAATATAATTCTCAATAACTTTTTGAAGTTAGCTCTAAATTTTATATTGCTGAAAATTTTAGATCTTCATTTCTTTGCCAAAACGTTCATATCTTGAAGTAGGAAGGACGAAATCACAAGCTGTTTTGATTCTTGTGAAAAGACACAAAGATCTATAACATATTCAAAATTCATTATTTAATACCTTCGATATATTTTCAGGTGTTATCCCAAAGTCAGCATTGTATTTTGATGCACCAACAGATTTAGATTTGTGGAATGACATCAAAAAGTTTATATCTTAGTGTGGGAGTATCGAAATTATGATTTTCTTGATTTTATAGATATCAAAAACATGCATATATAATATATCCTAGATTTAAAATTTAACACCTCTTGAATCGTTCTATACAAATTTTTAAAGTTAACCCTAATTTATGTCCGGTAGATAACTTCAAATTTGTGCTGACTCACCAACTAATTTATATCTTGATGTGGCAACGTCACCTTCAAAAGTTATTTTGATTTCTAGAAATAATACTTTAAAGGCTTCATATTCACCAAAATATCTTGTCTCAAGCCCATCCAAGTTGGTGATATATGGCTTTCGAGCTCGAAACATCCTGACAGGTAACAAACTCTCTTTTATTTGTGTCTTTTTGTTTTTCATTTTGTAAGCGAATGACAAGTTCTTGCTAAAGATAATGCCTTTTATGAAAAGTCAATAATATTATGGTTCAAAGGGATGACAACTCGTCCCTTCCCTAAAAAAGGTAATTCTACGAGTAATCTTATGGTGCATAGGGATGGATACTCATCCCCCGCCCAAAGAAAGGTAATTCTACGGATAATCTTACGGCGCATAGGGATGGATACTCGTCTCCGCCATAAGAAAGGTAATTCTATGAGAAATCTTATGACACATAGAGATGGATACTCGTCTCCACTCTAAGAAAGGTAAACTCAAGAAGGATTGAAGGATTTTAAAACTTCAACTTATAGACACAAAGCATTTGAGGACTCCAACTTTCAGACTTTGAAGTCTTCAAATGTCTGATTTGAGGGTTTCAACATGAAAACTTAATGAGTATGAAGACTTCAACTTATATACATAGGGCATATGAACACTACAACTTACAGACTTTGGGAACTTGTAGGCTTCAATATGATGAACTTGAAAGATTCAACATGAAGACTTAGTGAATTTAAAGACTTCAACTTATAGACATAGATCACCTAAAGACTTCAACTATCAGACTTCATAAATTTGCAGGCTTCAATATACTGAATTTGAAAGCTTCAACATGAAGACTTAGTGAATTTGAAGACTTTAACTTATGTCAAAGGAGCTCATATTTCTTAGGGATTTTCCCCCATTGAGAACCAACACTTTATGCAAGTCTGAAGATTGATGAAACAAAAATCTCCTGAAGACTGACTTTTTATATGAGCGGGAACATGTATTTTTTTTACACTCGTGCAACTGAACTCAGAATAAAATTCCAAGCGTATACGAAGCTCAGTGAAGAGGATCAAATCACAACGTAGTTCTGGGTGAGTGTTGTTTTTTTTTATTTTTTTTGTGTCCTAACTTTTTTCTAGGTCACCTATTTCGAGGTTTTCAACCTAGCAAACATTTATTTTTGAGACGTACATAGTTTATAGTCTTGTGGACTAGGAGTGAACATGTAGTTTATACTCGTGCCTTAAGGAGTTCCATCTTCCCTCAAGGATAATATTTCTTCAAGAACTTGGGGTTGATAGGCCAATCTTTACACTATTTGCATCGACAAGCTTGTAAGCAACATTTAAATATGCCTTTTGTACGACATATGATCCATCCCACTCTACGGTGAATCTTCCCCCTGACTTACGAGAAGTAATTATGGGCCTTCTTATTGCCAAAACTTGATCTCCAACTTGGAAGAACCTCAAGTAGATTCTTTTGTTGAAAGAATGATATAAACGGGCTTGATAACATTCAAGATTTTTGTGAGCCTCCAACCTCTTCTCATTAAGAGCTTCCAACTCCGCACGATGCAGCTTAGCATTTACTTGTTCAGTGGCCTCTTCTTGAATAACCAATCTTAAAGAAGGTATTTGACTCTCAAGTGGCAGGGCTGCTTCAACTCCAAAAGTAAGTAAATATTATGTTGCTTGCATCGGAATAAGGTAAGTCATTCTATATGCCTATAAAGCTTCTTCTATTCGCTCATGCTAGTATCATTTGGATTTGGAGGCAAATTTTTTCAACAAGTTGCATAAGGTCTTATTGAATGCTTCGGCTAGACCATTGTCAGCTGCATGGTACGTAGAAGATTTATGCTACTTAAAACCAAAGAGATCACAAATTTTGTTAATCATCTTGTTATTAAATGGCTTGTCATTATTGATTATTATGTACTAAAGGATTCTGAAGCGGTAGATGGCATTCACTCGGATGAAGTTTGAAACATTTTGTTTGTTTACTTAAGTTTGAGATAAATATCTTTGGATTTAAGAAGTGATCTGTCACAACCAATATATACAAGTACCCACCAGAAGATTTTGGAAGTGTTCTAACAACATCCAATCCCCAAGCATTGAATGGCCATGATGTTATAGTTGGGTATAGTACCTCAGGAGGTTGATGTATGAAATTTGCATGGAATTGACGTGCTTTGCATCTTCTAGCATAGTCCAAGAAATCTTTCACCATTATTGGCCAATCCCATTCTTTTAATCTAAAAATAAAGATGTGGTCCCGACTGATGAGATCCACATATTCCCGACTGCACTTCTTAAGAAGCTTGAAATACTTCTTCTTCTCCCAAACATCACAAGAGTACTCCTTCAAATAATTTTATTTATAGTGTGTCTTTATAGTGAAGGGAGTGAGGTGCACGACGACGGATGCTAGTCCTTCTTCTTGGATCCTCCAAAAGTATCCCATAACATAAGTAGTTAATAATAGGTTGTCGCCAATCTTTCTTTACAGCTTCAGGCATAGTGACAAAGTGATCAACCTTATTTTTTACATATTCATCCTTATTCAATGGAGATATACCCATTCTTGGTAGATAGTAACTCGTGTTTGATTCGACAGAGTTAGGGTTGAGGCCAAAACAGCTAGGGTATCAACTTACTTTTTTTTCTTGACACGTGTTGGAAGGTCACTTCTCAATGCCATCCTATTAAATTTTGAGTGTAATCATGATATGGGCGTAGCTCAGGCTTTCTGACTTTATAGATTTCCAATAGTTGCTTAATCACCAATTGAGAGTCACCAAAGACTGTAATTATAGTTTTTCATAGTGACAACCATCTTAAGTCCTAGTATTAGCGCTTGATATTCAGCAACATTATTAGAGCAATTATTTATCAAGGTAAAAGAGTAGGGGATATCCTCACCTTATGGAGTGACAAACACCACACCAGCACCAGCTTCACCTCGATATGTGGCACCATCAAAGTACATCTTATATGGGGTTCTGTCTTCAACAACCATTCCATCTTCATCAGGAAGTTCATAGGTTAGTTTCCAATTATCAGGTATCGGGTGGTCTGCAAAAAAGTCTGCCATTGCTTTTTCTTTTACAGATTTTTAGGGAATTTACATAATCTCAAACTGTTGAAATTGAAGGTACCATCTTGCAAGTCGGTCACTCAGGACTGGTTTCGATATTACAAACTTAATGGGATTTACCCTAGACACAAGATGGACAACATGATCTTGAAAGTAGTGTTTTATTTTTTGAATTGAGAAAGCCAATATCAAAAATAATTTCTCGATCGGAGAATATTTCAGCTCATTTGGTGTCATCTTTCTACTCAGATAGTAAAGAGAGTTTTCTTTGCCTTTACTATTTTCTTGAGATAATAGTGCTCTAATTCACATTTCTTGTGCTACAATATAGAGTATCAATGATTTTGATAGTATGGGTGTCACAAGAACTAGAGGCTTCATCAAGTATGATTTGATACTCTCAAAGGCCTTACTACAAGCTTGGTCTCATTCAAAAGGAGTATCCTTCTTCATGAGATGGCTAAATCGTTGACATTTTTTTGTCAGGTTTGAGATGAACCTCCTTAAATATGCTAGCCTTACTTGAAGACTTTTTAAATCATAAAGGTTTTGAGCATCTTTAAAATCATATCGACCTTATCCTGATCAATTTTAATTCCTCGGTGTCATATATTCAAGCCAAGAAACTTTCCAGAAGTAACTCTGAAGTCACATTTCAATGGATTTATCATAAGTTGATATCTTTGAAGCAACTCAAATACCATTCTTAGGTCTTTTAAGTGGTCGTCTCTCTTTCTTCACTACACCACAAGGTCATCCATATAACATTCAACATTTTTATGGAGTAGGTCATCAAAGATGTTTTCCATATCCCTTTGATAAGTGGCTCCAGCATTCTTCAAATCAAAAGGCATCACCTTGTAGAAATAAAAACCTTTGGGCATACAAAATATAGTGAGTTCTTCATCCTTTGGTGCCATGCGGATTTGGTTGTAGCCTAATGAACTATCCATGAAGGACGTTTGCTGATAACTGGTGGTGACATCAATCATCAACTCTAGTATTGGGATTGGAAAATCATTCTTAGGGCAGGCTTTGTTGAGATCCCAAAAGTAGACATTGTAACACCCCACGTTTTTGGGCTAGACTTTGAACCGTTATTTATGAGTGTAAACTTTCATCAAAAGATTTGGATATGAATATATGTGTCATGATCATTTATCTAGTGTATTATGTACTATCGAGGCAAAAAAATTTCATAGGAAGCACTTAGAGCAAAGTCGAGTTGAGAACATTTGTATCAATTGAGTTTTAGTATCTGATTCTACAAAGGTCAACTTTAAATGAGTGTATCTTCTAGAATATAAACATTCAGGTGTGATATTATATATAAAATTAAATATATTAGAGTCTTCTTTCCAACGCATCTGGTTTAACCTTAATCCAATATTAGAGTAGAAAGCTATGCTTAATTTACTTTGGAGTGCCCTTCTGTCAACAAGATGATGACTTGAGGTGATAAGCCATCAACTAAGTGATGGGCTATCAGTTTCATCTTCAGCCTTAACCAAAATGTCACCAAATCCAGCTACAAAGTGACAACTTCAGGTAATAAGCGATCAGCTAAGTGACGAGCTATCAATCTCATCGTCAGTCTTAACCAGAAAATACCCTACATCATATAGGAAAGGTGACGACTAGGTTGATAAGACATCAACTAGTTGACAAGATATCAACTAAGTCATCAGCCTTAACCAGATCATTAAGAGAAGGTGATGACTAGGTTGATAAGCCATCAACTGGTTGACAGGCTATCAACTAAGTCATCAACTCAAAATTTTTGCAATTTTTATTTAGTTCCCTAGGGATATTTTGTTTTTTATCACCTCAAACCCTACTACCCATGACTTAATCACCCTATAAATGATAGTTTCACATTATCAGTCAGTTTTTAATGTTTACTCTCCTCTCCACTCTTAAAAGAAAAAAAATTAGGATTTTTTTCTCAAAGTTCAACTTCACAGGATCCAAACTTATGTTCTCCTTTAACAAATCAAGAAATTAAGGTCTGTGGGGTATTCGTCAATGGGTTCCTTTCATCCATTGAGCCCAAAAACCTTCTTTTGGTTAAAGTATGAATTTTACTTAAATTTATGGTCAATTTTAATGTAAAATATGAAATTCATCCATGTTTCCTCATTGTTTTACATTCAAGTTATGCTAATAGTTTTACTCTATGAGAATCATGCTCCTACTTGCTTGAAGTTCAAAAACCCCATGTCATGTTTAGTCAATACCATGTCAAATATTAAATTATGCTTTAAACTGTATAAACATGATATTTTCCCAAAGTTAATTCATTCCCATGTATACATTCAAGTAATTTATCAGGCTATTGAAATGTCTCATATTTTGGGTCTTTGAATTATGACCTTATGTCACTGTTTCAAGTGTTGTTATCATATTCGTAATTATTCAGTGCTGGCGAGTTATGAACACCTGATACATATATGTTTACTTGCATTTTAGACTTTTCAAGTTACGAGTCAGTCAACTCATGATTTTATTTTTATACCCAGTATTATTTTATATTAGATACAATAGTTTTACATGTTCTTGATTTTTTCAGATTAGGCATACACTGTCAGTTTTAAAATACCTAATGTGAGCAAATTAGTTATAAGTGCATGCATCAGTTAGTATTTCAGTGTCTTACAGTTGTAAGTATGATTTAGCACTGAGAGAGAAGTGTGGGTTCGGCATATCCTACTTCCTAGAAACTACGTGCCACTATAGGTTTAGAGGCCTCGCCAGAGAGTGTTTTTTCTTGCCCGATATGGGCTCAATTTTAGCGATCACTCCAGTTCAATTATGTTCTACTCTGATAGAAAGGATAGAACAGCCCTCCTCAATATGGGTTAGACGTTGGACTCCATGATAGCTCACGTGTTTTATGTCGGTTACATGATAGCTCCCACAGTTTTAGTCAGTACTCTGTCTATATCAGTTTAAGTTTTCTTGACCAAGCAATCAGATTGCCAGTTATTTAGTTAGTTAGTCCTTATAGATTATTTTAGTTATTCATATATTGGTTATTCCGTTATTTAGATCATGTCAGTCCATGCTTGCTTGTCTTGTATTCGTTTTACATGTTCATGTTTTCATTCTTAGTATCCTTGCATGATCCTCCTTCAGTTTTACAACATGTTCAATTTTACATGAGATTTACATACAGTATTTATGTTTCTACTGCTTCCCAACTTATAGAATTATTTTTTGCTCATGATTTATAAATCTCACTATGATTTACAACTTTCACATATAGCCATGTTTTATATGTATGTTTCCGCAAATGGAATTTATCCTCAGTTTTAAAGCATATTTTAAAGAATTCCATGATTTAGTGCATGTATCCATATACTCAGTACATTCTAATGTACCGACCATAGATATGTGTTTGTGGCTCCATTCATTTATAATTAGGTACCAGATGTAGTTCACACACCAGGGTCAGACAGTTCTTAGCATTCAGCCAGTAGGTGATGAGTTCCCTTATTTTAGGGACTCCAGCCCATTATAGTTCATATGTTGTATTTTGATTATCCAAATATATTGATTAGTGGTAGTTAGAGGCATGTTCCAGCTATCTATAGTCAGTATAGTAGAGGTTTCATAGATAGTAAGTCAAGAGTCATGAAATGTATTTTATGTTCTTTCTTTAGATTTATCAAGTTATAAACTTTATTAGTATTATATTTATTTAGACTATCTCATGAGTATGATTTTGCTGAGCAAATTTAGCTTTGATTTACATTATAAATTAGCTACTCAAGTATTACGCCAGTACATAAGTTAGCTTGGAATCACTTGTGGTTCTAAGCATCGTGTTACAACTAGAGGGTTGCCTCGGGTAGTGACAAACTTGGTATCAGAGCACAAGATTCAAATGTCCTGGGGTGTCTATCAAGTCGTGTATAGTAGTGTCTTACGGAATGGTACAAAGACGTCTGTACTTTTCTTCGAGAGGCTATAGGGAATTTAAGAAATATTTTCCTTCTTTCATGTCTTAGATCGTATAGTAGAAGTGTTCTATGAGAAATTTATGTAGATTCTTATGTTACTCCATTCGTGCCAACTATTCCTTATTCTTGAGGCAACAAAAATAGCCAAACTTAAATCCTTACAGATATAGTTTTCTCAGACAGTCCCCACAGAAAGTTACAGGATTACATGTTTGCTCCAAAAAGTATCCCATCAGTGCATTTAATTTTCAAAGTGTGAAAGATTTCATTTATGTACATGAAAATCATGCTCTAAGCCAAATTTAGATGTGTTTTCAAGTTCCTTCTCAAAATCCTATGACAGCATATGACTTAGAGTTAGAAGCATGAATCCAGAAGTTTAATAGCAATAAAGTGGGGATAGTATTTATCTAAATTTAGTAGATTATGTATCCATGGAGCCAGAAAGGTGTTATGTAGTTTGTTTAATAGCACTATGAGAGTGATTTCTCAGATAAGGGAGACTTAGAGTATGTTAATGTTTTAGTCGGAATAGAGATTAGGCAGCGACCACAATGGTAGAGGGGCTTGGTAAGGTTGAGTATGTTTATGAAATTTTATGTGGATTAGTATTTCATGATTCCTATCCAGTAATAATAAGTTGATATTAGTGTATGATAAGTTTTGTGGATATCCATGTTAAGTATTAGAATCTGAGTTTAAATCTTGGATAATTGAGAAAATAGAAAGAAGAGTTTGAAATTCTAGATGGTGCGAACTCAGGGTATAGTGATAGTCCTAAAGATTCTAAGACATAAGTGTTTAATTTACTATACCATGACTATTGGGGCTATAGAAATTTAAGAGTTTTATCCCAGAAGAAAGTTCTAGCAGCGATTTTCACACTTTAAGAGACAGTCTTTTAGGGTGAGTTTATTATTTATGTGTATCGTTATATCTCAAACTCTGGAGTAGAGTGGTTGCCATTCAATTTAGAGTTTATTAAAAGGGATCCACAGACTTAGAATGATGGCTTAAAGGTAAGGGGGAGATGATAGGACAATGGACCAAGTCAGGCTCTCATATTCTAGTAGTGATGCAGTGTATTGTAGAACATCAGTAGGGGAGAAAGATGCACAAACCATTCTTATCTCAGTTCAAATGGTTATACTTCAGTCACTGCGATACCTACTCAAGCCTTACAAGTTAACTCTGTGATCATAACTCATCTTCATGCACTTTCTATAGAATCATGTGCTCTTCTAGTTCTTAGTATGAAGAGTTCCCATTCACTCAGTAGTACAAATTATATTCCATGAATTTATGAACTCCAAACTCAGGTCATGTAGCTCATGACTCATGTACTCATTCTTTACAGTATGTTCAGTTTCCACAACTCATGGTGTAGTCTTAAATGATCAGTAAAACTTAGATTATGTCATGTATGTCCTCAAATTAGATCTCTTTAAGGAATCCATGCCTTGATACTCTATTCCTCAAGCCTCAATTAAGTGTTAAAGTTATACATAGGGTTCTTTTATGCTTCAGGATCTCATGGAGATGAACAGTTGTTTAGATGGGAGAGAGTAAATATTCCTTATTAGGGAAAGATTGTTGTATGCTTGTTTTATCTAATATTATAAGTGTGAAGAAAGATTGAGGCAAAGTTTTAGTATATGTCATAGTTAGTTGAGAATTCCATGTGTGTTTTCTTAATAATAGTGCAAGAAAGTTGTCATTGATAGAGATATTCAAGTATATAGGAAAATTCCTAGGTGGGTTAGTATCCTAGAAGTTCACATGCCATTATCAAGAATAATGATAGGCTTGAATGCCATGTTGGTATATAAGTGGATGAATGCATTGTGTGTTAATGAATTTCTAGTAAGAGGTTGAAGTTGTAAGGAATATTATTATTGATATGAGAGCTCTAAAAGCACATAATATATTGAATATGTGGATTAGACTAGTATTATAGTGTTATGTGGGGTACCTTGTGACTTTGAGTTAGGCTTGAACATGATGAGGGTATGTAACTCAACTCAAACTTTTACAGGAGTAGTTATATGTACCCCTATGAAAATTACAAGTTGAATTAATGAGCATAGTATTTAGGAGGATAAGTATAGTATAGTTGAGGGAGTATTTGAGAAGTGTGGATAAGCTTAACAATTATCAGTTGTGTTGCCTAAGGCAAAGTGATTCTTTCCTAGATTATGTTTTATAGGCCTATAGTCCATGATTATAGAATTATATCCATGTTGTGATTCCTTATGCAGATATCTTATTCAGTCATGCCTAGAATTCTTTGCTCCCTAATATTATTAGAGCTTCTTACAAAGTATGTTGAAAAAATACACCAGTTGAGTATAAGATTTTAGTATAATTCAGTTCATATAGCCAACAATTCATTTTGGCAATCAAAAAGATAAATTCCTATAGTTTTCCATCTATCCATCTAGTCCTACAATCCGAAGTTTCATGAATATGGCTACTCCAAGAGGTAATTTGTTTGCATCCATGTAAACTGCGAATTTAGTTTATCCCATGCATCATGTCTCCAATTTAGATATTTAGTCCTGATTTAGCTCATAAGTGTTCAATGCATGATCTCAGCTTTCCAAGTATTCCAGCTCAGACATTGTAATACCCCCTGTATGACCTTGGTCTTGTTATCTCTTGATTCGTGCTTAAATAATGTACTTTGTGATGCCATTAATCCCTTTTTTTTATGTCTATACATGTTTTGTTGAGGGACAATCCGTAATGAGAAGTTACATACCTTATTTCATCCTTAGTAACTCTTGGAATTTTATTGCATAAGTTATCACTTCGCAGTTCTATATGTATGATTGTCTCATGAACATTTCAAGTGAGTTCTAATCTCTCAGCATGAACAAGCTCATTATATTCAATAAAGTCAGCTCAGAAATAAGTTTCATGATAAAAGTTATAATGTTTCAGCTCATCTATATCCTTTATTACCAGACATGTCATGTGTAAATTATTCTATACTTCTAAGACTTCAACAAGTTTCAATCCATCATTAGAGGACGAATGATTCTAAAGGGGAGATAATGTAACACCCCACATTTTCGGGCTAGACTTTGAACCTTCATTCCTACGTGTGTAAATTCTTATCAAAAGATTTGGATATGAATATATGTGTCATGATCATTTACCTAGTGCGTTAAGTGTTATCGAGGCAAAACAAATTCAAATGAAGAACTTAGAGAAAGATGAGTTGAGAACACTTGTATCGATTTAGTATCCGATTCTACAAGGGTCAACTTTAAATGAGTGTATCTCCTATAATATAACTATTTAGGTGTGCTACTATATATTGAATGAAATATCTTCAAGTCTTCTTTCCAATTCATCTGGTTTTACCTTAATCGGATATTGGAGTAGAAAGTAAATCTCATTCTACTTCAGAGTGTTCGTCTTTCAACAAGGTGACGACTTGAGGTGATAAGCCATCAACTAAGTGACGGTCTATCAGTCTCTTCATCAGCCATAACTAGAATGTGACAAAATCCAGCTAATAGGTGAAGACTTGAGGTGATAAGCCATCAACTAAGTGACGGGCTATCAATCTCATCGTCAGCCTTAACCAGAAAATACCCTATATCACTTAGGAAAGGTGACGACTAGGTTGATAAGCCATCTACTAGTTGACAAGATATCAACTAAGTCGTCAGCCTTAACCAGATTATAAAGAGAAGGTGACGACTAGGTTGATAAGCCATCAACTAGTTGACAGGCTATCAACTAAGTCACCAACTGAAAATTTTTGTAATTTTTATTTACTTTACCTAGGGGTATTTTGGTATTTTCCTCACCTCAAACCCTACTCCCCATGACTTAAATCACCCTATAAATAATAGTTTCACATCATCAGTTAATTTTCAATGTTTACTCTCATCTCCACTCTTAAGAGAAAAGAAATTAGGGTTTCTTCTCAAAGTTCAACTTCTAAGGATCCAAATTCATGCTCTCTTTCAAGAAATTAAGGTATGCGGGGTATTCATAATGGGTTTCTTTCACTCATTAAGCCCAAAAACTTCTTTTGATTCAAGTATGAATTTTACTCAAATTTATGATCAATTTTAATGTAAATTATGAAATTCATCCATTTTTACTCATTGTTTATATTCAAGTTATGCTAATAGTTTTACTCCGTGAGAATCATGCTCCTACGTGCTTGAAGTTCAATATCCCATGTCACGATTAGTCAATACCATGTCAAATCTCAAATTATACTTTAAACTGTATAAACATGTTATTTTCCCAAGGTTAATTCATTCCCATATGTACATTCATGTAAATTATCAGGCTATTGAAATGTCTCATGTCTTGGGTCTTTAAATTATTACCTTATGTCAATGTTTCAAGCGTTGTTATCGTATTCTATAATCATTCAGTGTTGGCGGGTTATGAACACCTGATACCTTCATGTTTACTTGTGTTTCAAACTTTTCAACTAACGAGTCAGTCAACTAATGATTTTATTGTAATACCCAATATGAAAATATTAAATACATCAGTTTTACATGTTCATAATTTTTATAGATAAGGCATACACAGTCAGTTTTAAAATACCTTATGTAAGCAAATCAACTATCGGTGCATGTATCAATTAGCATTTTAGTGTCTTTCAGTTAGGAGTAGGATTTAGCACCGAGAGGAAAGTGTGGGTTCAGCGCATCCTACTTCCCAGATACTACGTGCCATCGTATATTTAGGGGCCTCACGAGAGAGTGTTTCCGCTTGCTCGATATGGGCTTAGTTTTAGTGATCACACCAATTCAGTTTAGGTTCTATTCCAATAGAAAGGATAGAATAACCCTCCTCAACATGGGTCAGACGTTGAACTCCATGATAGCTCAACATTTTATGTAACACACCGAGACTACACCTTGGGCATCAAACAGTGCTTACGACCCCTGAAGCATCATAAGATTACTCATGACTGGTACCTATTATGAGCACTGAATAATAATTATGAAACATATACGGAAGTAAAAACTGAAAAACACCATAAGGTTAATAAAACTTAATCAATACTTAGTACTTCTACAGAATAATTACTAATTGAAAGTGTCTGAAAGCCTCTAACATCTTAAATAAACGAATTGATGGGACAGGCCCCAACTAACTCCAACTATTATCTGAAAGTAACTGAAAAACTGAAATACTGTAAATAATAAAATAACTAAATGAGTGTCATGTCCTCGACTGATGAGGAGTCACTATTGTAGCGGCGGCTGATCGATTGATCTAACTAGGAACAGTCAGGAACCCGAGCGTCCAAACCTATGATATGAAACATCATAGTGCAAATAAAGAGTATGTGTCAGTACTTTGAATATACTGGTATGCTAGGTGGGGTTAGGCTGATATCCATGGGTTCACGTACTTGAGAATAATAACTAAATATCATGAAATAACTAGATGAGAGTATATGTGATGCGGGAATAATCACGGATACGGACTTAGGAGAGTGCGTGTTGGACCCGAGCCTTGACTGTGTAATTTTCAAGACCCGAGCGAGGGCCTAGCCGTGATGAGCATCCCGAACCATGAAAGATCGGAACACCCTTCTCTATCTATCTAGTAATCATGCATATAATTCATATGATACAAGGTAATGCGGAAAGAGAAATATAATATGGAAACATGGTCAATCTGAATGTGATCATAATACTGAAACTGAAATCTAAAATATATCTGAATAATAATGTCTGACTCAGTCTGCAAAATTTCTACCACGAACTAATCAAAGTTGTCTGAAAGCTGGGACAAGGCCCCCAGTAGACAAAAACCTATCTAATAGTAGTAATATGAAATAACCAGGCCTTCTGAATCATAGAAGGCTCACCACTAGAACTCCGATCTGTGATTTGGAATCTCTACTATTTATCTGGACCCCTAGACTGTGCCTCAAAACCTGGAAGGAGGGGGGGATCAGCACAATTGTACTTCCACGCGAAGCAATCCAAAATAGAGTAATTGAAAATATATGTATATATATAATACGTGAGAGCAAATTTTCATCAAGCATTATGCATAAAACAGTTTCTGAAAACACATGGGCACTTTCTGAAAACATGTAACCTGTCTGTAAATTTCAAATTTTGATCTGTGTATTACTTCTGAGTTAGGTGGTATCCCCTACAAGTCTGATATTCCACGGGATATATGGAATCCGTCATTGACTCGGCGGGGAATCCTCCAACCCGAGTATGCAGTAAGGGTTGGAGTTCCTGAATCTGATACGCCATACGACACTTAAGTCAGTGTATAATAATATACCCGGGTCGAAAAACCACGGTTTTGGGCAAAGAGTTGTCTGAACTCATGACTTCTTCGGGGAACCACCTAAGCTCTCTTTATGCCCTATTTTAGCCTTTTCTGAACATGCATCATTCTGAAGTTCTAAAATATGCAAATCTGATAAAGTTTGATTTCTATAATCGTCTATATCTATTATGGAATTTTCTGAGTTTGGTATCGTCATACCAAGGCTTACAAGTCATGATTTCTGAGCCATAATACATTAAACTAAATGTTTTCATCTAAAACATAGCTTAGATCACCAAAAACATACAACTGATATAGAAGATTTTGTGTTCCGAAACTCAAGTCAAAATTATGCAAACACTTCATCCAACATATGGTGGTCTAGTGCCTTTAGCAAATCATGCACTGTTATATTACATGCATTATGAACATTAAATATTCATGCTAAATTCCCTCTTTAGTGATTAAAAACCACCTTCAAATCATAACAAGAGTTCAACCATTTCATATAATGCTTTTCAAGAATGCATTGCAAAATAATTCATATGCTATGAAAAATCTAAAAATTCATAATAAGAGGGAATTCACCAAAAGTCATGCTCTCAACAAGAATTCATTCTTAAATACATGCTTTCATACATACATATTCTCAAATCCCTTTAGGGAAGGTCAAAAGACCAAAACAATGATGTAAAAACATCTAGTACGTGAATATATACATAGTTTCAAAAACCCCATTCTAAAACATGATTTCTATATGCCCATGAGAATTTAGGAAAACCCCGCGTACCTCTATTTCAGAAAATAATTGGTGCTTCTTGAAGCCTATGGATTGGGGATTCCGAATCTCTAATCGATTTTGAAAACTCACGGTTGAATCTTGATTTATTTGGGTTTTCAGTTTGAAACCCTTGAGAGTGTTCTTGAGAATTTTTAGATGAATGTGGATGTATTTTGGAGAATTGGGGACTGAATTTCGTGTTTATGGCTGAATAAAGGTGGAAAAAGGACCATTTTGCCCCAAAAATGGAGTGTTTAAGTCATTTGAAACCATTACATAGGCGCCGCCTATGCTATCGCCTATGTTTACATAGGCGCCGCCTATGCTATCTCCTATGTTTAAATAGGCGCCTCCTATGCTATCACCAATGTTTACATAGGCACCGCATATGCTTTCCAGTGGCCATGTGCGATTGGTTAGGCGGCGCATACTACTTTGAAAGGCCATAACTTCTTGATCGGGTGCCAGATTTTAGCAAAATTGGTATCGTTGGAAAGCTAACTCGAAAACCTATATTTTTACACATAGTAGGATCTCTAATTCGACATATACAAAGCGTCATAGTCGATAGAAGTTGGAAAAAATTATAATGTCCACTTAAACTTAATCGATCGAAGTAGTTTTCAACTCGTCCTTGAGTCAAAGGACCTCTATGGTCTAAATTCAAGCTTGAATGGATTCACATACTACACAAATAATTAACATGCCATATTGGCATAGGATTTATGGCTTCGGGATTATCAACGCATCGGAATCATGGTCTATATTGTAGCCCAAAATGTGGGGCGTTACATTATCCCCTCTTAGGATCATTCGTCCCCGAATGATGATGCGGGACATAGACAGACACGATTTCGAGCATAATAAGTACTAGTAAAGATAAGATAGGAATAGTACCTTCTGTCTCATCATCCATCGAAGCAAACAAATTGGGATATCTAATTCTCATGTCATCTTCTGACTCCCAAGTTGCTTCTTCAACTTTCTGATTTCCCCACAATACCTTCACTGAGGCTATCTCTTTGCTTCTCAACTTTCGAACTTGGCGATCTAAAATTTCAACGGTCTCTTCTTCGTAAGACAAGATATCTGTCACTTTGATATCCTCTACTGGAAATACCAAAGAGTGATCTCCAATGCATTTCTTCAACATAGATACATGGAATACCGGATGAACGAAACCCAAACTTGCAGGCAATTCTAGCTCATAAGCAACTGCACCAATCTTCCTCAAAATTTGATATGGCCCTATATAGAGAGGGCTCAATTTACCCCTTTTTCCAAACCGCATAACTCCTTTCACCCAATCACAAAATTCAAACTCTAATTCTCTTCTCCGAACATCGGCATAGGACTTCTGACGACTCTAAGCAATCTTGAGTCATTCTCTAATGATCTTCACTTTCTCCATTGCCTGATGAACAAGATCAATACCATACAACTGAGTCTCACCCACTTCATACCATCCTATCGGAGACCTACATCTCCTCCCATACAAAGCCACAAAAGGATCCATTTTGATGCTGGCATGGTAACTATTATTATAAGCAAATTCAATCAGTGGTAGGTGATCTACCCAACTACCTTTGAAATCAATGACACATGCCCTCAACATATCCTCGAGGGTCTAAATGGTACGCTCAGCTTGCCCATCCGTCTGAGGGTGTAAAGTTGTGCTCAAATTCACTTGTGTACCTAGACCCTTCTGAAAAGATCTCCAGAACTGAGATGAAAACTGCGTACCTCTATCTGATATAATGGAAACTGGTGACCCATGCAACCAAACTATTTCATCAATGTAAATCTTAGCATAACCCTCTCCCGAATAATTAGTCCTCACAGGCAAAAAGTGCATTGACTTTGTCAACCGATCTACAATCACCCATATAGAGTCATACTAGTTTCGGGATCTCGGAAGTCCTATAATGAAGTCCATGTTTATCATCTCCCACTTCCATAAAGGCAGGGGCTATCTCTTGGGAAGTACCATCTGGCCTCATGTGTTCTACCTTCACTTGTTGACAGTTCAAACACTTGGACACAAAATCAGCTACATCACGTTTCATGTTATTCCACCAATACAAGGTTTTTAGATCATGGTACATCTTAGTAGAGACTTGTTGAAGATATACCTCGAAGTGTGCACCTCATCAAGGATTCTTTACCGCAGTCCATCAACATTCGGAATGCACAACCTACCCTGAAATCTCAGAATACCATCACCACCAATTTCAAACGACATAACCTTTTGTTGACCCTCATCTTTCTTGATTTGCATCAAGATGGGATCTTCAACCTGTTTCTCCTTAACTTCAGCACAAAGGGATGACTTAGCTAACTCATGAATAATCACCCCTCCATCTTCGGAATCTAAGAGTCGTACTCCCAGATTTGCAAGGCGGTGAATATCCTTCACCATCTCTTTTTTTCCTTCTTCTACATGAGAAAGGCTTCCCGTAGACAACCTGCTGAGGGTGTCAGCTACAACATTTGCCTTGCTCGGATGGTAATGCAGGCTCATATCATAGTCTTTCAAAAGCTCCATCCAGTGCCTCTGCCTGAGGTTCAATCTTTCTGCGAGAAAACATACTGTAGACTCTTGTGGTCAGTGAAGATATCAACGTGAACACCGTACAAGTAGTGCCGCCAAATCTTAAGTGCAAACACCACAGCCGCTAACTCCAAATCATGGGTGGGGTAGTTACGCTCTTGCACCTTCAATTGCCTAGATGCATAAGCCACTACCTTACCATGCTGCATCAACACACAACCAAGTCCCACATGGGACGCATCACAGTATACCACAAAGCTATCTACACCCTCGGGAAGGGTCAAAATAGGAGCAGTGGTCAGTTTGTCTTTCAACTTCTCAAAACTATTCTCACACAGATCAGACCACACAAACTTTACCTTTTTCTGAGTCAATTTAGTGAGTGGAGCAGTTATGAAAGAAAAACTCTCTACGAACCTTTTATAATACCCCGCCAAACCCAAGAAGCTCCGAATATCGGTTGGAGTCATGGGTCTGGGCCATTTTCTCACTGCTTCAACTTTCTGGGGATCCACACTTATCCCATCACTGAACACAATATGCCCCAAGAAGGAAATAATATCTAACCAGAATTCACACTTAGAAAATTTGGCATACAGCTGATGATCCTTAAGGGTCTGAAGAATAATTCGAAGGCGATTAGCGTGATCCTCTTTACTCTTAAAATAGATCAGGATATCATCAATAAATACAATGAAGAACAAGTCAAGAAACTGATGGAATACTCTATTCATAAGATCCATGAAGGCTGCAGGGGCATCAGTTAACCCGAAGGACATGACTAGAAATTTGTAGTGACCATATCGGGTTCGGAAGGCTGTCTTGGGTATGTCTGACTCCCTAACTTTCAATTGATGATAACCCGAATGAAGGTCTATTTTTGAAAAACACTTGGCACTCTGAAGCTGGTCAAAAAGGTCGTCAATCCTAAAAAGAGGATATTTATTTTTAATCGTGACCTTATTCAGCTGGCGGTAGTCTATGCACATACGAAAGGAACCATCTTTATTTCACTCAAAAAGTCCAGGCGTACCCCAAGGAGATACACTAGGGCGTATAAAACCCTTATCTAGGAGATCTTCTAACTGTTCTTTCAACTCTTTTAGTTCTGCAGGAGCCATTCTATACGGCAGAATGGAAATAGGACGAGCGTCTGGCAACACATCAATACCAAACTCAATCTCCCTATCAGGTGGTATTCCTGGGAGATTATTTGGAAAGACTTCTTGGAATTGTTTTACTATGGGAATAGATTGAAGAGGAAGACTCTCGGCATTGGAGTCCTTAAATCGAGTAAGGTGGTACAAGCAACCTTTAGAAATAAGTTTGCGGGCTCTGAGATAGGATATAAAGTGCCCTCTGGATGCCAAAGAATATCCTTCCCACTCTATCACTGGTTCATTCGAGAAAGAAAAAGTGACCCTTCGAGTCCTATAATCTAATGTGGCATTGCACGAATGGAGCCAATCCATTCCCAAGATAGCAACAAAAGCAACCATATCTAACTCTATGAGATCTGCTAACGTATCTCGGCTACCAACAGTCATAATACAACCCCTGTACACCTTTCTACCAATAATAGAATCCCCTACCGGGGTGGAAACAGAAAAGGGTTCAGAAATCACATGGGACTCAAACCCGAAACCAACAGCCACATAAGGGATCACATAGGATAAAGTAGACCCGGGATCAAGTAACATATAAACATCACAGGAAAAGATTTGTAATGTACCGGCAACAACATCTGGGGAAGATTCTTCCTCCTGGCGGTTGGTCAAAGCATATAACCGGTTGCGACTGTTCCCGACAGCTGATGTGGCACCCTTCTGAGGCAGGGGTGGTGCCGAAGAATTTGCCTGAGACTTTGCACCACCAACATTCTTTCTAGCAGATGGATATTCCCTCTGAAAGTAACCCGGCTGACCACATGATTAACACACTATCGAGCCCAACTGACACCTTCCCGGATGATTTCTACAACAAGCCTCACACCATGGAAAAGTACGATGCTGCTGAGCCACACTACCCTGTGACCGAGTATCCTGAGCTCTAGTTCCATGGTTAGTTGGAAAACTCTGAGATCGTCTCTCTGCTGGTGGTTGGGGTACTGGGGCGCTGGCAGTAGACTGCGCATTACCCCAATTCTTCTTTTTCTGCCATTTATTTCCCCACTTACCGCCCTGAGGCTGACTGTGACTCTGGTCGGCTGATCTGGCTCTTTTCACTTGTCTTTCCACCTCCCTAGCTTCAGAGATCTTCTTATTTTTCTCTTGTACCTGCTGCATATGAATGGTCAGCCTAGAAAAGTCTAACTCCTTATTCAACATTGCCCCCTAGCACTCAAGCACCAGGTTATCAGAAAGGCCGGATGCAAATTTCCTCATCCGGGCTCTCATATTACTAGTCAACTCTAGTGCATAGCAGGCTAGTTTATTAAAATTCAAAGTGTACTCCTGGACACTCATACTGCCCTGCTTTAGATTCATAAACTCTTACACTTTGGACTCCCTCAACTCCAGAGGAAAAAATCTGTCAAGGAAAGCTTCCACAAATTTGCCCCAAACTGTGGGCTCAGTACTCTCATCTTTTGCATCCTCCCAGTCGGCATACCACTAATTCGCAACATCCTTAAGCTGATAAGTTGCTAGCTCCACCCCTTCAACCTCATCCACATGCATTACCTTAAAGATATTTTCTATCTCATCCACAAAGTCCTGTGGATCTTTCTCCACCTTGGTGCCAGTGAACATAGATGGGTTCATTTTCATGAAATGTCCGACCCTGGTAGCCTCAGATGTAACAGATGCAGACCTAACATCTTCTGATCGTTGAGCCTGGTTAGCTACCAATTGTGTCAGCATATGAATAGACCATCTAAATTCTGCATTTGAAATATCTCTCTGAGTAGTCGGGGGATTGTTTTCATCAGTCTGTAGAGCCCGAGGTGGACTGGTCAGGACTGGAGGGACTCCTAGAGTAGGGACAGGTTCTGGAGTGTGAGCTCTATTATGGGTCCGCATCCCATGGGTGGGACGGACCTCATCTGCCTGAGCATTTTGATTGATGATACGACGTGAAGGCATAGCTATGTTTTCTAAAATACAAGATATCATTGATTAGGGGACATTTCAGACTCTGAAGCACGAACTGAATCACAAAAAAGGGAAATATTTCCTAAACGTCTAGTAGCCTCTTGCTTATAAGTGTGGCGCGCTACACACCCATAACCAAGACTCTATCCAACGCGATTGTGTAGACACCCTGGGACCATGAAACGTGCTCTGATACCAAGTTTGTCACGACCTGAGCCAGGGCCTAGCCATGACGAGCATCCCGAACCATGAAGGCCTAGAACACCCTTCTCTATCTATCTGGTAATTATGCACATAATTCATATGATAGAAGGTAATGCAGAAAGAGAAATCTAATATGGAAACATGGTCAATCTGAATGTGATCATAATACTGAAACTGAAATCTAAAATATATCTGAATAATAATGTCTGAATCAGTCTGCGAAATCTCTACCATGAACTAATCAAAGTTGTCTGAAAGCTGGGACAAGGCCCCCAGTAGACAAAAACCTATCTAATAGTAGTAATATGAAATAGCCAGGCCTTCTGAATCATAGAAGTCTCACCACTGCAACTCCGATCTGTGATTTAGAATCTCTACTATTTATTTGAACCCCTAGACTGTGCCTCAGAACCTGGAAGGGGGGGGTTAGAACAATTGTACTGGCACGTGAAGCAATCCAAAATAGAGAAATTGAACATATATGTATATATATATAAAATACGTGAGAGAAAATTTTCATCAAGAATTATGCATAAAACAGTTTCTGAAAACACATGGGCACTTTCTGAAAACATGTAACTTATCTGTAAATTTTAAATTTTGATCTGTGTATTACTTTTGAGTTAGGTGGTATCCCCTACAAGTCTGATATTCCACGGACGATATGGAATCTGCCATTGACTCGGCAGGGAAGCCTCCAACCTGAGTATGCCGCAAGGGTTGGAGTTCCTAAATCTGATATGCCACACAACACTTAAGTCAGCATATAATAATATACTCGGGTCAGTAAACCACGGTTTTAGGCAAAGAGTTGTCTGAACTCACGCCTTCTTCGGAGAACCACCTAAGATCTCTTTATGCCCTATTTTAGTCTTTTCTGAACATGCATCATTCTGAAGTTCTAAAAGATGCAAATCTGATAAAGTCTGATTTTTGTATTCGTCTATGTCTGTTATGGCATTTTCTGAGTTGATATCGTCATACCAAGACATACAAGTCATGATTTCTGAGTCATAATACATTAAGCTAAATCTTTTCATTTAAAACATAGCTTAGACCAACAAAAACATACAACTGATAAAGAAGATTCCGTGTTCCAAAACTCAAGTCAAAATCATGCAAACACTTCATCAAACATATGGTGGTCTAGTGCCTTTAGCAAATCATGCACTCTTTTATTACATGCATTATGAACATTAAACATTCATGCTAAATTCCCTCTTTAGTGATTTAAATCCACCTTCAAATCATAACAAGAGTTCAACTATTTCATATAATGCTTTTCAAGAATGCATTGCAAAATAATTCATATGCTATGAAAAATCTATAAATTCATAATAAGAGGGAATTCACCAAAAGTCTTGCTCTTAACAAGAATTCATTCTTAAATACATGCTTTCATACATACATATTCTCAAATCCCTTTAGGGAAGGTCAAAAGACCAAAACAATGATGTTAATACATCTAGTATGTGAATATATACATAGTTTCAAAAACCCCATTCTAAAATATGATTTTTCTTTGTCCATGAGAATTTAGGAAAACCTCGTGTACCTCTATTTCGGAAAATAATGAGTGCTTCTTGAAGCCTCTGGCTTGGGGATTCCGAATCTCTAATCGATTTTGAAAACTCACGGTTGAATCTTAATTTATTTGGGTTTTTAGTTTGAAACCCTTGGGAGTGTTCTTCAAAATTTTTAGATGAATGTGGATGTATTTTGGAGAATTGGGGATTGAATTTCATATTTATGGCTGAATAAGGGTGGAAAAAAAGACCATTTTACCCCAAAAATGGAGTGTTTAAGTCACTTGAAACCATTACATAGGCGCCGCCTATGCTATCGCCTATGTTTACATAGGCACCGCCTTTGCTATCATCTATGTTTAAATAGGCGCCGCATATGCTATCGCATATGCTTTCCAGTGGCCATGTGCGATTGGTTAGGCAATGCATACTACTTTGAAAGGCCATAACTTCTTGCTCGGGTGCCGGATTTTAGAAAAATTGGTATCGTTGGAAATCTAACTCAAAAAACTATCTTTTTACACATAGTAGGTTCTTTAATTTGACATATACAAAGAGTCATGGTCGATAGAAGTTGGTACAAATTATAATGTCCACTTAAACTTAATCGATCAAAGTAGTTTTCAACTCGTCCTTGAGTCAAAGGACCTCTATGGTCTAAATTCAAGCTTTAATGGATTCATATACTACACAAATAATTAACATGCCATATTGGCATAGGATTTATGGCTTTGGGATTATCAACGCATCGGAATCATGGTCTATATTGTAGCCCAAAATGCGGGGCGTTACAGCAATTAAAGTGAAAAGAGGCCCAAAATTCACCCAAATCAGCCCATAAATTACACTAGATGGGTGCCCACTCTTTGTAGGGCCTTTTGGTCATTTTAACTTATATTTTGTAATAGCTATAAAAGAAACATTGTAGGGTTTTTAGTTAATTTTTTGGATGATATTTGGGAGTCTTGTAAGACTTGTAACAAGCTCTCTCTCTAGTGAGAAGAGTTACCACCGAAACTAGGATACAACAATAGGGTGGATTCTCTTTTGTTGTTGCTTGCTTGGAAATGTTGATGCTAGAGAGGTGGAATCCAATCTTGTATCATGTAAGAGATAGGTTTATTGTTGTGTGTAGTTTTAAGGGTCCAAGAGTGTCCATTCTTGGGTTCTTAAGATTATACCTTTATGTGGTCTATCTATCTATCATTTTACCTTCCTGTAATCTTGTTTAGTGTTTGTGTTGTAATCTTGTGTTCTTATTGTTATTGTTAAATCTGAATTTTGTGTCTTCTTGTTCACCATCTTATGTTATTAATCTCGTTTGTTGTCCGCTGATTTGGTGTAATAAACACCTTGTTATCTTCTTGTTATTGTGTTCTTAGAAAGCTGAGACTTGGTCTCAAAAAGGGTTCACGGATTTCCTCCATTTTGTGGACTAGTTTTTGGACTAATTTTGGTGTTCCCTTGTTTGTCTCGTATAATTTGGTATCAAATCCATCTTTGGTTTTGTTCTTACATTACCAATCTTGGGCTTTCTTGCTAAGAAAAAAAAAAGACGTGTTCTTAAGCTTGTGATCTTGGCCGAGAAGTTGAACTTGTTGTTGTTGTATCTTGGATGAATGTTGTGTGTATAGGTATAGGATTTATTTTTCTTGTGATGTTGTTTCAAGTGTTAGTATTATTGTCCATTAACACTTTGAGTCGATCTAGATTTGAGCTTTAAAAAAAATTGATGTTGTTGTTGTGAACAGAACCATGGTCGTGTGTTGAAGTTGTTGTCCTTGGATGTGTGGACTTGTTGTTATAGTCTTGGTTGGACGTTGTTGGTGTTTTTTTTGCTCTCGATAAAGTTTTTGTTGAGTTCTTGACATTCATAACAACCTTCACCCTTGCTAAAACCGAAATACAACACCAAAAAGAACCTTGGCCTAGTGTTGACACTAAAATTGGCTGTGATGTGTGTTGATGTTTTCCGTGGGGTGGAAATTGTTGATGTGTTCTTGTAGGCTGTTGTGGTGTACATATTTTTCTTCATCTCATCTTACAACTTAAGACAACCAAAAGTGTAACATAGATTCAAAAAGGTGAACCTACAAGTTGTAAAGTTGTTTGTGAGAAGACTTGAGCCACCACTTTCTTGACTTGACATCTACTTTTCAACTACTTTCCTTGTTTCAAGGGACCTTGTTTTGTGGAAATTGTACAAAGTCAAATCTTGCCTTTTGAATATTAGACTTAAAGGATATTTAAGACATATATTTTCCCTCAAAAACCAATTGTTTCCATTACATTGTAACTAAAGTTTGTAAACTTCAACTAGTGACTAATGGTGAGGCCGTGACCAATGGTATGCTACCACATCACCCAAGTTACTGTTCACACGAAAATTTTAAGCTCAAAATTTGATCTTCTAGTTTCATTGTGTTGTTTCTTTAGTTTCGTTTATTGATTCCATTACTAACTTACAAGCTCGTTTTAGATTGTAAGTTAGTTTTAAAACTGTCCTTCGTGTATACGTTCCTTTGTGTGTCTTATTCTTTTGAGTCGTTGTAATAATTGGTCTACCTCTCACTGCCTCACGGAGTACAAGAAAGGTTACGACACTTGTGAGATCAAAGTGGAAAAAAAAATGAGAGACAAAACAATTGAGAGAGAGTGTGAGGACCATTATTGTACAACTAACTTGTTTGTTGTTTTGTAGGTAACTTCTTGGCCATAATGGAAACCATTTTGGCCCTTCTTGATGCTTTGTCCCGAGACCTTGCTAGGTAAAATGCGGGTCTTAAAAAAATTAACTCGGATGTGGTAACTATGAGTGAGAGGTTGGATCGAATGGAGAGTCGAAGGAACTCTCGTGCTTTTACTCCCAAAACTTTACTTCCAATGACCAATCCTCCAAGACCACCACATAATGCCACAAGCCAAGCTCCAAATAGCCCTCAAAACCGAGAACAAAATAGACCACTTACCCCGCAAGTTGATCAAGTCCAACAAGGAGGACTTGGAAACCAATTTCCTCTCATCCAAGCTCCACAACCGAAGCTCCAGATTACTAAATTGAGCCTCTCAACTGAAACTTCCCTTTCCAAAAACTGACACATCCAAGAAGAGGAACATGGTAGAGAGAGACATGAAGGATATGGAGTCTACGACGATGCTTATATGATAGAAGGAGACTATATTTGGATGATATTGAAGGCCAATCTCAAGAGGGAGAGGAAGCCGAGGATCAAAATAAAGATGTTGGATCCGAGACTTAGTCATTATGCTCTCGGGTTTGGCTAGCTTGTGGACTATTTTTGTGCATTTCTTGTGGGCTGTTTTTAGCTCATTTTTTGATATTTCCCTTGTTATTATTGATCTCTCGGGCTCTTCATGTTTTGCGAACTATTTTAGAGTAGGTTTCCTTTGAAATGACCAATTGAACGAGGTGAAGCCATGAATTTGTGGACAAATTCCACTCAAGATGGAGAGGATGATACGGGAATAATTACGGATATGGACTTAGGAGAGTGCGTGTTGGACCCAATACTTGGTTGTGCAATTGAAGTGAAAAGAGGCCCAAAATGCACCGAAATCAGCCCATAAATTACACTAGATGGGTGCCCACTCTTTGAAGGGCCTTTTGGTCATTTTAACTTATATTTTGTAATAGCTATAAAAGGAACATTGTAGGGTTTTTAGTTTAGTTTATGGATGACATTTGGGAGTCTTGTAAGACTTGTAACAATCTCTCTCTCTAGTGAGAAGAGTGACCACCGAAACTAGGATACAACAATAGGGTGGATTCTCTTTTGTTGTTGCTTGCTTGGAAACGTTGATGCTAGAGAGGTGGAATCCAATATTTTGTCACATAAGAGATAGGTTTATTGTTGTGTGCAGTTTTAAGGGTCCAAGAGTGTCCATTCTTGGGTTCTTAAGATTATACCTTCATGTGGTCTATCTATCTATCATTTTACCTTCTTGTAATTTTGTTTAGTGTTTGTGTTGTAATCTTATGTTCTTGTTGTTATTGTTAAATCCGAATCTTGTGTCTTCTTGTTCATCATCTTATGTTGTTAATCTAGTTTGTTTTCCTTTGATTTAGTGTAATAAACACCTTGTTATCTTTTTGTTATTGTGTTCTTAGGAAGCTGAGACTTGGTCTCCAAAAGGGTTCACGAATTTCTTCCATTTTGTGTATTGTTTTTTGGACTAATTTTGGTGTTCCCTTGTTTATCCCATATCAATATGCAAGACTAGGACTACTGTAAGTATTGAAAATGCAATACCAAGAATATATCGTCTATCTAAATTAGTTTGAAGCTGAAGTACTAAGTTTCTGGTAACTGAATAACTGACAACTGTGAGTCATAATCATGTAGAGCCTAACTGAGTTTTGTACTGAATATTGAATACTGGATACTGATTACTGAATATTGAATACTAAAATTATAACTGTGGGAGTTATCATCTAACCAACATACCCCAATTGTAGACTGATTTGGGGTCTAACCTGTAACCTCAATTGGAAGGGTGTTAGCACCGTGCCACGGGTTACTAACATTAGCTAGGTCAACCTTAATCTGGCAGGAAGACTGATGAGATGTATTTGGCTAAGTCAACCCTAGTATGATAGAAAGACGATTTACCCTATTCTACCTACATAGTCTTGTAACTCAGGGACTACTACTAAGGTTCAAACCCTCTGCTGGCAGGAATGTCCCCATCCCTGGGTTCGTTCAGTGCTGAACCTACTCCCAACTGAAGCGACACTGAACTGATCACTAGACTATACTAGGCTTGACTGAACTCACACTGATTCTATTGACTGATCAAATGCTACTATTTGGGATACTACGGAATCATTCTATTTCGACTCGAGACTAGATAAATAGCTAAATTTTAGGTATTCAATACCCCCAGGACTCGATAGCATAGATAATGGAACCATATCTCAACTTTAAAAGCATCACACAAAGGTTATCATGCACAATTCCTCCACAAAGACTTTTTCTCAAACACCTAGGATGCATAAATCTTGTACATAAGAACGAGTAATATATGAATGTCATTTCATGACTACCATATTCAACATCATAATTCAAGGATATAACATGAGGTTTACATAAATCAACACACATTCTAGTTCATTTACATGAAACTCAAAATATTCTTTGCTTAAAACTCACACAACAACACATACATGAACACAATTCCATTCAAGAATGTAAATCATAATCTAAGTTTTAAAAAAATATTCTCGAACTCCAAGGGTGGAAGGAACCCAAGGATGAACACCTAATCATACCTTGATTGTTAAATTAGTGAGAAATGTTGGTGATTTCTTGGAACTTGATCTTAGACTTGATGAACTAGGGTTTTGCTCTTGAGAGAATTTGTGAAATAATGAGTGAATTTTTCCCTTAGAGAGGCTTAATTTCGTGTTATGGTAGGTTAAGATAGGTGGAAAATAACTCATTTTCCCCCACCAACCCGTAAGTTAGTATGCAAAAAGTGTCCACTGATGCAATAGGCGTCGCATCGATAGTGACGATGTGATAGCCAATGCAACGTGTCCTGATTGCATTGGTTTGTTGTTTTGGACATCCAAACGTGTCTCAAACAATGTCCGAAAATTTTAAAACTCACCCGAGATGACTTATCGATAACCCTGATCATGAATCGATTTAAAAATCAACAATCTAAGGCTGGAAAGATCGAAAATGAGACCATTAAAATATCAAGGTCAAAATGAGACTAAGTCTCAATACTTAGCTTAAATTTTCTAAGTTTGGGACCTTTTTTGGCATGCTATAGGACTAAAATGGGCTAGGACTTTACGGGGTCTTACAATATCTCCCCCTTGGGAACATTTGTCCTCGAATGAGTTTGATTGAGCTGAGAGGCACTGAGGTACTATGACTATACTGACGTGCATAGCTAAAACATGATTGAATCTTGAGACATGACTCATGACTGAACTGATTCATGAACGCGTTAATGATATGAGAATGATATGCAGCTGAAACTAAGCATGGAACAGAGTAAATCTAAGGAAAACTATTACCTTAGGCTGAGTCTGAGTTTGTGGAAAAGAGATAAGGGTACTTGGTTTGCATGTCTGCTTCTGCTTCCCAAGTTTCTCCCTCAACGGACTGGTTCTACCAAAGAACTTTGACCAAGGGAACTTCTTTGTTCCTTAGTCTGACGATCGAAGATTTTGACTGGAAATTTTTCGTAAGAGAGGCTATTCTGAACATCTACACTCTCTGCGAGGACTACAACTGCTGGGTCACCTGTGTACTTCTTTAGGAAGGAGACATGAAACACTGGGTGCACTGATGCTAAGTCGGCAGGAAACTCATATTCATAGGCTACCTTTCTGAAACGACTCCGAATTCTATAAGGACCAACATATCGGGGATTAAGTTTCCCCTTCTTACCAAACCTCTCCACTCCCTTCATGGGAGCGATTTTCAACTACACAAAGTCTCCAATCTCAAACTCGATATCGTTTCTCCTCTCATCCGCATAAGATTTCTGTCAGCTTTGGGCTGCTTTAAGCCTTTCCCTAATCAATTGAACCTTCTCTAAGGCATCAAATACTAAATTGGGCCCTATTAGCGCGGTCTCCCCTACCTTGAACTAACCAATAGAATATCTATACCTCCTCCCATAAAGAGCCTCAAATGGATCCATTTGAATACTGGAATGATAGTTGTTATTATACGTAAACTCAATCAAAGGTAAGTGGTCATCCCAACTACCCTTATGGCCAACAACGCACGCTCTCAACATGTTCTCTAGAGTCTGAATGGTCCTTTCTGCTTGACCATCTGTCTGAGGGTGGAAGACTGTACTAAGAAGGACTTAGGTACCAAGATCCTTTTGGAAGGCTTTCTAAAAGTGAGAGGTGAACTGCGTACCTCTATCTAAAATAATGGATAACGGGACACTGTGTAACCTAACCAACTCTCTCATAAAGATTCTGGCATAGTCCTTGGCTAAATAGGAGGTATGACTGGTAAGAAATGGGCGGACTTGGTTATCCTATCTACAATGACCCAAATCAAATCATGGTGACAATGAGTACGAGGCAAATCCATCATGAAGTCCATGTTTACTTTTTCCCACTTCCATGTAGGAATACTGAACTCCTGTATAGAACCACTAGGATTTTGATGCTCATATTTTCACCTGCTGATAAGTAGAGAACTTAAACAGAAACTCTATAATATCTCTCTTCATCCCCTCCACCAATAGACTTCCCGTAAGTCATGGTACATCTTAGTGGCCTCTGGATGAATAGAGTAATTTACAGCATGCGCTTCAGCAAGAATTTGTTGTCTCACGTCATCTACACATGGCACGCATAGCCTACCCTGGCAACACAACATATCATCTCCCCATTAGGAGATAACCTCTACTTTCGAGTTTCTAACTGAATCTTTCAGCTTAGATAACTGGGATCCCTATCCTACTTTTCTTTCACCTCGGAAACTAAAAAATATTTTGAACTATTCTACATCCAAACACTACCCTCAGTCGAATCAACCAAACGGACACCTAGTCTGGCAAGCTGATGAACTTCCTGAAGTAACTTCTTACTATCTTCAACGTGATAAATGCTATCCATGGACAACCTACTGAGGGCATCTTCCACTACGTTGGTCTTGCCTGGATGATGCAGAACACTTATTTCATAATTTTTCAACAACTTTAACCACCTTCTCTGATGCAAGTTCAGGTCTTTCTATGAAAACACATACTTCGGGATTTTGTGGTCTATGAACACATCAACATGCACCCCATATAAATAGTGCCTCCAAATCTTTAAGGCAAATACAACAGCTGATAACTCAAGATCATGGGTGGGATAATTCTTTTCATGGGACTTAAGTTGTCTAGAGGGTAGGCTATAACCTAACCTCTCTGTATCAAAACACACCCCAAACCAATTCTGTAAGGATCAGAGTATACAACAAATCCATATAAATCATCGAGCAAATTCAAAACTGGGGCTGTAGTAAGTTGTCTTCAACTCCTGAAAACTCTTCTCACAAGAATCTAATCACTGGAACTTGACTTTTTTCTGAGCCAATCTGGACATGGGGGATAAAATAGACAAAAATCCTTCAACAAACTGTCGGTAATAGCCAGCTAAACCGAAGAAATTCTTGATATCTGACAGAGAGATAGGTCTGGGCCAGTTTCTCACTGTTTGGGTCTTTTAAGGATCAAATCTAATGCCATCATCGAAAAAAATATGGCCAAGGAAAGCTACGGATCTTAGCCAAAATTTGCACTTACTGAATTTAGCGAACAATTGATGGGCTCTGAGAGTCTGTAATACTATTTTGAGATGGTCTGCATGATTATTTTATTGAGGGAGTAAACAAGAATGTCATCAATGAAGACTATGATGAACATGTCCAAGTACTGCTTGAACACTTGGTTCATCAAGTCCATAAAGGCTGTTGGGGCATTGGTGAGACCAAAGTACATAACTAGAAACTCGAAGTGACCATACCAAGTTCTGAAAGCTATTTTTAGAATGTCACATTCTTTGACTCTGAGGTTGGTCGAACAAGTCATCAATTCTAGGAAGTGGATATTTATTCTTGATGGTGACTTTGTTCAATTGACGGTAGTTTATACATATTCTAAGAGAACCATCTTTCTTTCGCATGAATAGAACTAGTGCACCCTAAGGAGATACATTGGGCCTAAAGAACCCTTTGACTAAAAGGTCTTTCAACTGTTCTTTCAGCTATTTAAGTTTAGCTGGAGCCATTCTACATGGAGAAATAAAAGTGGGCTGAGTATCGAGAAGAAGGTCTATTCTGAAGTCAATTTCCCTTTTGGCAAGAACCCCAGAGAGATCTTCGGGAAACACATCTGGAAATTCACTTGCGACTAGAACTAACTCAAGACTAGGAGTTTTGGAAATAGAGTCTTTGACTCGCACGAAATGATAAGTATACCCCTTGTATATCATATTTCTCGCTCTAAGGTATGAAATAAGTTGACCCTTAAGTGCTATAGTACTACCCCTCTATTCAAGGACTGGTTTATTTGGGAACTAAAAATAGATAATTCTACTCCTACAATCAAATGAAGCATAGCATGAATGGAGCCAATCCATGCCGAGAATAACGTTAAAATCCGTCATCTCTAGCTCTACAAGGTCTGCTCAAGTAAATTTCTGAGACACTATAATCAGACAATTTCTGTATACCCGTCGGGCTATGATAGACTTACCCACTGGGGTAGAGACTGAGAAAGGCTCTGTTAGGATTTAGGGACTGACTCCGAAGTTAATGGCTATGTAAGGAGTTACAAAAGACAAAGAATCTTCAAGATCTAACAAAGCATAAATATGTAAGTGAAAGACTTGCAACGTACCAGTAACCACATAAGGAGAACTTTCCTGATCTTATTGGGATTAAAGTGCATAGATCTTGTTTGGGCACTACCCACTGGTGGCACTGGAAGCGGTAGCCTGCTGAGATGGGCGACTGGAATGAACTAGGGAAAGGTTATGCTAACTCTGCGAACCCACCTGAGGACATTCTATGATCCTATGGTCTGGCTTAGCACACCCAAAACACACGTCGCTGCCAGCCCTGCAGACACCCTGATGGTTTCTGTCATATTTCTGGCAAAGAGGATTTGTTTAAGCACTGTTCACACTATCCTGAGATTTAGAGCCTGGCACCCTATCCTTATTATCATTCCTGAATTTGGACATTGGTGAACTAGCCGAAGATAGAGCTGGGACTAAATATTTTGGGTAAAATTGAGGACGGTTACCACTTTCTAACTTTGGCTGAGCAAAGCTGAAGATAGCTATTCTATCCCTCTTGTTCTCCCTCTCTTTCTCCTTATTCTTCTATTCCTCAATCTGTTAAGCATGGACCATCAACCTAGATAAGTTCATCTCCTTAGTCAGTATTACGGTCCTACACTCCTTGACCACACTATCAAATACACCAGACACAAACTTGCTCATCTTAGACCTACTATCATCTACCACATGAGGAGCATACCTGGCCCACTGAGTAAACTTGAGGGAATAATCTTTCACACTCATGGTTCCCTGCTTCAGGTTGATGAACTCTAAAACCTTAGCCTCTCTTAACTCCAACGAAAAGAACCTATCTAAGAAGGTAGTAGCAAACATTTCCCATTCTATAGGCCCTGCATCTGCACGTCTATTTACCTACCACTTCTTAAACTATGTATGAGCTACATCTTGCAGTTGATAGGCAGCTAACTCAGCACTCTCACTATCAGTTACCCCCATAATGTTTGTTACCTTCTACACCATGTCATGGAATTCCTGTTGTTCCTCCTCAGACTTAAACCCTAAAAATAAAGGAGGGTTCATTCGGGTGAAGTCCCAAATTTTAGCTACAGTAGTATTGTCCACTGGGTTGGCCTGGACCACAGGTGGTCGAACATTCTGAGCTGCCACAGAATAGGCTAGAGTGGTGAATGTTGTTCTGAATTCTATGTGAGAAATGTGCTCATTCAGGGGATCTTCCTAAATAGGTGGAGGTGTTGGCTAGTTCCCAGCTCTTTTTTCGTTAGTCTTTATGGAAGGCATGATCTGTAAATGAAAAAAAAGTTAGATTAGGCAGAGAGTTTAACTAGAGCTCATGCTCACTCGTACAATGTGAACATTGAAAGAAGGGAACCTTTCCTAAAAATACCTCGTAGCCTCTTATCCATAAGTGTAACGCGCTACACATCCATGCACAAGACTCTACTTGACGTAACTTTCAGACTCCCTAGGACACTTTAGAACCATAGGATCCGATACCAAGTTTGTAACACCCCGATACTACACCCTGGGCATCACTCGGTGCTTACAAATCCCAAAGGACCACAAGCTAACTCATAATTGGTACCTACTATGAGCACTGAATATAATCATAAAACATAAGCGGAAGTAAAAACTAAAAAATGCCATAAGGTTCTTAAAACTGAATAAATACTGAGTATATCTATAGAATAACTTCTAACTGAAAGTGTCTGAAAGCCTCTAACATCTGAAATAAATGAGTTGATGGGACATGCCCCAACTAACTCCAACTAATGTCTGAAAGTAACTGGAAAATAGAAATACTGTAAATAATAAAATAACTAAATGAGTGTCATGTCCTCGATGGATGAGGAGTCACTACTGTAGTTGTGGCTGGTCGACTGATCTAACTAGGTACAGTCAGGAACCCGAGCATCCGAACCTATGTTATGAAACATCATAGCGCAAAGAAAGAGTATGCATCAATACTTTGAATATACTAGTATGCTAGGTGGGGTTAGGCTAATATGCATGGGTTCACATGCATGAGAATAATAACTGGATGAGAGTATATGCAAGACTGGGACTAATGTAAGTACTGAACATGCAATACCAAGCATATATCATCTATCTGAATTAGTCTTAAGCTGATGTACTGAGTTTCTGATAACTGAATAACTGACAACTGTGAGTCATGATCGTGTAGAATTGAATTGAGTTCTATACTAAATAGTGAATACTGGATACTGATTACTGATTACTGAATACTGAATACAGAAATTGTAACTATAGGAGTTATTATCTAACCGACATACCCTGATTATAGACTGATTTGGGATCCAACCTGTAACCCTAATTGGAAGAGTGTTAGCATCGTGCCACGGGTTACTAATATTAGTTGGGTCAACCCTAATCTGGAAGGAAGACTCATGAGATGTATATGGTTACATCAACCCTAGTCTGACAGGAAGACGATTTACCCTATAATAGCTACGTAGTTCTGTAACTCAGGAACTGCTACTACGGGTCAAACCCTATGATGAAAGAAATGCCCCATCCCTAGGTTCGCTCGGTGTTGAATCCTACTCCTAACTGGATCGACACTGAACTGATCACTAGACTGTACTAGGCTTGACTAAACTCACACTGATCTGTTAACTGACCGAATGCAACTATTCGGGATACTATAGAATCATTATATTTTGACTGAAGACTAGATCAACAACTAAATTTTGGGTATTCAATACCCCAGGAATCGATAGCATAAATAATGAAACCATATCTCAACTTTAAGAGCATCACACATAGGTTATCATGCACAATTCCTTCACATAAATATTTTTTCAAACACCTAGGATGCATAAATCTTTTACATGAGAACGAGCAATATATAAATGTCATGATTATCAGATTCAACATCACAATTCAAGGATTCAACATGAGGGTTACATAAATCAACACACATTCTAGTTCATTTACATGAAACTCAAAATATTCTTGGCTTGAAATCCATACAACAACACATACATGAACACAATTCCATTCAAGAATGCAAATCATAATCTAAGTTTAAAAAAAAGATTCTCAAACTCCAAGGATGGATAAAACCCAAGGATGAACACTTAAACATACCTTGATTGTTGAATTCGTGAAAATTGTTGGTGATTTCTTGAAACTTGATCTTAGACTTGATGAACTAGGGTTTTGCTCTTGAGAGAATTTGTGAAATAATGAGTGAATTTTGCCCTTTGAGAGGCTTAATTTTGTATTATGCTTGGTTAAGATGGGTGGAAAATTAATCCTTTGCCCCCACAAACCCGTAATTTAGTAAGAAAAAAGTGCCTCATGACGCGACAGGCGACGCGTCATGTCGATGGTATCAACGCAATTACCAATGCGGCGCGTGGATAGTGACAATGCTATAGCCAACGGGACGCGTCCTGATCGTGTTGGCTTTCTATTTTGGTCATCCAAACATGTCTCAAATGATGTTCGAAAATTTCAAAACTCACCCAAGATGACCTATAGATAACCCTAATCATGAATTAATTTAAAAATTGACAACCTAAGGCTAGAAAGATCGAAAATAAGACCATTGAAATATCAAGGCCAAAAATGAGACTAAGTAATAGCTCACACGCAAGTGTACGTGGTCTTATCAAGTAGTAAAGTGGATTCAAGGAAGCCCAAATCGATCCCTCAAGGACTTGCGTTCGCCGCCTATCCAATTCTAGTTCAACAATTAAGAAAAAGTAAATAAGGAGGTTTAAGAATTGTAAACTAAAAAGAAACTAAACTAATGTAGAAAAATTAATGACTTAGGACAATCTATGGATAGAAGCCCAAGTTAAGGCTTACGAGCAATCATACTATGTTATTGAACTTCATTCTTTAAATTATTATTTTGGTTGTTGATTCATAGGGTTAGTCGCATGATTAAGGTTTCCCAATCTCTAATCCTTTACCTAACTTGGACATAACAACTACATCGTTGAGCGGGGATGTAATAATCCAATTAAGTGTATGGAAGTTGTCATCCTACGTATGAATCAAGGCATCTAAGTACATCCCTGTCCTAGATGTTAATTCAAATATCTTATTTTATAAAGAAACAAGAACTAAACTTTGTTTATTCCCTAGTTCTATCTCCCTATTCCCTCTCCTGAGATCACAAGGTTAATAATTAATGTATCCAAAGGGTAGCTAATCCTTAAAATAGTTAAAACAAGAATAAAAAAATAACAAATAATGATAAGCAACTTAAAAAACTTAATTCAAAATGAAAGTAGTCATGATCATGGCTTTAACCCCAGAAAGGGAGTTTTAGCCTTTAATGGAATTATTCATCATCCAATCCCCTGGATTGATGATACAAACCATGAAAAAAACTAAAGTAAAGAGATATAAACCCTAAAAAGAAATTATGGTAGCCTTTTAAATCCTCCAAGACATCCAAAAGTAATTAAAAACGTTTATAAGGTCCTATTTATAGTAGAAGAAATAGCCCATGCCTTGTTGAACAATGAAACAATTTCTGGTCGTCTCGAACCCAGTGATTAACGCGTTGGAGGGAATCACATCGCATGTAAATCGTATTGGTTCACTATTTTGGGTGCCTGATAAATACATTGGTTATATCACATTCCTATATACATTCTCACGCACCCTCACTCTCTCAATACTTTTCAAGTGTCCAAATTTACATCAAGCTGTGTTTTGTGCTTCTATGATCCATTCCAAGCCTTTTTGAGTTGTTTCCACTTGATTTAAAGCTTTTAAATACTTAATATATCATAATATTCCATTCAAAAAGCATCCTATAGCATTAAAAAAAATAATTTAGAGCTCAAAACAACACATCATACAAGACGGTAAACTAGAAACACAAGCTAAGACTAGGCTTCATTCACTTTGATCTCTAACTTATTGTTTTGACCCTTGGCTTGATCCAATTGACCATTAAACATTATAAACAAGTTTTTTCATATATATATGCACAATAAAAACCTTATAAACTCATTAAACACGTTATAACCCAACACTATAGACTAAAAAAACACCTAGCTCAAGCTAGTCACACTAGTTTTCTCAATTGACTTCTAAATGATCAATTTGAATCAAAACTTGTGTAGAAACACCATTAAACATTGTAAACACATATATGGATCCTTATATGCACATTTATCTCATTATCAACACATTAATCACATGAATCATCCTCAAAACAAGGCTAAAAAGGCTAGAATAGTAACGCTAGAATACATAAATACACCCAACATCACTAAGTCCCAACACTTGGCTGAAATTTTCTAAGTATGGGACCTCTTTTGGAATATACTATAGGAATGAAATAGGATAGGAATTTATGGGGTCTTACAGTTTAGATCGATTACATGATAGCTCCCATAGTTTCAGTCAGTACTCATATGTCTCAGTTTAAGTTTGCTTGACCAAGCAATCAGATAACCAGTTATTTAGTCACTCAGTTTTGACAGATTATTTTAGTTATTTAGATATCAGTTATTCAGTTATTCATATCATGTAAGTACATGCTTTGCTCGGTCTTGCATTCATTTTACACTTTTATGTTTTCATTCTCTATATCCATACACGATACTCAGTTAAGTTTTACAGCATGTTCAGCTTTACATGAGATTTACATATAGTATTCATGTTTCTACCCCTTCCTAGCGTATAGAATTATTTTTCAATCATGATTTATATATCTCACTATGATTTACAGTTTTCACGTATAGCCATGTTTTAAATGTATGTTTCAGCAAATAACTTATATCCTTAGTTCTAAAGCATGTTTTAAAGATTTCTATAATTTTGTGCATTTCTCCATATACTTAATACATTCTAATGTAATGATCACATATATGCATTTGTGGCTACATTTCTTCATAATGTAGGTACCAGATGTAGTCCACACACCAGGGTCAGACAGTTCTCAGCATTTAGCCAGCAGGTGATGAGTTCCCTTATTTTGGGAACTCTAGTCCAATGTAGTTCATGTGTTATATTTTAATACAGATGTATTGATTAGTGGTAGTTGGAGGCATGTCCCAGCTATCTATAGTCAGTATATTAGAGGCTTCATAGATAGTAAGTCAGAGCCATGAAATGTATTTCATGTTCTTTCTTCAGATTTATCAAGTTGTAAACTTTATTAGTATTATATTTATTCAAATTCATCTCATGAGTATGCTTCCGCTTAGCAAATTTAGCTTTTATTCACATTATAAATCAATTGCTCAAGTATTACGCTAGTACATGGATTGGCTTGGGATCACTTATGCTTCTAAGCACCATGTTACGATTAGGGGTAGTCTCGGGTCATGATAGGTACAAACTCTAATTTGGCCATTTCTTCTTTTGTACTGGAACAATACTTGAAATCCAAGTGAGGTATTTGACTTTACGAATAAAGTCAGCTTTAATGATTTTGTTAACTTTATCTTTGATTAACGGAACCAACTCTAGCTAAAGCATCTTTCGGTCAACTGATGGACCGCTACTTTTAGTTTTAAGCCAAATATCTCCTTATAACTTCAAGCGAAGACATTCATATGTTCTTTGAGTATGTCTACATAAGGGATTTCCTCCTCTATTTCTAGGAATGCACTCAGGTAAGTTGGTCTTGGTTCTTCATCAGTTTTAAGATTAACTTCCTTCAAGGGATCTATTATGGCCTTCACTCCTTCTTCAAGTTGCGATGAAGCATCTCCAGCACCTTCATCCTTTTGAGAATCATCGTTGTTGATGTATATATGGTAACACTAGAAAGTATATTCCATCTCTTCATCAACCTTCATTTGAGATGAGACATCATTATTATTTTGGGTTATAACTGGATATGAGGAGCTGACACTTTCTTTATCTTCCTCATGTTTTTTGGTATAAACACAATATGAGTCTTTGCTTTTAACACCTCCTTTCATGAAACCAAAAGTTTTGTCTGCCGCCTCATTTTAGAAGGAATTAAACTTTAGAAATTTTTTTGGATCTTGGATGAAGAGTGCATTGTCGCACTTTGATGACCCTCCAATGCTTGTCGCCTTTCTTCTTATTTACAGTACCCAACCTCTCAAACACAGAAGTTCTTTCAGTTGATTATCCAATTCAATCAAAGACAGAAGGTCTTTTATTAAAAGCAGTGATTCTTCTTCAATGGTGATGTAGTTGCTAACTGCCCTTCTTATAGTGATGTAAATTAGAGATGGTTATGCGTACCCTAAGACTTCACGTTCCTAACTGGTTGTATTTTCTAATGGGAGTTTACCCAACCTCGATGGATCATTAGGATTGTATCCAGCCTTTACAAATAACTTATAAGCATTTGGATCTATGCCTTTTTTGTATGCTTCATAGGGAGTGTCATATCTTGTGGTAAATTTTGAGCCACACCCTTTCCAATTAGCCTTGAGGAAGGATTTATTGTATTAATTTTCTTGATATGTAGATTTAGCATATTATCTTATGCATCTATTAAATTATATTTCTCTTTCTTTACCTTTAGTACATAGTGGAGAACATGAGTTGCCTTCTTTTTCGTGGATGAAATGCTTTCTTTATTCAAAGTTAAGAGAGGCTTCTTGGTGGCAACTTTTTTTACAATTGTCGCAATCTTCTTATTTGTAAGATCATTAAACTTGGTTGTTATGACATCATCAACTCTTTTCTCATTCACAACATAATTCTTCAAGTAGAATTTTTCATTGGCAAACTTTGACTCAACCTTAGTGAACGGCTTATCATCGGCAACTATTTTTCTTTCCACTCCATCTATGAGGTACTTCAAGCATTGATAGTAAAAGGATGAGACAATGTTGTTCTCATATACCCAAGGCCTACCAAGCAATGTATTGTATAAAGTTTTAGCATCGATCACATGCATCAACGCATTGATAAAAAATCATCCATATGAATCCACAACTTGACTGATCCCATGGCCCTCTAACCCCCTTGGTTGAAGCCTTGGATCATTAAAAAACTTTTGGATAGTTCGTCAGTAGTGATGTCACGTTTCTTTATTGTGCAGATAAGCAGGAGGTTGACTTCATATCCCTCATCTATTAAGATTCTATTTATCTTCTTTCCTAGAACTTGACCCACCATATACAAAGACGGTTGTGTAGGGTTTCTCCAAGAAGAATATCATTACTTATAAATGTGATTTTTGTATCACATACATGTACCTCTTGGCCAAGAAGTTCAGCAAGCTTTTTAGAAAATGAAGTAACTTCTTGTCACGCCCCAAATCCCATTGGAGCGGACTGGCACCCGTAGCCGAGGAGGCCCGGGAGAACCCGTTCATAACCTATACTTTCACATTTACATTACTTATGAAAATTAGAAATTTGGGCAGCACATCGTTGTAAATAGAAGAAAACAGTACCTGTATCAGCCCAGCAGACACGCATATATATATATATAAACCGTAATTGGCCGTCAGAGCCATCACGTCTATCAACCAAACACTCCTATGGCTGTACAATATGTCTACAAAAGCCTCTACATAGATACACAACTGAGTTAGGGTCGGGACAAACTCCCGCCCACAAAAGACTTTTATACAAATACCAAAAATACATATAGAAACAACTTGGGATGCCCCGAAACAACTGGAGCTCACCACTATCAACAGAATGTCCTGGCTCTTACTGCGGAGGTGTACGACCTGAAGTACCTGTTCCTGCAGGCATGAATACAGGTCCCCCGTGAGGGACGTCAGTACGGAAATATGTACTGAGTATGTAAGGCAGTGAGTATCAAGATGAGATACAAAAGATCAACAGAACCCAGATACCAGTGAATAAACAGTATGAGTAGACCACACTTAAAAGAGCTGATGGGATACCTGCATATTACTTTCATATCATTACTTCCCATATTCCTTATCAATACATAACATATGTCATACAATGGCCAACTGATCAGTGGTACTAATACAATACATCAGGGACCACCCCTGGAATAGCATATATACATAATCTTTATAATACAATGGCCAACTGATCAGTGGTACTAATACAATACATCATATCATCAATTTAAAATAAAGACATTCCATTTCTTAATTCAATTAATCTTTGAGATTGGTTACTTTGTGGTCACACCTTATGGAACTTGAAACCATGATACCTCAATAGGAAAAACATGTAAATAGGTAATCAATAGCATGAAAATGAAGTAGAGAATCATGGATACCTCATTAAACCATTTCGGAGTCAACAATAGTATATGGACATTTTTTTGACTAGCCGGACATCTTAAAAGTGAAAACAAGTTCAATTGGTAGTGTCGAAGATCATATGATGTTATTATGTGTCATGTGTCGTAGGACAATGTTGGAAGATTACTTGAGAGTGCCATTGGTCATTATTCATGCCAAAGATTAGATAGAGTATGTCTTACATACCTTGATATAACCACTTCAATACAAGTCCAACTTGACTTCCCGTACTCTTCGAGCACTTATCTACAATAAGTCATTTGTGACAAACTAGTATTAGCAACCAAACCTTACCATTTAGGTATTAACTTCACCAAATAATGTCTAGGAAGTAATCCTTTAACTCATCAATAAGAGTGCTACATACATCCTCTTATACTCTTATTACATTCACATATCATGCATTTTCATGCAATATCCCTCAACATCACTCTTAGCCTTTATTTCCCCTCTTAATCACCATCCAATACCAACATGATCACTAGGCATACATAACCACTAATATAATGATATATCACCACAATTCATCCTCCATAATCCAATACAACAACTTTCATAATTTACTACTAACAATTTATACAAAACAATTCATAACTATGTTTCTAGTTATCTTCCAACATCAAGACAATACTCATAATCCTTTATCAATACTTATTCATGGATAAGAATCAAGAATAAACAATATTCATACCTTAACAATGAACTCTTGTATTTAGAATCCTCCTTACATAACCATGGGGTGCTTCTCGAAGCTTTCGAGATGGTGAACACAACTACGGAACCAATTCGAATTTTCTACGGTTGAATCACAAAATATTTGAAGTTGAAATTAGGCTAGGGTTTCACCTTCTCTTAATAATTGGATGATATATGATATATATGAGGATAAGTGTATGTTTATAAAGACCAATTTTCGTCCAAGAGGTAATAGAAAATGACCATTTTGCCCTAAATATTTAAATAAATCCGAATCTGTCCCCAGTGGACAGTTTTGACAGGCTGAAGTAAATCGATCATAACTCTTTGCTCCGGTATCATATTTGGGTGAAACCAATTGCATTGGAAATATAATTCAAAGGGATTTCATTTTCATATAAAGTATACCACCCAGTTCTTCCTGTACAAGGATTTATGATCGTTTAAAGTTGACCCAAAAATCTGTCCCAAAATTCTGTTTTTTTTTTTATAGGCTGTAGTAAAACGGGTATAGCTCCTTACTCAGACATTGGATTTGGATGAAACCAATTTCATCGGAAAGAAGACTCTCGGAGATTTTCTTCGATATATAGAATCTCACACAGTTCTTTTTGTACAAGGAGTTATGATCGTCTAAAGTTCATCCAAAAAAAAAATTGCCTAGCTGCAGTAATTTTCCTGCAGATTTACTGTTCACAGGCTTCCCGGCCACCGTTTTGAAATTTCGAATGTGCTCGCTTATATGAAATACTCCTCTGTTTTGGGCAAACTTTATATCGTTGGAAATATTATTCCAATACCTACACATACAACTATTGACGGGATACTTCCGAACACCATAAACTTAATTTAACCCATACGCAAGCCATTAGGACTTCATATGGTATCTACACTTTTTTCCATACAATGCTTCATATGGTGCCATTTTGATACTTGAATGATAGCTATTATTGTAGGCAAACTCGATAAGAGGTAGGTGATCATCCCAGTTGCCTTTGAAATCTAATACACATGCTCGTAGCATATCTTCAAGTGTCTGGATGGTACGTTCCGCTTGTCCGTCCGTTTGAGGATGAAAAGACGTACTTAGATTTACTTGTGTCCCCAAACTCCTTTGAAAAGACTTCCAAAAATTTGCGGTAAATTGGGCTCCTCGATCGGATATAATGGAAATTGGAACTCCATGTAACCGAACGATCTCCTTAATATACAACTTCGCATACTCTTCCTCCGTATAAGTTGTCTTAACTGGTAAGAAGTGCACGGATTTGGTAAGCCTATCAATGATCACCCATATGGAATCAAACTTCCAAAATGTACGAGGCAAACCCGTGATGAAATCCATATTGATCTTGTCCCACTTCCAGACTGGAAGATCTATACATTGTATGTAACCACCGGATTTCTGGTGTTCTACTTTGACTCTTTGACAATTCGGACATTCAGCTACAAATTCGGCAATATTCTTCTTCATGTCATTCCACCAATATATTGCTTTCAAATCTTGATACATCTTAGTCGACCCTGGATGGATGGAATACCTTGAACAGTGTGCTTCTGTCATAATTCTCTTTCTTAGCTCAACTACATCAGGTACACATAAACGATTCTGACACTGAAGCACTCCTTCTCGCGTAAGCTCAAATGCCTTTGTCGTGCCACTCTGCACATCCTCCTTAAGCTGCAATAAAATTGGATCTGCATACTGCTTCTCTTTCACTTCAGCTATCAATGAAGATTCCGCTGCATTACGTACAATAACCTCTTCATCTAGAGTTTCGAGAAGTCGAACTCCCAAATTAGCTAGTTGGTGAAAATCCTTAATCATCCCCTGCTTTTCTATAGATGACATTTTAGACTTACGACTCAGTGCATCCGCTACCACATTCGCTTTCCCTGGATGATACAAGATATCAACATCGTAATCTTTCAACAATTCAAGCCATCTCTGCTGCCTCAAGTTTAGATCTTTCTGACTGAAGATATATTGCAGGCTCTTATGATCGGTATATATGTCAACATGAACCCCATATAAATAGTGGCGACATATCTTCAAAGCAAATACAACTGCAGCTAGCTCAAGATCATGCGTGGGATAATTCCTCTCATGTGGTCACAACTATCTAGAGCCATAGGCTATTACTCTACCATGTTGCATTAATACGCATCCTAATCCAATTCTCGAAGCATCACAGTACACTGCATACCCTTCTGTGCCTTCAGGAAGTACCAATACCGGTGTAGAAGTCAACTTGCTCTTCAGATCTTGGAAACTCTTTTCACAGGCATCATTCCATTGAAACTTGGAGGCTTTATGCGTCAACTTAGTCAAGGGTGCAGAAATAGAAGAAAAACCTTCAACAAACCTTCTATAATAACCTGCCAACCCGAGGAAACTACGAATCTCGGTAGGCGTCGTGGGTCTTGGCCAATTCTTCACAGCCTCAATCTTCTGAGTGTCAACTTTTATGCCTTCACCGGATACAATATGGCCCAAAAATGCCACTGACTTGAGCCAAAACTCACATCTAGAAAACTTCGCATACAGCTTACGATCACGAAGAATCTGCAACGCCTGCCTTAAGTGATTAACATGATCCTCTTCTGATCTAGAGTAGACCAGAATATCATCTATGAAAACTATCACGAACACATCTAGAAACGGCTTAAACAGCGTATTCATCAGATCCATAAAAACTGCGGGTGCATTTGTCAGCCCGAATGACATAACCAGGAATTCATAATGACCATACCGTGTTCGGAAAGCTGTCTTGGGTATATCTTTATCCTTGACTCTCACTTGATGATAGCCTGATCTCAAGTCAATCTTGGAAAAACACTGGGCACCCTGCAACTGGTCAAATAAATCATCAATTCGGGGAAGAGGGTATTTATTCCTGATAGTCACCTTATTCAATTGCCGATAGTCAATACACATCCTCAGCGAACCATCTTTCTTACGCACAAACAATACTGGTGCTCCCCAAGGGGACATACTAGGCCTGATGAATCCCTTCTCTAGCAAGTCTTTCAGTTGCTCTTTCAATTCTCGCAACTCTGCTGGTGCCATTCTATAAGGAGGAATTGAGATTGGTTGTGTGTCTGGCAACATATCAATACCAAACTCCACTTCTCGTTCAGGAGGTAAACCTGGTAGTTCTTCAGGAAATACATCAGGAAATTCATTCACAACCGGAACGGTCTGAAAAGTTGGCGGCTCTGCCTCTGTATCCCTTACTCTAACCAAATGGTGTATGTACCCCTTGGAAATCATTTTTCTTGCCCTAAAGTAAGAAATAAATCTACCTCTCGGCGCGCCAACATTACCCTTCCATTCAAGGACTGCCTCATTTGGGAAATGGAAATATACCTTCTTAGAACGGCAATCTACTGTAGCATAACAAGACGCTAACCAATGCATGCCCATAATAACATCAAAATCTACCATTTCTAACTCAACAAGATCGGCCATCGTATCACGACCACAAATATTGACAACACAATTTCGATAAACATTCCTAGCTATAAGAGATTCCCCCACTGGCATTGATACTTCAAATGGCTTGGCTAATAATTCGGGTGTTCTTCCAAACCTTCCCACAACCAAAGGAGTAGCATACGATAATGTAGAACCAGGATCAATTAAGGCATACACATCAAATGCAAAGATGGACAACGTACCTGTAACCACGTCTGGAGAAGCCTCTAAATTCTGCCGATCTGCTAGGGCATACACACGGTTCTGATCTCCGCTAGAACTAGCTGCTCCTCTATCACCTCTACCGTGACCCATAGGTTGTGCACCCCTACTCAAAGGAGGCACCGATGATGACGCAACAGCTGATCCGATAGGTCGTGTTATACCACCTGTGGTCCTGCGTGGGCAATCTCTAGCCATATGCCCCGGCTTACCACACCAAAAATAATTGTTCGTTCCAAGCCGACATTCGCCAAAGTGAAATATTCTACATATGGGGCACGGGTGTCGTGGAGGTCTCAATTGACTCATACTCCCTTGCCCTTGATACCCCACTGTTCGCGAACTCTGATTTTCACTGCTTTGCCCGAACTGATTACCTCTGAACCTTTGAATTTGCAGTGGAGCACTAATTGCAGGATAAGAAGATAACGGGATAGGCAATCTATGAGAGAACGAAGGCCTAAAACCTCCCTGAGATGCCATAAACTGCCCTATAGCTCTGGCCCGCTTAGAATATCCTTTCTCTGATTCCTGGGTTCTTCTTCTTTGCCTCTGATCTTCCATTTTCTGAGTGAAAGCTTGTATCCTCGCTATATCCATGTCCTTGTTCAAAGCAGCAATGGTACAATTTCTAACCAAGTATGGTTCCAATCTATCCACATAGTGATGAACTCTGCCATCCATAGTAGCTACCACATTAGAAGCATATCGAGATAAGGAGTTAAATCGAAGACTATACTCCCTTACACTCATATTACCCTGACGAAGATTTAAGAATTGATCTGCACGGGCCTGACGAGTCTCAAATGGAATATAATGATCAATAAATGCATTTTTGAACTCTCCCCACGTAGTTGGAGGTGCATCAATACCCCTAGATCGTTTCCAATCCTCGTACCACAATATAGCCTCTCCTTTCAGTCTATATGCTGCTAGCTCAACCATCTTTTTACCGGATATGTGCATAACATCTAGAGCCCTTTGGGTTTGATCGACAAAGTCCTGCGGGTCTTCGTTAATATCTGATCCGGTAAAAGTAGGAGGATCCAGTTTCAGAAAATCCTGTGTCCGAAGGCTAGCTGCTCTATCCGTACCACTAGAACCCGTGGTAGGAAAAGCTTGCCCTTGAACTTGACCGGCAACTATACGCGTCAGAAGTTGTACTGCATCCCTCAAATCTCGATCAACAGCATTAATAGATGGCCCTTCCGGAGGAGAAGAAGCTCCTGATATATGCTCAGCTTGAGACTCACTTTGTTCAGCTTGTGCCGGTGGTGACTTACTAGTACCTTCTCCGTCCACTACATCTACTCGCTTCCACTTATTCTTTCTCCTTGTAACCGGCATCGTTACTATAATAAATAAATAAAAAACAATTGGATTAAGCAATCGATTATGACTTTATCTCTAATATGGGCTCTATTGCACGATCTAAGAAATGGAGAATGGAAACAATCCCTAAATGTCCAATAGCCTCCTGTTTATAGATATGGTGCACAACAAACCGATAAACGAGATTCTACGTAGACACGGCTTTGTAGACTCACTAGGACGAACTTCTCTGATACCACTTCTGTCACGCCCCAAATCCCATTGGAGCGGACTGGCACCCGTAGCCGAGGAGGACCGGGAGAACCCGTTCATAACCTATACTTTCACATTTACATTACTTATGAAAATTATAAATTTGGGCAGCACTTCATTGTAAATAGAAGAAAACAGTACCTGTATCAGCCCAGCAGACACGCATATATATATATATAAACCGTAATTGGTCGTCAGAGCCATCACGTCTATCAACCAAACACTCCTATGGCTGTACAATATGTCTACAAAAGCCTCTACATAGATACACAACTGAGTTAGGGTCGGGACAAACTCCCGCCCACAAAAGACATTTATACAAATACCAAAAATACATATAGAAACAACTTGGGATGCCCCGAAACAACTAGAGCTCACCACTATCAACAGAATGTCCTAGCTCTTACTGCGGAGGTGTACGACCTGAAGTACCTGTTCCTGCAGGCATGAATACAGGTCCCCCGTGAAGGACGTCAGTACGGAAATATGTACTGAGTATGTAAGGCAGTGAGTATCAAGATGAGATACAAAAGATCAACAGAACCCAGATACCAGTGAATAAACAGTATGAGTAGACCACACTTAAAAGAGCTGATGGGATACCTGCACATTACTTTCATATCATTACTTCCCGTATTCCTTATCAATACATAACATATGTCATACAATGGCCAACTGATCAGTGGTACTAATACAATACATCAGGGACCACCCCTGGAATAGCATATATACATAATCTTTATAATACAATGGCCAACTGATCAGTGGTACTAATACAATACATCATATCATCAATTTAAAATAAAGACATTCCATTTCTTAATTCAATTAATCTTTGAGATTGGTTACTTTGTGGTCACACCTTATGGAACTTGAAACCATGATACCTCAATAGGAAAAACATGTAAATAGGTAATCAATATCATGAAAATGAAGTAGATAATCATGGATACCTCATTAAACCATTTCGGAGTCAACAATAGTATATGGACATTTTTTTGACTAGCCGGACATCTTAAAAGTGAAAACAAGTTCAATTGGTAGTGTCGAAGATCATATGATGTTATTATGTGTCATGTGTCGTAGGACAATGTTGGAAGCTTACTTGAGAGTTCCATGGGTCATTATTCATGCCAAAGATTAGATAGAGTATGTCTTACATACCTTGATATAACCACTTCAATACAAGTCCAACTTGACTTCCCGTACTCTTCGAGCACTTATCTACAATAAGTCATTTGTGGCAAACTAGTATTAGCAACCAAACTTTACCATTTAGGTATTAACTTCACCAAATAATGTCTAGGAAGTAATCCTTTAACTCATCAATAAGAGTGCTACATATATCCTCTTATACTCTTATTACATTCACATATCATGCATTTTCATGCAATATCCCTCAACATCACTCTTAGCCTTTATTTCCCCTCTTAATCACCATCCAATACCAACATGATCACTAGGCATACATAACCACTAATATAATGATGTATCACCACAATTCATCCTCCAAAATCCAATACAACAACTTCCATAATTTACTACTAACAATTTATACAAAACAATTCATAACTATGTTTCTAGTTATCTTCCAACATCAAGACAATACTCATAATCCTTTATCAATACTTATTCATGGATAAGAATCAAGAATAAACAATATTCATACCTTAACAATGAACTCTTGTATTTAGAATCCTCCTTACATAACCATGGGGTGCTTCTCGAAGCTTTCGAGATGGTGAACACAACTACGGAACCAATTCGAATTTTCTACGGTTGAATCACAAAATATTTGAAGTTGAAATTAGGCTAGGGTTTCACCTTATCTTAATAATTGGATGATATATGATATATATGAGGCTAAGTGTATGTTTATAAAGACCAATTTTCGTCCAAGAGGTAATAGAAAATGACCATTTTGCCCTAAAAATTTAAATAAATCCGAATCTGTCCCCCAATGGACAGTTTTGACAGGCTGAAGTAAATCGATCATAACTCTTTGCTCCGGTATCGGATTTGGGTGAAACCAATTGCATTGGAAATATAATTCAAAGGGATTTCATTTTAATATAAATTATACCACCCAGTTCTTCCTGTACAAGGAGTTATGGTCGTTTAAAGTTGACCCAAAAATCTGTCCCAAAATTCTGTTTTTTTTTTTGATAGGCTGTAGTAAAACGGGTATAGCTCCTTACTCAGATATTGGATTTGGATGAAACCAATTTCATCGGAAAGAAGACTCTCGGAGATTTTCGTTGATATATAGAATCTCACACAGTTCTTTTTGTACAAGGAGTTATGATCGTCTAAAGTTGATCCAAAAAAAAAATTGCCTAGCTGCAGTAATTTTCCTGTAGATTTACTGTTCACAGGCTTCCCGGCCACCGTTTTGAAATTTCGAATGTGCTCGCTTATATGAAATACTCCTCTTTTTTGGGCAAACTTTATATCGTTGGAAATATTATTCCAATACCTACACATACAACTATTGACGGGATACTTCCGAACACCATAAACTTAATTTAACCCATACGCAAGCCTTTAGGACTCCATATAATCGCGATAAGTGTACGAAAAAAAATTACGGGGTCTTACACTTCTATAGGTAGATTTTCACCCTTTGGCCCCTCTTTGGCAGTATTAAACAAGATGCCTTCAGGTTTACTTGAGTAATATTTGCATGGAACCAACTTGGCGAGAATTCTTCCAAAGTCACTAGATGTCGTGGTTTTTGGTGGTGAAGTTTTATTATCCTCGTCTTCTTCATAAGCTCAACCATTTTTTATTTCCTCAGTTTCTTCACCATCCTCCTTCTAGTTGGATTCTCGAATGACTCCTTTCGTAGACCCATCATCTTGCTTCTGTGCCTAGTCACCAGAGTCCAACCTTCATTATCATCTTTGTCAATGAAAGACTTGTCATGCTCTAATAGTTCCTTATTATGTTATTTGATGCATAATTGGATCGGATCGAGCGAGCCCTGAGCAATAAAGATTTGATGAGAACTGGTCATCTCATCATGGAAGAAGATCTTCTTCTCATTTGCCAATTGCATGACTTTATCCTTGAAGACAAAACATTTCTCCAGAGGGTGACCCATAAGCCTATGATACCTGCAATAATTTGGGACATTGGTCCTTCCAGCTTTGTCGGGCCGCTACATCTCTGGTAGTTCAATGAGTTTATGCTTAAGAAGTTCATTGAAAGACTCGGCCACATATGAGTCAAGGAAGGGGTATTCTTTTTCTTGCATCTCTTTCAAATGTAACTTTTGATTCGAACGTGCTCGAGAAGTCGTCGTCACACTTTGCTTCTTGCTCACCTTTGTGGTGAACTTCATGGGATACACGTCGACATTGTTGTCATTTTTAGACAAACCTACTCCATTTTTTGGGTTCCTGCTTATCTTTTTCCCTTCGAAGGTCATGGATAGGCGATACTCCCTTTCCAGCAAAAGACATGCTCAACTCCATATCGTGAGCACGAGTAGCTAGCTCTTTGAAGGATTTTGTCTTAATGCCTTGCAAGATTTGGAGAATTTTCCAGTGCATTCCTTGGATGCACATCTCTATTGCAGAAGTTTCCCTGAGCCTGTATTTCCAATTTAGACTCACATTTCTCTATCAGTTGATGAAGTCAATGACTGGCTCATCCTTTCTTTGTCGAGTGTTCGTGAGCTATACCATGCTTACTGTACGCCTTGTAATATAAAGAAAATTTAGGAAATCATGCTCCAATTGCTCCCAACTATCGATGGAGTTAGGCTCAAGGTCCATATACTAATCAAAGGTATTTTTCTTTAGGGAACGAATAAATTATTTGACAAGATAGTCACCGTAAGTTCCAACATTATTACATGTCTCAACAAAGTGTGTGACATATTATTTTGGGTTCCTTTTTCTCTTAAATTATTGAAATTTGAGGGGTTGATAGCCGAGAGGCATTTTGAGGCTATTAATTCTTGTAGTTTAGGGCGTGGTGTATGTCAAGGAAGACTTAGTGACAATATCATACTTATATTTGAGGGTCCCTTTAATGAATTCTTTCAATTGATCAATTGGGATCATTTCCTTAGAAGAAACTTGTACCTCTTTAGCTAGTGGTATTTGTTTTCCAGGATGTTCTATCTCATAATCTTCTGGACCTTTCCCAAGTGCATGGCTAGATTCTCTATCTATTAATTCATTCATCCTATCCGCCAACTTATGAATCTGAGCATCTTGATTTTGCACATACTTAGTGAGACCTTTAATTACCTTCATTAGGTTTTTAAGTTGCTCCTCCACAAATGAGGAATTAGTCACTATGGCTTGTATAATTATTGGAGAAGTTGGAGAGTAACATACATTATCGCATAAGTTAATCTTCGAAGTGCTCAGCTTATACGGTGTAAGTAGAGATGATGTGTTTGTTGAACGACCATCATTCTTTATGCCCGAGTATCCTGAACTAGAGTGCTCAAGTAGAGTAATAGTCTTCTTAAGTGTTTCTGCCACGTTGCTTTCTCCTTCTAAAGCACTTGCATTGAACTTCATTCATTATGGGGTTGAAGATCCAAAGATTGGAGTTGGCACGGATGACACTTGATGCGTTTGTTATCCTAGCATACTGGCCTTGCTTTTGTGACGGCTCCAAAGCTTTCAAAAATAATGCCAGGGATGCTCTGTACTTTAGCAGAGAATTGGAATCAGCAGTCTTGGAAGCAGTTGATTTAGAATTGACCTTCTTGGAAGTCATTTCGTTATTCTTAAACTTTAAAGTTGGAAAAGTTGAGATGAGAGGTAGAGATAGTCCCACTGGGTGTGTCGGTATTTGTTGGACAATAAAATTTTGAGACTGAAAAATAAATAATCGAGACAAAAAAAATACTGCACTAATCATTTTGTTGATTTCAATAAGTGAGTGTTACAATCTCTATGAATCCTCTGATTCGCCTTTTCAAATATAATTCAAGGGCTTTGAGCTTCATCTTGGATTTGAACTTAATTTGTGAACTTGATGGATTTGATCTTGAGTTGTGCTTGAAACCAAGGGCTTGGGAGCTTGTTCTTGAATCTTGCGGCCTTGATCTTAATTTGTGAATTTGATGGACTTGATCTCGACTTGTACTTGAATTCAAGGGTCTTTGAGCTTGTTCTTGAATATTGTGGTCTTGATCTTGAATCTTGATGAACTGATCTTTGATGCTTGAATTTGTAGGGAAATCTACATCGTTTGATCCACGAGTTCTCTCTTTCTTCTTATTAGAGTTGTTGGTCCCTTTTATGGATTATGACGCCTCTACTTATAGTTGTAAGAAGGAAAGAGTAATGGTGAAAGTGAATTTCTTTTGACCAACCAGATTTAAATAACATGACGCCTTTTATTGGCCTTTGATTTCACTTGGCCTGTTGCATCATTTGACATGTGGCATGGTCCTATTGTCTCCTTCACTTGACTTGGCATGCCGCGTCATTCGATACGTGGCGCTCGTTTGGGCCTCTGAAATATGGCAATATCTTGGCTTTAGTAAAGTGGGTTCATCATTTGTAGCCCAAATCAATGGGCTAGCCCAATAAAAATTGAACTTTAATTAAATTCATACATGTTTGGACTTAAATAATTAATTCAATTATATTAATCCAGAATATTTATTTGAGACTAATATATTTTAAATTTAATATAATTTAAATTTCGTACGAATTTTAATTTAATAAAATTTCGTTGCCCACACTCCTCTCTATTAGATTATATTCGCTGTAATTTTTGTCGAATATAGCAAGTATCAGCATGTATGTATTGGTCATCTCTCTTGTATCTCTCCTCTCTCTTTCTCTCCCAAATCCGGTTTGCCTCAATCCTCCCTCTCCCAGTCTCGCTCCTCTCTCCTCTCTTTAGCTATAGCTACGAATAATAATAAAATTAGGTTGATTATTAACCTGTCATTTTATTAGCTAAGGCCATTTCAACCCATCAAAAATTGAGTTGATCGATATGTAGCCCAAATATTGATCCTTGAGAAATCTTATCAAAGTATTTTAAAAGAAAAAAAAATATGATTGATATATTATAATTTTATAATAAAGAAAAATGATAACTTTATTAAGTATTGAAAAGCTATTTTTAAAAAATAAAATGATTAAATAATAAAAATTAGATAGATTGGATTATGAGTCACACTTCAGTCCATTTCAACCCAAATAATCCCATTTCTTGACTCGCTCATATTTGTTCAATCCGAGTAATTGACCACCTTAATCGTTGATAAGAAAGTGAGAGGATAAATATAGTAAAAGTTCCATTATAAGCACCCCGTAAAACCAAATGTTAACTTACGAGTTGCTTTAACTTTCTTGACAAAAGCACATGAATTCGTAGATGTTTAATTAGTTACTTGTGGTCTTTAAATTTTGTAAATGTGAATACTCTGTAATGCGCAATTATTAAGCTGCTTAATATGTAATATAATATACGAGTCAGAATGTTTCACAAGTATGTCTATCATGGTGAGATTCCTTTTATCTTTTCCTTTTTTTTCAACTTTCTTTCGTTTTCAAATCTTTTTCTTTATTAGTCTTTTGAATATTACATGTCGTACCATTAACAATGAGAACTTCAAGCAATCGTCCTAGGGTTAAGCACAAGTGTCACTTGTATATTATTATGGCAAAATGACCTCCTGGACCCTATCTATGTCGGTTTTATAAATTGGACACTTCTACTTACATATTTGTCATTTGGACCCCTGAACCTACTAAAAAGCAACATTTTAAACCCTTTTTTGGTGAGTGTAACACACTCTCTCCCACGTTAGCTGCCACATCGGTTGCCACGTATGCCACGTCAGCCATGCCTGCCACATCATCTGTCACATCATTTAAAAAAAAATAGAAAAAGTATTACATTAAATTTCAAGTCATTTTTAAAATGCTACATAACAAATTAAATATTAAAATTAATTTAATTAAATAAGAAAAATTTATAAACTGTAGAAAATTTTGAATAATCATGCTTTTAAAATTTAAAAAATTTGAATAATTATTTTTAAAATAAAATAATAATAAAAATTATTACATTAAAATTAATTAAATATTAAACTTAATTTAATTAATTAATTTAAATTAGTAAAAAATTAATTAATTAAAATTCTTAACTAATTAATTTATTTAAATTAATTAAATTTTAAATTAATTAATTTATCAAATTTAAAATTCTTACCTATTTAAATAAATTTTACATAAATAATTAATTAATTTAAATATGATTTACATATTTAAAATATTTAATTTAAATTAATTGTAGGGGGAGGAGCTGGGTGGGGCTGGGTGGGGTGGGGGGCTGGGGGCTTGAGGAAGGGCTGAGTGGGATGGGGGCTGGGAGGGAGGGGAGTTGCGTGGGGCTAGGTGAGGGTTGGGGGGCTGGAGGAGGGGCTGGAGGAAGGGGGTTGGGTGAGGTGGGGGCTGGGGAAGGGGTTGCGTGGGGCTGGGTGGGATGGGGACGGGCTGGGTGGGGGGGGCTAGGGAAGGGAGGTTACGTGGGGCTGGGTGGGGTGGGGTGGAGGGCTGGGGAAGAGGGGTGGGTGGAGCTGGGTGGGGTGAGGACGGGCTGGAGAGGGGGTTGGAAAAAATTTTAAATTTATTATTTTTAAATTTTTAAAAATATTTTTAAATTAAAAAAGATGGAGGAAAAAAAGGAGGGGTTGGGGGGTGTGGGGTGGGGACGGGCTGGTGTAGGGTGGGGAGGGAAAAAATATTTTTTAAAAAATAATTTTAAAATAATTTTTTAATTTTTAAAAATATTTTTAAATTAAAAAATATGGAGGGAAAAAAAAGGATCTTTTTTAAAAAAATTTAAAATTTTAAAAATATTTTTAAATTTTTAAAAATATTTTTAAATTTTAAAAGATGGAGGAAAAGAAAGAACCCTTTTTAAAAAAAATAAAATAATATTATTTTTATTTTATTTTTAATTATTTTAATGTAAAACTGGCCAAAAATTGACCCCCACTCGCACCCCTAGGCGAGTGGTTACACTCTCTTTGGGTCAACGGTCAAAAGGGTGCGAAATATTATTTTTTTATGGGTTCAAAGGTCCAAATGACAAACATATAAGTAGAAATGTCCAATTTATAAAACTGATATAATAGAGGGTCCAGAAGATCATTTTACCTATTATTATCAATTAGTGGGGCAAACAACTTTTTTTAGGGTTTCACTAGTACTATGGGATGAATTTGTAAAAAGAAAAAAGAACAACTATTTTTAAACGCAAATGTAATGCTCTGTGCTAACGTGTAGTACCGTAAGATCAAGAAAATCTATATATGTTTAACCTATATAAGAGAGAGATTTTGGAGTGATGCTTGAAAGTTCATGGAATGAAATTAGAAAAGCATGAATCTTGACTTTAACAAAGACAAAAAAAAAAAACTATTTTCTCATTGGAATTTTTCGCTGAAAATTGTTCAGTGGCTATTTCCATATATATCATTTCATTTCTTTCAGTGAGAATATATTTCTCATCGTTCATTTTTCTAGTGAGTTGATTCAATGTAAAATGAAATGAAAAAATTTTGTGGCCAGTTTTCTACCGTAAAATGCGTTGACTGAGGAATGAAAGATTAGTTTCACGGCTGTTGGCTGTGGAAATATCTTGGGAAACCAAAAAAAAAATAAAAAAAAATCACATTTCACCGAATAAATTTCCCATTGAATGCAATAAAAAATATTAAGAACCTCTTTTTCTAGTACTAACTAGAGGTGCATGGCCCGTGTCAGCATAGGCCCAACACTATAGATATTTTTTAACACCAAAATTTGATATTAATGAGATACAAACATAAATGTACATTGATTTAAAATGATAACTTTTTAAATAATAACTATTTGACGGTACTCGCTAAGGAGTGAAGTTTTATAAGATAGTTTTTTTCACATGATAAGAAAGTGTGATATGTCGTGTAGTCGGGTTATTTTAATTGTTTGATGATAAGATTAAGACCTGTTACAAAATATAAAAAAAAATATAGAACTAATATTCATAGGATTATTTCATACAAAAACTTGAACAAAAGATACTCTAATTAACAACAAAGTTTTGGATTATCTTCTCAAAGGCAAAACACTTATAAATACAGATATTGAAATGTTTTGAACCACTACTAAGTTAAGAAATTCTTATACATGGGTGCATAATATTATCAGATCTAGATATTCAAATATAACAACAGTTAGAATTGAGGTGGCGGCGCGAAAAACATTTTCAAGATTAACTATTGTGATTTATAATACTTTTAATGTAATTTTTAAATGATATATGTTATACCCTCTGTCTCAATTTATGTGGTATTGATACAATTTTTGAGAGTTAACTAAATTTTTTACATATTTTTAAAATAGTTTAAATTATTAATTGTTGTGATTTGTAATACTTTTTCTTCTGTTCCAATTTACGTGATAGTAATAAAATTTAGAAAGTCAACCAAAATTTTTTTATGTCTTTTTAATTACTTTAAATTGTTAATTATTATGATTTATAATACTTTTACGTAATTCTCAAATATACAATAGATTAAAATTGAAAGTAAAATAAACAAATATAAAAGGAAGTATCTAAGTAGGCAACACAAACAAACACGTCGATTTGCTACCTGCTTATCATTTTATGTCTATTTTATTTTTTTATTAAATATCATTAATTTTTTAATACTTAGCTGATTAATTAAGAGCGGTATTTAGTAAAATTACAATTGAAGCAGCTGAAATAGACATGTCATAAATGTCTATTTTTCTTTTTTTAATTAAATATTATTTTTTTAATACATAAATGACCTACAATAATTAATTAGGAGTGATATAGTAAAATCAAGGTTGAAGGACGCCAACTTAATTTAAAACATCAAGAGTTAATTTATCATTTGTCGATTTTATCATTTTATTAAATATTATTTATTTTTTAATACTTAGATTACTCATCATAATTAATTAGGAGCGATATTTAGTAAAATTATGGTTGAAGCAGCTGCAGCAAACATGTCATAAATGCATATTTTTCTTGTTTTAATTAAATACTATTAATATACTAAGACATAAATGACTTATAATAATTAATTAGGGGTGATATAGTAAAATCATGGCGCAGCTCTTGAAGCAGCCATGTCGAAACCAGTGTTTTAATTAAATATTATGAATTTTTTAATACATAAATGACTTATAATAATTAATTAGGGGTGATACGATAAAATCACGGTTGAAAGCGGTCAACTTAATTTAACACATCAAAAGTTAATTTATCATTTTATGTTTATTTTATTTTTTAAAATATTATTAAATTTTTAACACTTAGATGACTCATAATAATTAATTATGAGCGATATTTAGCAAAATTATGGTTGAAGTAGCTGCAACAGACATGTCATCGATTTTTTAATTAAATATTATTAATTTTTTAATACATAAATGACTTATAATAATTAATTAGGAATGATATAGTAAAATTACGATTAAAGCAACTGAAACAAACATCATAAATATCTATTTTTTAATTAAATATTATTAATTCTAATATATAAATGACTTATAATAATTAATTAGGGGTAATATAGTAAAAATAAATTATTAATTCTAATTTATAAATGACTTATAATAATTAATTAGGTGTAATATGGTAAATTACGGAGAAATTATGGGTAATATAGTAAATAATGAAGCGCTGGTTAATATATAAATGACTTATAATAATTAATTAGGGATAATATAATAAAGAATATTATTAATTCTACTATATAAATGACTTATAATAATTAATTAGGATAATATGGTAAATCACAGAGCAATTAGGGGTAATATAGTAAATAATGAAGCAGCTGGTCGAAACCAGCGCTTCTATTATATAGAAAAACCATGGTAGAAGCAGCTGAAGTAGACATGTCATAAATGTTTATTTTCTTTTTTTAATTAAATGTTATTAATTTTTTAATACATAAATGACTATAATAATTAATTAAGGGTGGTATAGTAAAATCACAATTGAAGCAGTTGAAGCAGACATGTTATAAATATTTATTTATATTTTTAATAATATATTATTTGTCTTTTAATATATAAATAACATATAATAATTAATTAGGGTGATATAGTAAAATTACAGTTGAAGCAGACATGTCATAAATGTCTAGTTTATTTTTTACTTAAATATTATTAATTTTTTAATGTATAAATAACTTATAATAATTAATTAGGAGCAGTATAATAATTAATTAGGAGTGATATGGTACAATTATGATTGAAGCAGACATGTCATAAATATCTATTTTATTTTTTAATTAACTATTATTAATTTTTTAATATATAAATAACTTATCATAATTAATTAGGTGTGATATAATAATTAATTAGGGGTGATATAGTACAATTACGGTTGAAGAAGACATGTCATAAATATTTATTTTATTTTAATTAAATATTATTAATTTTTTAATATATAAATAATTTATAATAATTAATTATATGTGATATAATAATTAATTAGGGATGATATAGTATAATTACGATTGAAGCAGATATATCATAAATATTTTCTTTATTTTAATTAAATATTATTAATTTTTTAATATATAAATAATTTATAATAATTAATTAAGAATGATATAGTAAAATTATGGAGAATGCAGAAGCACAAATGTCAAAACCACTTACCTTTTACGTTTTATATGGAAGAAATGAGAATAGTAATCATTTATGGCCCATATGAAAGTTATGAGAATAGATAATCATCTATGGCCCTATCATATTCAATAGGAGTAGCATCAATGGCAAAGTGATAATTTATTGGAATGACATGAGTTGTAATTAATTCAAAATGGATGAACTTTTCTTATAGTTGTTGATAAGGTCCAAACATTAAAACATAAAATACAATTTTCCTAAGCAAACTAATCTTACAAAATATTTTATACACCTTAATATCCTAAAACTTTATTTTAATACCCATAAATTAACATGTCAAAATCACCATTTCTAATATATAGAAATATATGGTGATGAGAGGAATATCGGTGCTTGAAAAGGGGTACTTCTTGATGATAGGTGAGTTGGCAACCGAAGCCTCAGTGATTGGCGGTCGTAGCCCGTAAATGAGAGATCTTTGAAAGGACATGATTAATAATTCTGCCCATTTTTAACTACAGTAACACTAAAATAGTAATATTAGTCCTTCATGCATGTGTAAGTGTCGGCCTATTTGTAGACATGAGAAGGCCGCCATGGGACATTATCGACTTAATTGGTCATGTTTCCTAAATTTCCTTTGCTATTTCAATAGTACTCTAACCGCTTTGATTCTCAGTCAGAATGTGTTTGGTGGAGACGAAAGAAAATGTCTTCTCTAGTGTTGTGATATTCGATTGGTTAATATCTTTATAAAATATTTTTTCAATGAAAATAAGTCATTTAAAGATAATAAAAAAGAGTTCTAGTGGAAGTAGAGAAACAAATCCTTTAAAGGTAAGGAAAATAATTTTTCAGCGAAAGTATAAAAAATAAAATTTATAAGTGGATTCCTCATTCTCCAACACATCTCATAACTTATCCTCACCGCTCCTCGATAGTCCCATCCCCATACCCTTACCGCCACCCCGCTTCCATAACATGCATGTCCAGATTATATATACACACAAATATTTTTAGAATAATATTTTTAATTATGTACCAAACACAAGTGAATGAAGAAGAAATTCTACTTTTCCCAAAGAAATGATCTCTAACGTCTAATTATAACCACTTACAGATTGAATAAAAGAAAATGAGCTTTTCAAATCTCTTTTATTTAAAAATAAAAAAATTTCATAAAAAAGACAAAACTACAACAAATTTATAAATAGTTACAAGCAAAATCACTCCTTCGAAAACAAATTTGTAATTTTATCTTTTTTTGCAGGAGATCTTTATTTTTACACATAAAAAATATTTTTTTTTGTGCGTAACCAATCTAAAAAGGGCACTTTTTCGATTTAAATTATAAAAAGTCGAAAGATTTTATTTTCTCCTCCACTTCTCCTGCAAGATCTTTTTTGTTTTTGACTTTCGTTGAATTAATACGGTAACTCTTTTTAGTCATCGTAATTCTTTGGATTTTACTCATCCTTTTAAGTGTGCACAAATCTTAGGCTCAACCCATGAGGGCCTACTTAATCAGATTATTTGAGTATGATCCTTTTTTGATGTCACTCTTTAAATTCTGTCTATAAGCAAAGTAATGCGCAAGTTGAGTATAGAAAGCTATGAACAAATATTTAAAAGTTAAAAGAGAGCAAATTTAAGCCTACATAGTTTGCTAACTTGTGAAGTGACTTAGTGACTTGAAAATGTTTAGGAGTAGGTACTTGAAATGTGAACTTTTCATTTTGAATTTAGTTTAGTTTAGTTTGGTAATTTGTGAAGTGAATTAGTGACTTGAAAATATTTAGGTGTAGGTACTTGAAATGTGAACTTTTCATTTTGAATTAAGTTTAGTTTGGTAACTTGTGAAGTGAATTAGTGATTTAGAAATGTGAACTTTTCATTTTGAATTTAGTTTAGTTTGGTAACTTGTGAAGTTACTTGAAAATGTTTAGGTGTAGGTACTTGAAATGTGAACTTTTCATTTTGAATTAAGTTTAGTTTGGTAACTTGTGAAGTGAATTAGTGATTTAGAAATGTGAACTTTTCATTTTGAATTTAGTTTAGTTTGGTAACTTGTGAAGTTACTTGAAAATGTTTAGGTGTAGGTACTTGAAATGTGAACTTTTCATTTTGAATTTAGTTTAGTTTGGTAACTTGTGAAGTGACTTGAAAATGTTTAGGTTTATTAGGTACTTGAAATGTGAACTTGCGTTTTAATTTTAGTAAAGTATGGTGGTCACTTGCGAAGTGAATTAGTGACTTCAAAATGTTTAAGTGTAGGTACTTGAAACGTGAACTTTTCATTTTGAATTAAGTTAAGTTTGGTAACTTGTGAAGTGAATTAGTGACTTGAAAATGTTTAGGAGTAGGTATTTGAAATGTGAACTTTTGTGACTTGAACTAATTACTTGAATGTGATTGATTGTGTAGATGAAACCTGATTATAGCTGGATATATCAACGAAATATTGATAATAGAATGGGTGAGGCTGAGAATGAAGATACGGATGATGAGTTGTAGTTTTTAGTCTTTTGTATGTTTTATAGTTTGAATTTGGAACCTCAATAAATTTTATAAATAATTTAATTTTTAATGTTTGTATTCTTATGGTGGTTGGTTGATTATATATTAAATGATTGGTGGGCTGTATTGTAAATAATTTGATTTGATTTTTAATGTTTGAAAATGATTGGTGGACTGTATTGTAAATAATTTAATTTTTAATGTTTGTATTTTGAAAATTTTCAATATTTTTTTTACAAAATTATCAAAAAAACTGACCACACGTGGTCAGTTTTTCTAATTTTTATTTTATTTTAAAAAAAAACCGACCACATGTGGTCGATTTTTAAAAATATTTTCAAAAAATCGTCCACATGTGGTCGGTTTACTACAACTAATTATAAAATATTTTATTAAATAAATTATTAAATAAAAAATTCGACCACAAGTGGTTGATTTTTTATTTAAATTAAATAATTAATTTATAAAAAAATCGACCACATTAATTAATTATTTAATTTAAATACAAAACCGACCATATGTGGTCGATTTTTTTATAAACTAATTAATTAATTCAAATAAAAAATCGACCACATGTGGTCGGTTTATTTTATAAATTAATTAATTAATTTAAAGAAAATTGACCACTTGTGGTCGGTTTTTATAAAATTAATTAATTTATTTATATAGAAAATCGATCACTTGTAGTGGTTTTTTTTTTTTTAAAAAAAAATAATAATTTTTTTAAAATTTTTAATTACATAATAATAAATTTTTAAATATATATATATATTTTTAAAAAACCGACCACATCTGATCGATTTTTAAAAAAGCTATTGGGAAAAATCAATCACTTGTGGTCGGTTTTTATGATTGGTTTTTTCCATTTTTTTGTAGTGTATATATAAGCAGACACTTAACTATCATAAAGTATTCTAGTTTCTATGCGACAAATTGCATGAGATGTACACATTTTATATATCAAATCGCGTGAAATTTAGAACGTGTGTATTTACTTATTTAATTTTATAATAATTTAAATGTCTATTAGTGCATACTCACTGCTAGAGTTAGAATATAAGTATTAACAGAGATCAAAGTAATAAAGCATGCATTATGCCTTTTTAATTAATATGGAATCCTTTGACTTTTTTTGGATCTGCTAGTGCTTCTAAGTTCTAACCATTTATTAGCTGATTTCAATTCGAAATATCTAATTAAAGGGAGAAATCTCATCCTATCCTCCCATTCATCATAATTAGTGCATTTTGAACAACTTACTTTTCAATCCTGTTATCATTTACGTTTAAGCTTTATAATCCCAATCCAATTTATCAGCTTGCCATCTACTATCTAGCCACTAGGATTTACATAGGCTCCAATGACTCATTTATGTCATTTGTGAAAAGTTGGGCTCATTTATGCCATCACCATTACAAAACTGACTCATCCATGCCATTACTTTTTAACAGCCGATTTTTAAAAACAACCTTGCCACGTGGCAGCTTATTAGAGAGCCACACCATTTTTTTTATATTTTTTTTTTAAAAAAATTCACCCAATTTTTTTATCCATTAAAAATTAATTTGATCTATACTTTTAAAATTTGATTAATTTTTCATGATCAAACAAATATTTAAAGATTTTTTTTTTAAAATCTACTACTAAAATTTATAACCAAACACTATTCTAATTAAGCATATAGTATGTCTTAGCATACATGAAATATTTTGTCAGCCGAATGTAAGTAACTTTTTATTTTTTTATTAAGCATAGAATGACATCATCAGCATCAGGGGCGGCTCAAGCAAATTTATGGCCTAAGGCAAAAATCAAACGGAGGCCTTGCGTTTTATTTTTTTATATAATTTTTTTTTTCTATAAATAGTATTTAATATATTTCTTAAAATTTGTAATTTATTATTACTAAAAAAAAATAGGCCCCTCAAATTTTGGGGTCTTAGGCAGCCGCCTTTTCTCCTAAAGGGTTGAGCCGCCCCTAATCAGCATTCAACATTTGTACGTAACACTTTATGCATCATCATTTATCATTGCAAAAACAGGAAGGCGACAACATGCCGGCATAAATAGTATACGTAGAGTTGGCAAAATGAGAAGCTAACTATTAATAATATAATAATAATATTTGATGTTTATATATCCCTTCAGTTTCAACTGAAAAATGACAAACGCTTTAGTTAACGTGAATCTTTTAAAATAAATAAATAAATAAATAAAGTGATAAAAAACGTGGAGTGTATACTCTCTCCGTTCTCTTTTAGTTACTCGCCCGTCAATTAAAATAGCTATTTTATTATAATATATTTATTAAATGATGTTTACTGTTGTATTTGAAATTAATTTGAAGAAAAAAATAATTAATATTAAAGGTAAACTATGAAAACAATCTTAATATGTCAAAAATGACAAAAAAACGAATCGAACGAGAATGTTTTAAGAATATATTCATGAAAAATTAATCAAATTTTAAAAGCATAGATCAAACTAATTTTCAATGGATCAAAAAGTTGCGTGGATTCTTTTTAATGGATAAATTTTTATTTTTTTTTAATTTTTTAAAAAATAATATAAAATGACGTGACCCTCTAATAAGTTGCCACGTGGCAAGGCTGCTTTTAAAAATCATTTGTTAAAAAGTAATGGCATGGATGAACCGGTTTTGTAACGGCGATGACATGGAGCCCAACTTTTAACGGATGACATAAATAAGCCATTTCTGATAGTTCAGTGACATATTTGAGCCTTTTCCCTTTATATTTATACATATATCGCCTCCCTCGTTAACTACTATCTATATTTATATATATATCGCCTCCCTCGTTAACTACATTTATATTTATATAATATATCGCCATCTACTATCTAGCCAATCCAATTTACATTTATATATATATCGCCTCCCTCGTTAACTACTATCTAGCCACTAAGATTCCAAATGACGTGAACCTAGAAATGAAATTTATAGTTGAGAAATTAATGGAGTTCTTCCTACAACAAAAATATTGCTCAAAGCTACCAAATTCAGCAAATTTTTCAACAACCATGATGAAAAAGTAAAATAAATTTATCCGCTAATAGTATCTGGGAAGTAATGATGGCACAATTGTTATTGATTAATAAACTATATGTGACAATCCTATCTATATCTAGATCCCAATTAAGACTTCTGTTTTTTTTAAAATTTATCTTTCTTTATGCCACAATTATCAAAACAACTCAAGTGCAATTAGTTTGAAACATTTAGTCACTAGACATATGGAAGGAGAATTTTATGAAACACACTCATAGCCAAAATGGAAGATGAAGAAAAGGATAGCAACTTACTCCCTCTCTTCCATTTTATTTGCTCTTTTATTATTTTAAGAGTCAAAGAATACAAACTTTAATCAATATTTTAAGAAGTATTTTTTAACCAAATTGAAAAAAAAATTATAATTTATAATATTTTCATATAATTTTTGAATATCTAAATTTTAATTCTAACAAATTATATTAATTTAATTTTGAAACTTAATTAAATTGACTCACGAAAAAAACTAAAGAAGTAAACCAAAAGAAATGGAGGGAGTAATAATTACTCATCCTGAGTGGAGCTTCAATTTTTGTAAAAGTAACTTTTTAATTGCAAATAAAAGTTGAGTGAGATATGAAGAATGTAAAGCCACACGATAGGGCTTTTTTCCTCTTGTAATGTTGATTTTTGCAATACGATAATGAGAGTCTGGTGGCATTCGTGTGGAATCCACACTCTTTCCCATTTACTAATATAATCAAATTTCCACTTCACTAGCCAACCATACAAATATTAATTGCTTTCCTCTTCAGCAATCCATTTTCAGTTTGTTTAATGATTTCATTGATGTGAAAGGCTCACCAATCTACCTTTTAAAAGCTTGATTACTTCTGTTTTCAAAGATAACACTTGGTATTATGTAATTCTCAAAATATACGGTGCAAACCTAACAAAAGAATATTCGTTAATAAAAAGAGTAAATTCATGATCAGGTGTAATAACATAAACATTTTGACGTATAATAATATTTACCAATCTACTAGTCTTGATAAGTTTTTGTCTAATATTCCTTTCGATCATTTAGACAATTAAGTACTTTATATTTCTAGAGAGAGTAAATTCATGATGAGGTGGAATAACATAAATATTTTGACCTATAATAATAATATTTACCAATCTACTAGTCTCGATAAGTTTTTGTATAATATTCCTTTCGATCATTTAGATATTGAGTGTGTGTATATATATATATGTATGTATATGTATATATACATGTATATATATATGTATGTATATGTATATATACATGTATATATATATATGTATGTATATGTATATAGGTACATGTATATATATATATATGTATGTATATGTATATAGGTACATGTATATATATATATATGTATGTATATGTATATAGGTACATGTATATATATATATATATGTATGTATATGTATATAGGTACATGTATATATATATATATATATGTATGTATATGTATATACGTACATGTATATATATATATGTATGTATATGTATATACGTACATGTATATATATATATGTATGTATATGTATATAGGTACAACTATTATTTGAACGAAGTGAAAAAAATGCGATCTTTGTTGTATAATAGAACAAACACTAATACCTTAATTGAATCGGTCAAGATCAAATCTGTTTATCAAAGTGCTTCTCCGATTGCTCAAGACATCTATATACATATATATATATATATATACATGTATATATATATATATATATATATATATATACATATATATATAGGGTGCCGCATCAATCTTATGGGATCCTAGTGTATCTTGCATTTTACAAGATACTCCTATTATTTTTCTCGGCTTGAATTTGTTTTCTCTTGATCATAATGCGATAACTCTTACGATTGCACCAACTAGGTTTCCTTAGATGAGTATTAAATAGGTTGTGTAAAAATTAATTAATTACTCTAACCAAAATAATAGTTTTAGTTCGTTGGTAAAATATTTTTTTCAAGAAAAAAATGAGGGTAGGGGAAAGGGAAATGGGAAAAGGATTACAATCTAACCCTCACATTGTTATTTTTACCATAAGACAAAAAAATGTAATTTTTTTTTACTGTAATACATAAAAAGTTGTTATAATACTAATTGTCAAACTGAAGTGTAATATACGAATTTATGGGAATTCAGTAATATTAACCCAAACCATATATATATGGGAAAAGATTCGCTAAATATCTATAGATATTTAATTTTGACCCTATTTTATACCAATCGGAGATAAACAATTACTTAAAATCTCAAATTTTGTATTTTACTCTTGATACATATGAATAAAAATTTCATCTTAATTTTACTCTACAATTAATGCTTGCAATCTAGTTAGCTTTGAAGATTTTTTTTTTTCAAATATTTCATCCCCTAAAATCTCTCTCAAATTATCATTAATTGATACAACTTTAACATATGTTTATTTAAAAATATTTGATACATTTAATATATGCTTGACATATGTAATTTATTTATTTTTGGTGTGATATTGAATTTTAATGATTAGTGAGTAATTTTCTGAAATGTATCATTGTGATACATCTGGAACCAGATGTATCATTATGATGTATGATACATCTGGAATCAGATATAACATTTCCACGATTTATGCCTAGTTTTACTCCCCGTAATAATTGAATCTGTTACTTCTTAAAATAAAATTCTTTTCTGTTTTAAATATATCACTAGTTATATGTATCACGTTATAACATATGTATCATAAATTTAAAAATCCAGGGGTGTGATATTTAATTTTTAATGATTAGTGAGTAATTTTACGAAATGTATCATTGTGATACATCTGGAACCAGATGTATCATTATGATACATTTGAAACCAGATTTATCATTTTCATGATTTGTGCCTAATTTTACTCCCCATAATAATTGAATTTGTTACTTCCTAAAATAAAAATCTTTTCTATTTTAAATGTATCGCGTTATAATATATGTCTCACAAATTTAAAAATTCGGGATATGATGTAATTTAATAAATTGTTAGGATAAAATGTTATAACACTTAAACGTTCGGGGATTTATGTAAGTTACCCTATATATAAAGGAGAATTAAGACAATTATGATGTGGCATATTTTAATGGCCTCCATTCACATTTATCTTTTTTTGACATCTTTTCTATTTTTTTTCTTTATTTTCTACTTAAAAGGTTAAACAATATACTACCCTGTTGAGGGTGATTAATAATTATTGTAAGTAAGCTAATGAAATTGAAAAGTCCCCATCAACTTTATAGTCTGTACTAAGGGTGTTAAGTGGGCCGGGCCGGGTCAATCCGGAACTGACCCGTGAAGTTTTATCGTATTGAGGGTCGATCCGGTTCTGGGCTTGGTTAAGTGGGCAGGGCCGAGTCCGGGTTCGATAGTAATTTTTTTAAAAACAACCCTGAATTGGCCCACTTAGTTCAACCCGGTCTAATCCATCTAAATTCGGTCAAATTCGATTAAAAATTCGGTCAAAACCGGTCAAAAACAAAAAAAAAGAGTTTTTTTCCAATATACACTATATATACCCACCTATATACATTTTAAATACGTTAAACAATATATATACACTATATATATGGTATATACTACATTAGAATTTAAAAAATATATACACATATACACAATTACAAATATAAACGTAACACTCAATATATATGACCATACGTACTACTTTAAATAAAATATATACTACAGTATATATATACTACAATATATATATATATAGTTATATACTAATATATAAAACATATACACATGTATACGTTAAATATATACGTCTATAAAAAATATATACACATATATACACACCATTCAATATATATGTACTACTTTAAAAAAAACATATACTACAATATATATACACTACAATAAATATATATAGTTATATACTAATTTATAAAACATATATGTATGTATACGTTAAATATATACTACTTTAGAAGATATATTCACATATATACGCACCATTCAATACATATATATACTAATTTAAATAAAACATATACTACAATATATATACTACAATATATATATATATAGTTATATACTAATTTATAAAACATATACATATGCATACGTTAAATATATACGTCTATAGAAGATATATACACATTTATACACACCATTCAATATATATGTACTACTTTAAATAAAACATATACTACAATATATATAAACTACAATATATATATATATATATATAGTTATATACTAATTTATAAAACATATACACATGTATACGTTAAATATATACATCTATAGAAGATATATACACGTATATACGTACCATTCAATATATACGTACTGCTTTAAATAAAATTTACTACAATATATATACACTACAATATACACACACACACTATATATAGTTATATACTAATTTATAAAACATATACACATGTATACGTTAAATATATACTACTTTGAAGATATCTACACACATATACGTACCATTCAATATATGTACTACTTTAAATAAAATATACTACAATATATATACACTACAATATACACACACACACTATATTTATAGTTATATACTAATTTATAAAACATATACACATGTATACGTTAAATATATACGTCTATAGAAGATATATACACATATACACGTATCATTCAATATATATGTACTATTTTAAATAAAACATATACTATGATATATATACTATAATATATAATTATATATATAGTTATATATTAATTTATAAAACATATAAACATGTATACGTTAAATATATACGTCTATAGAAGATATATATACACATATATAAATTAATAATACTTGATAGTAAATTAATTATATATTAAAACTAAGTTTTAATTAAATCCAACTTTTTAAAAAAATTAACCGGGCCGGGCCAACCGATTAACCAGCGGGCTTGGGCCGATTTTGGTCCCGATCGAGTTAACCAGGCCCAAAATAAAAAATAATCCAACCCAAAATTCGATACCCTACAGTCCGTGAGCTGATCGCACCGAGTTTGTTTAGTGGGCCCGGCCCGTTTGACAGGCTTAGCCTGTCCATTGTGCCATCTCTCCATTATCAAATTAGCACATGGAAAAGATATCTCATTTCTCTTATAATTTAGGTATTTTTTTTTGTTTTTATTTCTTCTTTGTTTATTATTTTATATTAGAAATTTTTTAACTTCGTTTATTGTCTTTTTTTCGAAAGAAAATTTTATTGTGATTTTTCATAAGTTTTTGATGAATTAGGACGTTATTGCCTGCAAGTTTGAACAAGTAATCAACATTTTATCATTAATTCATGGTGTTAATAGACAACATTTATTTGTTGCACTTATCTACACATAGCGTAAGTGATTGATCATCTGCTAGAGCAAAATAGGTGGATGAATAAGTCCATATTGTTCTTGAGATTGTGAATTAATTTTGTTATTATCAGTATTTTGTACTTTAAATTATGCTTTGAGTGATAAATAATTAAATGATCTTAATTTAAGTGCTTTACCTATGAATGACAGGTCTTTGCATAGGAGTTATTATTTTTCTACTAATAGAATTTTTTCATCATTTACCTTCTTCCACAATTTTCTACTAATAGAATTTTTTCATCATTCACCTTCTTCCACAATTTTAAATGCTAATTAGAATTTGCATTTAAAATATATAATCTTACTTAGAATAAAGTATTATTATTATATATAAAATTGGAGATAAACAAAGTGATATGGCACCTCACTATGACCAACATTACTATTTATTTTTTTGTGAGATTTTTGATAGTTTTCATCAATTTTTTCCTTCAAATATCATTTAAATAAAGGCTTACTATGTGTATTAACTGTTAAAGGAAAAAATATTTCTGCATTGAGTTTTCAGGTAAAGAAATTGATATTTCTACATTAAAACTATTCTAAATTCATTAGAATTACACATTCAGAAAAGAATGAATTGAATAATAAAATTTCTCTCATTTTCAGATACTAAATGGAAGAAAAATGATGCTTTTGCAAATTATATTATGATACAATATAAGAGATTGGAGAAATGTACGAAACAACAAATGATTGGTGTTGTGAAGACGAAGTTGCACGTTGGCATCGACGGACCAATAAGTGATCCACATGGAGCATCAACTATTCAGTATCATCGGACTTTTTTTTTAATTTCATTTTGGTGAATTATTCTTCAACATGGTGAGCACGTATCTAAAAGTACTGACGAACTTTATTTATAAGTCTGAAAGTGTGAAATTGTGTTTGAAATGTATCATCTGTGTATGGTATCTATATTGCTTGGACCTTTTTTAAAAATACTGACGTATTCTTCGAAAGTGTACTACTTTTGAAGGATTCGATACATATGCATTGATATTTTTAAAGAGTTCAAACAACATAGTGTAAAGTCTCTTTTCGAATTTGATTTGTGCAAGTAATTTCAAATATACATAGCAGTTAGATGAGTGTGTGAATATTTGTGGTAAGTTAAAATTGCACTGCAACGAAAAGAGTGAGTATTCACTTCGATATGTGTAATTAAAATTGTGCCAAGTGTGCCTGTCAAGAATGTGGATATCAATGACACGTGTGTGTAGTGTATACGAATGTGACTTGTGTTGTGTGTTTAAGGTGGCACTATGATTAATTAATTTTGTCTCATATCATTTATTTTGTTTTTTAATTACCATTTGTGAGATTATAGAAAATATATATTTGCAGAATATGAAATTAAATGGTAAAATGTGTTATCCTATCATAAAATCATTTATCAAAAGAGAGTATTAAATACCAGTCAATGAGATTGATTTGTACTCCAAAAAGTTGTTAAGAGAAGACTAAAAGACTAGATTATTAGTACTAGACTTCTCCTTTTTCTTATTAATTAGTGAAGGAAAACTTAGTCCCTTTCAATTATTCATTCACTCTTTCTCGTATAATGCATTTTTATATTGTTTAATTAAAGTTGAAATGTTCTTAATATTTGTTAATCTCACTAAAATTTATCCTTTTTAAAATTTTAATATTAGGCAAGATCATCAAGTAAATTTAATAGACTCTTTTTTTTTGGTGAATAAGGATTAATACATTAAAAATTAAAGAGTAGCATTACAGGAGATCATTTGAGGACCCGGGGAAGTCCTCTCATTAATCTGAGTAGTGGCATAATTTAGGTTAATTACATTATCAGTAGCAATTTTTCTAAGGAAAACATTTCCTCGATTGTCTGCTGCCAAGGCTTCTACTGCACATATAGGAGGAATTGTCAAAATCTGTAATTGATCAAAAGAAGTATTCCAGTCCCCGTCCTAGCTAGTATATCAGCGATCCTATTCTTCTCCCTGCAAGTGTGCCTCAAGAGTGGGGTTCCCAGTACCTGCATTAAGCACCTGCATTCCAAAATGATATTACAGTAGCCAAGATGGTTAGAGGATATCATGTCAATGGTAGTAGATGAGTCCGAGTTGATCTCAAGTGGAGAAAGCAGATTAGTAATAGTTATTCTAAGGCCTTCAAAGATATCTAATAGCTCAACTTGTTGTGCATTAGTGTGAGGGACATTCTTGGTGAATCCCATAATCCAGTCTCCCTTATAGTCCCTAAAAACACCTCCTATCCCACCAGGTCCGGATTGGGATTTGACACTTACATCAGTATTTAGCTTATAGGAGCCTTGATTAGGAGGTTCCTATTTAAGATAAATAGTACTTGTAGGATTATTTGTAGGACTAGTGATTTCGGTAATAAGGGAATATTCAGTGGCCCATGCAAGAGTCTTTTCCACTAATATGGGAATGTTTTTGTTGTTGAAAAGGTTATCATTTCTGGGAAGTAGGATGTTCCACATACAAAAAGAAAGGATGGAATCCCAATTGTACCAGTCGTTAAAGGGATTTTTTCTAAGGATCTCCCCAGTCCTGGTCCAATTAGAAGCATTGATCATAGTAGAAGTTAGAGAAACAACGACAGTACTGCTGCATGCAATACTATTCCAGAAACTGACAACCTTAGGGCATTGAAAGAAGATATGAGTGGTGTCTTCCTACTAGTTTTGACAATTCTTACATAAGGGAGAGACATCAAGCCCGATATGGTTGAGATATCTTCCAGTTGGGAGCCTGTTGTGGACAAGGAGGCACATGAATGTTTTAATCTTACTGGGTGTCCTAAGTTTCCAAATCCAGAGATAATCAACAGGGTCAGGTTGAAGGGGTAGTGTTGTTTTTAAGGATCGTGTAAGCACCATTGAGTGTAAACTTTCCATCCGGAGTGTTGTCCCAGATGAGTTTATCCTCTTTGTTTCTTAAGGGAGGGAGGTAAGTGTTAGTGATAATGCACTGCAAATCATGAGGCAGAATGAAAGAAACACAATTAAGGTTCCAAGAGCCCTGATTATGAATTGTCTTACCTGTAAGCTTGTCTTCGCCTTTATTAAGGAGGACTTCAATGCAATTTCTAATGGAATTATGGTTGGGGATCCATTTGTCCTAAAAAAAATTGATTCTTTATCCCTAATAGGCCACCCATCTATGGTTTTTGAGACAGTTTTCCATTCCTCCTTTATACATTTCCAAGTTCTGAAACAAATTCTTTGTTTGGGATTTGGGTAGAGCTGTCTACAATACTTATGGCAGAGAGTTCTTACCCAAAGGGTTTGGGTATTATTATACATCATCCAGGAGAGGCTGGCATGGGAAACTTTATTTTTTAGCTTACTTTTTTGAAGTCCCAGACCTCCCATCATTTTGGTTTTGTAAATTTTGTCCCAACTAAGGAAATGGATCTTTTTTTTCTAGTAGTGCTACCACAGATGAAATTTTTTGGATTTGGTTGATGGAGCTGTTGATTTTGTGGGGTATTTGGATATATTGCATTACATGGGAGGGAATGCTGCTAAGAGTGGATTTGGTGAGAACCAGTCTACCAGCCATGTTCAATATTTTTGATTTCCAGCCAGCTAGTCCGTTATGGAAGTTGTTAATAACAAACTGAAAATCACTGTTGGAAGGTTTTGAGTGGAAGATAGGGAAACTGAGGTATTTTCCAAGGATGTCACTACTGTTGATGCCAAGGATAGAAGAGTAGGAAGAAATTGCTTCAGCGTTGAAATTTGATGAGAAGACCACCTTTGATTTGGTTAGGTTGATCTTTAGGCCAGAAAGGGTGCAGAAAACATTAAAGTATTGTTGATGGTATGCAAAGCTTTTTGGAGTGGATTTTAAGAAGAGAGTTAAGTCATCTGCAAAGAAGATATGGGAGATAAAAGGACCGTGGTGGGTGATGCTTATAGGTTTCCAAACTTTTGAGTGAATTAGTGAGTCAATTTCTCTGGAAAGTCTTTTCATATAGAGAATAAAGAGATAGAGGGATATGAGATCCCCCTATCTAATTCCTCTGGTTGGTTTGAAATTGGTGAATTTGGAACCATTGATGAGAATTGAGATTGATGAAGAAGAGACACAGGACATAATGATTTTGATAAGATTTGGGGGAAAACCAAAGAGATTGAGGGTGTCCTTGATGAAGGACCATTCTATTCTATCGAAGGCCTTTTCAAGATCAATTTTTAGAATCATGTTACCCTGTTTTCCCTTTCTCTTTTTGAAGTGGGTTATGTATTCCTGGATAATGATGGCATTGTCAGAGGCTCTTCTATTTGCCATAAAATTGTCTTGGCTGGGTCCAATGATGTTGGGAAGGAAAGACTTGATTTTAAGAACAATAATTTTGGTGATTAACTTGTAGAGGGTATTGCACAACCTAATAGACCTAAAGTTTTTGATGTGACAACTATTTGGGCACTTGGGAATAAGGCAACTGAGGGTCTCATTTGTGGTTGGGTTCATAGTGCATGTTGTGAAGGTGTTTTTACAGAAAGTAGTCACCTTCTCCTTCACTATTTCCAGTATCTTTGAAACAAGAGAGGATGAATCCTATCAGGACCAGGTGATTTGGTGGGTTTGAAGGATTTTAGTGCATTAATGATCTCAAAATCCCTTAAAGGGGCATTTAGCAACTCAGCTTCAGTACTACTGAGGATGGAGGTGTAATGCCCACTATAAGATAAAGAGGATTGATGAAGGTTAGGAGAAGAAATATGGTCAGTGGTATAGAGGTCAATAAAGAAATCAGTGATGTGGCTGATAACGCGGGTAAGGTTACTAATCTAGGTACCAGCTTCATCCTTCAGATTGAGAATTCTATTCCTTCTCCTCCTGTTGATGGAAGAAGTATGAAAGAATTTAGTATTTGAGTCCCCTTGGGTTAACCAGTTAATTCTTGATTTTGTCCTCCAAAAATCCTATTCAAATTTGAAAAGGTTATCATACTCTGATACGAGGTCAGATTCAAGATTTTGGAGGAAAAGGCTGTGGGGGTAGTGAGGGGACTTCTGAATCTCTTTAATTATGGGCAACAACCTTATCATGTTTTGAAAAATGTTTCCAAAAGACTCCTTGTTCCAATGAGTGGAATTCTTTTGAAGGTTTGAAATAGCCTCAAGGATGAGATTAGAGGGGTCAAAAGGAGTTGTAGACAACACTATTGAAGTTAGGGTGCTTGCACCACATAGGTTCTATCCTAAAGGGTCTATTGAGACTGGTTGAGTTTTGCCCAGGGAGGCTGACCAGCAAAGGGCAATGGTCAGAGTGGGTCCTAGGAAGGTGAGTGATGTTGGTATCAGGATGCTTGGTTATCCAGAGGTTGTTTGCTAGACAACTATCAAGTCTTTCAAGAATAAGACTTTCATCTTTTATACCTTTTATTAATCCAAGTATATTTACTACCCTTATAACCTAGGTCTACAAGTCCACTCTAGTTAAGACAGTTCCAGAACAGGCTAGTTCTATTAGAACTGGTGTTGTTTCCCCCAAACTTCTCCCTGGCTTGAAGAACTTCATTAAAGTCCCCACTAAGAAGCCATTAGATTTTGCAGTTTCGAGAGAAAGATATGAGATTCTCCCTAAGAGAGTTTCTAAGTGAGTAGTCAATACTAGCATAAATTGCAGAAAAAAACCAAGAGTGGCAAGTGGGGAGTACCTTAACCCTGATTCTCTTAACTTAGTCATTGTCCTTATAGTCAACCACCCTAGTTTCCTCTAGATTAGGCTTTCTTAATTCTCGAAGTCTTTGACTCTTCTATTGACTGTTCTAGGGCTATTGTCTCCCATTTATCATTATCTTGCTTCTTGACATGACATAATAATGGAAGGTTTTAAGTTATTATTACACGACGAGCGATGAGTCATGAGTGAAGTGGAGGTCCAATTCAACAATGTTTCCTCCAATTTATCTTCCATGATATTTCCTTATTCCATCCTCGAGACAATACAGGTTTTGAAAAATGATTGGTAGAGTCCAGTTTTACTACTAGTCATTTTCCTTTTCTTGTAACAAAGTTATAGTCAAGAGAGGTATCTTTTATTCTCGTTGATCTAGTGAAGTGGGTTCATTTGTCAACATAGAATAGTTTCTATTACCTGTAGAGTAAAAACAACTCAAAAGATGATGTGTTAGACTCTGTTAGTAATAAGAAAAGAAAGATGTTAAGGCAGGAAGTGAACACATAAAGTTGTTTTTCATCTCATACTAATTGATCCATGGAGTAATGATGACTCGAGAAATTCAATGAATAGGATTTTATTCGATGATATGGATAAGTGAAATTTATCAGAAAGTTTTAACTCTTCTTCTCCCTTCACGAAAGTGGAGGACAACAGATTTTTTGAAGATAGGGGTTGGGCCGAAAGGCTGCCTACGTATCTCACGGCGGAGAAATCAGGCCCTACATAGTTTGAAACTATAATGGCTTTCTGATTCTAAATTGAACTTTCCTAAAATGGTAACGATTATTTTGGAAGTTTTAAGAATGACTGCAGACTTTTCTGAGAAACTTGGGAGACTTGGAGTATGTTTGGTCGGATTTTTGTATAGTGGGGTATATTTCTGCCTAGAGATGCTCTATGGAAAATGGGATTGGATCAATTCTACTTTAATTCAAATCAACATAGCACGTATAAGCACATAAATAGTTATATAACACAATCATATTGTAATAAACGTGCATCCTAATTGGGTGACCCTTTTGAGCCACGGGTTGGCCTAACGTATTTGAAGGGAAGTATATGATTTTTTAAACCAATCCATTATCCCCCCAAAACCTTCATAGGTGTACATAGATGGCATAAATGCCTACAAAATTTGCACAAAAGGGATACAATCTTTAGGAAAAAGGAAAATAACAAGGGAAAAAGAACAATGTCCCGCCAGGGGATAAGAAATACTAGTTCCTGAATGCTCTTCTATCGACCTTCGCCCTCTTAGCTTTGTCCACTTCTTGTCATTGGCGACATTCATTGATGATCAAGTGATTTTTGTAAAACTGTGCTCTAGATGCAACCGTCCAAATCAATCAATTTCTTGCTTGGATTGCTTCAATTCCACCCTCAATTGGTGTATGATTGAGACATCCTTACACGAAAGTAAGAAAAACAAGTCTTCTCCTGACCCCTAAAGGATAATGGATTGGATTAAACAAACATATATTTATTCAACACATAAATATGATTCGTCTGTAATTGACTTGGGGTCAATAGACGTAGGGCAAGTTTTCTAATGGGCCCAATAACTCCTTCGGGTATTGGATCGTCTTATGCCTAAAAAGGTTTTGGTTTAGCTCTATCCTGGGTGTCTAGAGTTGGTTTAAACTAGGTTCCTAAGCGGACAACTTGGATTTGGAAATACGAACAACCATCTGATGCCTCACGTGCTAATAAACCGTCGTATTTCCAATACTTTATTTGGAGTTGAACAACAGGGGTCGGGACATCCACAAAACCCCAAAATAATATAATAATCAATGCGGGATTATGCTATGAGATGCAATGATTAAATTTTGTAAAATCGAAACATATATACACATAAACAATTTAAACAGTTAGTCTAAAGATGAAATCAAACATTTGGTTAGAACGTTGTTAGAATCCCCAGGGGAGTCGCCATTTCTGTTTTGTGAAAATTTTGACTTTTGAGACCGCCACTTAATTTATTTGAAAAGAAATTAAGAAAACTTTTATATACTTAGATGATTCAAATAGAAAAATCATTCAAGTTTAGAGATTCTAGGTAAGCGGGTCCTATTAACATTTTAGAAAGGTATTTAAGGCACCTAAAATGTCCGCTAACCTGCGGTTATTCAGACTATTTGAAAAATAATTTCCTTTTGATTAACTTCTAAAATAAAAGTAGGATGTTGAAAAGAACTTGATTAAGGAGTATTTTGAAAGTTTTTGCAAAAGCAGTTTCTAGCGACTTAGTTAGGGGTTTAACTAAGTTCACAGGAACACAAGGCAAATAAACATAGAAAAAAGGAAAAGAGGAAAAGATAAATGATTAAGGCTCTTAAGCCCAAATCCATCAACCCTGTCCTAGTCTAATTGGGTTTTCGACCCATCTTCACCTGTCTTAATCTAGATTTTGGGATTTGTCCCATAACCTGTCCTAAACTAAATGTTTGAGCCCCTTTTAGCCCAAAACCCGCTTTACCTGTGTTAATTTACAACTTTGACTTTGAGGCCCAAATAAATGAATAATGAAATAAATGAATAAATAAATAAACAGTAATCGAAAAAGAAAACAAATAAAGATGAGATTTTCAAGTCTCTTAACCACTTCAACGATGGAATTTTAACCTATTTTCCTTTTTCTGACTTCTCGTATCCATATGCCATGCAATTGACTCTCGGAGTTAATTTGATAGAAATGGTGGACCCCAATGGACCATGAAGAAATGCGAGGATAAATTGAATCCATTTTTGGACTCGAGGCAAATGGTACATGTAAAGAAAAAGGGTAAGGATTAGAACCTAATAAAAGAGAAACTAATGCTACCGATGTTGAAGAAAAATAGAAAATTATCTAAAATGCTTCATAAAACAAGACCTCTCAAAGAAAACACAAGACAATAATATCTGTTATCTTGTCCTCTTTGACAAATTAAAGTCGAACTTTTTTTAGAGAGAAACTTGACTTCACAGAAAGGTATATTTAGGAGTAAAATTATCATGATCTTCAATCGCAAATAAGTTAATTTTATGATAGGAATATGCACGTTTAAATAACTCAAACCATCCTAATCGAAGCAAAACATAATAATTCACACTAGAAACATGATCTATTCTGCTATGCACAAGAAGAGATGAGACAGTCAAAACCGTTTCTTACAAATTAAACCAGTTATTTCAAACCTCTTATTCCACATATATCACAAAGAAATGAATTAAAAACAATAAATCATTCGATGAAAATTCTTCAACACAAAACAGAAGCTACAAAAACACTTAACAACTTTACATTTTAAGATAACGAAAGATAGAAGAAACAACAAAATCAATCTTTAAGCAATGCAACAATAAATTCTCACTTCTTTTCCCAGCCCAATAAAACAAAAAGATAGAAAATTCGCAATTATACGAAGAAAATAAAGGAATATTTGGGGAAAAAATCTCAAAACAGGAAAATAGAAAAGTGGAGAAGCAAGAGTGAAATACAGTAGAACAAAGAACCCATAACCAAAAGTCCCTTTTGTATCCATAAGCAATGAAGCAGGTAGCTTCAACTATTTTGTCAAACTCAACAAAGAAAAAAAATGTCAACAACATTGCAAGTTTAACAGAATCAAAAGAGCAAAGATGACAACTTCATTAAAGTAATAAAAAGAAGTCAATTTTTCAAGCAATACAACCAGAAACTCCTACTCGTTATCAACACAATAAACAAAAGACAACAAATTTACAATTCTAAACTTTTTTTTCAAAGCAGAGAAATATTTAACAACTTACATTTTCAACAAAATCAGCAGACCAAAACAACAATACAATAACCAAAATCTTACGACCTTCGAGGCTTTTGACAATGAATAATCCCAGCACCTATGATTACAACTACAAAGCGACTAATATGAAAAATGAGATGAAGGAGAAAATGATGATAAAATTAAAAGAAAAAATATGTTTACCTCTTTTGTAGCAGCAAAACGGGATCACGAGCTTCGTCGGAATCAGCCATCACCAAAAAACGTTATCGTCAACTCGAAATCTTTGATCAACCGACAAATTTCATGAAACAAAAATTTTAGCCAAAAAATGGACTATGTTTTTGCTTAAAGGGGTTTCCCCCTTTCAAGACCCGTCTTTCTTGCTCGACAGTGAGCCTTTACATAGGAGAAATTTTGGAGTTGAGAAATGGGTTCTATCAATGTGGGACAAAAAAAATTCAAGGGGTTATTCCAGAATTCCAATTTCTAAGGAATCTCTTTTGAATTTTGAATTTTGAATTTGGATAAGGTTTGAGGGAGAGGAAAATCATACGAATTCGTATGATTAACATTGTCTTACCAACTGTTCTCTTTTTGGAAGGTTCATTGGAGTTGTGCTGGATTCAGATCGGTTCACCGAATTCGGGTAGAGAAGAGGGGTTCGGTCGGGTCAAAGCTGTTGGTCGGAGTCGGTTTGGATTATTATCGGATTTTGGCTGACTTTTGTTATGTGTATAGGATTGTTGAACCTGTCGGTTGTTTACTGAAGGCTATTGAAGAAAGAGTAAGATGGGCCGGGTTTTCTTTTGTGTCGTTGGGCTGCTGAAAATAAATAAATAAAAAAATAGGTTGGTGGGTTGGCTGTTATTATTGAAGAAGGATCAAGTGTGTGGGCCGGGTCAAGGGATTTGTTTGGGCTTATTTAGTTGAACTTAAATTTTTAAAAAGGGAATGGGGGCTGAACTTGACTTTGGGGGCTATTTAAGACCTGATCCCAATTAAAATTAGGTTTGAGCAATTTATTAAATAGCCTATTGATAGAATTATAGTCAATTGTGTTTAAATTTTAACCTAAATAAAAGTTAATTGGCCAATTGTATTTCAATTGTGGCCAAATTGACCTTAATTAAAGTCAAATTTAATAAATTGACCAAATTAAATCAAGATTTGAAATGAGTTAGCAACTAGTTTAATTCCGTGCTTCTTGCTTTAATAAGATCAAACAAATATTTTCCAAATAAATTTCTTTCAAGAATAAATTACATTTAAATCAAAATTCTAATCATTTAAATTTATTTTCAAGATAAGGCTTGGTTAAAATCCGATATTTTAAAATAAATATTTAAGTAACAAAATTATAAATTTTTGTATAATTGAATACGATAATATATAATCGCTACTTAAAATGATAAATTTATCCAAATAAATACTTTGAATTTTTTTTATTCAGATAAAATAAATATCGTAATTTTATTCAAAAATCGAAGAAACTCAAAAATAAACTTAGTCGTGGAGGGCAAATTAGGTGTCAACACTCGATGCTAGACAAAACATTGTCAATCGTGTGGGTCCTTTGAATCATGCTCCTGAGACTTTGTGCACTAATAGTGCAAGACTTTCTGCTCTTAACTTGGGTCCCAACAGTGTTCATTAAATTTGGGGGTGAGACCTTCTTTTTAGTGGAGCTATCGATGCTTCCGATGTCTGCTCCGGCCACCTTAGGTGCCATATTGTTATTCTCACTATTCGAGTAGGAAGGGGTTGTAGGAAGTTTTGAGTACTTACTTGGAAATGCTTCTAACTTTCTTTCCTGGATCGGCTTGGGCTTCCTTGGTGTTCTCCTCTTGTGGAGATTCACCAGTTTTCACATGCATTTTGTTGGGTTATCTTCTGCTGTCAAGGAAGTTGAGAAACTTAGGTCTTGTATTTTTTGTAAGTTTGGGCTCGAGGAATAGTTCTGGAGTGTATGACCCACTCTACCATATTTCGTGCAAAGGATTCCTACCCCCTCATATTCCACTGTTTGCATGTGATTCTCGATGGTTTCCATTTTCCTCACTAGGTTTTCTAGGGGTATTTGTATGCAAATTCGCGCATACCTACCTCTTAGAGTAACTGATGTACATGAATCGATTCTTAGTAGTAACCCTAGTTTCATGCCAATTCTCTCGAGGATCTGTTGGTCGTAGAACTTCATTGCGAGTTGAGGTAGTCGGACCCAAATTGCAATGTGGGTTAGTGTTGAAGTGCACGGGACAAAATTTGGTTCCCACTTAGTGACTGATAGAAAGCCTCCTACGACGAACCAAGGTCCTTCATGGAGGGCTTTCTTCATATTTTCCTCTTTGTGGAACTTGACAGTGAAGAATCCGTATCCCAGGTCAATTAAGACTAGTGGTCTCAAAGGCTTTCATAGATAATTGATTTTTGATTTGAGTAGTTGATGGAAAATTTTCCTTCCTAGCAATTTGACAATAACGGTGAATCTCCATGGTCAGTAGATGCGTTCTTTGTCCTGATCGGAGAGAAAGATTGGTTCTTCCTTAGATCTGCTCTCTTGTAGTGTAGAAGAGGGATTTATTTGGTATGATTTATTATGATTTGTGATTTTATCCGTCAAGATTTCCTTGAAGGACTGGTTTGCCGGTGAGGGGTCTATTTCTATGGAGGTATCTATGATTGGGGGATTTGGCTGTGGGTCAAGTGGGCGTAGGTCCAACATTGTGTCGGAGCAGTAAATATGCTATTTTTGGATTTATATCCTTCCCCTTTAACAGACTCTTTTATTATTGTGGGAAGCGCGATCAAGTTCCCTAGTAGTGGATAAAACAGCCTATTCATAGAATAATGCATAAACCTATGATATGATTGTATGAATTCATATAATGGAAATAAGTAAAAGCCTAAGCTTTTTTGTTGTAGAAATAGTGGTTCACTCAACGCATACATTTGTGGGTATAACTTCTTAAAATAAAAATTCATTTTGGATGTAAACTGTTTTTTTATTAAAAAAAAAGTAAAATTACACACACACAGAGATCGAATAATCAGGTTAGTTAGGTGAGTTTGTAAAATACCCACTTTGAAAACTTATTTAAGTATTTAAACGCAAGTCTTCAAAAATTAAGTATTTAGACACTAGGATGTCATCATCACTTTTAACATACAACCCAAACACACAAGTTTTAAACTTTACACTTTAGTCCCCCACCTCATCCCGAAAATATTTAATATTTTTCAACATTTTTCATATTTCCACAGTTTTTCATATTTCTCTATTCTAATTAAAAAAATAGCCCAAAAAGGCACCAAAAGAAGCTTTCCTTTTTCACCTATACTTTTCAATTTCGGCGACTTTTTCGGCCATTTTTTCGGTGAAATCTTGCTCATCACAACTGAAAATCTCCATTCTTGGTCATTGCCTCCATTGTTGTTTCACCTTTTTAGAAAAAAAATTATAATTTTTTTTTCACCAATTTACTAGCTTAAAAGCTTTCCAAATTCACTTAATACCTCGTTATTAGATATATTTCAGTAGTTTTGAAGTCCTACACATACATTTCACCATCCTAGATCTAGGAGGACATCAATTATATCCAAAATTCATTCATTTATATTTTTGTACAAAGGTTTTTATACTAGTCATCAATCAGTTAAAGACTGATACCTTAATCTATTATCGATTAGTGTGGTCTATAATGACAGTAGCTGAAGTAATTATTGCGGGTGATGATTATATGAATGTATGGGAGGAGGTTCCCAAATATTAGAAGTGAAAATCATCTAGCAAGGATACTATACCCATCCCACTGCATCGCAATAGTTTATACGATGACATGGTTCGAAGCATAATTGAGAGTGGAGAATTAGATTGTGAGCCAAAGAACATTGTGATTGTCTAACTAATGAATGGGGGGGGGGGAATACATCCCACATTCATAGAGAATGATCGGCATTTGTACTTTTACATGTTGGATGTCGCTGGCGATGGCTCTAGGCCATTACTGAGAATAAATATCGTCTCGGGGTCTCCAACAATTCCGCCACCACACCCGACAATCGACGAACATAATTCATTTGAAGATGGGAGTTTGAAGAGTTTGAATGTTCATCCAATGGATACGAAAAATTGAAGATCCTAAATTTTTTTAAGAAGAGAGCGAAGGGTGTGGATCGGGATCACAGTCCAACCACACCTTCTCCGATGAAACTAATTTTCATATAAAATAAATATTTATTAGCAAGGAGGAGCTGAAATTGTTGTTGAACGTAGCATTGGTGAAAAATTCTTTTAATTATGCTATGTTGAAGAGTTATAGAAAATACTTCAAGGTGAAATATGTATCTCCTAGTTTCACATGGATCTTTGAGAGGCTGAACATGGACGCCCAACACCTTGATCACCCCCACCATCCCGTTAGTTTAGGATTTAAATTTAATGTCTGTGTAGTTGTAGTTCACTGTAAAGAAACTTTCATAATTAGAAATTTTGTTAGATGAAAGCTTCTTTCTTTTGTTCTTTTTGCTCATATTTTGGTGTTGATATTATGTTAAACTATGTTTCAATGAACTAATGAAATGAACTATTTTCTATTTCCTACATATTGTTTCTACTTGAATTTTATAATTTTATTGTTGTTTGAAATTTACAATTTTGTTAGAAGATGAATGAAACTGTCTATCATATATATATGCTCATGAAAAATAAATTGAGTCTATAAGTGATTATGTAGATTTACACAAAATTAATTGCAAGATCAATGGGGTATATGATTGAGCGGGATCATTATCTATGTGTACCTATCTATTTAATCGATGAATTCCATTATGTGGGTTGGCGTAATGGTATACAACATTAGTACATAGTCAAAAATATAAATAATTAAATAAATCGAATTGAATTGAGGACCATCGATTGTGTCCAGTGTAAATCATAGACCGCAATTCTTGTAAATGATATACCGTATTGGTTTATTGCCCTTACAAGCATATTGTGAAAAAAGAAGATATTTAATTAATAAAAAATAAATTATGAATTTTATGCAATTAAATTAGCTTAAGCAAGTTATGTAATCGTATAAGAGTCCATGTAAATTGAAGAAGATGATCAAAGATGTATGAGAATGGGTAATGATTGTACAATCAACAACCTCAAGGTGATGTTTACCCAAAACACAAGTATGTTGTGAGGAATTCATTTGTTCAACCACAACTCATCACCTAACATCTTTTATCATCGTTTTCAGTTTACGTGGACTCTTATATGATCACATGACTTGTTTAAGCTAATTTAATTGCATAAAATCTAATAATTTATTTTCTATTGATTAATTATTTTCTTTTCACAATATATTCTAGTTATGGTTTATAAATATGTATCCTAGACTAGTTAGGTTATCATAGAAGTAGGGTATCGTATATGCTAGACTTTACTTAATTATTTACTCGATCGGATATAGTCTAGCATAAACTATGTGTAATACCCCGTAATTCCCTAGCATAATATAAGTCCCAGCACATTAGTATTCATATATGAAAATTTTGAAACACTCATTATTTTGAGTTTAAAGCCTGCCATTGCGTAGGAAATTCAGTTAGTTTTTCAACAATATAAAATTCATCTAAATCCGATAAACGAGTAAGAGGTTATGTCAATTTTAAGTTTCAGTCATTAAACACCGTTATTTTAACCCTTAGCGCATAGCGTAGGCAGCCTAAATGACAATTATCAATTTCCAGTGTGACTCCGCGATCATAGCGTGTCACGGAGCAGGCCAATTCCCCGTTTGTCAATTTCCAATGGGCCTCCACGACATGGCACATCGCAGAGCAGGCCAATTTAGCATCCACAGGCTTACCGCTATGGTGATTCATTGCGGCATTTTTCCAGGTCCCAATTGTCCCTTTTCCAGTGGCTTGGCACGATAGTGGCGCGACCAAAAATCGAGATTTCAGTTTCCAGCTTGTGTTTTTAAATTTGTTTAATGGTATTTGGGTCTTTTCTAAGCCCTAAACTCGTCCTAAACATGAAATTTAACCCCTAATTGACCGAAATACTCATTATTATTCACTTTCTCTCAAATAATTCAAGAACAAGAAACCCCAGCTCTCAAGAATCAAGGTCAAATCTCAAGAACTCTCCGTCAATCCTTTCAAATTCATCATCCCAGGTATGTTAGATGTTAATCTGTGGATCCCTTTCATCCATGGAGCCCAAGCAATCCTTTTAAATTATAAAATTGTGATATTTTCAAGTTATTATGTTTTAAATTATGATTTCACCCATGAATCTCCATGTACTATTGATTTTATACCATATTACCATAAAATTATTGTTATTATTCAATCTTCCATGTTTTAATATTATAATTTACTAAATTAAACTATGATTTAATGCTATTATGATGAATTCATGCTATTCCTACAAATTTCATGACATTTCTATGATTATTTTAAACCATGAACTACAAGTGTTTAATAAAATGCCTATAAGACTGATTTATATAATAAGAGCTTTTATGTTTTTATCTTCAAGCTTTTGTGTCCTTTCAGTAGCGTTGTTTTGAGTCCTGGGGTACTGAATACCTGAAAACCATAGCTGTTTATTTAGTACAGTCTCATTACATTACAGAATAGTCTTCAGATTATATTATGAGCATTATCAGGATAGTCAGGCCTAGTATCTTAATGTCTTTTAGTTGGGAGTAGGATTTAGCACTGAGCGAGTGTAGGGATGGAGGCTTCCCCGTAAGATAGGCAGAGTCATTAGTAGCAGTCCTTATATACCAGAACTACGTAGCCAGTGTAGGATATGAGTAGTCACCCGTCAGATTAGGCTTGACTATGTCACAGGGGTCACTCGTCAGTTCAGGCTTCACATCCTTAGTCCTTTGGACATTACATCAGTTTAGTAGATCCACACTGCCATTATTAGTACCCGTGGCATGATATTACCACTCTTCCAGCTGGGGTTACAGGTTGGACTCCGATTAGCTCAAATTGGGGAATGTCAGTTAGATGATACCTCTCACAGTCTAAGTCATAGTCTCAGTTACAGTCCCAGCTCTGCTATTCAGTCTTAGTGTTGTTTGACCAAAGCATACATATTTTAGTTATTTTAGTATTTTATTTTACAGATTTTACTCAGTTATGTTATATGCTTGGTCATGCATCCTCAGTATTTACAGATTTTCATGCATTATAAGTATCTACATATTCCATGCTCTCTACTCAGTACTCCATGCTTTATATGTATATCCCATTAATTATTAGTTCTGTTCATGAAACCATGCATATTAGCCTACCTCATTAAGCCTACCAGTACATTCAAAGTACTGATCGCATACCTTTTCTTTTGCGCTATGATGTCTCATATCATAGATACTGACGCTCAGTTCCCAGATCACACTTAGTCCCTCAAATTATCAGCAGTACAGTAGCAGTAGTGAGTCCTCATTATCCAAGGACAAATTATATTACTTCATGTATTTATCTTAGCAGTTAGTAGAGTTAGTTCGGGCTTGTCCCATCAACTCACAGTATCCAGTTTAGAGGCTTTTCAGACGCTACAGTTAGCTATTCAGACTATTCAAATTAGTATTTTTATCAGATTCATATGTCAATAGTTATTTCTTTATGAAAAACTTATGGTATTTCAGTTATTCTTCCGCATTTATGATTAAATTATTTAGTGCTCACAGCAGGTACCAACTCATTAGTTAGCTTGTGGTCTCTCGAGACCGTAAGCATCGTGTAACAACTAGGGGGTAGTCTTAGGTCGTTACAAACTTAGTATCAGAGCCTAAGGTTTTAAAGTATCGTAGAAAGTCTGAAAGTCGCGTCAGTAGAGTCTTGTGCATGGGTATGTAACGCTCCACACTTATGGATGAGAGGCTACAAGGCGTTTAGAAAAAGTTTTCCTTCTTTCAATATTCATGTCGTGCGAGTGAGCATGCCTCCCAAGAAGAACAAAAGAAGAATAGGAACTCAGCCAGCCCCTCAGCCCGTCCAGGCAGATCCTCTAGATGTGCATGTCTCTCACGCAGAATTCAGGGTTGTGTTCACTACTCTAGCGAACTCCTTAGCAGCCTAGAATGAATGGCCAATTGCTGTTTTAACCAACCCAGTGGCCAATACTGCTGCAAACAGAATTCGGGATTTCACCCGAATAAATCCTCCTTTTTTCACGGGGTCCAAGTTTGAAGAGGATCCACAGGAATTCTTAGCTATGGTTCAGAAAAGGTAACAGATGCTATAGGGGTGGCGTCTAGTCAGAGTGTCGAGTTGGCTGCATATCAATTGCAGGATGCAGCCCATACTTGGTTTAAGCAGTGGAAAGTTAATAGAGGTGTTAATGCATGGCCTATAGAATGGAAAGAGTTTGCCACGACTTTCTTGGACAAATTCTTTCCATTAGAGTTGAGGGAGGCCAAGGTGTTAGAATTTATTAATTTGAGGCAAGGTAGCATGAGTGTGAGGGAGTATTCCCTCAAGTTTACTCTGTTAGCTAGGTATGCTCCTCATTTGGAAGCTGTCAGTAGGTCTAATATGAGTAAGTTTGTGTCTGGTATATCTGATAGTATGATCAAGAAGTGTAGGATAGCAATGTTGATTAGTGAGATGGACTTGTCTAGGATGATGGTTCATGCTTAACAGATAAAGGAGCAGAAGATTAAGAAAAGAGAGAGAGAGAGAGGAAAGAAGAGGGCTAGGATCGGTATTTTTAATTTCAATTAGCCAAAGTCAAAAGGTGGTACCGTCCTCAGTTTTATCAGAGTTCTTCTGCCCCAGTACCTTCTTCAACCAGTGCCCCTGTACCCAAACTCAGAAATGATAATAGAGATAGTGCACCAGGATCTAAGCCCCAGGTCAGTGTTAGCAGTGCTCGTACCAATCCTTTATGTCAGAAGTATGGCAGACACCATCAGGGTGATTGTAGAGCGGGAAGTGATGTGTGCTTCGGGTGTGTCAAGCTAGGCCATCAAATTTGGGAGTGTTGGGTAGTTTCTCAGAAAGGTAGGGATGCACACCAACAGGGCCAGTCCCATCAGTCGTCAGCTCCATTCGGCCGCCCAACTCAGCAGGGTACCGCTTCTAGTGCTACCAGTGGTCAGCGTCCAAACAGATTATATGCTCTTCAGTCCCACTAAGATCAAGAAAATTCTCCTAACGTAGTTACTGGTACGTTACAGGTCTTTCACTTACATGTTTATGCTTTACTAGACCCTGGGCTTTTTTTTGTAACTCCATATATAGCTGTCAATTTCAGAGTCAGTCTCGAAAATCTAGCAGAGCTCTTTTCAGTGTCTACCCCAGTGGGCGTTTCCATTGTATCCAGACAGGAATATAGGAACTGTCCGATCACATTATTTCAAAAATTTACTTCAGTTGATCTCTTGGAGTTAGAAATGATGAATTTTGATGTCATTCTCAACATGGATTGGCTCCGCTCATGCTATGTCTCAATTGATTGTAGAAACAAAATAGTTCATATTCAGTTCCCAAATGAACCAGTCCTTGAATTGAGAGGTAGTACTACAACTCTTAGGGGTCAGTTGATTTCTTACCTTAGAGCCAGAAAGATGATATCCAAGGGGTGTGTCTATCATCTTGTACGAGTCAAAGACTCTAACTCAGAAACTCCTACTATTGAGTCAGTCCTAGTAGTAAATAAATTCTCAGATGTATTTCCTGAAGATCTTCCTGGAGTTCCTCCCGAAAGGGAAATCAACTTCGGAATAGACCTTCTCCCAGATACTCAGCCTATATCTATTTCTCCATACAAAATGGCTCCAGCTGAACTCAAAGAACTGAAAAAACAGTTGAAGGATCTCTCAGATAAGGGATTTATCAGACCCAGCATCTCCCTGTGGGAAACACCTATTCTATTCGTGCATAAGAAAGATGGTTCTCTTAGAATGTGCATAGACTACCGTCAGTTGAACAAGGTCATAGTCCAGAATAAATATCTACTTACTATAATCAATGACTTGTTCGACCAACTTCAGGGCTCCAGTTACTTTTCCAAGATAGACCTCAGATCAGGCTATCATCAGCTTAGAGTCAGAGAATGTGACATTCCAAAAACACCTTTTCAAACTCGGTATGGTCACTTTAAATTTCTAGTCATGTCCTTTGGTCTTACAAATGCCCCAACAACCTTCATGGACTTGATGAACCGAGTGTTCAAGCAATACTTGGACATGTTTGTCATAGTCTTCATTGATGACATTCTTGTCTATTGTCTTAGCAAAAGTGATCATGCAGACCATCTCAACATAGTGCTTTAGACTCTTAGAGCTTATTAGTTGTTAGCTAAATTTAGTAAATATAAATTCTGGCTAAGATCAGTAGCATTACTTGGTCATATTATTTCCGGTGATGGCATTAGAGTTGATACTCAAATGACTGAAGCGGTGAGAAACTGGCCTAGACCCATCTCTCCATCACATATCAGGAGTTTCTTGGGTTTAGCTGACTATTACCGTCGATTTGTTGAAGGGTTTTGTTCTATTGCATCCAATGTCCAGATTGACTCAGAAGAAAGTTAAGTTTCAGTGGTCAGATTCATGCGAGAAGAGTTTTCAGGAGTTGAAGACTCGACTCACCTCAGCCCTAGTCTTGACTCTACCAGACAGTTCAGATGGTTTTGTTGTGTACTGTGATGCATCTAGAGCAAGTTTGGGTTGTGTCCTCTTGCAGAGTGGTAAGGTCATAGCCTACGCCTCCAGAAAACTTAAGCCTCATGAGAAGAATTATCCGACTCATAATCTTGAGCTATCAGTTGTAGTGTTTACCTTAAATATTTGGAGGCATTACTTGTATGGAGTGCATGCATATGTGTTAATAGATCACAAAAGCCTTCAGTATGTGTTCTCTCAAAAAGATTTGAATTTGCATCAGAGAAGGTGGTTAGAGTTATTGAAAGATTATGACATGAGTGTTCTGTATCATCCAGGCAAGGCCAGTGTAGTGGCTGATGCTCTCAGTAGAATATCTATGGGTAGTGTAGCTCATGTTCAGGATTGTAAGAAAAAGTTAGCTTAGAAAGTTCATCAGCTTGCCCGACTAGGTGTCCTCTTAGTCGATTCAACAAAAGGTAGTGTGTGGGTGAAGAGTAGATCATAATCATCTCTAGTCTCCAAGGTGAAGGAAAAGCAGGATAGAGATTCCAGTCTCGTTAAGTTGAAAGAATCAGTCAGAGATCAGAAGGTGGAGGTTTTCTCCCAAGGGGGAGATGGTGTTTTGCGTTATCAGGGTAGATTGTGTGTGCCTGGTGTAGATGATTTGAGGCAATGAATTTTTGCAGAAGCACATGCTTCGCGTTACTCTATTCATCTAGGGGCCACTAAGATGTACCATAATTTGCGGGAGATCTATTGGTGAAGTGGGATGAAGAGAGATATTGCAGAGGTTGTAGCTAAGTGCTCTACATATCAGCAAGTTAAGGTTGAGCACCAGAAACCTAGTGGGTTCATGCAGGAGTTCAGTATTCCCATATGGAAATGGAAGAAAGTGAACATGAACTTTGTAACAGGTTTGCCTCGTACCCATCATCAGCATGACTCTATTTGGGTTATCGTAGACAGGATGACCAAATCAGCTCATTTTTTGCCAGTCCATACCTCTTATTCAGTCAAGGACTATGCCAATCTCTATCTCAGAGAGTTGGTCATGTTGAACGATGTTTCCTTATCTATCATCTCATATAGAGGTACTCAATTTACCTCTCACTTATGGAAAGCATTCCAAAAGGGTCTTGGTACCCAAGTCTACCTCAGTACAGCTTTCCACCCTCAGACAAACAGTCAAGAAGAAAGGACAATTTAGACTCTTGAGGATATGATGAGAGCATGCATTATTAATTTCAAGGGTAGTTAGGATGACCATTTGCCTTTGATTGAATTCACATACAATAACAACTATCATTCCAGTATCCGTATGGCTCCATTTGAGGCTCTCTATAGTAGGAGATGTAGATCTCCAATTGGTTGGTTTAAAGTAGGTGAAGCTTCAGTAGTAGGTCCTGACTTGGTGTTTGATGCCTTAGAAAAGGTTCAGTTGATCAGAGAAAGGCTTAGGGCTGCCCAGAGCCGACAGAAATCATATGCAGATATGAGGAGAAAAGATTTTGAGTTTGAGGTCGGTGACTTTGTGTACTTGAAAATCTCTACCATGAAGGGAGTGAAGAGATTCAACAAGAAAGGGAAACTTAGTCCCCAATATGTCGGTCCCTTCAGAATTCTCAATCGTTTCGGAAAGGTAGCTTACGAGCTTGAGTTGCCTTCAGATTTAGCCTCAGTACACCCAGTGTTCCATGTCTCATTATTGAAAATTGTATTGGTAATCTAGATGTAGTTGTTACCTTAGAAAGTGTAGATATTAAGAACAGTCTTTTCTTTGAGGAAGTCCCAGTCGAAATTCTTGATCATCAAGTTCGCAGACTAAGGAATAAAAAAGTTCGACTAGTCAAAGTTCTTTAGCGGAATCAGTCTGTTGAGGGAGACACTTGGGAAGCAGAGGTAGATAAGCGGACTAAGTACCCTCATCTCTTCTCCGCGAATCCAGATTTAGTATAAGGTACCAATCTACTTAAGATTTTCTTCTCTGTCATGCTCAGTTTCAGCAGCACATCATGTTCATGTCAGTCGTGCATTCATGAATCAGTTCAGTCATGCATTTTATGCATCAGACATGCATATACAGTGTGTAAGCTCAGTCCATCAGTTCCCTCAGCTTAACCAGTTTCATTCGGGGACGAATGATCACAAGAGGGAGATATTGTAACACCTTGTATTTCCCTAGCATAATCTAAGTCCCAATACATGAGTATTCGTATATGAAAATTTTGAAATATTCATTATTTTCATTTTAGAGCCTACCATTGCGTAGGAAATTTAGTTAGCTTTCCAACGATATAAAATTTGCCTAAATCCAATAATCGAGTAAGAATTTATGGCGATTTTAAGTTTCAGCTGTTAAACACCGTTATTTTAACCCTTAGTGCATCACGTAGGCAGCCCAAATGAAAATTATTGATTTCCAGTGTGACTCCACGATCATGGCGCGGCGCAGAGACACCAATTTTCTGTTTGTCAATTTCCAGTGGGCCTTCGTGATCATGGTGCATTGCGAAGCAGGCCAATTTGGCATCCACAGGCTTACCGTGATGGTGGTGCATTGCGGCATTTTTCTAGGTCCCAGTTGTCCCTTTTCTAGTGGCTTGGCGTGATAGTGGCGCATCGCACCAAGGCCAAAAATTGGGATTTCAGTTTCCATCTTGTGTTTTTAAATTCGTTTAAGGGTATTTGAGTTTTTTTTCCTAAGCCCTAAACTCATCCTAAACACGAAATTTAACCCTTAATTGATCTAAATACTCATCATTATTCACTTTCTCTCAAATTAAAAATATCCTCTTTCAACAACAAGAAACCCTAGCTCTCAAGAATCAAGGTCAAATCTCAAGAACTCTCCATCAATCCTTCCAAATTCATCATCCCAGGTATGTCAGATGTTCATCTATGGATCCCTTTCATCCATGAAGCCCAAGTAACCCTTTTAAATTATAAAATTGTGATCTTTTCAAGTTATGATGTTTTAAATTGTGATTTCACCCATGAATCTCCATGTAATATTGATTTCTTACCATGTTACCATAAAATTATTGTTATTATTCAATCTTCCATGTTTTAATATTATAATTTACTGAATTAAACCATGATTTAATGCTATTATGATGAATTCATGCTATTCCTACAAATTTCATGATATTCCTATGATTGTTTTAAACCATGAACTACAAGTGTTTGATAAAATGCCTACAAGAGTGATTTATAAAATAAGAGCCTTCATATTTTGATCTTCAAGCTTTAGTGTCCATTCAGTATTGTTGTTTTGAGTCCTGGGGTATTGCATACCCGAAAACCATAGCTGTTTATTTAGTCCAGTCTCAGTACATTATAAAATAGTCTTCATATTATATTATGAGCATTATCAGAATAGTCAGATATCAGTTATTCAACTCAGAACAGCCTAGTATCTTGATGTCTTTCAGTTGGGAGTAGGATTTAGCACTGAGCGAGTGTAGGGATGGCGACTTCCCCATCAGATAGGAAGAGTCATTAGTAGCAGTCCCTATACTTCATAACTACGTAGCCAGCGTAGGATATGAGTACTCACCCATCATATTAGGCTTGACTATCTCGCAGGGGTCACCCGTCAGTTTAGGTTGACACCCTTATTCCTTTGGACATTACATCAGTTTAGTGGATCCACACAACCATTGTTAGTACCCGTGGCACGGTATTAACACCCTTCCAGCTGGGTTACATGTTGGACTCCGATTAACTCAAATTGGGGAATATCGGTTAGATGATACCTCCCACAGTCTCAGATATAGTCTCAGTTACAGTCCTAGCTCAGCTATTCAGTCTTAGTGTTGTTTGACCAAAGCATACAAATTTTAGTTATTTCAGTATTTTAGTTTACAAATTTTACTCAGTTATGTTACATGCTTGGTCATGCATCCTCAGTATTTACAGATTTTTATGCATTATTAGTATCTACAGATTCCATGTTTTCTACTCAGTACTCCATGCTTTACATGTATATCCAGTTAATTATTAGTTCTGTTCATAAAACCATGCATATTAGCCTACCTCATTAAGCATACCGGTACATTCAAAGTACTGATCGCATACCTTTTCTTTTCCGCTATGATGTCTCATATCATAGTTGCTGACACTCAGTTTCCGGATCACACTTAGTCCCTCAGATTATCAGCAGTACAGTAGCAACGGTGAGTCCTTATCATCCGAGGACAGATTATATTACTTCATGTCTTTATCTTAGTAGTTAGTAGAGTTAGTTGGGGCCTGTCCCATCAACTCACAGTATCCAGTTTAGAGGCTTTTCAGACACTACAATTAGTTATTCAGACTATTTAGATTCAATATTTTTATCAGATTCATAATTCAGTAGTTATTTCATTATTAAAACCTTATGGCATTTCAGTTATTCTTCCGCGTTCATGATTATATTATTCGGTACTCACAGCAGGTACCAGCTCATGGGTTAGCTTGTGGTCTCTCGGGACTGTAAGCACCGTGTAACGACTAGGGGGTAGTCTCGGGTCGTTACACTATGATCTACTTCCACAATGAACTAACTAGACTAGGATACATATTTATAGATCATAACTAGCACATATTTTGAAAAGAGATTAATTAATTAATAAAAAATAAATTATTGAAATTTATGCAATTAAATGAGTTTAAATAAATCATGTAGTTGTATAAGAGTCTATGTAAATTAAAAAATGTGATCAAAGATGTGAGGTGATGAGTTGTGGTTGGACAAATGAATTCCTCACAACATATGTGCTTGAGTAAACATTACCCTGAGGATGTTGATTGTATAATCACTATCCATCCTTACACATCTTTGATCACTTTCTCCAATTTAAGTGGACTCTGATACAATCACATGACTTGTTTAAGCTCATTTAATTACATAAAATTCAATAATTTATTTTTTTATTAATTAATTATTTCCTTTTTTCACAATATATTAGTAAGGACAGTAGACTAATACGGTATATTATTGACAAGGCTAGCAATCTATGATTACATTGGACACATTTGATGGTCCTCAATTCAAATTTTTTATTTAATTATTTTTATTTTTAGCTACGTATCTTTTTTTTACCGTTGCAACAATTCATATATACCTTAGCAATGATCGAATGTCGATCTATACGGTCCATCATCTACCACTGCATGAGAAGACGTCGATTATATCATTGAATTGCCAAATATATATAATTCAATTATTCATAAGAACCAAATCATTAAAACAACAAATCAAATCATCAACTGCCTTCGCTTTTTTCTCTTCTTTTGATCATGATTTTTTTCATCATTTTTTTTGTTTTCTCCTCAATTTTTGCTTTTTCTTCAGCTGTCATCTCCTCATCTTTTTCTTCTTCTTTCTTCTCTTATTCATTTGTTACCTTCTCCTCTTTTGTTTCTTCTTCTTTCTTCTCTTCTTCTACCTTTTTATCTGCTGTTGCAAGGTCTTCAGTTACTACGACTGTAAGTCTTTAAGGTTTACTTGATGTCGGCTACAAGGGGGACTGTCGACGTGCGCTGCATTATTTTTAAACAATTATCAAAATTAAACAAATAAATTAACTAGGAAGAACAAAAAAAATTAGTTTACCTTGACAAGGATAGGAGATCCTCCTCCTCCCCGTCTCCACTATCTCCTATGTTCTCATCTTCATCGCTTTCGCTTTCACTTTTTTCTTCGATTTTTCCTTCACTGTCCTCAACATTTTCACTCTCATGTGCACTACATTCCTCAAATTCCTCAATCTCGACAATGATTTTTTATTTGCTTTTCAACTTGGGTTCTTCGATTACAAATTTTTTCCTTATCGAAGTTCTGAAAACTTCATCGATTTTCCGCTTTCTACTGCTACAAGCAGTGGAAGCAGCCCTTTTGACTGCTTTATGAACTTTGACCATTTATGCTCTACAAGTAAAAATGAATGTGTAGTGGCCGACTTATCGACCACTGATCTATTAAAATAAATGGGAAGATGCAGAAAAAATAAGTATGTAGTGGAACGAATCTGTAGTGATTGATTTATCGATCACTGATCTATTAAAAAAAAGGAAAAATGCAGCAAAAATAAATCTGTATTGGTCGATCTATCGACCATTGGTCTATTAAGAAAAATGAAAAAACGCCTCACACCAAACATGCAAATCAAGTTTCAACTTCTCCAGATATTGACAGTGCAATTCACAACAACAAGAACACCATTAAAGTGGGTCCAATTCGGTACAAAAAATCCAAAATCAATACGCAATATAAATACAAAAATTTAAATTTTTTCTAGTCATTATCCAAAGCAAAACATAATTAATATGCGGACTCGAAAATATTGACTAAAAACATTTAGATTTCGACTAATTCAATGAAGAGCGGTGCAATTTTCAACAAAATCGAAGAACGACAACATAAAACGAAACCAAAAAAAATATTAAAATGAACCTAAAACTGATCGGGGAAGAAGATTAAACTTACCTGAGTAAGAGAAGATGAAATTTTTTCACTTGGGGAGCAAGAATCAAGCAAAACATTTTTTTTCCCTTACAAATATAAAGAAAAATCGGGACAAGAAGAGTATTTAAGGAGAGAGAAAAGTTGTTGAATTTATTAAATGAATTTAAAAAATATTTAAAAATTTAATAAATATAAAAAAGGACCATATTGAATTTTTTATAAAGTTATATTTCATCCCTAACTTTTAAAAATATTAAAGAGGTCCATGACCCCACAACTCTATCCCACTTTTTTTTCTTTCAAATTCTAACTCTAAAAAATAAATAAAAAAGAATTTAGATGAGTATTCTTCAAATTAAATTTTTAAAGTGGACATTTTATCAAATAGTCCCAGGTTAGTTATAAAAGAATCCCGGCAGCCTTACAAAGGTATTGGAACTGTGAAGATCAACGGACAACTACAAAAATCATTAAGAGAATATTTTTGTTATGAATTTTAAAATAAAAATCTTTTAAGAAAATATTCGAGTTAAATGTTTTGTTCAAGCAGAGATAGTAGGATCATAGAGGCCATTTGGGTAGATAAACTGAAGTAACGGGCTTGCAATTTTCTCAAAGTAGTTATATACATTATAATTCTCCTCATATAATATACTTAAAAATATATATTCTCCTTCCATTTTAATTTATCTTACTTTCTTTTTTGTTCCATCTCAAAAAGTATATTTCTTTCATTATTTTCTGTCAATTCTTCAATTTTAACTTTATACGTGTGTTATCTTTAATTTAAAATAATAAAATTCAAAAAAACTCCTTATTTTCTTATACGCCGTGCCTAGTTAAAATCAAACAAATAAATTAAATGAAGGAAGCACTAATATATAAATCAAAATTTATATAGATGAGTATTTTTTGAAATGAAATGAATACTGTATACTGTATACCATAGGACACATACAGTTTATGCGTGTGCACATTTAGAAATTTATTGTTCATGGATCAAATATAAACTACTAGGAATTAGGATTCAAATGAGTGACATTCAGAAGATATTTTTTAAGCATTAATTTTTGGGAGAACAAGTATATTGTATATATTACTTTCTTAAATTATGTATCTGCGAGTTTGGTATACCTGAGTCATTCTTAAATAACATAAATACCAACCCTTTTGGAAGTAATTACAATCTCTCCCACTTTTTAATCACTTTACTCTCTCTCCCTATTAATATACATAACATAACCGACATATTCATAACATTCTGTGTATATGTTGGGATTTTCGTAATATGTTTAGAAAATTGGGATTTTTTGTAATATTAGAAACATAAAATGTCTATTTGTGTAATTTTTAGTTAATTTTATAATAATGATCTTCGAACTTATGTGTGTGCAAACCCGAGAGTTTAAAAAAAAAAAATTCAAAATTAATCTTTCTAGTTTTTCATCCCACTTCTCATTCAAATACAAGAAAGATCAATCGTGGTTATTTGTCCACTTACACTTTGTTTGGATGGTGAGTTTTCATGATTTTATAATGTATGGTACTGTATGATATAGTATTGTATTGTATTGTATAATATAGTATAATAATGTTTGGATGAATTGTATCGTTCGTTGTCGTTTAATAATAATTTTATTGTTTGGTTTGACAGTATGACACTGTATCGTAACTGGTAAGTTTACTAAAATGCCCTTAATTATTATAAATATTAAATTTATCAATAATTGTTAATAAAATAATTTTGTTCCTGCTAATCTATCACAAATTATGTCATGTAAATATATTAAGTTGTTAAATTCATGAAAATTTTAATAAAATTAATACAAGAGTAGATCAAAATAAATGTAATCGGATTCATTTTTTATAGTAACAAATTTCATTTTCTTTTGATATTTTGAAACGTGACCACCAACGACAAGTACAAAATTTGAATAAATCTTTTGTGTATGCTACGAGTGTGTTCGGTATGAAATACAAACAAAAATTCTAAGAAAATTAATTATTTCTTACTTATTTTCTTGTATTCATTATGCAAATAAAAAATATTTTTTAAAAATATTTGTACATATTTAACACAAAACAATGAGAACGAATAGAATAAGGGGGTGGAATAAGAAAAAATTTATGAATATTTTATTAAAAAAAATATTTGGGGGTGGTGTAGTTGAGTGGGGGATCAAGGATAGGAATAGGGGTGGGGGTAAGAAAATCTTTTTATTATAAATTAAAAAATATTTTTTCTGTGGTGGGTGCATGGGGTGGGGAACTGGTAGGAGGTGGTGATGGGGTAAGAAGTTTTTTTTTAAATAAAATTGATTCGGGAGAGGGGATGGTAAGTGGTGGGAGAGGGTGAGGGTGGGGTAAGAAAAAAATTTGAATTTTTTTTTTTAAAAAGGGATGGGGGTTTGGTAAGGGGTGAGTTCGGGGTCAGGATGGGGGTGGGACAAGAAAAAATTTTAATTTTTTTTTTTAAAAAAGTTTTTAAAATAATTTGGGTGGGGGAGGGGGCTGGGGGGTGGAAGGAGAGAGGTGGCTCGTGGGGTGGGGGAAGGAGACGGGTGGCTTGTAGGGTGGGGGAAGGGATAGGAGGTGGAGTTAAATAATATAGAGTAAAGGGTAAAATAGAAATATATAATATTCAATAGGGACATAATTGAAAAAAAAATAAGCAAATCATGGGATATCATCAAATCGGTGGTTATATAAAATGAGGATTTTCATGATTACCAAACCATGAATTAAATCATATCATACCATATATTTTAAAAAATAATCAAAACAAACCTAGTTCTCTTAGTAACCATACCATAGCATACCATACCATGGAAAACTATCATCCAAACAGCGTGTTAAATTTCATGTGACGAGACCTATTGGCGTAGCTAATAGTTGAATGCACAAAATTCCAGAGGTTCTTGGCTACTGTTATCCGCATACAGTGATCTCCTCTATCCCATTTTAACTATCAATGTAGTTTAAGAAAATTATTCCAGAAATTTGTCGTTGTAGGAATTCAAAATCAAAATTTGCAATAATTCCTAACTATATCCTTGGCATTAAAAAAATGTTGCTTAATTCTCAAAAAACATATGATAACTACTCCCTCCATTCATCTTTACTTTTTCAAAATCTTTCAATCTAATTTTTCGATGGCTAGATCGAGCAAGCCTGATTGGAAATGAGTTTACTAAATTTTGTAAAATTTCAATTTCTACGCTCTTAAACACACACAATTAGACAAACAAAATAGCACAACTAAAGCTACAAGACTCCAGAGTTCAGGTGAGCAAATTAAAGGAGTTCAAAATAAACAAGTTTTGCCATTTTTACCGTGCACATGCTACATGGCGTGTTGAATTCAGAATTTAGATGTCATAAATTTTATCAGATTAAAAATATATAATCCGAACAATATATATCACGCCCAGTGTCCCATATATTTGTCCTCTTCAATATATGGACATAAAACTGAAGAGACCATTGAGGAAAAAAGGCAAGAAAAACTTCCATTATTTAGGACTTTATTTTTCTTATCTTTATTATTGTCATGCCTTATTCATGACGTCCTAATTCTTGGTACAACTGCATGCCTTAAAGTTTCTCTTTTTTTCACATAAGCCAATCCCAAGCTTAGCACGAAAATTAGATAACCATTTTCTTCTTCCTCTCTACAATATTCCATTAGTGTTTTTGCATGTTCCATTCTCATTAGGATTTTTTTCTCCTCATAATCTGGTTATAAGAATCTATGAGCAAGTTAAATATCACGCTATAAATATTTTATGAATTTCTTCATCTACAATATTGGTGTTTTCTGGATATATGTCGTGAACTATAAATGATAAAAGGACAACATTTTAACTATTTCCTTAAAAGGACTTTCTTTCGGGGAAAAAGAAAAAGTAATCAAAAAAGACAAGCAAACTCTTCTTTAAATAAAGTTACATGCAAAACTAAAGCTTATGTTTTTGTTTTATAGCAACAATTAAACTCGTATGCACCTCAATAATTTACTCCAAAAAGAAGAATCCAATCCTTGCAAGACTCCATCATCATTTTACCAATGAAAAAAAAAAGAAAAAGAAATTAAAAAGAGAGTTTAATATTCTGAAGGTACAACGAAATTGATGTATTCACGAAATCTTTTTTTATATGTTAGTGCTCATGCAAGTCCCCACATTTGCCTCCACTACTACAATAAAAATTTTCTTTCTATAAATACCTAGCATTATTGGCGTGTGTCAAGCACATTCATCTACTACTACTACTTTCTTCCACTCCTTTTTGCCTACTTAAATTAGTTATTTCCAAGTCAGTTTTATCCTCAGCCAAAAAAAAAAAAAAAGAAGAACAAACACAATGGCATCAAACCAAACAAGCACTCAAGAATCTAAGTTCACTCTCCCTATGAATCATGACTCGGAGCAACAACAAGTAAACTTAGATGAACAAGAAGAAACAGAATTTGACTACTCGAAACGTTCCCAATGGCTCCGAGCAGCTGTGCTCGGAGCCAATGATGGGTTGGTATCAACCGCATCATTAATGATGGGAATTGGTGCTGTGAAAAAGGACATTAAGGTCATGATCCTGACTGGATTCGCCGGCCTAGTCGCCGGCGCATGTTCCATGGCCATAGGAGAATTCGTCTCCGTTTATTCTCAACTTGACATAGAAGTGGCTCAAATGAAGAGAGTAAAAAGAAGAAACAATGCTAATAAAGTCCAAGGAGGAAAGGAAGACGAGGACGAGAAAGAGAGCTTGCCAAAACCAACACATGCAGCAGCAGCCTCAGCACTAGCATTTTCGGTTGGTGCAATAGTGCCATTGTTGGCTGCATCTTTTATTAGAGATTATCAAGTGAGAATTGGAGCTGTTGTTGCAGCTGTCACCTTAGCTTTGATGGTGTTCGGATGGTTAGGTGCTGTTTTAGGAAAAGCACCAGCACTCAAGTCTTCAGCTAGGGTTTTGTTTGGAGGTTGGTTGGCCATGGCTATAACTTATGGCTTAACAAAATTGATTGGTTCAAGTGGCCATGGTCTTTAAATCTATCACTACAAAAAGAACTGGAATTAGCCGCAAACTTCAAAGCTAATAGAATTTTTTGATAATTCGTCGGTAAATAGGTTTAACGACGAATTTTGGTGTTTAGCAACAGAATTTATTTCTCGCTAATTCCTTTTCTTTTCAGTAGTGTATACTACTATAGTTGCGGCATAATGATATGCCAGTACTATTTATTTTACTCTTTCTTTTTTTAATTTCTTCTTTGTGTTATTGATATTACTATGGCTAGGATACAATAATGGTCTCTGTGTATTCTAAATATTTGTGTCATGCTTCGAATAACCGTATGCATGCATTATTGTATTTGTATACCATAATAATATATTTCCAACCCCTTTTATTAAGATCTTTGTTTAGTTACTTCTTTTTTTTGTGATATTATGAGGTTAATTAATTAGTTCTGTAAGAACTTGATATTCATATATATAGAAGTAGAGTCTATTTAATCTTTTTTATGTATAATGACGTGTTCCAACCCGTTCTTGAAATTTTACCACTTTGTATTATTACTTTGGAGAAAAAGGGTAATTTCATGAATGTGCCCTCAATTTTTATTTTGTTGTAACAAAGTCACTATAAATTATTTTACAATTTAAAATCATTCAATTGTGTCTAAGTATCACAAAACGTCACTAAATTATTGCAGTATCTGCTTTTGCAAAAAAGAAAATCATTTGACTTCACTTAAGTATCACAACAAATCACAGAACAACCCCAATTTTACTCTAGAACTCGACTCTATGGACTTAGTTAACATGATCAACAATAGTGGGGTAACCAATATGAAGCTCAAACCGATGATAAACTCTATCAACAACATAAAAAACAAAGTCCAGATGCAAGTTCGTCACTGTTATAGAGAAGGGAATCAAGTAGCAGACTTCTTAGCAAAAATGGCCTCCAATTCAAACCAAACTCTCATCATTCACTCTTACAACGTTCTTCCGAGACAAGCTAAAGGAGCTTTCTTGCTAGATAAATGGCAACTCCCAAGCATTAGGTGTAAATATGATAGAGCTAATTTCTATGTAAGTTAGTTTCATCTCCTAGAAGACACTAGTTGATTTTGTAAGCCTTCTAGTCTTTTGTGGGTGTTGGTTCACCCAGGCTTAGTGTTGTATTGAGGTTAGGTCTAGCCCCCTCTGTTTTGTTAATACAACACAACCCGACTTTTTTGGATTTAAAAAAAAAATAAAAAAATCACAGAACAATTATTTTGTAACGAGAAATATCACTTGCATAAAATGTATCTTTTATTTCCTCCCAATGACTTTTTGTGATGCTTAAACAAAATTGAGTGACTATATTATTAAAAAAAATAGCTTAGTGACTTGAAAAAATTGAAGGAAAGGTGTCTTTTAAGTCTTAAATGAAGGATTGGTGACATTGGCCAACTTAAAGGGTCAAACATCATTAGGAAACTTGATTAAGTTAATTATGGACTTGATTAATATTTTTAAAACTTTCTAATCTTTTCAAAAATACAAATCAACCCACACCCTTCTTCAATCCAAATCAACCAATCTCTCTCCTCTCTCTCTCTTGACAACTACTCTCAACTCTCTCCCAACCAACAGAAAATTCTCCTTTCAATCCCCGACGACTTCAACCTCTGGAGAAAAATAGTCGGGCGAGTTTCCTTTTGACTTTCAATCGTCAATCGACATGAAGACTTATCCGGCGACAACAACTTCGAGTTCTTCATCATCCCATTTCCTTTTTCACAGGTAAAAAATTATGAAGAAACAGAGGAACTTGAGCCAACTTCTCCTCTAGTATTGAAATGTGGACTGAATAAAACCCTAATTTCTGGAATTTCTTTCTTCTTGTTGTCGTACTGTTGATTCAGATTTATTGGTGATTTTTGTTCACAGTTGATGTTATTAGTGGAGACCCCTTCTTAGTGTGTGTGTGTGTGTATGATGTGTTGGTGTTGCTGGGTTGATTTGTTGTTTGTCTTGAAAAAAATGGTGTTGCAATAGATGAAACATCTGATGCAACATATGAAGTCATATGATGCAGCAGATGAAAATATCTGATGCAACTATGAAAATCTAATACAACAGATGAACAATCTAACAGATCATTCATCTGTTGCGATAGACGACTCTTCTATTTGGAAGAAATTTAAATAATATTGATCCAACATATAACTCATTTTGCAACAGATGAGTGATATGTTTCAACAGATCAGTGATCTATTTTTATTTTTTTCAATGGTTTACTCATCCGTTGCAACAAGTCAGTTATATGTTGCAACAGATAACATACCTGGTGCAACAGATTAGTGATCTATTTTTATGGTTTCCAACGAATTACTCATCCGTTGCAACAGGTTGGTTATCTATTGCAATAGATAACTACCTGGTGCAACAAATTAGTGATCTGTTTTTATTATTTCCAGTGGTTTACTCATTCGTTGTAACAGGTCAATCATATATTGCAACAGATAACATACCTGGTGCAACAGATATGTGATATATTTTTACTGTTTCCTACGAATTACTCATCCTTGCAATATTTTAATTATATGTTGCAACAAATAAACTACTTGGTGCAACAGATTAGAGATCTATTTTTATTATTTTCAACGATTACTCATCCGTTGCAACAGATCGGTTATATATTGCAATAGATGACATACCCGGTGCAACAGATGTGTGGTCTGTTGGAACTGTTATTTTACCTGACCATTATGTATGTTAGATTTACTGTTATCCCTTTTTAATGATGCATTAATCAATTATAATCTATTTTATGTTCCTATTAATTTAAGATAATATGGCTCCCAAATGAAAAGAGACCGAATCAAGTCAAAGTAAAGGAACAAGTGCAACAACTCAGCTATCCACCACTCTATGTGCTTGCTTTACAAGCGTTATCTCAATCAGGAGCAGAAGATAATGAACACGGGGAGGAGTAATGTCTTAAAAGAGATGATCCAAATGCTAATAGCCCTTCCGCCGAAGAGTTGGTCAAAACCTTCAGCATTGATCGTTATCCTATGAGAATGCAGTGCGATGGTGCCACAGATTTAACGGGTGATTTCGTGGTTAAGTTATTCATGGAAAAATCTTTCGATGCCTTCAGAAAAATACTTTGAGAACAAAAATTAGATGCCTATTTCAGTAAAGCTGCTTTGAGCAATATCTTGATTTGTCGGAGGACAATAATGCTCGTTTCCAGATGAAAATGGTATACGATCTTCTCAAACGTAGGTTTATGTATGAAAACAAAGACAAGATGGATGAGGTATGGATAAATTACTGTGTCATGCCTGTTTGTTTTGGTTGGAAGGAGTTTGCCATAGTTACCAGACTAAAATGTTATCCTCTTTCTCCTTCTCAAGTTATACCTACCCTGACCCAAAAAAAACACCCCGCACACCCAAAAATAGAAAAGGAAAGTCAAGTGATCGTGATGATCTGGTGTCGATTGTTGGTCCAAGCTTCAAAAACAAAAATTTGATAGAAGTGTTGAAAGGTAAAGGACTCTCAAAGAAGCACAAGCAATCATTGTTCTTGGTTTGGCTTGTACATAATATTCTTTGGGCTAGAGACGTTAACAATAACATAACCGTTGGTTTAATAAAGCTCTCCGAGGATCTTAAGGCATTTAACAACTATCCTTAGGGTTATGAAAGATTCAAAATAACTGTCCAATATTTGTTGACTTCGTTAACGCCAAAGAAAGTCAACTTATATGGCTTTCCATGGGCCTTCATGGTAAATATTTATTTTATCTTGATATGATTTATTATTTTTTTATTCAATAATGCTTTTGATTTATTAGCGTTATGTTATAGGCTTGGGCATTTGAAGCCATTCCTTATTTGAGACAACAAGTGAACTACTAGGAAGAAGTTTCCTGTCCAAGAATCCTGAGATGGTTGTTGGCCAAAATCGATACAAATGCAAAATTTCTTGATTTTTTCATCCCCCCAAGGAAGCAGTAAGTCCAATTCTAATCAATTTTTTATTTTAATTAATGATTATTTTAAATGATTTCATCATCATTCTAATATATGTACCGATTTATTTTAGATTGTCAATCCGTGACTTGTTCTAACTAACAGAGAGTTGAAGATGCCATTTTCCTTACTTTACGGTCTGTGCAAACTTTACCGGACCCTAAGGTCATTGATGGAATAAAAATAGAATTATTTGGAACAAATACCATCACAAGAAAAATAATTTTGGAGGGTGGGCTTGTTGCTGTTGACGATGGTAGTCATAGTAGTAGTGGTAGTGGCGCTGCTATTGGGTTAGTGATGCACCTCTTATCGTTTTTGAAACAACAAGCCATTATGATTATGATCATACTGGTTGTATAGATTTTTCTCCAGATTTTGCCACATCTAGCGAATGTTCTGCATGCAAATATCAAGACTGCAAGGCGAAACACGATGGAGTGATTAATACTATTAATGCACTAACTGCTTCTGTAAAGGAAATGACATTTAAGAGGGGTGTCATTCCATCAAAGAGAATTTCATATCCATACACTCCACTAGAGATCAAGGTGGCTAAAAGGAGAAGGAAAGATACTTCTAAGGCATCATCAAGCATCAAAAAAGCAAAATTGCAATGCCTCTGTCTTTGTCTTACATCGATGTTCAGTGTGCAAGGGCCACAGGAGAGCAACATGAATCGAAGAAGGTGAATGTACATCACCTGTTCCAACAAACAAACATGCACATATCTGTTTCAACAGATGATGCATCTGCTAAAAATTATGAAATAGATATATACATCTGTTGCAACTGTTGTCTAACCTGTTACATCAGATGCATTATCTGTTGCAACATATGAGTCTTTTGTTGCAATAGATGGGTCATCTATTCAAAATTATCGTACTGGTCTGATTTACCTGTTCGAATTCATCCTAATATATGATCCATCTGTTCTAATAAAACTCTCTTCTGTTGCAACAGATGGACAATCTGTTGTATATCTGTAATTAGCATTGACAATTCTGACTTTCCAGGTGGATGTCACAGTAGAAACCACTGCTGAAGAGCATAATATCACAGTTGATAATCCATCAACTTCTTCCAAAGAAGAAGAAAATGTGGATCTTGTCAGTTCAGGAGAATGGAAGAATTACCTGTTTAAAGGGTTTAATATCTCGGACGAGGCTCCAAAAAAACTAACACAGTTGATCAATGACTATTCAGAATGGATTGCCGATGGGATGTTAAAGCATCATGCCGGCAGGTACATTAATCAATTTTTAAAGTTATTGGTTTATACTATTCTTGTTGTAAGAACGTGACATTAACACATATAAATCATTATGTAGAAAACAAAATGACGAACACTACAAAGTGATCGAATCGAGTCTTGGTTTTGATATGTTCTTTGTTGTTGCACATCCCATAACGAAAAATTGGTTCTATTTGATGTCACAACCCCAAACTTGCTGGAATGATAAGGTTTAAATGCCATACATATTACTGTTAATTAATACTTTATTTAATTGCATCTGTGTATTAATTTTTTCATCACGTAATTCGAAATGTTTGATAATATGTGCAGCACATCGAAGTCATTTTTTACTACCTCCGAAAGAAGGCTAAGTTGAAACCCAAGAACAATACAGATACACGATCGGTAATTGTTTGTACAAAGTTTACATCAATAATGCCTACAATAGGTATTGTCAACAATATTTGGAAGTTTCTCGAAATAAGGAACGCTTAATCAACATCATCAAAGGTTTTAGCATTCCGGATGGCTTACCTTGGCATTTGGTCGATGAAGTGTACATCCCAATCAATTGCGGTGATGAATTCCATTGGGTGTAAGCTGTCGTCGTTCTAAAAGAGAGGCACATTCGATTTTATGACTCGATATCACGAAGGAGACGTTGTGGGCCTTTGTCTGAGATGCAAAAGCTGGCCAAAATATTGCCTACTTACCTTGATATGAGTGGCTTTTTAGACCAAAAGGTTCATACTGATTGATCGACGATTGAAGCATACCGGGATAAAATGAGTAATCCATTTGATGTACAATATGTTGAAGGAATTGCTCAACAAAACATTGGTAGCCTGTAAGTTAAGTATCATGATTTAGTTTCATTGCATAAATTTCACAACACTTGCATGAACTGCAAGATATATATTATCTATTTTTTTAAAACGCAGAAATTGCGGTCCTTTTATTGCCGCTTACGCTGAGTATTTGAGCGATGGATTATAAGTACCAAATGATGGACTTGATGTCAGATTATTCAACAAAATATATGCTGCTCTTTTATGAAAATATGGAGAAGCAAAAGCTCAGAAGTTGTACGCAAGTGACATTAAAGATCTACGACGACCAAAGCCAAATTCTGTAACACCGGATGAAGAACAAATTGTCCATATTGATTAGATCTTTATAGCTTGAGGCCGTTAATGTAATAATATATCCTCCTTGGTTTAACATGTTGATTTATTTTTAGAGTAGATCATTTGTACCCATAATAATTTTTTTTACATTTCATTTATTTGTTGAGTTATTTCATGTAATTTTTGAAGGCTTTGACTTATTTTATGCTGTATATGAATATAATTTAATCCTTAGTTTTGAACATATTAATTGAAATAGAATACTAGATTTAAATATCGCAACAGATAATACATCTGCTGCAACAGACGACATATCTTATTAAATAGATATAGACATATGTTGCAACATGAGATGCAATATGTAGATCATCTGCTGGAAATTATATAACATGTCTTCCTACTTTCTTGATTTTTTCCAACAGATTACTTATCAGTGGCAACAGATAGATTATATGTTGCAATAGATTGGATATCTATTACGACAGATAGACTGGAAAACATCTATTAATGCAATAGATGACTAACCTATTCCAACAGAGAATCAATCTATCACAATAGGTATTATATCTGTTACAACATATATAGAATCTGTTGCATCACAAAAATTCAACTTGGACAGACCTAAAAATTATTGCCACTACATGTAAAGTGAAGTGGCTTGAAATAAAAAATTATTATCGTGTTCGTTTCTATCTTTGTACATATTTTTTTTTATACACGGGCTCCAACCATTTAGTTAGTACCCCATAATTCCAGACCCATTGCATCTTTCCCACAACGGCATCGTACATACCAGTCATTTCTGTGCCGATCAGCAAAACACTCGATGTATGCAAGCGAGTACGCCTCGCACACTGCACCAGTTTTATTTTTGAGGATCTCGATGTTCTTATTTCGACCTTCAAAATTCCATGATTCCTTCATTAAGACTTCAGCCGGCAAATGATCCATCAACTTACTCTGCGTCAATAACTTAGGCAACAACTTCAAGAGTGGCTACATATGGGCTAAAAACGTGTCCTCGCTGAAGACAGGTAAGTTGCAGTCATAAACCTTAATCTTTTCCTCGTAGAGTAGTATCTCCAGCGCCAGAAAATATTTGACTTCCACATTCATGACTGCAAGGATTCTCTTTGCTTTGTTTCATCTCTTGCAATATAAATATGGCCTCTTCCCTCTAACATATTTAATCGCTTCTTCATCCCATTGGAACGTAGAAACTAACTTATCAAATCCCGGGCCACTGGAATAAGCTAGCTTACGAAGATCTGCGTACCTATCCTTGAAATTATTGTAGAAGTTGAGGTCCATTATCCTATCGGCAACATCATAAGCATCCGGGTACGCTGATTGCCTGCTCCTCATGAGGCAGAGAATTTTATCAATATACTGTGGTATAAGAATTTTTAAATAGGTTAGTAATTGTAAAGAATAAAAATACAGTGGAAAGAATCCGATGCAGAGGGTTCTTCGAATTAGTTCACAGATTACCCAACCAACGCATTTTATGCAACAGATGTATATTATGTTACAACAGAATACCAAGCTGTTGCAACAGATTACACATCTGCTGCATAGATTCTTTGTGGAGTAGATTGGAAGGCTAGGTTAGCAAAAGTAAACTTACATTGTCCTCGTACCATATATGCATATTTTTCATATTCGTGAAATCTTTAGCGACAAATGAATGCATGGTGTATTCTTTTTGAACCTTTGTCCTGCCATTCATGATTTCTTGTAGTTTCTTCTTCTTCTCCTTGACAAGTGCCGCGAATATGTACACCTTATTTAGTGGCCCCTGAACTTCAAAAACTCTTGGTGCGAGAAGAGTTGCAGTTTTTAGAACGGAGAAAATTTGTCTAATTTTTCTTCTCTTCTTCCTAACCGCCACTGTAGGAGTGCATGGCTCCCTCACCTTGTTGGATGGTATGACACCCCTCCTAGATTTCAACTCCTCGGCATCTTCAACAACAGCCTCTAGATTTTCAAGGAGTTTATCCTCTCCATCCTTGCACACTTTGCATTTGTAATGAGAACATAAGGGTGAGAAAGGGTGAGAGGGAACACTGTAAGGGTGGGAGGGATCGATGTAGGGTGAGAGGGATCTGTGCAAGGGGTGTTTTCAAAAGTAGTTATCTTTTGCTAAGCACCAACATGCTTATAATCACGACTACCAGCAGCAACAACATCAGGATGGCTGCCACCATCACAAATAACTTCACCAGCAACACCCCCAGAAGAAGCACCTGAATCTGTTGCATTTTGAGGTTGGTCGTGAAGAGCTTCAACATTAGGCTGAACTTACCTAACTTCTCTTCTTATGGATGTTTCTCCAGCCAATTCCTTCTTTATTAACTCTACCATTGGGTCTTTTTTTGTATCAACAAGACCCAGAGTAAAAAAAGAAGTCATCCCCAGCTCATCATTGGTAGGCACGATCCAAAGATACACAACCTATAAAAAGAGACATGAGGTATTTAAATCATATAAAAATAATTTGCAGTCAGTTGGGTTACATGGATATTAACACAACCAACTTATGCAACAGATGATCTAGCTGCCGCAATAGCTGATCTGTATGGTATGTCGCAACAGATTGATAATATATTGTATCAGATTACATATCTGTTGTATAATTTGCACCAGATGGGTAATCTGTTGAGACGAGTTCAGAGAACCAGAGCAACAAATGGTTAATCTGTTGCAAAATATGGATTATATGTCACAACAAATTACCCATCTGTTGTACTAGTTGTAGTTGACAGGTAATCTATTGCAACAGATGACCCATCTGTCGCAATAGATGGAACACGTGTTTCAATATATTTCTTTGAGGCAAATTATTTTAGTTGAAAGAAGATGTACTGCATCATCCGGAGGGTTAAATAGATCAACGTCCTGATCCTTAATATTTTTTTTGCCACCCTTTACAGCCGCCAACCACCCAAGGAATCCTTGGATGAGAAACCTCATTCGAGTAATCCTTGAACTACTTTCGGAGGGGAGGAATGACTTCACATGCCCAAGCCTAAAAAAATGTAAACAGGAAGCAAGCAAAAAAAAGTCATAATAAGTATATTCATTATAAATTAATGGATGAGTAAAAATAGTGATCAATTTTACCATGAAAGCCCAGGAAAAGCCGTATAATGTGATCATCCCTATGGATAGCTTTGTTAGTAAATATTGGACAGTCAAGTAGTAGCTGTCATATCCTTAGGGATAGTCGTTGAATTTGTCAAAATCATTAGCAAGCACCAACAAATCATCTTCTATGACTTTCCCGATGTCTCTTGCCAATAAAATGAAATGTACAAACCAAACTAAGAACAATTTCTCCCTGCAGTGCTTTGGTATGTCTTTATCCTTGAGATTTGCATCAAATTCGCCGCTTTGTAGTTACTACATCCAACAATACCCAACAACCCATATTTTTTTCCTTTATATTTGTTGGACCCTTTGTGAGGTGTTTCCTTGATGAGAGGTTTCTATGGACGATCGCATCTCAAGCCCATTACTATGACAAACTCTTTTAACCCAAAACAAACCAGCATGCAACAGTAGTTGATCCAGATTTCATCCATCTTTTTTTTGCCCTCCTTTGGATCTTTATCATCCCCTGCATACTTGATCCTGTGCTTGAGATGACCATATACCATGCTCATTGGGAAATGGAGAGTGCTGTCCTTAGGCAGCTCAAGAAAGTATGCAAAGAAGCTCTTGTTAAAAAGTCCGTCTATGTTTTCATTCTTCATAATTCTCCTTAATTCATCAAAACGTTTCCCCAACTGACATTTAAGTACAAGATCACCAGTTACTTTTTCAGGGCTATCCATCGGCATCGCAACTCGAAACCTGTCGATTCTAATGGTTTTGATAGAATCATGTTAGGATTTCGATATTATTTCACGCCCCATTAGTGAGAAGGAGTTAACACTTTCCTCGGTTTCATTTTTCCCCAATTGAGATTTCTTAGGAAGTTCCTCCGAATCTATCTATACTCTAGCCATTTTTGTTGGGTGGTCAGAAGTTGATCCACTTTTAGTTTCTTTTCTTTTGGGAGACATCTTTTAACTAGAAATAATAGAAAAACAAAAAAAACATTGCATTTGATGTCTGCATAAATTTTTTTTTAAAAAAAGGTAAGATAAATTTCAATGTATTATTCTACGCCGCATTACAAAAAAAAATTACTCCAACAGATAAGCCATCAGTTGAAACAGACGGGGAATCTGTTTGAAGACCTATTTAATATCTCCCAACAGATATTCCACCTATTGCAATAGATGGACCACAAATACCACAACCAATTCCACCAAGACCACCACCAATGCCACCAATACCAACACCAAGACCACCGACACCACCACCAAAAATACAAATACCCACACCAATAACAACATCCACCAACAACACCACAAACACCATACAATAATACCACAGTATTCAATAAAACATTGAGACAAAAACTAAGTTTTTCTCGGGTGCTTCCTACTTTTTTAACATCAAAATACAAAATTATTAACCCATTCTCGCAGATAATACAAACTAAAAGTCTTCTTTTTCATCATTAACTAAAAATCCCTAATTTTTAGAATAAAGAACAAATATAGAACTCTTCTCGAACTCTGTTACCTGTGAAGACAGAGAAAACAATGGATACAAGCGAGAATGAAGTAAAAAATAACAACTATGTGGTCGAAAATAGAAAGAAAATCAATCTGTTTTGAAGGGTTGAACAATATGTTGTCGTCTGTCTTATTGAGAGAGAGAGAGAGGAGCGAGACCTTAAGATTTGAAATGAGGAAAAGTTTTTTCCGCAAATGGATGATTTGTAATTTTGGAAAAGAATGACAACTTTTGAAATTGTTAATTTGGTCCGAATTGATCTTAATTAAATTTTAAAATTTCAAAAGATATAATAGTTTTTAAAACATTAAGTTAATGAGAGCTCATTTCAACTCAGAGTGATCGATCGACGACCCGGGTCGGGATGAACGCAATACCAACGCCAATTGCAAAGACTCAATTGAAGTTGTAGTTGACCCTATGAAATAATTCATTCATCCCTATTTCCACCTAAATCAATTTATGTAATATTAATCCTAACATTAAGTTAATGAGAGCTCATTTCAACTCAGAGTGATCGATCGATGACCCGGGTCGGGATGAACGCAATACCAACGCTAATTGGAAAGACACAATTGAAGTTGTAGTTGACCCTATGATATCATTCATTCATCCCTAGTTCCACATAAATCAATTTAGGTAATATTAATCCTAACATTAAGTTAATGAGAGCTCATTTCAACTCAGAGTGATCGATCGACGACCCGGGTCGGGATGAATGCAATACCAACGCCAATTTCAAAGACTCAATTAAAGTTTTAGTTAAACCTATGAACTCATTCATTCATACCTAGTTCCATCTAAATCAATTTAGGTAATATTAATCCTAACATTAAGTTAATAAGAGCTCATTTCAACTCAGAGTGATCGATCAACGACCTGGGTCGGGATGAACGCAATACCAACGCCAATTGCAAAGACTCAATTGAAGTTGTATTTGACCCTATTATCTCATTCATCCATCCATAGTTCCACCTAAATTAATTTTGGTAATATTAATCCTAACATTAAGTTAATAAGAGCTCATTTCAACTCAGAGTGATCGATCGATGACCCGGGTCGGGATGAACGTAATACCAACGCCAATTGTAAAGACTCAATTGAAGTTATAGTTTCCCTATGATCTCATTCATTCATACCTAGTTCCACATAAATTAATTTAGGTAATATTAATCCTAACATTAAGTTAATCAGAGCTCATTTCTACTCAGAGTGATCGATCGACGACCTGGGTCAGGATGAACGCAATACCAATTGAAAAGACTCAATTGAAGTTGTAGTTGACCCTTTGAGCCCATTCATTCATCTCTAGTTCCACATAAATTAATTTAGGTAATATTAATCCTAACATTAAGTTAATGAGAGCTCATTTCAACTCAGAGTGATCGATCAACGACCTGGGTCGGGATGAATGCAATACCAACGCCAATTGCAAAGACTCAATTGAAGTTGTATTTGACCCTATAAGCTTATTCATTCATCCCTAATTCCACCTAAATCAATTGCAATGAAATCTGTTGGAACAAACGACTGAGCTGATAGAAATTTCTAACAAATATTCACATCTATTACAACAGATGACATATCTGATTTAATTAATAAATAGACATTTGAATCTGTTGTAATAGAAGACTGAGCTATTGGAAATTTTCAAATAGATATTGGTATCTGTTGTATCAGATGATATATCTGATTTAACTATCAAATGGACATTTGCATCTGTCGTCACAGATGACTGAGCTGTTGTGATATTTAAACAGATATTAATATCTATTGTAACAGTTGACATATTTAATTATCAAATGGAAAGGGTTTTTTAAATAGATATTTGTATCTGTTATAACAGATGACTGTGCTGTTGGGATTTTTAAACAGATATTGCTATCTGTTGCAATAGATGACATATCTGCTTGTAAATCTTTTTTTTCTTTTAATTTTAAAGTAAGCTTCTATCTGAGTAGATAAAGTAGTAAGTATTACAAAATGCGGTAAAAGATGAAGAGTTTCTTTGCTTGGATAAATCAAAACTATGTTCATTTAGTAGTCTTATCTTATCTTTTCAATGTCACTAGTCGTCTGTTACAACAGATACCAACAATCATTTAATTATCAAATGGACATTTGCATCTATCGTCACAGATGACTAAGATATTGGGATATTTAAACAAATGTTATATCTGTTGTAACAGTTGACATATTTTATTATCAAACACAAAGGGTTTATTAAACAGATATTTGTATCTGTTGTAACAGATGACTGTGCTATTGGGATTTTTAAACAAATATTGCTATCTGTTGCAACAGATGGCATATCTGTTTGAAAATCTTTTTTTACTTTCAATTTTAAAGCAAGCTTCTGTCTGAGTAGATAAAGTAGTAAGTACTACAAAATGCGGTAAAAAATAAAGAGTTTCTTTTTCTTGGATAACTCAAAAATGTGTTTATTGAGTAGTCTTATCTTGTCTTTTCAATGTTAACTAGTCTTCCTCGTTCCCCTCAAATTATTAATGAATATTAATTATATTAATTAATGAATAATGAAACCCATGTCTACGTACACGATACATCTAGAATTATCTCATCTCTCCTCAGATTCAGCTTCAGCGCTAAAATTATTTTATTCATCTCTCATCTTTTTCTTTATCTCCTCTTTAACATAGGGTTATCACAACCTTTTTTATCTCTTCTCTCTTTTCTCTTCTCTTTCTCATAAAGATCCTTTCGGATCTAAACCAATCCATATCTTTCCTCGACTGAAATTACTGTTTTGATCCCATTTTGACGTTAAGGTATGGTTCACTATTGCTCTTTTATTATTGTCTTATTCTGTGCAAGTTATTTACATATGTTTTTTATTTAATTAGAATTTACCCATATGATATTTATTTAAAAAAATTGAAGGAACTTTTAAGTGTTGAATAAACGAACCGAGAATTTTTATGACAATATGCGAAAAAAGTATTCTTTTGGGAGAAGTTTAAAAGCCTTGTTGACACTATCATTTTTTAGGTATGTATTTTGTTTGTTTCTTTGTTGTTTATGCTGTTATTAATGTTATTGTTGGGGTTGGCGTTGTTGGAAGTTTCAGTGTGGTGTCATTGATGGTGTTGTAACAAAGGATGTTGCTTCTTTGTTGTTGATGATGTTGGAACAAATGTTGTTGTTTATTTGTTGTTTATGTTTTTTATTTTTTGTTTCTTTGTAGTTTATGCTATTGTTGATGTTGCAACAACGGAGCAACTGTTGAAACAAATCAAACCACCAACAAAGCTGGTTTGATGTATTCTAACAGACTTCAAATCAGTTGTAACAGACTCCACATCTGTTGCAACAGACTCCACATCTGATGTAACAGACTCTACATCTGTTGAAAAGATGAATAATATTCTTTCTGTGACATCATTTTTTTCCTCTTCTTTGTAGATATAAGGAATTGACAGTTGATCAACTTTTGCCCGACCATCACAACAGGCTGCAGTAAAGATGGGTTCAGAGGAATAAGTTGCATGCAGATGGAACCACTTCATATGTGGGAGGTATGTATTACTGATAATGTTATCGTGAAAACACACATAGAGTAAACTGATTTTGTGAGTGCTGTTTTTACCGATTAGTCATATATCATTCAAACAAGATATCTGCAATTTTACCGTTAAGCTTGGTAGTTCCGAACTGATAAGGCTGAGGGAACATGAATATGGTTCTGATACCCTGTTAAGATTTAATGTCGGTTGTTTCTCATGTTTATTTGTCAAGCATTATGAAGCGATCTAGTTTTGGTGTCGTTGTAAAGAGATTCAATAGCGATTGGACTAGCTTTTAGGATGCATTAGACTCTGAGAAGGCCTTTGAAGACTAGCATTGCATCTAATAAGAACGGAAAACCAATATAATTATTACCCTAGCCTAAATTTATATGGTTGGGTTGCTCGGGGTGATGATTATACGCCAGTAGGTGCGTTAGTAGAATGCCTTCGAGGGAAATGGGTGGTTGATGAAAGACTATATCATCTGAGCGCTAATTGAAGAGGAGACATACGGTAGAAAGTAACTTCTAGAAAATTTGGACGATGGAATTATCTTAAAACAACATGAGAAATCTGAATCAAGTGCAAATATGAAAGTGTATCCGGCAATGTAAATTCGTCTGTTGTCTCTCTGAAAGAAAAATAGTACAAATGGACACTTTTCTAGGGAGCTACGAATAGGTAGCGTGGTCGAGATTATCACCTAGATCAAAGATAACAAAAGACCAAGAAAGAAGCCTTACAGGCATCAAGGGTTGAAATGATGTATAGTAAGTCAAGAAAACTTCCGCCAACAGCAACTGCAGTTAAAGTAAGGAATCTAAGCGAAGACAACAATTTTTGAATTTTAAATTTCATCTCATGCCTTCTTGTTTGTGGTTCCAATTAGGTCCACTGCTATTGACTTGATTGGAATGATAAATGTTATTGAAAGGAAGATTGAGTGTCATTACTTCCTTAGCAATATGGATTAATTGATTGTGTTTTATAGCCTTAGCATGATTTCAACATTTCTTGGAGAAGATCAGAGGCTTGCTGTAGTATATGAATCCCGATAATTTTCAAGCTTTCCTTCAGCTTGCTTATTCTGTATTCAAGCTGGTCGTTGCCATATTCAAAGTTGGTCAAGAGTTCCTGATCTCTTATGAGCTCGATCAGGAACACCACCTTCAAAGGTGTGACATTTTAGAAGGCCTTCAGAACACTTTCTTCAGAAGCCTTAAGGGATACAAAGAGGGTCGCTGTGTTGTTTTAGGTCAAAATTTGTTGATGCACACTAAAAATGTGGTCCCAACTATTGAACAACTCACTTTTATCAAGCATTTTTCAATGTAGATTGCTCAACCAATTTGATAAATTAATAAGCAAGGAGTTACATAGCGTGTGATCTAAACCGACTCTACCAAGCCTATCAAACGTTACGTAACTCCAGGCTCATCAAACTATCAAAAAAATTAGCTCTAGTTAGTGCACAAATTAGACGATCTCAATTTCTCAGCCTTTATGATATTCGTTCTTCTCCAATACATATGAAAAGATATCTGCTTTGCAAAACTCTACACCATGGCCAGAAATGCTTGCAGGGCGAAAGGTCTTCTGAAGGCATCATTAGTAATCTCAAAATACCAAGTGATATCGAGAGATTATGGTGTAGACTTTTACATAAAAGATATCTTGTCATCTATAATTGGAGAAGAGCGATCAACAAAAAAGCTGAGAGATTTAGCTCGTTTGATTTGTGCACCAACTTTGTCAATTTTTTTTTATAGTGTAATGAGCCTGGAGTTTCATAACATTTGATAGGATTGGTAGAGTCAGTTTAGATCACACGCGACGTAACTCCTTGCTTATTAATTTATCAAATTGGTTGAGCAAGCTGCATTGAGAAATGCTCAATAAAAGTAAGTTGTTCAATGGTTGGGACCACATCTTGAGTGTTCATCAACACATTTTGACCTAAAACAAATACAACGACCCTCTGTTATCCTTTAAGGCTTCTGAAGAAAGTATTCTGAAGGCCTTTTTTAATGCCACAACTTTAAAGGTAGTATTCCTGATCGAGCTTACACGAGATCAGGAACTCTAAACCAACTTCAAAGATGGAAATGACTAGCTTGAATACAAAATCAGCAAGCAGGCAAGGTTGAAAATTATCGAAATTCACAAACTAGAGCAAGCCTTTGATCTTCTCCAAGAAATGTTGAAAGCATGCTAAGGCAAGAAAACACAATCAATTAATCCATATTGCTAATGAAGTAATGACACTCAATCTGTCTTTCAATCTCATTTGTGGTTCCGATCAGGTTAACAACAGTGGACCTAATCGAAACCACAAACAAGAAGGCATGAGATAAAATTTAAAATTCAGAAATTTCCGCCTTCGCTTAGATTCCTTACTTTAGCTGCATTTTCTTTTGGCACAAATTTTCTAGACTTACTGTATATAATTTCAACCCTCGATGCCCGTAAGGCTGATTTCTTGGTCTTCTATTATTTTCTATCTAGGTGATAATCCCGACCACGCTACCTAGTCGCATCTCCCTAGCAAAGTTTCCATCTGTATTATTTTTCTTTCAGAGAGACAACAGACAAATTTACATTGACAGATACACTTCCATATCTGCACTTGATTCAGATTTCTCATGTTGTTTTAAGATAATTCCATTGGCCAAATTCTCTAGGAGTTACTTTCTACCCTATGTCTCCTCTTCAATTAGATCTTAGATGATATAGTCTTTCATTAACTCCTCTTTTCCTTGCAGGTATTCTCCTTCGGCTCCTTTTGGCATATAATCATCTTCTCAATCAACCCTTCCATATAAATTTAGGCCAGGGGAATTTCTATTGGTTTTCCGTTCTTGCTTGATGCAGTGCGAGGCTTCGAAGGTGTTCTCAGAGTCCAATGCACACTTAAAGTTAAGTCTAATCGCTATTGGTTCTCTACAATGACACTAAATATTGATCCCTTCTCAAAACTTGACACGCCTAAACATGAGCAACAACCGTCAGTAATTCGTAATTGGGTATCTGCACCATCTTCATAATGCCCTCAACCTTGTCAATTCAAACTCATCAAACTTAACTTTACAATGCAGAATCTTGTTTGAATGATCAGTGCCTAATCAGTTAAAAACAACATTCACAAAAACATTGTACTTTGTGTGTTATCCTGGTGACTTTATCAGTAATACTTCTTAACTCACACACATATGATAGTGTATCCATCTGCATGCACCTTATTCTTCCTAGCCCATCTATGGCTTAAATTGAATAAACAGATGACTAGCAAGTTGCAACAGATGCCACATCTGTTGGAAAAGCAAACTGATATATCCATCTGTTGCAATAGATTGTGAATATGTTGTAAGTTATTTGACAGATGGAATATATTTTGTAACAGATTACCCATCTGTTAGATTTATTTTAAAGCAATTCTTTTTTTTTGAAATACAATAAAAAGATAAAATATTATATTTAGATTTTTTTTTAATTTATTCGAAAAGTCACCTGTTTTATTTGATTAAGGGATATATGAACAGTCGTGGCTTTTTGTTTGACTACCCCTTCCAATTCAATCATTTATAAATAAGTCCCTCCGGCCTCCTTTCCTTACTCTCATTCGTTCATTCTACTACACTTACAGTACAAATATGGCTGATCCAGATTTGTACAAGAAGATTCATATAGAGTACTTGCGGGAAATTCAAAGGCAATTTGATGAACTCCAGAGGGATTTGGCCGACTTTGGAGCAAGGCTGAGGAGGGCGGCCTTGCTGTTCCCGGATGAAAATTGTCCGGTTGACAATAATAATAGTAATAATAAAAATAATAGTAATGATAATAATAATAGTAGTAATAATAATTAGGTTATGTTTTTTCTTTCTTTTAGCATATGTATTTTCCTTTTTTATATCGGATCTACCTATAAGGGATTCAAAAATCTATGTATATGTTTTTTTTAGTCGACTCTGTATTTTTAATTCTTATTTAATATTTAATTATCATTCTATTTATTCCCTATTCTCAATAAGTCGACGGTTGGAGGTAGGGATTGAGCACTTATGACAACAAAGGGTGGTGAAAAGTCATGATTCTCCTAAAAATGGTTCGTTAATAAATAATAAGGAACTAAATGATACACACAATTTATAACCGTAAAAGAAAGAATATTTAATTTAAAAAAAGTTGCAACATTGGATTAATTAAGTTATATGAAGATTGTTAAGAAAAAGGTGAAGAGTCGTGACTTTTTGTCTAAAACAAAAAAACACATACATTCAATAATGTTGCTGATGCATTAAATTCGGTATTTGTTGCGACTGATGTATCAGCTGTTAGAAAAAATCAAAAAAGCTATTCAAATAGATCATCCATTATATCTGTTGCTAGAAAATAAAAATAATTATTATTTTATTAAAGAAACGATTATTGAAAAGGTATTTTTTTTTAATTTATATAATAAAAAGTCAGCAAATTTGGATTACCGATATGATAATAGTTTTTTTATGAAAAAGATAGATTATATGTTGCAATAGATATATTATCTAATGCAACAGGTTCTCTATTGTTGTAACAGATGATATATCTGTTGTCACAGATGAGTTATCTGATGCAGCAGATATATGATCTGTTGTCACAACTCAACAAAAATGGTTCTTGGAAAGAACTAATTAATAATAATAATCTAAAAAGTCATGACTTATCACAGTATTTCTTAATTTAATTAAGTCATGACTTTTCACAGTATTAAAAAATGTAATTAATAAATGGAGGTGAATAGTTAGATTATATGTTGCAACAGATTGGTTATCTGATGCAACAAGTTTTATATTTGTTACAACAGATGAAATATTATGTTTTTTAAATAGATTAATTATCTGTTGGTGTGTAAGTGAATGGATAGCAGGAGGCTGTATTTAGTTATTAAAGGGAGAGAAGATAAGAGAAGGCAGAGTATGGTTGTATATTTAGATCCTCAATTTATGTCAGTCTCCCTCACGTAGTTTCAGACCTAGTATTCATATAGTATCCATGTTTCATCATATTCCAGCATTCAGTTCCAGTATGAATTTCAATCACAGTCTCAATTTAGCAGTCAACTCAGTGGCTCAGTTCAGTTTCATCTTTGCTTGACCATAGCGTACAATCACCAATTACTCAATTATCAGTATTTCAATACTTTAGCTTACAGACCATTTCAGAATAAGGTTATGCACTCAGTCTTCCATTGTTAAATAAGAACCATTTTCACGAATTCATGTTTAGTTACCTTACGTTCCTCAGTCAGTCCTTACCTCATATGCAAAGTACTCTACAGTTTTAATCCAGTTATTTATGCTAAGAACACTTCAATCTTATGTGACCAGTATTCAGCTATCAGTAGTTTAGTTAATCAGATAAGCTAGTATATGTATGCATTCATGCTCAGCGCCCGTGTAAATATTTTTAGTAGTTTCAGGTAAATTGTTGTGCTAAGGTGGAGAGTATAGTTGAGAAAGTATTCGAAAAATCTGTCTAAGCTTGAAAATTTGTAGCTGCAGTGCACAAGGCTTAGCAACCATATCATAGAAGGTGTTTTGTAGGCCTTACTCCATGTTACAAAATTAGAGCCATGTTATGATTTCTTGTTAAGATGTCTTAGTCAGACCATGCCAAGATTTCCTTGCTCCCTAAAGTCAGTAGAACTCTATAGAAAGAGTGTCAAGAAATGCTCCAGTTGAGTATAAGTTTTAGCATGAGTTAGTCCATAAATCCAGTACTACAGGTTAGCAGTCAGGCGGATAAGTTCGTATGGTTTCCCATATTTCCATCTAGTTGTACTATCCGAAGTTTCATGAATATGACAATTCCAAGATAAAGCATCCTAGTAGTAATGACTTCAGCCTAGTTCATGTATCATGTCTCAGTTACAGATCCCAGATATTCAGTTACAGTTCAGTTCATAGGTGCCCCGTGCATCATCTCATGCTTTTCCTCAGTATCTCAGTCAACTCAACATTCTTTGAGGGACACAGTGTCCCAAGGGGAAGATGCACTATAACCCCGATATTTCATGTCCTAAACCTTCCATTTTCTCTTTACATTACGAATCTAATTGGAGTAATGGATACTCATAAGTTGAATCTTTAGTTCTAATCTCATCCGTATGACCATCCCTATGTCATGACGCGCATCCGAGAAGTTAGTTTAGTTCATGTATTCAGTTCATGTATCATGATTCAGACTCAGTCCTGTTCTCACACCCCATTTATTCATGTTTAGTAAATGATCTAAGGTTTATCAGTATTCTTAACCTAAGATAACAGTCTTCCTTAGCATTACCCAGTTCCATGTGCAACATATGATTATAAAATTGGTTTTCCTTACCGTTACACGTTCAGTCATGCATTCATAAATCCGTTCAGCCATATACTTATGCTTCAGTTGTGTATGTTCAATTCGTAAACACAATCTATCAATGCATCTCAACTTAACCAGTCTCATTCGAGGATTAATGTTCCCAAGGAGGAGATATTATAACACCCTGTGCTTTTTCTTATCTTAAAATTCATCCCTAGAATGTTAAAGACTTTATTTAAAGATGAATACACTTTTATACATGTGTAATATTCAATATTTTAACTTTTCATTACGTGGAAAATTCAATAAGCTTTCCATCGATACCAAATTCACCCAAATCCGACAACTGAGCGAAGTGTTAGAGCCATTTTAATAAGACAGTGTACCACCTGGTACTCCAGCGTGTCGCGGAGGCAGTCCAAATGGCATTTGTCATTTTTTAGTGAGAAAACGTGATACCACCATGTCGTGCCACTAGCCTTTTTACCAATTGTCACTTTCTAGTGTGACTCCGCGATCATGGCGCATCACGCCAAAGGGAAAATTCACAACCAGTGAGGCACCACGATAGCGCCGCCTCGCGCCATCAGTCCAGTTCCCAATCATCAGTTTCCAGTGACACGACACCATAGCACCGTGTCATTCCAGCGTACAAAATTAGGATTTTTAGTCAGTTCCGAGTTTTAATTTTCAAGTCACTAAGGTCTTTTTCCCTCACCCCCAGTCAGCCTAAACACACAATCAAACCCTAAAAGAGCACAAATTATTCATTAATTCACTATTTTCTCAAGAAGCAAGCTATTCTCTCTCAAAGGGAAAAACTCTAGTTCAAGAAATCAAGGTCAAGCTCAAGAAAACCTTCAAGAACTTCAAGAATCTCACAAATTAAGGTATGTTAGATGTTGATTCATGGATCCCTTTCACCCATGAAGTCCAAGAATCCTTTTTCAAAGTACAAAGATGATGTATTTATGATTTCCATGTTTGAATAAGATTGGATTCATGTTTATAATATTAGTTGGGTTCCAACCCATGATTTAAATGCAAGTTTCATGAAATTAAATAGCATGTATAACAAATATGTGATTATCTTAATAGACCCTTAAATTTATAAAGTGATTAATGCATCTATGATGTGGATTTGGTTTTCAATCCTTGATTATGATAAGATTCATGAAAATAGAATAGTATTTAGGGGGAATTATATGAATTACATGCAAAACCCTTGAATTTGCAATTAAGTATTGTATTCATGATGTTTATGTAATGACCATTATCATGTGAAATACTCATGCTCCCCAAGTATTTGCTAAAATGCCTATGTGAAGTAGATAGAGGAATCATGAGATCTTAATCATGTACAAGCTTATGCCGTACAAGTGTTTGATGAAATATCTCTATGAATGAATTATGACCAAGTGAACATTGTTATATTATTCAAGATTATGTTTTTCTTTACTTTTCATGCTATCGAGTCTTGGGGGTATTTAATACCCGACAATTTAGCTGTTTACCTAGACCCAGTATCAGTTATAGAATAGTATCAGTCATATCTCGGTCAGTACTCTCAGTCCATTATAGAACTTAGTAGAACTCAGTCAATTACAGAACTTAGGAAAACTCAATCTCAGTCCAGTCCAGTCCAGTATACTCAGTTCAGTATCTTTCAGTTAGGAGTAGGATTCAACACCGAGCGATAGCAGGGATGATGGCTTCCCCATCAGATAGGAAGAGTCGTTAGTATCAATCCTTGTACTCTAAAACTGCGTATCCATTGCAGGATGAGGAGTCACCCGTCAGACATGGCTTGACTACCTCCCAGGGGTCACTCGCTAGATTAGGCTTAGCTCCCCCCAGGTGTCACCAGTCAGTTAGGTTTGGCATCATGGTTTTCTAGTGTTAGTACCCATGGCACGGTATTAGAACCCTTCCAACTAAGGTTACAGGTTGGACCCCTATTAGTTCAGATTTGGGGTATGTTGATTAGATGATTACCGCCCATAATTTCAGTCTCAGTTTTAGTCTTTGGTTCAGAACTCAGCTGGGTTTTACAAAATCAGGAATTCCAGATATAGTCAATCAGTATCAGTTATTTAGTTATCAGAATTCAATACTTAGCGTAAGAAAAGCTCAGTTACATTTTATATATATATATGTATATGCACAGATTGTATTATCAGTATTTACAGTATTCTCAGATTCTCCACGTACTCTCATGTTCAGTTATTCTCATTTAGTCAGTTATATCCTCATGTATATAAACCCCTGTATTTAGCCTTACCTCATCTAGCATACCAGTACATTCCTACATACTGACGCATACTTTTCTTCGCTATGATGTTTCATATCATAGGTTCGGATGCTCAGGTTCTTGATCACGCATAGTAGATTCAGGTTCAACCAGTAGTAGTAGATTTAGCAGTGAGTCCTCATCATTCGATGATATTATACTATTTAATATTTTAGTAGATGTATTATTTTAGTAGATGGAGTTAGATGGGGGATTGTCCCATCAACTCCACTTTCAGACAGATTCAGTTAGAGGTTTTTCAGACTAGTTTTCAGACAGTGTTCATTTTTTATCAGATGTTGTTATTTATCATTATTTATGATGTTTTGAACCTTATGGCATTTCAGTCCGTTTTTTACATTAATTATAATATTATTATTCAGTGCTCATAGAAGTTATCATTCTTGGGTTAGCTAGTGGTCCTTCGGGGTTGTAAGCACCGTGTGATGACTAGAGGATAGTCTCGGGTCGTTACAGCAACACACAAATGGAGTTCATCCAAAGTAGTTTCAAGAGAAGACTCTCTTCTTGACCTATAAGTGATAAAACCTTGGTCAAGGATGGAATCACACAATATTCTCAAAGAATCATCTCTATTCTCATGATCAACTCTATCAACACCATCACTAACTTGAGACTCATCAAGTACACCATACGCATGCTCAAGTAGTGGACTACACTCATGAGTAAGTTGATCATTATTTACACTTTCACTAATTATCGGCAACTTACATGCCAACTTAGACTCACCTCGATTTTCACAAAGGTCAACTAATATGTGACTACTCTCATTACTTGGCAATGGGACCTTATTCAAGTTACAAGTGCTAGCACTAGGTGGACACAAATTGATCTCACGAGAAGAATTAATTTTGTCATCTATGGGATCAATTAGTGCTTGCTTACTTACAATAAGAATTTGATATTCTTGCAACCTTGCAATTCCAAGAGCATCACAAAGGGAAGACTCATTCCATTCTCCTCTAGTCAAACCACCAACTACATCCACTTGGCTACTACTAGCCACATCATAATATTCTAAGTTTGTAGGAGCGTAGGAGATAGCATTGTTACCTTGTAGCTCATATGCGGTATGACCTTCACCTTGGTATTTATCATGGAAGCCCACTTGCTCCTTTGGGAAGCTTTCATCATGAGAGAGTTTGTCTAGACATCTCCCTTGGATTATCTCTTCATCCTTTTCCCGAAATTGGAATTTTTAGCAAAGAACTCTATTTGATCATCAATAATGTGTTCGTGAGGAACTCTTCTTCGATCCTGCTTTGGAAGTATATGTTCTTGAACCTACACATAGTAAGAGTTTATACTAGGTAAAATGCTAGTATCTTCGTTAGTGAGTAACAAGGGGTTTTGTGGATAAGTTCCATAATTAAGGGTTTCTTTCCCTTTTGTTACATTTTTCCTCCCCTTCTTCACCTATTCTACTCTTAGCTTTCTCTTCCCTCTACCTCTTCTCTTTCTCCTTTAACTCCCTCACTTATTGATGGACTTTATTCACTTGTGATGGTGAGAGAGGATGGAGTGTAAACCTTCAGCCCTTGAGTTTAAGAGAGTACCTATTGGTTCTTTCATCATGCTTAGTAGACTTATAATATTTCCATGGTCTACCCAACAACAAGTGAAAATCTTGCATCGGGATCATATCACAAATCACCTCATCTTGGTAGTTTCCTACCTTGAACCTAATTACAACTTTCCGAGTTACCTTCAACTCTCCACATACATTCAACCATTGAAGTTTGTAAGGACTTGAATTATTGGTAGTGGGTAGTTTCAATAAATCAACCATGGTGGAACTAGAAATGTTAGCACAATTACAACTATTAATGATCATTGAGCACACACCTCCTTTAATAAGGCATTTGGTATGAAAAAAATTATCCCTTTGACTTGGATCAACCAAAGCCTTACTAACTATAGCTCTTCTTACCACAAATCTAGGTACTTCACACTCACCATCATGTGGCCGAGCAACTTCTCCACCCCCTCATTTTGCATTTTATCCTATTCTTGCTCTCCATCTTGAGGTTCGGCTTCATTCTTATCTGAGTCTAATCCCATCTCTTCTCCAAGATAGTATAATTTCCCTTACCTAAGGATCATATTTCTTTTGTTGGGATATTTATTTGCCTTGTGGCCCTACCCTTGACATTTAAAGCATTGGAATCTTTTAGAATTGGAAGTATAAAACTTGTTACCTTCATGTTTTAGAGGGTACTTTGGGGAAACCTTGGTCTCGGGTTGCTTAGCATTCGATGTAGGATTTTTGTTCTTATACCAAGTAGTAGATGATGGCTTCACCTTTGATTTGCAAGTCGATCTCTCTTTGATCTCCCTTTTAATCTCTAATGCTGCTTGGAAGATACCATCTATAGTCTCAAACTTGTGAAGAGTCATGTGTGAAGAGATGTCTTTGTTCAACCCAACCTTGAAACGTATGATATCATGGTTCACTTGTTTTTCCCGGTGATCAAGATTCAAAATCAATTTTTGGAACTCATCATAGTAAGCCACGACACTCTTTCTACCTTGCCTCAAATTCTATAGCTTGGCAAGAAGCTCATGTCTATAGCTCTTCGGTAAGGACTTTTGCCTCATAAATACTTTCAACATCATCCATGGAGGAGGTTTCCCTTCATTCATCACATTACCAAACCTTTTGGTATACTCCCACCATGTGTTGGCATACTCTTAAAAGTGATATATAGCAGAATAATTCTTTTTTTCTTTGGTGAGATCTTTGACTTGGAAGAGCCTTTCACAAGCAGACTCCCATGAAAGATAAACTTCGGGATCACTCTTACCTTTGAAAATTGAAAGACTAACTTTGATGGAATTGATACCCATATCTCTATCTTGGTGGCGGTTTCCTTGTTGGTTCCATTGACCAATTCTTCCTACGTTTCTTTGGTATCCCCTTTGATCCATATGTCTACCTCTCATCTCTTTTTCCGTCATGTAGGTATCATCATAAGATCCATACCCCTCTTATTGATCCTCCCTACCATATTCCTCTACATGGATGGGTTGGTTTTGGTTAAGTGGAGCTTGGAATGGAGGAATTGGATTTGGTGAATGTTGAGGCATTTGGATAAGTGGAACTTGGAATGGAGTATTCGAGTTTGGTGGTGGCATTTTGGATTATAATTCCTTTATGTTGGACTTGATTTAATTGAGGATGAGGTGGTCTAGTGGAGTTTCAGTTTGGAGGGTAAGTGGTAATTTGGGTGGTAGGATTTTGTAGAGGCCTGGTGGATTGAACATTTGGTGAGAGGTTTTCAAGTTAATGGTAGTGGAAGTATTTTGAGCATGTCCACTAACATGACAGTGTTGAGGAGTAGAGGGTCGGGAGTTCCTTTGAATTTCCACATGATACAACCTCCCACTCAAAGTAGACATATCCCCTTTCTTTGATGTTATATCCATTTATAGCCTTGCAAGGGTATGGGTTATAACTTTAAAATAAGCCAAGATAGTATTATTATCATTACTATCCGTGGCTTGTGATGATGTTCCTTTGGTTTCCATTGTACCTAAGAAAGGCAATAAACAAAAACAACAACTAATTAGTGTTAAAGAAAGAACCTCAAACACTCTTCTCCTTTGGATACCTCACACTTGGCTTCACAAGTGTTGAAAGTTGGCTTGTAATCCGTGAGAAGTTTAGGGATGATTTCTACTCTTGTATAGAATGGATTTTTTTTTGAAAGACTCAAGGAAATCTTGTTCAGACCTGAGTCAAGAAACTACGATGAATCAAAAATGAAAAAAGGCACACAAAGAACGAAGACACGAAAGAAAAACAAATTCTAAACTAATTCACAACCTAGTAGGTGATTACTAGATGCTAATTAGTACTAGAATCAAGAAATGAAACCAAAGAATCAAAGAAAAGAAACTTAGAATTCTAAAACTTGAGCTTAAGCATTTTGGCTGAATGGATGATGTGCCAGCCTCTTATTAGTTGTTGAAATTTTGAAAAACTTTATTGTATTCAACTTTTATTCAATCAATCTTCAACTAGGAAGGTATAGAATCGGTTTTTGGAAGAAGAAAACTTAAGAATTAGACCTTTTCCAATTTCAAAAGAGTTTGAATTTGTTGTGGTCCCATCCTTGTACTTTCCCTTGTCCTATTCTTTGAGAATATTCCCTTCTTGATGTTTTTTGTTTCTTTCTTTCTTTGAAAGACTTGGAATATACTTGGAATATTCTCTGAATAAAAAGTACTACACCCTCTCTCTTCTCCTTTTTGGATCAAACAACTACTTTTTGAATGTTTTTCTTTAACAACATATGAAGAACACCAAGAGCATTCAAAAATGGAACCTAACCCAAATGAACTTAGAATTTGATGATTTTAGTTTCTTTTTGCATACGTTGAACTCCTAATCACAACCAACACATGTTAAAGCCATAAATCTCAACAAATTTTGGGATCCACCTATTAAATTTCTTCAACCTTCAAGCTCAACAATGGTGAATAACTCAAAACAACCTGGATTAAGCTCAAATTCTAGATCTACACCCTATTAATGTTAGGAAACAAGGATCTAACACTAGAAACAAACAAAACACATAAAAATCTTCTAGATCTAAGTCCCAAAGTTTCGGCCAAGGTACAAAAACAAGAACAACTATTTTTTTGTGAGATTTTTTTATTTTGGACACGCTTTTTTATTGATTTTCTAGGTAACAATCACAAGATTGATTTTGTTGAAACAAAATCAAACCTTTCTCTTGATAACAAATGATATGGAACTAACTAAGAAAGATGGAAATAAGATGAAAACTAGCTACGAAACCAATACAAAACTGAGAAAACAAGATATCAAACAAAGCAATAATTTAAAGATAGGTAACTTGACAAAGAATCCACAATTAAATAAGAACCAGCGAGTATATCAAACCCTAAAACCCCTAAGACCCGCAGAATCAAACTCCAAGCTCTTACGTGAACCCAAGAGGGACATCAATTCACCTCTAGAACCCCCATTTCCAAGACAAAGTTCAATACAAGTTATTCCACACTTGCCTTAGTTACAAAGCACTTTATCACAAGGGAAATGTTCTTTCAATATTTAAAATAAGCTAAGAAAGGAAATAAGCCTAATAAGAGACTTTTTATAGTCTATTACAAAATAAAATATCCAAAACACCCTTAATGAGGGGTGGCCTTGGAGGGTTAGACTCAATAAAGGGGTGGGCTTGGGGTGATAAGATTCTTCTTCACACTTCAACTTGTGTAATCCCTTGGATGAACTCATAATACACTCTCACACATCCTTCTTCATGAATATGCCTTGAAGATTTTGCAATTCCTGAGATTGGCTCCTTGTGACTAGTCTTGGACTCTTTTCACCCGTATCAGATCTTTCCAGAGACAATAGTCACAATAGAGATTAGACCTTCCAAAGTTATTTTTCTATTCACCATAACTCCCCCTAGGTCTATAGTTAGTGCTATTAGTTTTTAAGAAGTTATTCTAAGATCCACTACTATATCCTCTTGAATAACCTTGAAAATAACTCCTTGTGTTTCCTGAGAAGTTGATAACCACTACTGAAGATTTCAAGATGAATTTCTCTGTTGCTTAGCAAGTAGTTGGATTAAAATTTCCTTCAGATGTGTTAACTTCTAGAGCCTTGTCCAGTAATCTTTTGACTTTCAATATTCAAATTATGGCATATTCTTGGTTAATACTAGGAAAAGGTATATTTATCAATACTTGAATTTTTATGTTAGCATAAAACTCATTTAGCCCTATAAAAACTTCCACAGCTTTTGTAATTGAGCATGTTGATTATAGGTCCCACATTTAGTACATGCACAAGATGGGGGGGGGATGAGTGCATTTAGTTCATCCCATAGTTCTATAATCCTAGAGAAGTAGTTGGATATATAGATAGTTTCTTGAGATAATGAAGCTATCTCTATGTGTAGTTAAAAAGCTCTAGAAACATTAACTTTATCAAATATTTCTCTAAGATCTTCCCACACCTTATGATAATTGGATCCATATATAACAGAACTGAGTAGATCCTTAGAGACAATATTCCTTATCCAAGCTAGGATTATAGCATTACATCTCTACAGAGATTACGCAGATTAGCAAGAAATGAATCCTTCTGACATGTGCCAAATGGAAATCCTAACTTATTTTTCCCTAGCAACACAATATGCATAGATTTGCTCCATAATGAATAGTTTTCAAATCCAATTAGTTGAGTAAAGATTAAGATTGCATCTTAAGTATCAAATGGGTAGATGTATAGAGGATGATTTGAATCACCTTGTCCTTCTTGAGCAGTTGGGTTTCCAGCTCCAATTCCATTGTTGTTGTTTCTAATTTCTTTAGAAGTTGACATTTTAAAAAATCTCAATTAATCACCAATATTTTTCACTTGAAGTAAGGAGATAGAGATTTAGCTTAATTGTAAGAAATTTATACATAAAATAGACAATGTTCTCTCGAAAGCTAAGAAATTTTACTCGATTTAAGAAATTCTCTAACCCTTGCTTTGATAAAGTAACTCTTCTATATTTTGTATTACACAGTCTTCAGTTTGATACACTTATTCACGAGAAACAAATCACGAGAGCCTTGGCTCTGATGCCATGTTAAGAGGATTTCTTAGTGAGAGCTAGAAGACGAAGAAATACAGGAAACATTGTTCCATTGAAATTGAAGAAGAAAAGGAAATTGTACAGTGATAAGAATAAAATCCTATTGTTCTACTCCTATTTATAGACAATCAGAAATTAGAGTCCACCGACTCTCACTAATCTATCATTAATAACTTCTCTATAACTAACTGTCAGTTAAGAAACTAATTAACTACTTGACAATTGGTTAATTTAACCACCTAGATTTTATTTTCATTTTGCATCTTCACTAATAATGATTAGGTCAGGAGTTTTTTCTTTTACACGAACGCGACATGGATGTCACGAACACAATGCTCTGGGTCATGAACCTTTGTGAACGTAAAGTAATGACCGTGAATGCGAAGGCTAATTTGGTGGCTTGTGTTAGCCTCTAAGTATAAGTTTCAATAATGACAAACTAACGGGTGGATCTTTACAGGATGTTGAAGACTGCTAATATTGGAAGGATAAAAGAAGCCAGCACTAGGAATAGAAGGACATCAATTTACAATCCGCGACATTCAAGTAAATCAATCAAAAAGAGAACAAATGGAAGGAGAATCTCAGTCTCGAAGGTCGAAACAAATCATATCAATCGCAACAAAGTAAGAGGAAGAAAAGATTATGGCAAATCAAATCAATCACAAAAAAGTAAAAGGAAATAAACTTGGAAAAACATCAATCACTACAATACCAAAAGGAAGAAAATATCATGGACATATCTAATATGGACATGAGTAAAAGCCGTATATGGACATATCTGATATGTACATATCATACGACTATATTCCTCAATCAAGGAATCTATTCAAATACTTGATTGAGAAGAAATCTCTTGGGTTTCCTTATGAAGAGTAGCAACCGAAGACTACACGAGAAGAAGACTGAAAACAGACACGGGTTACGCAACTTCAAAGAAGAATATCAAAGTGTCTCAATCTTAGTATTATAAAGATTTGTTACTTTTAGTTTGCAATTGTTATATAAAGAGTAGGATTGAGTCAACTTTGTAACATCAACTGAAGCTGTGTCACAAGATGTGAAGAACAAAATAAGCCTTCAGAACTTGTTTCTCATCATTGTACTTGAGCCCGCATTGAACGATCTAAGGAAACTTTAAAACCGAAGGAGACTAGAAGTAGGCACCACATTAGTGTTTTGAACCAAGATAAATCTCGGTATCTTTATTTTATGTTTGATTATTTATTTGCTTAATTATTTTAAATCTAATCTATCTTATGAAATTGATCTGCAGGCGAGTCGACTGTGAAGCGTCAGGAGTCAACTCACAGAAAACTTTCAATTCACCCCTCTCTTTTAAACTTCAATTAGTATCAGAGAAGGCCTCACCAACAATATTTCTTAACTACAAGTGAGCAAAGATCAAATGGCAAATTATCAAATTGTCGGTGCTCTTCTTTAAGATGGTCACTCCTCTACAAGACCACCATACTTCAATGGACAACACTACTGTTACTGGAAAAATAGATTTAGAATCTGTGTCCAATCAAATAACTTCCACTCCTGGGTCATCATCAAGAAGGATCTAATGCCAATTCTAGGACTCAAAGAAAAGAAAAAGGACAAGGACCAAGAATCCAGTAGTGCCGACATAGAAGACCTTGAAAGTTTCGAGGTCACCAAGGAACAACAAGAGGTAATCCAAACTAATACACGTGCTATAAGTTTACTTCTGTGTGCAGTTAGTGGAGAAGAATAAAAAACGATATCAACTTATGAAACTGCAAAAGAAATGTGGGACAAATTGGAGGTAACCTATGAAGGAACCACTGAGGCCAAAAAGTCAAAGATCACTACCCTGGTCAATGTATATGAGTTGTTCAAAATTGAAGAGAATGAGAACATTGAAACAATGTTTTGCTAGATTTAGTAACATCATATGTGAACTGAAATCACTGGGGATGATCTATCTGCATAGCCTGCAAGTCCAAAAGCTGGTCCAAAGTCTTCCAAAGACTTGGGAAACCAAGGCTTCCATACTGGAATATGGAGATCTGCATAATATTACATATGAAAAAATATGAGGTAACCTCATTGCATATGAAAAAAAATTATATCAACAGGTACCACAAGGAGGAAAAGAAGAAACCAGTAGCCTTCAACTCTACTCCAACTGAAGAAGAGGACATTTCGAAAGATGCTAATAGAAAAAAATGTTCCTCATCAACTGTGGAGTAAGGCAAATCTTGAGAAAGAGATAGCATAGATCCCAAAGTGCCAAAAATAATGACTCCACCAGAAACGATGATCGCTATTATCATTGTGGAAGGCCTAGACATTTCAAACAAAATTTTCCAGAGTTTAGGAGAAGGCCATCTATGAAAAATAAAATTTTTGGAGCCAAGAGTAATGAAAATGAAATCAAAGAAGAACTAGAAGCCGCCAATATGTGCTTTTGACAATAGGTGAATCTAGCGAAGTAAGACTACATAATTGTCATAATTGTAATATTCATAAATATAATTAAGATTTGATAATTGACGAGCTTCAAGAGGTTATAGATGAATATAACAAACTTTTAAACTCGATTTAAATGAAAAATCAAAGAGGAATAGAGAGGTTATCAAATAGAAATCAAAGAATATCAAATTGAAATTCACTTACTTCATGAAGAGATTAATGATCTAAAAGTAAAGCTAAACAATATTAAGAAATCTCCTAGTCACAGTTTTGTGAGATCCAACTCCTTTAAAAACAATTCATGTTCCTTGTTAGAATCTTTTAAATCAGCTAAGACCTCTTTCTCTTCTCGAGGATCTGTCTATTTTATATATAGAAAAATAGGCCACAAATCCTACAGCTGCAAGCATAAGGGTAAAGGTGTGTGGGTTTGGAAGCTCAAAGGAAGCATACCTAACCCGCAATGATCCAAGACCACTTGGGTACCTAAATAAAATTAATCTTTTCATGTTGTAGGAACAGGTCTGCAAGAGCTATAAGAAGGGAATGTGGGTCATTGATAGTGGATGTTTCATACACATAACCAGAAAGAAAGAAAATTTTTCTACTCTAGAGAAAATAGATGGGGGATCAGTGAGACTCGATGACAACGCTAGAGGCAACGTCATCGGAGTTGGTTCAATAAAACTCAGCTCATCATGTGATCAATGAAGTATATCTAGTAGACGACCTCAAACACAATCTGCTTAGTATCAGTTAGCTCTGTGATGTCAGATTCAGAGTATTCTTTAAATACAAAAATTGCTCAATCAAACACAACAAAAGAGATGTCGCTCTCATTAATGAATGCATTGATAACATTTATGTTTTAAATAGTCCTGATTTTGCTAACTTGACTTGCCTCACTGTGAAAAACAATAATACTTGGTTATGGCATAAAAATCTTAGGCATAATAATATGCATATCATTGAGAAGTTGTCTAGACTCAAATTGGTAAAAGGTCTGCCAAAGTTTAAGTTTGAAAAGGATCACATCTGTGATGCCTGCCAATTAGGTAAACAGACCCAGACATCATTCAAAGTCCAAGACATTGTCTCCACTACCAAACCTCTTTAAATAATCCATATAGATCTATTTGGCATCAGTAAAACCTCAAACATTAATGGAAAAAGATATATTTTTTTCATTGTTGATGATTAATCACGCTTTACTTGGGTATTTTTTCTTACTCATAAACATGAGGCTTTCATAAATTTTGAGACTTTTGTAGAAAGGTACAGAGAGAAGCTAGACACCTCATCACTTATGTCCACAGTGATCATGAAGAAGAATTAAAAAATAAGGCATTTAAGGAGTATTGTGCTCAGAACGGATACTCTCAAAACTTCTCTTCACCTCGATCTCCTCATCAAAATGGTGTAGTAGAGCCGAAGAATCAGTGTCTCTAGGAAACTTCCAGGACAATGTTATTAAAGAATTATCTCCCAGATCATCTCTGGACAGAAGCAGTAAGCACCACAAGTCATATTATCAATATGTGCTTGATCAGACCTATTCTAACGAAAATGCCTTATGAACTCTAGAGAGGAAAGAAGCCCAATATTAGCTATTTTCATCCTTTTGGCTGCAAATATTCTATTCATAACAATGGTAAGAATAACTTGAAAAAATTTATTCCACAAAGTGATGAAGGTATTTTTCTTGGGTTCTGTCCCACTAGTTGTGCTTGTAGGGAATTTAATAAAAGAACTTTGTATGTTGAGGAATCTATACATATTTTATTTGATGAATATAATCACTTCCATATGAATTTGAGTGCTGATAAATAACAGGTGGGTAATCTATGATCTAAAAAAATAATAACATAATCTCTGAGCTGTTATAAGACAAGTCAACTATCCCCCCCCCCCCGAGTCGACCCCCACATCAAAAACAGTGAAACCAAGTGTTCTAAGAGAATGGAAGAAAAATTCTATCTATCCAAATAAACTCATTATCAAAAATCCAGAAGCTAGAGTGCAAATAAGAGCATCATTAAGGAGACAAGTAGCTGTCGCCCTTGTTTCTCAAATTGAACCTAAGAAAATTGATGAGGCCCTCAAAGATGAATTATGGGTCAAGGATATTAAGGAAGAACAAGACCAGTTTGAACGAAATCAAGTTTGGACTCTGGTTGAAAGATCAAGAAACTGCTCAGTAATTGGAACCAGATGGGTCTACAAAAATAAATTGAATGAAGAAGGTAAGGTTATCAAAAATAAAGCCAGACCTGTAACTCAAGGCTACTCTCAGCAAGAAGGTATTGATTATGATAAGACCTTTTCCACCGTGGAAAGGTTAGAGTCCATAAGGATTTTATTAGCTTTTGCGGCTTTCAAATATTTTAAGTTATATCAAATGGACATAAAAAGTACTTTCTTATATGGCTTTATTAATGAGAAAGTTTTTGTAAAGCAACCCCCCGGATTTGAAGATCCGTCATATCCAAATCATATTTTCAAATTATCAAAAGCACTCTACGGCCTTAAACAAGCTCCAAAAGCTTGGTATGAGAAATTGAGTACTTTCTTACTAAAGAACAATTTTCAAAGGGGTAAAATTTATACAACTCTGTTCATACAAAAGCTTGATTCAAATTTTCTCATTGTGCAAATTTAAGTTAATGATATCATCTTTGGTAGTTCTAACATATCTATGTGTGAGAATTGCTAATTTGATGAAAGGATAATTTGAAATGAGTTTTATGGGTGAGCTCACATTCTTTTTGGGATTACAAATCAAACAAACTCCCAAAGGCACTTTCATTAGTCAAGCCAAGTATATGAAAGAACTCATCAAAAAATTCAGTATGGAAAAAGGAAAGGCCTATGAAATTCCAATGAGTCCATCCACAAGCATTGATTCAGACTCATCTGGGAAAGATATACATGAGGATGATCGAATCTCTACTCTATTTGACTGTAAGTCGACCAGACATTATGTTCAGTGTATATAAATATGTCAGTTCCAATTGACTCCCAAAGAGTCTTATCTCACTATTTTCAAATGATTTATTTGATATCTCATAAGAACTCAAGAATTTGAATTATGGTATTGTAATACCCCGTACTTCTACCTAGCTTAAAATTATCTCAAAAATATTAAAGACTTGTTTCAAAGATGAATTCACTTTTATACATGTGGTATTTTCAAGATTTTCTCTTTTTTTCATGTGAGAAATTGAGTAAGCTTTTCATCAATACCAAATTCTCCCAAATCCGACACCCGTGAAAAGAGTTAGAGCTATTTTAGTAAGACAGTATGCCACATGAGCAATCAACGCATCGCGGAGCCAGCCAAAATGGCAATCGTCAAAATCCCGTGAGCCTCCGCGATAATGGTGCATTGCGCCAAGGCTCAAATTCAGAGTTATCAAATTCCAATGACACAACGCGATAGCGCCGCATCGCGCCAAGGGTCCAGGTCAGGAAATTTTCACAAAAATTAAAATACGTGTCCAAGGGTTAAAAGGGTCAATTTCCCACCCCTATATAAACCCAATAACACATGATTCAACTATATTTCACCCAAAATATAGTATTTCTCTCAAGAACTAGATAGGGTTTTCAACTGGGAATTCAAATTCAATACTCAAATTCAAGAGTCTCTCCGTCAATTTTTCCTAAATCAAGAACTAAGGTATGCACAATGTTCATTCATGGATTCCTTTCATCCATGAAGCCTAAGAATCAAGTTTTAAATCTTGTATTATTAATATTTTGTTGTGGGTTGATTATGTTAATGTGATTATGATTGTATGATTCCCAAGTTGGAATCTTTATGTGTTGTTCATGAACCTATGCTAGTATGTGGTCTGAAACATGTGAAATTAAGTTGAAACATGGAGTTTTGTTGTATTAATTTGATGGTCATGCCTATTCCCTAAGTCATGCATCCTAGGTGTTTGATAAAATACCTAAGAAAATAGAAATTATGCATTATAACTTAATTGTGATCCAAGTGATAAATGCATGCTTTTCCCTATGACCAAGAATGACTTCCATGATATTGTGTGCATTATGAATGGTTGAGGGAATGTCCATGAGATTAGGTTGATGAAATTATGATGTGTTTATATTTAATTTCATTTATGTACAAGACTATAATAATCATCTGCTTCATGAAATTCCCAAATTAGTGTATTATGGATTGTTGATATTGGTCATGTGTTCAAGAAGAGTCAAGTCTTGTCAGTTTCATGCTATCGAGTCCCGGGGTACTTGTAACCAATAATTTAGCTGTGTGCCTAGAGCCAGTGTTATTTTTTCATGACACTCTCAGTCAAGCCATGATCAGTAGAATTCAATCAGTCATGTGACTCAGGAAAACTCAGTATCAGTCTAGTCTCATTCAGTAATCTTAGTAATCTCAGAAATCTCAATTATCTCAGTCAGTAATCATGTCTCAATAGTATTCCATCAGTCAATCAAAATCCAGTGAACTCAGTTCAATCTAGTAAATCAGTAAAATCAATAACAGATCAGTCCAACCTAGTCTTCACTAAAAAATCAGTTCAGTGTCTATTCAGTTGGGAGTAGGATTCAACATCGAGTGAACCCAAGGATGGGGACTCACCTGTTATTAAGTGGAGGGTGTGATTCTTAGAAGCAATCCTTGTGTTCCAGAACTACGTAGCCAACATAGGTCGATATACACCCTACGCGTTTACGGATTTATACATCTCATTTGGGTTACCTACCAGGAGGGGTTGATAGAAGAGCTCCCTGTTAGAGAGTGTATACTCATAGCTTATATTTACCCGTGGCATGGTACTGACACCATTCCAACTAGGGTTATAGGTTGGACCCCACCAGTTTAGTTTCGGGGCAAGTCGGTTAGATGATTACTTCTCAGAATCTCAATTTCAAATCCAGTCTTAGTAATAGAACTCAGTTCAGTTCTACAAATTTCAGGACTATCAGACACAGTCACTCAACTCAGTATGGAACTCAGCTAGTTCCATCAGAATTAGGACTATCAGATACCGTCACCCAGTTAATAGTATATCAATTATACAAAACTCATATTATTAGTATTCAATTTTAGGACTGTCAGATACAGTCAATCAAACCAGTTCTTCATAATCAGAACTGTCAGAAACAATTATTCCTTTATCTATAATATGACATCAGTTCCTCAGTACTCAATAGACTCAGTCTTTCAGTATCTTAGTATTAGTACTCAGATATCAGTAAGTCCACTTTATCAGAATTTATGAGTCAGCGTTATCACGATCTCAGTTACAGTTACATATTCATGCATGTATTTTCACGTTCAGTTATTATTGTTCATGCATATGAACCCTTGCATTTAGCCTATCTTACTTGTATACCAGTACATTCAATGTACTGACGCATTTGCGCTATGGTGTTTTATACCATAGGTTTAGAAGCACGAGCTCCCAAGTATCCTTAGTAGATCAAACGTTCGGCAGCCAAGATAATAGTGAGTCCTCATTATTCGAGGATAACATAATTATTTTATTACTTTATTATTTCAGTAGTACGAAGTTAGTTGGAAATATGTCCCATCAACTCCACAGTTTTCAGACAGTTTATCTCAGTTTTGGGTATTGTTATGCCCCATTAGAGACATTATTTTATATTCAGTATTAGTTTAGTTTTGAACCTTATGGCCTTACAGCTTACATTCCGCATATTTAGAGTATATTATTTAGTGCTCAGTTACAGATATCAGTCATAGGTTAGCTTGTGGTCCTTCGGGGTTATGAGCACCGTGTAGCATTCCGGGTACCAGATTCGGGGCGTTACAGGTATCCCTGCTACTCAAGTTCTTATTTGATTGGTTGTTTGAATTCTGACTTTACAGGAGATAAAAATGATAGAAAGAGAACTAGTGAAAAATTTCAAATTCTTGATGATGCCCTTATCTCATGGCACAGGAAGAAGCAAACCTCCGTTGCTCTTTCAACTACTGAAGCCAAATACATTGCCTTCGGAAGTTGTGGTACTGAAATCTTATGGATTATGCATCAAATTCTTGACTTTGACTTATCCTTTGAATCTGTTCCTATAATATATGATAACACCAATGCTATTAGCTTATCTAAATATACTGTGCATCATTATAGGGCTAAACCTATTGATATTAAGCATTATTTTATTAAAGATCATGTAAAGAATGGTGATTTTTCTTTGAAATTTGTTGACTCCAAAAATCAACTTGCAGATAACTTTATAAAACCCTTGTTAGAAGAAAGATTTTACTACCTTAGAAAAAGGCTTGGTATTTTTATGACTTGTAAACCTTATTTTCAGACAATCATTTGTTCCATTTTTGTTTTAAAAAAAATTGGTACATCTCTTTTGAAAATGGATTTATCATAACCTCCCCTTGTTTTACGCCAAAAATTACTGCCCATTTGATCATTTTACTTTTCAACATCTCCTTCTGCCACCCCTTCACTTCAGCAGTTGCCTATCTCTTAACCTTTTCCACATTTATCTTTCCCTCTTCTCCATTCAACTCCTCCTCTTCCTCTCTATCTCATTAAAAACCCTTATCCAAATTCTTCTCTGCCAAATGACCCAAACTCAGTCAATGATAAGTCTCTTAAAAAACCTTCCCTTTCTTTCTTTAAATAACTATGTCCTTATTTTAGAATCCTTGAATGAGTCCTCCTCCTCCTCCGAGCAGTCGACTATCTCTAAAATGTGACCTGCTTCAAGCCCCACCTCCTTCGTTAAAAAACCTCGCCCTCTTCCCTCTGTTCCTCTTTCTCCAGAGGACATGCATAAGTTTTGGACCGATGTGCAAAAATAAAAAATTTCTGCTTCTAAAGGTCGTCCTGTTGTGCCCGGGCATATTATCAATCTCCGCCAGTAAAAGGATGCTCACTGTAATATAAGTTCATTCCTTAAGTTTCAAGACTTATCTTTGGTCTTTCGTATCTATGGATTACTAGCGTATGAAGACCTTATTTGTTGTTCTATGAAAACCTCCGCATATCCCTAGATAGTGGTGAGTTAAAAATCTTGTGCTGGGCATAAGAATTATTTTGAATGACTCTCTTTGCAAAGGCGTTCGATACAAAGTTCTCTGGTGCAATTTCCTATATGATTGGTGTAATACCCCTGACTATTCTTAGCTCAGTTTATCTTCTAGTTGCATGCATAAGGGGCTTAAGGCCTAAAATTTCACTGTGTTGGGAGCTTAGTAATTTTTAAGGCTTCTAAACTTGGGAGAATTTTTAAATTGGTCTTCCCGGCCCCGAGATATTGGTGTTTGAGTTAAGTCATGTTTAGGGATGTAAGTAGTATGTCTCAGAGAAGTTTTGACTTTTTCAGACAAGGTTTGGGGCGTGTTTGGATCACGAAACCAGAGGGTCATCGCGATAAGCCTGCATCGCGGATTTATTCTAGTTCTACCGCGTCGCAGTGAGCAAAATGAACGATCGCGATAGGACCGAATCATGGTAAACCTGTTGCATCCAGTTTTGAATTTAAATGTCATAGGGGAAATTGGGTCTTTTCCCCCTCAACCCAATCATTCATAACACGACTTGGGCATCAGTTAGGGCATAATTTTTCCCCTTTTCCCTAATTTTCCTCCCAAGAAAGCCATTCGCTTTCCTTAAGAACACAAATTCAATTCCTTTCTCCCTAAGAAATCAAGGACTAAAGTTCCCCAAGTTCAAGAACCTTCAAGAAAGCATCAAGATTGGCATTTCTCTTTCAAGATAAAAGTTTAAGGTATGTAGGGTGTTTATTAATGGGTTCCTTTCACCCATGGAGCCCAAAAACTCTCTTTTCAATTAAAGAATGGATTTTTCTATTATTATGATATTTTATATTTCTTAAGATGGGTTAAATTCATGTTTTCATGGTGATTTTAATTTAGTTCAGCCCATGTATGATTCCATGCAAGATTTTGAATTCCTCATGCTATGAATTTGAGTTTCACATGCTTTATTTAAGTGAATTCCATGTTAAATCCCCAACTTTATGATTTGAATCATGTAACCATATTGCTTTCCCCTATTTAAAGAATTTCCATGTCTAAATTCATGATCCCTACATGTTTGAAGGAATGTCTATGCTTATGGATTTTGAACCATGATCCTTTACTACAGTTTAAGCTTGTTATTACATTCAGTGATTATTCAGTGCTGGTGGGTTATGAATACCCGATACCTATGTGTTTTACATAATTTTTAGATTTTCAATTATGATTCAGTTAAACCATGATTATTCCTATCTATTCAGTTATTATGATCATAATAAGCACTTTCAGTCATGAAATCATGTTCAGTTAAAACACTGTCTAGTTTCAACTCCACTGTTTGTTCAGTTGGGAGTAGTATTTAGCACCAAGCAAACCCATGGATGGGGGCTCACCTGCCAGTTGAGGGTTTGACCCTTTGTAGCAATCCCTGAGTTCTAAAACTATGTAGCCAGTGTAGGTTAGAGATGACTACCTGCCAGTTGAGGGTTGGTAAAGTGTTTACCTGCCAGTTGAGGGTATCACATATCTCATTAGAGTACCTGCCAGTTGAGGGCGACTCATTAGTCCTTCGGGACACCATCTTAGTGGATCCATACAGCCAGTGTTAGTATCCATGGCAGAGTACAACACCCTTCCAAATAGGGTTACAGGTTGGACCTTAATTAGCTCAGATTAGGGCTTGTCGGTTAGATGATACCTCCCACAGTCTTAGTAAAGTATTTCCCACAGTCTCAGTATAGTATTCAGTGTATATTCAGTTCAGGTTTGCTTGACCAGAGCATACAAATTTACATTTATTTATTTATGCAAATTTCAGTCTTTCAAATTACAAATTATTTCAAAAATATGTTATGCTTGGTCTTGCATTCTCAGATATCACTGTTTTTATGCATTCATTCTCGGTTATTTCATGTTGTTCAGTTAGTCCTTTTCTCATGTATGTAGTACCCAATGCATTTTAGCCAGACCTCATCTCATATACCAGTACATTCCAAGTACTGACTGAATACTCTTCTTTCGCTATGATGTCTTATATCATAGATTTGGAGGCTCAGTTTCCTAACTGCAGTTAGACAACCAGCGTTACTCAGCAGCAGTAGTGGTGAGTCCTTAACCATCGAGGACATGATTACTTATTCTAGTTATTTCAGTAGTTCTTTATATTCAATCAGATAGAGTTAGTTGGGGGCTTGTCCCATCAACTCTTTAGTCAGTTAGAGGCTTTTCAAACAAACAGTTAGACAATCATTCAGTAAATTTTGAATTTTATCCATTATCTTAGACACGACAATATTATATATTTCAGTATTTTAGTTGTAGTTATTTATTAGCTTATCTTCCGCATATGCTATATCAATGCCATTTTATTCAGTGCTCATAGTAGGTACCAGCTCATGGGTAAGCTTGTGGTCACTTGTGATAGTAAGCACCATTGTTACGGATGAGGGGTAGACTTGGGTCGTGACAAAACCTGGTATCAGAGCCTAAGGTTTTACAGTGACCTGGGGTGTCTAAAGTCACGTTGAGTAGAGTTTTGTGTGTGGGTGTGTATCGCGCCACACTTATTGACAAGAGGATATGAGATGTTTTAGGAAAAATTTCCCTTCTTTTAGTATTCATGTCATGGAAAGATCATGAACTCTATTTAAAATCTCTTTCTAACTCATCCTTTATTTCGTTTATAGACTATGCCTTCCAAAAGAAATAACGAAAGAAGAAGTGGGGACCAGCCTGCACCTCCGCATGTTCAGGAAGATCCCCTGAACGAACATGTCTCTTACGTCAAATTCAAAGATGCTTTTACTGCCTTAGATTATTCAGTATCTTTAAAGAACAATCAACGCGTTATTTCTTCAGCCAATCTTGTAGCAAATATAGTTGCTGCTAGGATTCAGGATTTCACCTGAATGAATCCCTCTTTTTTGAGATCTAAGTCTAAGGAGTATCCATAGGAGTTTCTTGATATAGTTTAGAAGGTGTCTTACATTATGGGCATCACATTGAGTGAGAGTGTAGAGTTAGCTGCATATCAGTTGCAGGATGTAGCTCACACTTGGTTTAAATAGTGGAAAAAGGACTGTGGTGTTGATGCAGGTCCTGTTGAGTGGGAGGAATTTTCCATGGCTTTTCTAGATTGGTTATCCCCATCAGAGTTAAGGGAATCTAAGATTCATGAGTTCATTAATTTAAAGCAGGGTAGTATGAGTGTAAAGGAGTACTCTAAGTAGGTGAGTTATGCTCCTAATGTGGTTGCAGATAATAGGTCTAGAATGAGTAAGTTCTTGTCTGGTGTAGCTTATAGTATGGTTTAAAAGTGTAGGACTGCCATGTTGATTAAGGAGATGAACTTATCTAGGCTTATGGTTTATGCTCAGTAGATTGAGGATAAAAGCTTAAGGAGAGAGAGAGAGAAAGAATAAGAGGGCCAGATCAGGTAGTTTTAACTTTCCTCAGCCAAGGTCAAAAGGTGGTAATCGTTCTCAGTTCCATCAAAAGTTCTCAGTCCCAGCTCCATCTCAGCTAGTGCATCAGTGCCTAAGTTCAGGCAAGATAGTCAAGATAGGACGCTAACCTCTAAGTCCCAAGGTAGTGTGAACAGTAGTCATACTAATTTGCTCTGTGGGAAATATGGTCGGCATTATCAGGGTATGTGTAGAGGTGGAAGTAATGTGTGTTTTGGATGTGGAAAACGATGCCATAGAGTCATAGATTGCCCAAAGAGTGGTCAGCAGGGTCAGTCAACCATCCTTAAGTTCCAGTCGATCGCCCGACTCAGCAGGGTGCCGCTTCCAGCGCAACTAGTGGGCAACATCAAAATAGGTTGTATGCCCTCCAGACTCGGCATAAATAGGAAAGTTCTTGTAGTGTAGTTATGGGTATGTTACAGGTCTTTCATCTCTATGTTTATGCTTTATTAGACCCGAAGCATCACTCTCTTTTGTAACCCCCCTATATAGCAGTCGATTTTGGTGTTAGTCCTAAATCTTTTGCAGAACCTTTCTCAGTGTCTACATCAGTGGGTAAATATATTATAGCCAGATGGGTATACAAAAATTGCCCGATCACAGTATCTCATAAAATCACCTCAGTTGATCTTGTGGAGTTGGAGATGACTAATTTTTATGTCATTCTCAGCATGTATTGGCTCCACTTATGTTATGCCTCAGTTGGTTATAGAAATAGAGTCGTTCAATTTTAGATTCCTAATGAACCAGCCATTGAATGATGGGGTAGTACCTCTGTGATTAGGGGTCAGATCATTTCTTATCTTAAGGCAAGAAAAATGATATTTGAAAGGTGTGTTTACCATTTTGTTTGAGTCAAGGACTCTAGTTCCGTGACTCCAAGTCTCGAGTCAATTTCAGTAGTAAGGAAATTACCAGATGTATTCCCTGAAGACCTTCCTGGAGTTCCGCCCAAAAGGGAAATTGACTTTAGAATAGATCTCCTTCCAGATACCCAGCCTATCTCTATTTTACCCTACAGAATGGCTCCATCTAAGCTTAGAGAATTGAAAGAACAGTTGAAGAATATCTTATATAAGGGATTCATCAGGCCCAATGTTTCCCCATAGTGTGCTCTAGTCTTATTCGTGCGTAAAAAAGATGGTTCTCTCAGAATGTGCATAGATTACCGTCAATTGAACAAAGTCACAATCAAGAATAAGTATCTACTCCTCGGGATTGCTGACTTATTCGATCAACTTTAGTGTGCCAGTTACTTTTCTAAGATAGACCTCAGATCCAGCTATCATCAGCTCAGAGTCAAAGAATGTGACATTCCAAATACAACTTTCAGAACTCGGTATGGTTACTTCTAATTCCTAGTTATGTATTTTTGACAAATGAATGCCCCTGCAGATTTCATGGACTTGATGAAGAGATTGTTCAAGTAGTAATTGGACATGTTCATCATAGTCTTTATTGATGATATTTTTATCTATTACCGTAGTGAGAATGATCATGCAGACCATCTCAGAATTATATTGCAGACTCTTAGATCTCATCAGTTGTTCGCTAAGTTCAGTAAGTGCAAATTTGATCTAATATCAGTAGCTTTTCTTGGCCATATTTTCTTCGGTGATGGTATTATAGTTGACCCTCAAAAGACTAAAGTAGTGAAAAACTAGCCTAGACTCATCTCTCCATCTGATATCAGGAGTTTTTTGGGTTTGGATAGCTATTACCGACGGTTTGTTGAAGGGTTTTCTTCTATTGTATCCCCCATGTCTTGATTGACTCAGAAGAAAGTCAAATTTCAGTGGTCAGATTCCTGTGAGAATAGTTTTCAGGAATTGAAGACTCGACTCACTTTAACCCCAGTCTTAACGTAGCTAGATGGATTTGTATTTTACTATGATTCTTCCAGAGTTGGTCTTGGGTGTGTTTTGATGCAGAGAGGTAAGGTCATAGCCTATGCCTCTACACAGCTTAAACCCCATGAAAAGAATTATCCTACCCATGATCTTGAGTTAGTAGTTATTATTTTTGCCTTGAAAATTTGGAGGCACTATCTTTATGGGGTTCACATTGATGTGTTCACGGATCACAAAAGTTTGCAGTATGTGTTCTCTTAGAAAGATTTGAATCTTCGATAGAGAAGGTGGATAGAGTTGTTAAAAATTATTATATAAGTGTGTTGTATCATCTGGGAAAGACCAATGTAGTGACAGATGCCCTTCGTATATTTTTTTATAGGTAGTGTGGCTCATGTTGAGGAGGATAAGAAGAAGTTAGTCAGGAAAGTTCATCAGCTTGCTACGTCAGGCATTCGGTTGGTTGATTCAGTTGAAGGTAATATATGGGTTCAGAGTGGTTCGGAATCTTCACTGGTTGCCAAAGTAAAATAAAAGCAAGATAGGGATCCTAATTTAGTTAGGTTAAAGGAAACCGTTAGAGATCAGAAGGTAAAGGTTTTCTACCAAGGGGGAGATGGTGTGCTTCATTGTCAGGGAAGGTTATGTGTTCTATATGTTGATGATTTGAGTCAGCGAATTTTGGCATAAGCTCATGGTGCGCGATATTCCATTCATCCAGGAGCCACTAAGATGTACTATGACTTGCGGGAAATCTATTTGTGGAATAGTATGAATAAGGATATTGCAGAGTTTGTGGCTAAGTGTTCAAAATGTCATTAGGTTAAAGTTAAGCACCAGAGGCCTAGTGGTTCATTACAAGAGTTCAACATCTCGACTTGGAATGGGAAGTGGTGAACATGGATTTTATGAAAGGATTTCCTCGTACTCGTCGTCAGCATGATTCGATATGGGTCACTATGGATAGAATGACCAAATCAGCTTATTTTTTGCTAGTTCATACTTCATACTCAGCTGAGGATTATGCCAGGCTTCATATTAGAGAGTTGGTTAAGTTGAATGGAGTTTCTTTGTCAATCATTTCAGATAGAGGTACTCAGTTTACCTCTCACTTTTGGAAAGCTTTTCAGATGGGTCTTCGTACCCAAGTTCACCTCAGTTTCATCCTCAGACAAATGGTCAGTCAGAGATGACCATTCAGAACTTAGAAGACATGTTGAGATCTTGTGTTATTGATTTTAAAAGTAGTTGGGATGACCATTTACCTTTGATTGAGTTCACTTATAATAATAGATATCACTCCAGTATTCAGATGGCTCAGCTTAAGGCTCTGTATGGGAGGACATGTAGGTCTCCTATTGGTTGGTTTAATACCGGTGAGGCCACTTTGATAGGGTTAGATTCAGTGTTTGAGGGGTTGGAGAAAGTTCAGTTAATGTAGGAGAGGCTGAAGATAGCCTAATGTCTTCAGAAATCTTATGCAGATATAAAAAAGAAAGACCTTGAGTTTGATGTATGTGATTTAGTCTAATTAAAAATCTTGCCAATGAAGGGAGTGAAGAGATTTTGTAAGAAAGGAAAGCTCAGTCCCCGATATAGTGGTGCTTATAGAATCATGAACCATTTTGGGAAGGTAGCTTATAAGTTAGAGTTTCCTGCAGATTTGACTTCAGTGCATCCGGTGTTTCATGTTTCGTTGTTAAAGAAATGTATTGGTGATTCAACTGTTGTTATTCCTTTAGGAAGCACGATGTTCGGGATAGTCTTTCTTACGATAAAGTCCCAGTTGAGATCCTTGATCGTTAGATTCATAGACTAAGGAACGAAGAAGTTCTCTTGGTTAAAGTTCTATGGCAGAATCAATTCATAGAGGGAGAGACTTGGGAAGTAGAAGCATATATGAATACCAAGTACCCTCATCTTTTCTTCACAAATTCAAACTCAGCTTGAGGTAACAATTTTCCTTAGATTGACTCTTTCCCACTCTCAGTTCTAGCTATTTAATCAATCTAATGTCATTGTATGTATTCACGAAATCAGTTTAATTCATGTATCATGTTTCAGACTTAGTTATGTAATCATTTTTCTAGTCATACATGTTCAGTATGTGATCTCAGTTACCTTAGTTCAGTACTCTCAGTCTAACCCATTTCATTCGCGGATGAATATTCCCAAGAGGGAGATATTGTAATACCTCGTACTATTCTTAGCTCAGTTCATCTTTTAGTTGCATGCATAAGGGGCTTAATGCCGGAAAATTTCACTAAGTGTTGGGGATTTAGTCACTTTTAAGTCTTCTAAATTTGGAGGATTTTTAATTTAGTCTTCCCGGCCTTGAGATTTTGGTTTTGAGTTAAGTCATGTCCAGGGATGTAAGAAGTATGTCTCGAGAACTTTTGGATTTTTCAGACTAGGTTTGGAGAATGTTTGGACACCAAACGAGAGGGTCATTGCAATAAGCCCGCATCGCAGATCTATTCCAGTTCTCATGCAGATCGCATTGTGGTGAGGGAAATGAACGACCGCGTTGCGGTAAGCCTGTCACATCAAGTTTTAAATTTAAATGTCAAAGGGACAATTGGGTCTTTTTTCCCTAAATCCAATCATTCATAACATGACTTGGGCATCAATTAGGGCATACTTTTTCCCTTCTTCTCCAATTTTCCTACCAAAAAAGCCGTTCCCTTTCCTCAAGAGCACAAATTCAATTCCTTTCTCCCCGAGAAATCAAGAATTCAAGTTCCCCAAGTTTAACAACCTTCAAGAAAGCATCAAGATTGGTGTTTCTCTTTCAAGTTTAAATTTTAAGGTATGTAGGGTATTCATCCATGGGTTCCTTTCACCCATGGAGCCTAAAAACCCTCTTTTCAATTAAAGAATGGATTTTTCTATTATTATGGTATTTTATATTGCTTAAGATGTGTTTAATTCATGTTTTAATGGTGATTGTAATTCAATTCAGCCCATGTATAATTCCATGCAAGATTTTGAATTCCTCATGATATGAATTTGAGATTCCCATGCTTTATTCAAGTGAATTCCATGTTAAATCCCAAACTTTATGATTTCAGTCATGTAATAGTGTTGCTTTCCCCTATTTAAAACATTGGCATGTTTAAATTCATGATTCCCACATGTTTGATGGAATGTCTATGCTTATGGGTTTTGAACTATGATCCTTTACTATTGTTTTAAGCTTGTTATTACATTTAGTGATTATTCAGTGTTGGTGGGTTATGAACACCCGATACCTACGTGTTTTACATGATTTTCAGATTTTCAAGTATGATTCAGTTAAACCATGATTATTCCTATCTATTCAGTTTTTATGATCATAATGAGCATTTTCTATCATGAAATCATGTTTAGTTAAACTCAGTTCAGTTTCAACTCCAGTGTCAGTTCAGTTGGGAGAAGGATTTAGCACCGACCAAACCCATGGATGGGGGCTCACTTGCTAGTAGAGGGTGTGACCCTTAGTAGCAATCCCTGAGTTTCAGAACTACATAACCAACTTAGGTTAGAGATGTCTACCTACCAGTAGTGGGTTGACAAAGTGTTTACCTTCCAGCTGAGGGTGACACAAATCTCATTAGAGCACCTGCCAGTTGAGGGTGACTCATTAGTCCTTTGGGACACCAGTTTAGTGGATCCAAATAGCCAATGTTAGTACCCATGGCACAGTACTAACAACCTTCTAACTAGGGTTATAAGTTAGACCCTAATTATCTTAGATTGGGTCACGTCGGTTAGATGATACCTCCCACAGTCTCAGTACAGTATTTAGTGTATATTCAGTTTAGGTTTTCTTGATCAAAGCATACAGATTTGCAGTTATTTAGTTATACAACTTTCAGTTCTTCATATTATAGATTATTTGTGAAATATGTATATGCTTGGTATTTCATTCTCAGATATCACAGTTTACATGTATTTATGCTCATTTATTTCATGTTGTTCAGTTAGTCCTTATCTCATGTGCACCGTACCCCATGCATTTTAGCCAAATCTAATCTCATATACCAGTACATTCAAAGTACTAATGCATACTATAATATCTTAAATCATAGGTTTAGAGGCTCAGTTTCCCGACCGCAGTTAGACAGCCAGTGTTACTCAACAGCAGTAGTGGTGAGTCCTCATCCATTAAGGACATGATTACTTATTTCAGTTATTTTAGTGGTTTTTTATATTCAGTAAGACGGAGTTAGTTAGGGGCTTGTCTCATCAATTCCTCAGTCAGTTAGAAGCTTTTTAGACAAATAGTTAGACAGTTAGTCAGTTACTATCAACTTTTATCAGCTATCTCAGACATGACAGTATTATGTATTTCAGTTTTCAGTTGTTTATCAGCTTATCTTCTGCATATGTTATATCAATGCCATTTTATTCAGTCGTCAAAGTAGGTACCAGCTCATGGGTTTGCTTGTGATCACTTGTGACCGTAAGAACCATTGTTACGGCTAGGGGGTAGCCTCGGGTCGTGACAATTGACTCTTGGCCTTACGAGTTTGAAGTTGGTTTTAACGAGGCCAAAAAGGCATTTTCTGATCCAGACACTACATCTACCTCTAATTTTGGTCCTTTGTTTCTCTGCTTCAAGTATTGTATTTTGGCTCATATCATTGCCACCACCCTGATCCCCAGGAAAGGGTCGCTAAATGACATTACTTATCGAGATGTTTTCATTCTCTATTGCTTGGTGAAAAACTGTAAGATTAATTGGGCTACATGGTTTAGTGAATATATGCTTGAGATTGCTACAGATACTCATGCTTCCGCCAACCTTCCTTATGGACTGTTTATCACCTGATTCCTCCAATTCTACTCCATTGATGTATGAGCTTATCCGCCAGTGGAAATCTCTACCACCTACGACTTAAAAACTTTCTCCATATGGGATACGTCTTAGTTGATGACTAGAGGGGTAAAAAAAATTCCTCCAGAGCCAAATCTAATTTCCCCAAGGTAAGCAAACCCGTCCGCAACCCCATGTTTCGGGTATTAAAGGAATTAGAAGATCTCAAAGACCGAATGAAGATTTGTTAAGGAAAGAGAAAAATACTGAAGATAGACACGGGTTACACAACTTCAAAGAAGAATATAAAAGTGTCTCAATATTAGTCTCACAAGGCTTTATAACTTTTAGTTTACAATTGTTATATCCACAGTAAGATCGAGTCAACTTTGTAACATCAACTGAATCTGTGTCAAAAGATCTGAAGAGTAAAATAAGTCTTCAAAACTTGTTTCTCATCATTGTACTCGAGCCCGACATTGAACTATCTAAGAAAATTTTGAAACTCAAGGGGAATGGAAGTGGGCACTACATTGGTGTTCCGAACCAGGATAAATATCAATGTCTTTACTTTATGTTTGATTATTTATTTTCTTAATTGTTTTAGATCTAATATTTTTTTTTGAAATATACTGAATCATTCGCAGTTTCAGAATCGGTCATCTATGCCTGCCTCTTCTTCAGCTAGTGCTCCTGTGCCCAAAAAAAGGTAGAAACAGTGGGGTAAGTCTTCTATGTCCATGTCTCAGAATAGTGTAAGTGATAGACCCAGTTATCCTCAATGTGATAAGTATGGTAAGACCCATCCGGGTGAGTGTTTGTGGGGCCGAAAAGGTTGTTATAGTTGTGTCCATCCGGGTCACAAAATTAAAGAGTTCCCACATACTAGACAGGGAAATAGGGATGTTCGTCCACTGACTCAAGCTAATAGTGCACTAGCTACTCTAGGTTGCCCAATCCCTCCTCAAGGCGCATCATCCAGTACTGGTGGCGGTTAGCGCTAGAATCAGTTTTATGCTTTACCATCCCATCAAAAGTAGGACGATTTGCCAGATATTGTTACTGGTATGCTTCATGTCTTTCATTTTGATGTTTATGTTCTGTTAAATCCTGGGTTAAGTTTATCTTATGTGACCCCATTAGTTGCAGTAAATTTTAAGATAAGTTCTGAAAAGATCCATGAGCCTTTCTTGGTTTCTATTCAAGTAGGCGATTCAGTTGTTGCTAAACAAATCTATAAAAAGTGTCCTATCACTGTCCTTCATAAAGTCATGTTAGTAGACTTGATAAATTTAGATATGGTTTATTTTGATCTTATCCTTGGTATGGATTGGCTCCATTCCCATTATGCCTCTATAGATTGTCGCACCCGTGTGGTGAAGTTTTAATTTCCAGATGAGCTAGTCTTTGAGTGGTCAGGTAATTCAGTATCTCCCAAGAGTCATTTTATATCTTATCTCAATGCCAGAAAGTTGATATCCAAAGGTTGTATTTATCATCTAGTTCGGGTTAAAGACATAAAGTCTGAGACTCCAACCCTTTAGTCTGTTTGAGTGGCCAATGAATTTCATTGGAAGATCTCCCAGAGGTACCTACCAATAGGGAAATAGAATTCGGTATTGACCTTCTCTCAAATACTCAGCCTATTCTTATCCCTCCATATCGTATGGCTCCCGTAAAGCTTAAGAAGTTGAAAGAGCAACTCAAAGATCTTTTTGATAAAGGCTTCATAAGGCCTAGTGTTTCTCCATGGGGCGCTGGCATCCTATTCGTGCAAAATAAAGATGGTTATTTGCGAATGTGCATTGACTATCATCAGCTAAATAAGGTCACAGTCAAGAACAAATATCCTCTTCCTAGAATTGATGACTTATTTGATCAACTCCAAGGTACAAGTTATATCTCAAAGATAGACGTTAGATATGGCTATCATCAACTTAAAGTAAGGGAATGTGATATTCCAAAGACATCTTTCAAAACCCGTTATGGTCATTTTGAGTATATAGTCATGTGTTTCGGGATAACCAATGCTCTAACAACTTTTATGGACCTCATGAACCGAGTGTTCAAACAATATCTAGACATATTTGTCATAGTATTCATATATGATATCCTTGTGTACTCCCGTAGTAAAGATAACCATGTAGATCATCTTAGAATTGTCTTGAAAACTCTTAGAGGTCATCAATTGTTCGCCAAATTCAGCAAGTGCAAATTTTGGCTAAGATCAGTGGCCTTTCTCGGTCATATTTTTTCCACCAATGGTATTAGAGTTGATCCCCGAAAGACAGAAGCCGTAAAAAATTGGCCTAGACCTATCTCTCCATCGGACATTAGGAGTTTCTTGGGTCTAGCTAGTTATTACCGATGTTTTGTCGAGGGTTTCTCATCTATTGCATCCCAGATGTCAAGATTGACCCAAAAAAAAGTTAATTTCAAGTGGTCAGATTCCTGCGAGAAGAGTTTTCAGGAGTTGAAGACTCAACTCACTACATCCCAAGTCTTAATATTACCCAATGGTACGGATGGTTTTGTGGTGTATTATGACGCCTCTAGAGTTGGTTTGGGTTGTGTGTTGATGCATAGAGGTATGGTCATAGCCCATGACTCTATACAGCTTAAGCCTCATGAAAAAAACTACCCAACCTATGATCTTGAATTAGCTACTGTGGTATTTGCATTGAAAAATCTGGAGGCACTATCTGTATGGTGTGTATGTTGATGTGTTCATTGACCATAAAATATTGCAATATGTATTTACTGAGAGGGAATTGAATCTCCAACAGATAAGGTGGTTAGAATTGTTGAAAGATTATGACATGAGTGTGTTGTATCATTTGGGCAAGGCCAATGTAGTAGCAGATGCCCTTAGTAGATTGTCTATGGGCAGTGTTGCTCATGTGGATAATGATAAGAAAGAGTTGGCTCGGGAAGTTCATCATTTGGCTAGATTGGGTGTTGGGTTGGTTGACTCAGCTGAAGGGAATGTTTGGGTTCAGAGTAGTTCTAAATCTTTCCTAATTTCGGAAGTGAAGGAGAAGCAGGGCCTGGATTCTAGTTTGGTCAGACTGAAGGAGTCAGTTAAAGACCAAAAGGTAGAGGTTTTCTCCCAAGGGGGAGATGACATATTGAGATACCAGAATAGATTATGTTTGTCTTGTGTTGATTAGTTAAGATAGAGAATTATGGCTGAAGTGTATGGTACGCGTTATTCTATTCATCCAGGTGCTACTAAGATATACCGTGACTTGCGAGAATCTATTGGTGTAGTGGTATGAAAAAATATATAGAGGAGTTCGTAGCTAAGTGTGCAACTTGTCAATGTGTTAAGGTAGAGGACCAAAGACCTAGTGGTACGTTGCAAGAGTTTGGTATCCCCACTTGGAAGTGGGAAGAGGTGAATATGGATTTTGTGACTAGTTTACCCCATTCGCGTCGTCATCACGATTCAGTTTGGGTTATCATAGATAGATTGACTAAGTCAGTGCATTTCTTGCCAATTCATACGTCCCATACAGCTGAAGATTATGCTAAGTTGTATATTCGAGAGTTAGTTAGATTGCATGGAGTTTCCTTGTCTATCATCTCAGATAGGGGTACTTAGTTTACTTCCCAGTTTTAGAGAGCATTTCAGAAGGGTCTTGGTACCCAAGTCCATTTTAGTTCAGATTTCCACCCTTAGACAGATGGTCAAGAAGAGAGGACCATCTAAATTCTAGAGGAGATGTTGAGGGCATGTGCTCTTTAATTCAAAGGTAGTTGGGATGAGCATTTGCCATTGATCGAGTTCGCGTGTAATAACAGTTATCATTCTAGTATTCAGATGGCCCTGTTTAAGGCTCTTTATGAGAGGAGATGTAGATCACCCATAGTTTGGTTTGAGGTGGTTGAGGCCACTTTGCTAGGGCCCGATGCAGTGTACAAAGCTATGGAGAAAGTTAAGTTGATTAGGGAAAAATTAAAAACAACCCATAGTCGTCTGAAATCCTATGTATATGTGAGAAGAAGGGACCTTGAGTTTGATATTGGTGATATAGTGTATCTGAAGGTTTCACCCATGAAAGGGGTAAAGATATTTGGAAAGAAGGGGAAGCTTAGTCCCCGGTATGTTGGCCCTTTTAGAATTGTGAGTCGTGTTGGGAAAGTAGCTTATGAGCTTGATTTGCCGGCAGACTTGTCAGGCGTTCACCCTATATTTCACGTCTCTATGCATAAGAAGTGCATCGGTTACTCTACCATTGTATTTCCTTTAGAAAGATCAGATATTCAGAACAACCTTTCAAACGAAGAGATTTCAATTGAGATTTTAGATCATCAGATCCGTAGACTAAGGAACAAAGAAGTTCCCTTAGTCAAAGTTCTTTGGCGGAATCAGTAGGTTAAGGGTGCCACTTCACCTCTTCTCCGCAAACTCAGACTTAGCCGAAGGTAATACTCTTTCTTGATTCAGTTCTATTCTAATCATATATTCAGCTATATAGTTGTCATCATGTAAGTTCATTCACTCACAGAACTACTCAGAAGCTTAGAAATTTTTAGATTCAGTTTCGCAATTTACTTCGGTTGTGCATGCTATCTTATAGCTTCAGATTTTCCTCAGTATTCTTAGTCTAACCAACAACATTCGAGGACGAATGTTTCCATGGGGGAGATATTGTAATAACCCGAGATTTTTCCTAGCTTGAATTCATCCCTAGAATGTTAAGGGATAGCTTCCAAAATGAATACTATTTATTTCATGTGGAATTCTTCAGATATAGTCTTTCCACTATGTAGAAAATTGAATAAGCTTTCCATTGATACCAAATTCGCCTAAATCGGACACTCGGTGAAGACGTTATGGCTATTTTAAGTTCCAGTCATAAAACACCATGATTTTGGCCCTTAGCGCATCGTGGAGAAGCATAAAGTCACAATTGTCAATTTCCAGTAAGACTCTGTGATTTTGGTGCATCGAGGAGAGGGAGTAAGTCCGATTGGTGTTAAATAGAAGCCGACTAATACTCAATAAATGTGCACAAGTCGGGGGGAGCAAGCTGAAGAACAGGGAAGTCAACTGATGTTTACACTTGTTTGTCATTATCAAAAAGGGGGAGATTGTTAGCCTCCTAAGTCTAAGTTTCAATAATGACAAATTAATGGGTAGATCCTTGTAGGATATTGAAGACTGCTAATGTTGGAAGGATAAAAGAAGCCAGATCTAGGAATGGAAGGACATTAATTTACGACCCACGACATCCAAGTAAATCAATCAGAAAGAGAATAAATGGAAGGAGAATCTAAGTCCGAAAGGTCACAAAAAATTGCATCAATCACAGAGAAATAAGAGGAAGAAAAAATTATGAAAAATTAAATCAATCACACCGAAGTAAAAGGAAATAAACTTGGAAAAACATCATTCACTACAAGACCAAAAGAAAGAAAATATCACAGACATATTTGATATGGACGTGAGTTAAAGCCGTATATGGACATATCTAATATGGACATATATATGACTATATTCCTCAATCAAGGAATCAATTCAAATCCTTGATTTACAAGAAATCTCTTGGGTTTCCTTATGAAGAGTAGCAGCCAAAGACTACAAGAGAAGAAGACAGAAGACAAACACGGGTTATGCAACTTCAAAGAAGAATATTAAAGTGTCTCAATCTTAGTCTCACAAGGTTTTGTAACTTTTAGTTTACAATTGTTATATAAAGAGTAGGATCGAGTCAACTTTCTAACATCAACTGAAGTTGTGTCAAAAGATCTGAAGAACAAAATAAGTCTTTAGAACTTGTTTCTCATCATTGTACTCGAGCCCGACATTGAACGATCTAAGAAAACTTTAAAACCCAAGGGGAATGGAAGTAGGTACCACATTGGTGTTCCGAACCAGGATAAATATCAATTCTTTACTTTATGTTTGGTTATTTATTTGCTTAATCTTTTAAATCTAATTTTTCTTGTGAAATGTACTGATCTGCAGGCGAGTTGACTGTGAAGAGTCAATAGTCGACTCACAGAAATTTTTTAATTCACCTTCCCCTTCCCCTCTTGAATTTCATCTTAGTCAACATTGATCCTCACAAACGTAAAGAATTGACCACGTTTGCGAGGCATTGTTCACTGAATAGTATAAATAGCTTAAAATTATGAATTCCACCATTTTTAAACCTCAAGCTTTGGATTATGGGTGATTTCTTAGTGTTTTATCACCATTCTATCTTGGGTAAGCTCCAAAAATATATTTGCATTATTTTTTATTGATTATATCTTCAAAAACATCTTTTAATCAAGATTTTAAAATGAATTTTGAGGTTTTTACTTGTAAATCATAAAAATGATTTCTTTTTTATTTGAACCTTGTTTTAATCTCTAAATAAAATTCCAATTTTATCACTTTTCTTTTTGAACTTGTTTTGGATTCAGTTCATATATGGGAAATATAGGTATCACTAGGTTTTTTTAACGCATACAAGATATATTTGAATATTGTAGTAGATTCTGAGGTTGTTTGTAAAGGTAAAGCTTCATGTTGATGCATTTTAGGCTAGAATTTTATTATTTTAAGGTAGATTATGAATTAACTTCCTTTAGATTGAGCTGGGTAGTTAATAACTAGGCAAATCATTCTATGGGTTGGGAAAAATAACTATGGAGATTATATTTTGAGAATATTATAATTGTTGTGTGCCCATGTGGGGGTTTATATTCTGTTGTTCTTGACTTGTGATATCTGATACTGTATGTTACCCGTGTGGAGCTTTATTTGATATCATTTTCTTTATATGGGCATTTAAATATCTTTATTCTAGATAAAATGCCTGTGCGAGGGCTTAAATTATTATTATAGGCCTTATTGGTGCATTGATTATCTTTATCATCATAGAAATGACTGAGTTAGGGATCGATATATTATTAATGATGTCTTGCATGTATATTATTCTAATGGTGCCTACATAGAGTTGATAATCATGAAGTGTGGATATATTGAGTTGATTTCTGGGCTCACTTATATATACATATTGGATTGGATATCTTCATACTGAGTTGGTTGAGCATTACATCCTCATTCTATACATATACATTCATGAGATACTAGTACCATTGAGGAACACCTTTTTGAAGAAATATGAGATATTCTTATAAAATTTCACTCCATGAACACGAGCTGGATAGGTGGATTGAGATTTAGTGTATGAGTTATAGTATATAGGTTATGATCCCTTCATGGGTCCTATCTTGGGAGTTGTGAGCTCGGTAGGTGTATATAGAAAGTCATGCCATGAATTTCACCATTTATGCCATCCTCATTGCATTGCATTACATACGCATCTTTCATGATTTCCTTGATTTATCTTGACTTGTGTCTAGTTTCTTGTATTTTTTGTGTATTTGTACTTGCTTTCTTTTTAGTATTTATATTAGAACTGTTAATGAAGACAGTGTGAGACTTTTTGTTAGCAGGTGACCTGCTCATAGTTTTTCTTTACTTATATTATTTTTTGCTTTTCTCAATTGGCCTATAATACCTATTGAATGGAAGTAGACCGCACTCATTCCTACTATTCCCTTTCGATGCAGATCCAAGTTCAAGGACTCACGTGGTAGTTGACTTGTGTAGAGATTCAGATTTTGAGATAATGATTTGCTCCAGAGTTTGGGGTTGATTTGAACCTCATCTATTCGTACTTGTCTTTATTTATTATTCAGATACATCTATATTTTCAGTTTTTGAATATTGTACTAGATACTCTTGAACTGTGTCACCAGGTTTTGGTATATATGATATTTCTTTCGGATTTAAGCAATTATTGTACTAGTATTGGTCTGACTTTATTCTAGAAGTCTTGCCTTGGTTTATGTTATTATTGAATTTTTTTTTTCTTTTATTAGTTTAGGCGAGTGGCTTACTTATCAAGGATGATCAACAATAAGAATCATCATGACCCATTTTTGGGTCGTAACAATTTGCACACCCAATATATAAATTTATAAACTTTTTATAAATTTGAATTATTATATAATGATGTATGATATTGTATATATATAATTTTACAATAATATATATAATTATATAAATTTTTACATACATACATACACACATATATATATATATAAACTTTTTTATAAATTTGAATTATTATATATTAATGTATGATATTGTATATATATAATTTTAAAATAATATACATAATTATATGAAGTTATACATATATATACATACATACATACGCATACATACATACATAAATACTTACGCACGTACGTACATATATATATATATATGTAATATTTAAAAATATATCAACATTGTATAAGTATGTATAACATGGACTATATAATACACATTTACACTAGCAAATACCTTCTATCTATTATTAATTATCCATTTCAATATCAAAATCATTACAACAAAAAGAGAGAAGAAGAAGGAGGAGGAGAAGAAGGAGAAGGAGAAAAAGAATTCAGATCCATAAAAGTATTTCAATCTAAAACTCAAATTTGTAACAGAGACCTCGGTTATGTAAACCTAATCTAGATTTCATCTATTTCTTCATATGTGATTGTTGATTATATTTTCTTCGTCGTTAAACAATTTGTTTAGATCTGTCAGGAAAGAAGCAGCAAGAGTTGTCATGTATGAAATTGTTCATCCAAATCTGCCATGAAAAAACAGCAAGAGTTGCCATGAAATAAGAGGAGAATGAAGAAGATTTCATAAATCCACGAAAGTATTATAATTCAAAACTCAGACCTGTAACAAAGACCTAGAATCTGTAAATTCAAGCTAAATCCCATCTATGATTATTAATTATATTTTTTTTTATTGGAAAATTCATCTAGATCTGTCATGAAAAAAAATAAAAACTTCCATGAAATTGTTCGTCTAGATCTGTCAAGAAAGAAACAACAAGAATTATGAAGAAGAAGAAGATTATTGCCCAAACAAAGAAGAAGAAGATTTCATTTCATGAAATTATTCCAATATAAAATTTAGACCTGTAACAGAGACCTCAAATCTATAAATTCTATATAAATCCCATGATTATTGATTCTCTTCGTCATCAAAAAATTTATCTAGATCCCTCAGGAATGAAGCAACAAGACTCGACATGAAATTGTTTGTCCTAACTATCAGGAAAAAAAGCAACAAAATTTATCATGAAATTATTCATTTTGTTGAGATATTAGCAAAACAAGAAAAGCTAACTAAAAAGTTTGGAGACAAATAGAAGTAGAAAAGGTTCAAATATTAATAAACTGAATATACATATCTAAAAGAAGAAGAAAATATAAAATGAAAGGAGAAAATCAAGATAAAAAATGGCTGAAGAGAATAGGGACATAACTTCTATAAAACTTATGAATTAAGACAAAAAGAAGAATAGAGAGAAAGGGAGAAAAGAAGATGAAGATGAGGATTAAAGATGTGCGTGTGATAGAGAGATAAATGGGTTAGGGATGAGAAGTAACTTTCTTTCTTCTATAGACATTGAGCCATTTTTTGTTGCATCTAAAAAGGTTAGCTATATTTAGGGCCTTTTTAGCAATGCGATATAAAATCATTTGAGATGAAGTTGAAGTTTTGTTTAGACATGTAATTTGGAATTTTTAAGTTTTATAGGTTTTAATAAACATGAAACCCCACAAGTTGTGAAGATTTTTTTTTTTTTTTCAATTCTTATATAATATCATTAAATGATCAAATAATAGTTCATAAAGAGAATATCGTGATATACTAATACACTATATTGGTAAATTGCATATCTCTATGAGTCTTTTTCGAAAAATATAAAATGGTTAATGTTTTTTTATAAAATTCAAACTTGTATGTTAATTTTTGTATTTGAAAAATCTGAAATCATGATATGAAATTTTGAAATCATGTTTTGTTGGAGAATTTAGTACTTCACTTCATGACTCAAAATTATGTGAAGTCGCATGTTCAAGCATTTACTTAATAATGTAAGATTGGTGTGTTCATTTTTATGTAATTTTCTCATTTATATATCCCATTATTATTTATTAAGCTAAACTAATTTAACAAAAAAAATTATTTTCGTATCAGAAAGTAAATGCAGAACACCTTTATGATAATAAAATGACCAACTCAAAAGTGTTGAATTATATATGAATAATTACAACATTTCTCTTAATTAGTGGAAGTGAGCAATATTGATATAATAAAATCTTTAAGAAAATTTGTTTTTTAAAAGCTAAACTATCTTATAAATATAATTAGGTTTTAAAAAAATTGGTTATTTTAGGTCACTGTACTTGTTCTTGTCCCTTGGGGATATTCGATAAAATTGAAATGATAGAATGACCCCTAGGCAAGGATGCCGCACACAAATAGAGAAATAGTCTAAGTTTTTTGGTAACATTGTGAATGCCATTAACCAACAATCAAGTAGAGATACAAAATAAAAGCACCTAATGATTGCACCCTAATGTGCATATTTTCAAGCCCTAGAGAAGCAAACAAAATTCTATAATCACAACTATGTGCATAATTGTTGCCTTCATCTTCAACTCTTATATGCTCTTTTTAAATTCTAAAGGTATTTGATTCTTGGTCTAGTTTTTATTTTTATCTGCTCAACAATATCCAACTACTGCACTGTAACGACTTAACTTTTGGTGATTTATGTCAAATAATTATTCCTATATAATTTGACCATTTTACTCTTCTCCAAGGTTACTTTGTGGTATTTCTGGGGTATGAAAATTGGCATGATTCCTAATGTATTTTGGCATGATTTATGTGATATTATGATTTTTGGTGGCTTGAAAAGCCTTATAGTTAATTTCGATCAACATTTATTGATCTTGTGCATAGGATGGAAAAATGGAATGCACCAACAGATCTAGAATATCAATTATAGGTTGGTAGTATGATTGATGTGACTTTACGACTTTTATATCTCATTTAGACCCTCTGTTTGTGTAATACCCCACATTTTTAGCTAGAGTTTGAATCGTCTTTCCTACGTATATAGCCCCAAAATCAATGGTGTCTAGTTAGAAATAAGTGTGAATAATTACTCTTTGGGGTGAGATTATCTTCGGAGATGGATTGAAGTCTTAAATATCTCCTAGCCCAAAGTTAATTTGAGCACTTTCCTATCTATTGAATTCTAGTATACAATTTTTCTTGGGTCAACTTTCAACGACCATTACTCCTAGAAAATAAGGAGTTATATTTCCCATTATATATCAAACTAAAGACCTTTGATTCTTCTTTCCATCCCATCTAGTCGTTCATCAATCCAATTTCTGAATCAAAAGTTATAACTATTTCAGTGAGACACTGTCTTTGGTCCACATTGGGTCAGCGCCGCAAACCCTCAGGTTCACAATGGGTCCGCTCAGCAAACCCCCTTCTATGCATTAAAAAGTGTTTATTCTGATTTATTTTAAAAGTATTAAGGTCTTTTCCCAATCCTAAACCGTTTCCCAACTCTTTATGGATAAATATAAGGTCTTAGCACGTTATTTCACCTCTATAAATCCCTAAATACCCTTCCATAAGCAAGAGAGGAGAAACTACCTAGGGTTTGAGGATTTTAATCTCCAAGGGTCAATCTTTCTATGTTCTCTATGATTTCAAGGTATGTGGAACTATCCTAACTTTCATGGGCGTAAGTTTATCGTTTTAACAAGCTTTACAGATATATATTTATGTATATGCGATAGATTTTGGAAATCATTTGAAGAGCATGCATTCAAGAACCCATTTTGATGAAATTATGTATTTATCGCAATGTTTTTACATGAATTTGAATTTGTTATAATTTAGACAGAGTAAGCAAGCCATAAGTAAAACAAAACAAGAACAACACACAGATTTACATGGAAATCCTTGCAAAAAAAACCATGGGCAGAGGCAAAGGAAGTTTCACTATAATGGAGGGAGAGTACAATGTGGAAAAGGCTGAATTTTTTGATTACCCAAAACAACCCACTAAATGCACATATATAATATGTGCATACAAATAAGTCCTAGGTCCAAAAACATAAAGGTCCATATCGGTCCTATCGGCCCGATCCCTACTCTATGACCACAGACCCTATTAAAAATCATCAACATGGGTCACACTGCAAAACTTTTTGGGTTGGATCTACAAAATTTGGGTCACAACTCTAACATTCTTCACCTTGACACGAATTCTAATTCAGAACTCAAATCCATTTCAAGACAAACTCTCCACCTCTTCCACAAAAGCCCCTAAGGGTACATCTTAATAGCTAACACTAACCAAGTCTAAGCAATTCTCAGACTTGGCACTTGGTAGTGTCTTGGTCATCATATCAGCAGGATTATCATGAGTACTAATCTTGCTCACCACAATATCACCACGAGCAATAATTTCACACACAAAATGATACCTAACATCGATGTGCTTTGTCCTCTCGTGAAACATCTGATCTTTCATAAGGAAGATAGAACTCTGACTGTCGCAAAAAATTATAGTAATCTGTAAGTCTTTGTTAAGTTCACCAAATAGACCCTTTAACTAAATAGATTCCTTAAAAGCCTCTGTAATAGCCATATACTCTACCTCAGTAGTTGACAAAGAAACCGTAGTCTATAAGGTATCTTTACAACTAATAGCACAACCACCAATCGTGAAAACATAGCCTATAAGGGACCTCCTTTTATCATGATCTCATGCAAAATCAGAATCCACATACCCGATTACTCCATCTCTATTTTACCCAAACTATAAACAAACATCAGCAGATCCATACCAGTAGCTGGAAATCCACTAAACTACTTTCTAATATTCTTTGCCAGGATTTTCCATGTATCTTCTAACTGCACTAATGGCATAAGATAAATCTAGTCGGAAAACACCATCGCATACATAAGAGAACCGATGACACTAGAATATGGAACTAAAGACATATAGTCATGCTCATCATCTATATTTGGAGTTGCCAATGGAGTACTTACAGGTTTGGCATTTTGCATAGTGAACCTGTGAAGAATTTTCTCAATATACCTTTTCTGACTCAAGTATAACTTACTCTTCTCTCTATCCCTTATAATTTCCATGCAAAGAATCTTCTTTGCTGCTCCTAGGTTCTTTATCTCAAAATCCTTACTGAGCTGGGCTTTGACTTTTATTATCTCTCTCATATCCTTTGCTGCAATTAATATACAAGAGAAGATACATGAATGAACCATCACTTACCTCCTTGAAGTAGACACAACTATCATAGCTGCTCCTCTAAAACATATAAGAGGTTATAAAATAGTCAAACCTCTTATACCACTGCCTGGGCGACTATTATAAGCCATAAAGAGACTTTTTCAGTAAGCATATTGATGTGTGAGCTAATGCTAACACATTTAAGGCTTTTAATGAAGAATAATTGTAAAGTCTTAAGAAACTTTTATTGTTTTTTATTGGTTTATGTTTGATTTTGTAGTTTAAGCTGATATGATAGAGAACCACCAAGAATGGAAGCAAAGAAGTTGAAATTTGAAGAAATTTGAAGACAAGTGTGGATGACGATATTTGTGATAAGTCGTCAGCCCTGTGATATGCTATCAAGTTGGTCGTCAGCAGTAGACAAAGAATTGGCCTAACGTGGAAACTGTGACAATATTTTGTGATAACTCGTCAAGCTTCTGATAAGATGTCAAAGAATGTCGTCAGCCTAAGGCAGCCAAGAAAAACTGAAGCAAAGCCTTGACGACATTTTGTGATAAGCCGTCACGGAGCTGATAAGTTATCAAGTTTGTCGTCAGCCTTAAGCAAGAAGAGACCAAATTGAAAAAGGAGCTGACGACATTTGTGATAAGTCGTCAGTCTCCTGATAGGCTATCACAAATATCGTCAGCTAATTCGAGGGCTTTCTAATTTTTATTAATTTGTTTCCTTAGTTAGAGTTAACTATTTAAAGCTTTGTTTTAGGATTTTTTAGAAAGATTCGACACATAGAGTTCGACACATTAAGTTTTGGACAATACTTTGATAATTTTCTCTCTCTACGTTTAGCTTGAAAAAGCAAATACTATGAAGGGATTATTATTATTATTTTGGGATTTTCCTTTATGTTCTAATTTGTGATTCAATAGTTATTCTTCTTCTTGTGGTAAGTTTAACTTTCAAAGAATGAATATAACTTGTTTTTTCAATTTTAGCATTATGAGTGGCTAAATTCCGTTAACCTGAATTATGGGATCTAGGGTTAGGTCTTGATAAGGTGCTTAGTGTTCAAGATTCAAAAGGTGGTAAGGTTTCTTGATAATTTTGAGTTTTTAATTAAAGTCTGTTGGTTGCAAATGATAGACAACACCTGCTTTGGTTTGCTTGAGAAAGAAATCAAATATAGTAGGAAGTGAATTATCAATAGGAACTTGGAAATACTCCATTTAATAATCAGCACTGTAACAATATTGGTTAACCTGAGGTAAAATCTGGACAGTGAATATAAATTCCCTAGGTTTGAGACGATTAGGTAATTAAATGCTTAAGTAGGTCGAAAGACATTTAATCATAACATCAATAAATATAACTTGTTGTCTTACCTACCGTGAGAATCTTAAACCACTATCAGCATCTGTCAAGTACCGAAAGTCCTAGTGAACATAATTCTGGTTTCTCTATAAACTCTTAAGTACAAACACTAATCAATTTGACTGGCAATTACTTATTAACCTAAAAAACCCCATCTCTGGAAACATTCAACTATCAGTTGGTTAATTCACAAAAAACTTACGCTTACACTATATTCTCATTGATAGGTTTAGTTTGAGCGTTATAAAAAATGGCACCGTTGCCGGGGAATACGGTTGTAAACTAAAGTTTGTGAGCGTAAATTCACTGTTGGTTAAGTTTCCTAGTCTTATGTTTATTTGTTGTTTTTGTTTATTTTCAAGATTTTATAGAGTATGTCAAGCACCAGAAGTTTTTGGAGAACTATTATTACCACCGAATTTGGAACTCCAACGAATAGGAAGAATGGCAGAGCAGCAAAAGGCTGACAGACTGGCAGCCTTGGCTAAAGCTTGGGTGAATGTGCAAAATGTCAGGTAATAGACACGATATACAAATCCTAAGGACAAAGATTTGGGAGATGAGGAGTTGCTGAATCCTGTTAACCCAAGGTGTGCAGAGTAGATACCTGTACCAGTATGATGTAATGTTAACCGAAACCGTTCATTCTGAGAAAGACAAGAGTACCAGCTGGTCCAGTATGATCCCAATGATAATGATGATGGAATGGACGGGCATGTTCTAAGGGTGCAATCATTCCTCCACCGTTTGCACCTGGGGCCAAGTTCAACATTACGAGTACTATGATCCAACTCCTCAATCTGAAGGGGTTGTTTGGTGGCCTTCTTAGGGATAATATGAACCTGTATCTGGTGAATTTTGTCACCATCTGCAAATCTTTTGATAACCCAGGAGTGGGCCAAAATTCTATCCAGTTGAGATTGTTCTCATTGTCTCTATTCAGGGAGGCAACTTGGTGGTTAAATGAGCTGACACCTGATTCTATAACCAATTGGAGGCAGTTAAAAGAAGCTTTCCTAGAAAGGTTCTTTCCACCTTCCAGGAGGGTACAGTTGAAGGATGAGATCAGTAACTTTAGGCAGCTCCCGACTGAAGCCTTGCATGAAACCTCTGAAAGATTTAAGAAGAAGTTGACACAGTGTCTGAACTACAACATGATGGACATACATTTAATTGTGACTTTGTACAGGGCTCTTAACTCTGTTACAAAGCCAATTGTAGATAATGTTGCTGGTGGTTTGTTTTTTGATCTTACATTCTTAGAGGCTTTAGAGATATTGGACAGAATGACCAAACAGAGTTAGGCATGGCATACCAGAGACTCTGTGGTAGATAGCCCCATGGATTTTATGGGTATTACTGTAGAACAACGCAGAAGAGAAGAGGAGCGTGACCAAGACATGGAACACCTTAAAATGAAGATGGTCTTGCTGACCAAGCACTTGCTATCAGGCAAGGTTGAAAAGGTAAAAGTTGTGGAATCTCAGGCTAGAAGTGATGCTGATGCAGATGAAGAGGCTAACTATGTTAATAATCAGGGGGGTTTCTGAGGTAATAGCCAAGGGAATCAAGGTCGGACTTACTATGATAAGGCTGGTTATAAAGATAAGGAGCAGGGAAATTAGAGGAATAACAATGAAAGGAGAGGGCTATATGTTCCTCCTAGCAATTGTGAGACTGCTTCAACAAATTCCAAAAAGATGTCCCTGGAGGACATAATGGCTAAGTTATTGAAGGGAGTAGAGGCAACCAAATTTGGTGTGACCACCATAAAGACCGATCTGACATCTATCAGTTAGTTGGTGCACTCACTCCACCGCAATCAAATAGTTGGAGCAGCAGATGAGCTAACTATCCACAACATTTAACCAGAGGAAGAGAGGAATGTTACCGAGTGATACGGTTCAGAATCTGTAGAATGATGGTTCATGCATGGCTATTACCACTAGGAGTGGTAAGATATTACCTGGCCCTTCTGTGGATAAATCTGTAGATAATGAGGTAGTTGTTGATAAACTGGAAGAAGGTGATCCAGTGGAGTCTAAGAAGCTGGATAATTCTGAGGATGCTCTGGAGAAAGGTGAAGAGAAGGAGAAGGAGGTAGTGCTGAGAACTATCCCTAGACCACCACCTCTCTTTTCTCAATGATTGAAGAAGAAATAGGACGATGCAAAATTCAGCAAGTTCATGGCCATGCTCAAGCAATTGACAATAAATGTGCCTTTGGTTGAGGTACTTGAGCAAATGCCAGGATACGCGAAGTTCATGAAAGACTTTGTGACTAAGAAATGGAAGGTTGGCTATGAGTCGGAGGACAACCTTCTCCATTATGGTGCTATTTCTATGAGGTCTTTAGTGCAGAAAAAGGTAGATTCGGGAGCGTTTACCATCCCGTGCACTATTGGTTCCCTAAATTTCACAAAAGCACTATGCAATTTAGGAGCCAGTATTAACCTAATGCCACTTGTTGTGTACAATAAACTGGGTTTGGGGGATCCTACCCCGATAAACATGCGGTTAGTGATGGTAGATAGGTCTGTGAAACGGCCTATAGGCATATTACATGATGTCTTGGTTAAGGTGGACGATTTTATTCTGCCTGTTGATTTTGTAGTCACGGATTGCGAGGTGGACTTCAAAGTGCCCATCATTCTAGGTAACCATTTCTTGCAACTGGGTGAGTGATAGTAGACATGAAGAGGAATGAGCTAAAATTCAAGCTAAATGGCAAAGAAACACGCTTCGAGATACACTCATCTATGACTCAGCAAAAAAAAATGGGTGTTTTCTCAATAGTTGATGTATTCTATTATGACGGTAAAGGGGTCTCAACCAGTTGTCTTGGCGAATTTTGAGTGTTCAAGATAACCAAGTCGTGTCGTGACGTTAAATCAGGCGCTGCATGGGAGACAACCCATGGCCCCCTGAATTGATCCATTCCAGGTATACTCTAACCCTAAGTTTAGATTCTCTTTGATTTTAAGTTGAGGGTGTAGAGTAAATTTGTTGTTGTAAAAATTTTTGTAGCCAGCTAGGAGAAGTACTTGTACTTGAGGCAGTTTAATTGTTTTTGTGATTTTTGCACACCTCTTCAAGTGGTCTAATTCTATAACTGTATGAATTGCATTCAAGTGTGACCACTGTGTATCTTTGTATGGCATTAGCTCTAGTAACATATTAATCATTGCTAAACAGTTGCATGAACTGAATGAGTCGTAGCTTGTGATATACTTGTATGCCATGTGTGTGTGAGAAACTACTTAGTTCCCTTTGTATGTTGAAGGTAGAACTTACCCGGTTAGTCTTACCTAGGTTGAAGGATAGGGGTTAGGAAAGGATCATAAGCCGTTTGGTATTAGCTCACTTTAGCCTAAATGACCTTCCCTATGTGTATAATATCCCTTGATCCCTGTTTTGAGCCTCATTAACCTATTTCTTTGTATGACACCTGTCACCTTCCCATTTAGATCACAATGGACCTGTTTTGGCCCTAGTCCTCCTTGGATACTATGCACCTTGACTTAGGGAAATAGCCTAAGTTGAGGGTGGATATCTAGGGGTGCGTGATATCAAATGAGTATGAAGAAAGGTAGCATAAGAGGATAGAATAAAAATTTGGTGCAAAAGAAAAAGAGAAAGAAATAGAAAAATTGTGAAAAATAATAAGTGGTTGAGAAAAGACCGCACCCATCCTAAATCAGTCTGATCAAGAAAAGAGAAGAGTGAAAAAGGCTAATGAGTGAAACCCCTAAAATAAAGTGTAGTGTCTAGGAGGCTTAGTCACTTTAAAGACCATCGAGTATCCTACCAGCCCCTAACCTACATTACAAGCCTAAGAGAAGTCCTATAGTGATCCTAACCGACCTATCTAAAAACCTGGGTAATGAAAATAAGGGAAAGCCTATGGTACTTGGCATACACTGGTTGGAACTTCATTCTGAGAGTGAGTGTTTTGGTTATTCCCATGGTTACATATATAATTCTAGATATAAGGTGAGGGGGATTTCTTTTCTGAAAGGGCACACTAGTTGCATTGCTAGTTATTGACTTATTTGGGTACTGTAATAATGATCTATGCATGCTTGTTATAATTGAGTTGATGCCGTATCTTGATTCTTGTGTGTTGCATTGGTCTTCTTCATTGTTCTTGAATTGAGTGACCTTGGAGATGGTAAAAGTGTTTTGAGATGATATGGATAATTGACTGCCAAGGGTACTTTGCATTCTCTTAGTTGTGTTGAGTTGCTTGAGGACAAGCAATTGTTTTAAGTTGAGGGTGTTGATGTGTGAGATAATGCTAACACATTTGAGGCTTTTAATGAAGAATAATTGTGAAGTCTTAAGCAACTTTTGTTGTTTTTGATTGGTTTATGTTTGATTTTGCAGTTTAAGCTGATATGATAGAGAAACAACAAGAATGGAAGCAAAGAAGTTGAAATCTAAAGAAATCTGAAGACAAGTATGGATAACGACATTTGTGATAAGTTGTCATCCCTGTGATAAGCTATCAAGTTGGTCGTCAGCAGTAGATAGAGAATTGGCCTAAAGTGAAAGATGTGACGACATTTTGTGATAAGTCATCAAGCTTCTGATAAGCTGTCAAAGAATGTCGTCAGCCTAAGGAGGCCAAGGAAAACTAAAGCAAAGCCTTGATGACATTTTGTGATAAGCCATCATAGAGCTGATAAGATGTAAATTTTGTCGTCAGCCTTAAGCAGGAAGAGCCAAAATTGAAGAAGGAGCTGACGACATTTGTGATAAGTCGCCAGTCTCCTGATAGGCTATCACAAATGTCGCTAGCTAATCTGAAGGATTTCTGATTTTTATTAATTTGTTTCCTTATTTAGAGTCAACTATTTAAAGCTTTGTTTTAGGGTTTTTTAGAAAGATTCGACACATTGAGTTCGACACATTAAGTTTTGGAGAATACTTTGATATTTTTCTCTCTCTACTTTTGGCTTTAGAAAGCAAATACTGTGAAGGGATTATTATTATTATTTTGGGATTTTCCTCTGTGATCTAATCTGCGATTCAATAGTTATTATTCTTCTTGTGGTAAGTTTAACTTTCAAAGAATGAATACAACTTGTTGGTTCGATTTTAGCATTATGAGTGGCTAAATTCCATTAACCTGAATTATGGGATCTAGGGTTAGGTCTTGATAAGGTGCTTAGTGTTCAAGATTCAAATGGTGGTAGGATTTCTTGATAATTCTGAGGTTTTAATTAAAGTCTGTTGGTTGTAAATGATAGACAACACCTACTTTGGTTTGCTTGAGAAAGAAATCAAATATAGTAGGAAGTGAATTATCAACAGGGACTTGGAAATACTCCATTTAATAATCAGCGCTGTAACAAGGTTGGTTAACCTGAGGTAAAATCTGGACAGTGAATATAAATTCCCTAAGTCCGAGAGGATTAGGTAATTAAATGCTAAAGTAGGTCGAGAGACATTTAAGCATAACATCGATAAAGATAACTTGTTGTCTTACCTACCATGAGAATCTTGAACCACTATCAGCATCTGTTAAGTACCGAAAGTCCTAGTGAACATAATTTTGATTTCTCTATAAACTCTTGAGTACAAACACTAATCAACGTGACTAGTAATTACTTGTTAACCTAAAAACCCCCATCTCTGGAAACATTCAACTATCAGTTGATTAATTCGCATAAGACTTATGCTTACACCATATTCACTATGGGATTCGACCCCAACCTATTTGAGTTTTATATTGACAATGATCGCTTACATTCTCATTGAGTGGTGTAGTTTGAGTGTTATCACATACATAGTTCTTCTTTCCAGAGACTACAAAGCCCTCTAGTTGCTGCATATCGATTTCCTCCTCAAGTTCTCCATATAAGAATGCAGTATAGACATCCAACTGCTCAAGCTCAAGATTGTGCATGGCCACAATATCAAGCAATGCTCGAATTGAACTATGCTTTCCAACTGGAGAAAACACATCTGTGAAGTCAATACCTGGAACCTGACTATAACCTTTAGCTACTAGTCTTGCTTTGTACCTAACATCTTCAACTCTTGTAGTTCCTTCTTTGTTTTTGAATACCCACTTGCAACGGACAACTTTCTTATCTTTAGGCAATCTTACCAGATCCCATGTGCCATTCTTATGAAGTGATTCCATCTCTCCTGCATAGTAATCATCCATCATCCGGATTCGTCATAACTAACTGCCTCTAAGTAAGAAGAAGGATCTTTACTGGAATTAATAACTTCTACTACACTCAATGCATAAGCAACCAAATCATCTTCAACATACTTCTGGGGAGGTCTAATATCTCTTCTAGGCCTGTCTTTAGCAATAGAATATTATGGCACCACTGGTGGTAAAGAAGAAATAGTATCACTATGTATCTCTAGGCTACACAGAGAAATAGACACTGGTGTAGACTCTGCTCCATCTAAAATTCAACATGGGTGCTAGACTTTTGATGATTCATGTCACTAAGCTCATTTGGAGGTGAAGAACTAGATTCGGGGGGAACCCGAAGTATGGCAGATTCATCAAAGACAACATCCCTGCTAATTATAACCTTTCTGATTTTTGGACACTAAAGCTTATAACCTTTAACACTAGGCTTATAACCCATAAATAAGAACTTGACAGATCTAAGTTTCAACTTTCCATTATCAACATAAGCATACGTAGGACATCCAAATATCCTCAAATCAGAATAACTAGCAGGAGAACCAGACCATACCTCTTGCAGAGTCTTTTTATAAATCATGATTGAGGGAGAGAGGTTAATAAGAAAACAAGTTGTGGAAGCATATTTGGCCCAAAAATACTTGGGTAAACTAGCATTAGAGAGCATACAACGCACCTTTTCAATTATAGTCTGTAATACCTCGAGATTTTTCCTAGATTGAATTTATCCCTAGAATATTAAGGGATAGCTCCCAAAATGAATACTATTTATTTCATGTGGAATTCTTTTTATTTAGACTTTTCACTGCATGGGAAATTGAATAAGCTTTCCATCGATACCAAATTAACCTAAATCCGACACTCGGTGAAGGAGTTATGGATATTTTATGTTCCAGTCGTAAAACACCATGGTTTGGGCCCTTAGCGCGTCATGGAGAAGCATAAAATCACAATTGTCAATTTATAATAAGACTTCATGATTTTGGCATGTCGAGGAGAGGCCTAATTTCTCGTTTGGCAATTTCTAGTGAGACCTCGCGATACTGGTGCGTCGCGCCAGTGTTCAAAATGACAAACTAAAGGGGAAAATCGATTGTGGTAGGTCGCGGTGAAATCCCAATTCCCTCTCATCCATTTCCAGTGAGCCACCACGATAGTGGCGCATCGCGGTGGCCACCCAGTTCGCCAAAAGTTTGTTTTTCCAGTTCCATTTCAACGATTAAAGGAGGTACTTTGGTCTTTCTCCCATCCCTTAATCCATCTTAAACAATGAATTAAACCCCTTCAAAGAACTTTACATTCACTTTTCATCAAATCTCTCTCGAGCAAAACCCTAGTTCAACAAACTTTCTCCCCAAAAATTCCAAATTCCTTCATTAACTCTCCAAAGAAATTCAAGATTAAAGATTCCCAATACAAGGGCTCTAAGAATTTATCCCCAAATCATCAATAGGAATCCAAGATTCAAGTTTTTCATCAAAGATCACCAATTAAGGTATGTGGAGTATGAACAAGGATAATCCTTTCATCCTTGTGCCCAAAACTTATTTTAAATTCAAAATTTACTGAAATTTATATGATTTTCCATGAAATTCAAGTTAGGGTTTATACCCATTAATGTTATTTACAAGATTATGAGATTTCCAATAATTTAGAAGTTAAATTCCATGGTTAAGTTCGTATTTTCATGCATATTGCTGAAATTTCCAGATTTTGAGTTGATTTATAAATATTTACATTATCAAGCATGAGCATTTTGGTGTTTTAACATGAGTTTAAGGCATGGGTCTTTAAGCCCTAGTTAAATATTGTTGTTTCAATATTGTTTATGCTATGAGTATCCTAATATAAGACTATTCTCAGGTTTTTGATAAAGATTTGACCTTTTGGTCCTAAGCTAAGATAAAGAATCCACTTTGTTCATGTGACTTTAGATTTAAAGAAAGAAAAGAATAAATGGTTTTCTTGTAAGCCCTTGTGCTAATTTGAAGTGGATTTTCTTAAGATTTTAAGAATAAGAATGAGAGTAGTATTTAGCACCGAGATGGGTATGTTACTATGGTTTCATACCCAAGAACTACGTGCCACCGTAGGATTAAGATTATCCCCACTTCTACGTAGATGACTAAGATTGTGATCACATAAGATAAGAAATTCTATTCTGATGGCAAGGATAGAACAGCCCTACCCAGCGGGGGAAAGACGTGGGACTCCATGGATGCTCACATGGTGTATGTCGGTTAGAAGAACTTCCCAAAAGATGTCCCCTACTATTAAAACAGTCCATTGGCTTAAAGCCTTAAGAAAAAAGCATGTGTTTTGGAAACTATGATTTTAAGATTCTTAAATTCTTGAGATGAATTATACCCCTTACAGTTGACAAGATAATGTAGTAGTTTTTTGAAAAGAATAGATTTTAGAACTGAATGTAATGGCTCACGAGATCTATACTATATGATTTATTGTTCATGAATTATGATCCTCAGTTCTTTTCAGTTTTCTCAAGCTTCTGTGAGTCATTTACATTTAGCATGCATGATTTTATAAATTGTGATGACATTGTTTACTTATTGTATTCACCCCCATATACTCAGTACATTATCAAAGTACTGATCCACATATACATCTATGTGCTACATTGTCTCATAATGTAGGTTCAGGTGTTCAGTCTAAGAAGCGTGAGTGATTTTCGAGCATCTCATCAAGATCCCGTGGTTGGTAAGTCCTCATAGTTCGGGGACTTAGTCATATTTCTAGTTATTAGTAAACACTTTATTATTCATTTCAGACAGTTTGAGTCAGCTGGGGCCTGTCCCAGTGACTCTCTAGATTCAATCAGTAGAGGCTTCTAGAACTACTAGATTCAGTTTTAGACTTTTGATTCAGTATTCATATTTTTTTCAGCATTGTTCTACCGAGAATTGTGAGATTAGTATGTTTCAGATAATATTTCAGCATTTATTATATTTTCATATTCATACTTCCCCTATGTTGAGATTCAAATGTAGTAGAAAAGCAGCTAGGGTTAGCTCAGGACTACTTGTAGTTTGGAGCTCCGTATGGCATCCCAGGAATAAGATTTTGGGGCGTTACATTGTCCTATTCATTCGTTCAGCCACACCAGTCTGCTGCATAGTATGACAAACCGTAAAGTTCCTCACAATTCCTTCTGACTTGCATAGAGCATTATATTCATTAGAATAGAACTCTAAACCATTATCGATCCGAAGGCGTTTTACCTGTTTCCCTATCTGCTTTTCAATCATAGTCTTCCACTCCTTGAAAGTAGGCAACACATCATTCTTTTGCTTCAGAAAAACACCCAAACATTTTTGGAATAGTCATCAATAATAGTCAATAAGTAATTAGCGCCTCCTCTAGAAATTGCTCTAGCAGGACCCCAGAGATCAGAATGAATGTAATCAAGTGTGCCCTTAGTTGAGTGGATGTTTAATGAATATGACTCTCTTCTGCTTCCCAAAAATATAGTGCTGACAAAACTCCAATTTGGTAATACTCTACCCATCAAGAAGTCCTCTCCTGCTTAGTTCATCCATCCCATTTTCACTCATATTCCCCAGACGCATATGCCAAAATTTAGAAACATCACTTTCTAATAGAGAGGAGGTAGAAACATTTGCATCACCTGTAATAGTAGAGCCTTTCAGTACATACAAATTTGCAGACTTTCTCTGTCCGTTCATCACAACAAGAGCACCTTTATTAACCTTCAAGACTCCACCTTCACCAGTATACCTATAACCATTCGAATCAAGGGTACTCAAGAAAATAAGATTTCTATTCAAGTCTGGGACATACCGCATATCACCATGTGTCCTGACAACCCCATCAAATATCTTGATCCTAATTGTTGTAATACCAGCTATCTTACAGGGTGTGTTATTTCCCATCAATACATCACCTTTAGAGATTGTTTCATATGTTGTAAACCAATCCCGATTACGACACATATGAAACGTGTAAGATGAATCGGGAATCTAATCCTCATAGGGTGTGGAGTTACCATAAAAAACTACCAAGAGTTATCCATCACTACCACCATATTTAATGAACCTGGCTTCACCAAACTTCTCTAGCTAGTTTCCCTTCGGTTTTGGAGCTTCTCTTTTCTCTCTATTTTGTAACTTCCAATACTCGAATTTGATGTGGCCCTTCTTCTTACAGTAATTACAGGTTTGTTTCTATTTCTGGATTTTGATTTGTTTCTATTATCACCCCAAGAGTTCCACTCATGATTTTTTCCTCAAACAATGAGACCATCTTCTTGAGTCTCTGACCCATTCACAACATCTTCTCCTTAGATAAGAACTCACCATAGACTTCATCTATGGTCAGGGTATCATGACTATATAAAATCATATCCCTAAAGGTCGTGTATGATACTGGCACCGAACACAATAAAATCAACCCTAGATCTTCCTCATCATACTTAACCTGTAATGTCTCTAAATCAGAGATGATTTCCTTAAATACAGATAGGTGATCCTTCAAGGACACACCCTTAGAGATGCGATGGGAATAAAGTCATTGTTTGATATGAAACTTTCTTGTTAGGATCTTTATCATACACATCGATTCCAATTTCAACAACAACGCAGTGGCGGTGGTCTACTTCAAAACATCCTATAGAATCTGATTGGATAAATGAAGGTGGATCTGAGATAGATCCTTCCGATCCTTATGTCGTTTGTCCTTGTCCATCCATGATGAGGGCATCTTATCAAACCCTAATAGAGCATCTTCCAAATCCATCTGTGTGAACACAACTCGTATCTTAACCTGCCATAACAAAAATCTGGTGTTGCAATCCAGCAACAGAATATCATACTTCATGATTGCCATTCCCGAACAAAAAAATCAAACATGCTATGATACCAGTTTGTTATAATTCAAATAGAGTAAGCAAACCACAAGTAAAAAAAACAACAACAACACATAAATTTATGTGGAAAACCTTGGGGAAAAAACCACGAGCAGAGCCAAAAGAGGTTTCACTATAATGGAGAGAGAGTACAATGTGGAGAAGGCTAAATTTTTTGAATACCCAAAACAACTCACTAAATGCACTTATATAATATGTGCATACAAATAAGTCCTAGGACCAAAAACATAAAGTCCATATCGGTCCTGTCGGCCCGATCCCTATGCTACCACCACAGACCCCATAAAAATCATCAACTTGGGTTACACCATGAAAATTTTTGGGCCGGATCAACAAAATTTGGGTCACAACTATAACAGAATTATAAGCATGTATATGTGTGTTATGAGTTTTGAGAATTTATATGAGAGCATGATTTATGAATTCCCGATCTTGTTATGAAATCCATTGCCATAAAATGTTGTGGTTTTTTACATAAATAGTTAAAAGTTTAAGTTTAAATGTTTTACTATCATTTGTAAATTTACATTGCTTTATGATCCAATGATAGGGTGTTTTATTAATTTATAAATTCTCTTGTGTCCTAATGAAGGATTGCATCTGTTTTATGTAAGAATTGGCCACCATATGTTAGAGTTTTGAAAAGAGAGTATTTTGTATAAGTTTATGTGCTTTTGAAATAAAAACCTTCTTGACATATTTAAATGTTTCGGTGGACCAATAAAATGATTTGAATGAAAAGACTAAGACATGATATGATATGGATCATATGACTTGCAAGTATTGGTATGACAATGCCAAATCAGATAAATAACATGACAGACTCAGAACATATCAGACTACAGACCTTTTAGATTTTAGTAAGATGTATGTTTTAAGAGGATAAAAATATTCTCTTAGAGAGTTAGATGGTTACCCAAAGATGTCACGAGTTCAAATAACTCATAGCCCAAAATCATATTTTTCCTATGAGAGTTTATTATGAAAAGATATGTCATCACGGAGGCATATTCTTTATCATGACATGGTATGTCAGCAAGGAGGCATGCTTTGTGTTTATTACATACCTTAATTCCTGCAGCAAACTCAAATTAGGGGTTTGTCCGCTGAGTCAAAGGCGGACCATATAGCCTGTGGGTAATCAGAATTATAAGGTGTACCATCTAGCTCAGAAGTGAAACAAAGAGTTGAGTGTATGATTACAATAAAGTGTTTTGAATGTCTACAATTATGCCCATGTGTTTATATATATATTATGCTAAATTGTTTCATAATGCTCTTGGTTACTTTATATGAAATATATGCTATTTTTGGTTAGTTCTACATACAAATACTTTCCAAGTATTGACTCCCTCTATAATACATATTCTAAGTCATAGTCCCATGGTCCATCACATCAGTAAAACATTTGGGATAATGACAGAGTTGGTAAGCCATCCATCTTTTAGGAGGCATTTATTCATATGTTGATTTTTTCAGTCTATGGTCTAGTCGAGGGCCTTGTCCCGACCTAGACTGTTAGTATTCAGTGGAGTCTTCGTAGAACTAATTTAAGTATTGTATTGTCATAACTTTAGTGACATAATTTAATCATAAGATCAACTTGAATATTATTATAAATTCTGCACATTGATTTATGTATGGATTATGCTTATAATAGTATACTAATGGTATCTTGGGCCTTCGTGGTTCGGGATGCCCGTCACGGCTAGGGCCTCAACTTGGATCATGACAAGCTTAGTATCAGAGAAGGGTTCATGCTCCTAGGGTGTCTATGAAGTCGTATCTAGTATAGTCTTGCTTATAGGTATGTTGTGCACCACACTTATAATCAAGAGGCTACCGGTCTGTAACGCCCCGAGACTACCCCTTGTATGTCACACAGTGATTAAGACCACAAGTGATACCAAGATAACCCTAAGCTATCATGATTCTTGAGCTACTGATTAAAATACATAAAACTAGAAGTAACACACAAAAGAGAAGTCTTTAGTTGAACATGCTAAAAACTATTTAAAATGATTACAACTCTGGTCATCCAAAACAAAACTGAAATCAAATACAACAACTCCACTGATTGTCTATAGAGCCTCTACTAATACTAACTATAGGTAGACGGGACATAACCCCCATATATCCCAAATCAATGCGACTGAATAAAAAGAAATGCTACTAGAACTAGAGTTGACTCGAGTACTTAAATCAAAAGAACTCTTCACCTGCTAACTGGAAGCTGCAAACTGTTTAATGATGATGTGCGAGCTACAACTAGTACTTACATTATGAGACAATATAACACATAGGCATATATGTGGTTCATTACTTCTGGAATGTACTGAGTATATGGGGGTGAATGCATAAGTAAAACAATAACTGAATATACACATAGACTTTAAAATAATGTATGCTAAGTATAGATGACTCACCTTGAACTTGAATAAAGAAAAAGCTGTAAAATCATAAACATAAGTAATAAAGCATAAATATAAACTTTGTGATCCATAACACTTAGTTCTAAAATCTTTTCTTATATTCTTTCTTTTTGGGAGGTTCTTCTAACCGACATAAACCATGTGAGCTATCATGGAGTCCAAGGTCTTAACCACGTTCAGGAGAGTTGTTCTACCCTTGCCATTGAAATAAAACCTTAACTTAAGTGATAACTGAACTTAACCAATATTGGGAACTTAATCCTATGGTGGCACGTAGTTTTAGGACATGCAACCTCGGACTCATACCTAACTCAGTGCTAAATACTACTCCCATATGAGGGTTTATAGAATGAAAACCAGTTATACTTCTCTTTCCTTAAATCATAATCTGGATGAACAAATGTGGATTTCATATCTTATCTTAAGATCAAAAGACCAATCTTTGCTTTAAATCTTGGTATAGACTTATCAAAGGAGCTTAAGATCATCATCTTCTTGAAATCTCAAAACTTGTACTTAGGGATTATAATATATATTCTTAAATGCTTAGGAATTCGTAACAAAACTCCATGCTCAATAATCTTCTTGAAATACGTCAATAATTTTAGTCAAGATAATGAAATCAAAATTACAATATGAATCTTATAAATCAAAACATGAGCATGTGTAATCTCGATGCACTTAACGCCTTGAACCTCATGGTTTCTTTCATATTACTTGTAAGATAATATCATGCTTAAAACTCAATTTAAAATATTTAATAAATGTCTCAAATCATACTCATAGTAGTTAAATCATAAAAGAGAATTCTTCAAGTCAAGACATAAATAAATGAGAACAATTATGCACTTTAATGCTTCAATCTCTTTATAAATCCATTAACTCAAAACAAGATAATTTGGGTATGAACCCTAATTGTAATTTATGTAAATTCAACTTTAAAACTAGTTGTGGGAACAAGGATGAAAGAGTATCCTTGTTCATAAACCCCACATACCTTAACTTTTTGACTTGTGAAGAAATCTTGGAGCTTGGGACTTGAATGATGAACTTGTGAAAGAAACTCTATTCTTGATATTTCTTGAAAATTTCTTCAACTTGGAAGCTTGAACTCTTGGATTCTTGAATTCAAAACTTAAATCCTTGTGTTCTTGAGATAAGAAACTTGAATTACTATTTTGGGAAAGGGAGGGTTTTTACGTGAGTTGATTTGAAGAAGATGGACAAATAATGCTCTTTTGGGTGCTTTAATTCGTGCCTTGGATGTTTAGGGCTGAGGGGAAAGGACCAAAGTGATCCTTGAACCTTAAGAATATGAAACAGAGGGGGAATAAGCTTTGTATTTCACCCCATATCACATTGAGAGAGCAAAACATTGCGCTCCAAATCGCATTGAGAGACTGGCACGTCGTGGCCAAATCACGGACCCTTACTGCCTCTCACGAAAAAGGCCATAAACTTTTGTTTGGGTATCGGATTAAGGCTAAATTTGTATCTTTGGAAAGATAACTCAAATATCTATAATTTTGTGGGTCTTTATCTAAAAATTCTACGTAATAAAAAGTTATACACGTTCAATGTCGACCCTTGAAGAATCAACTACCAAAACTTGGCTGAACCAAAGGTTCTTAGCTCAAATTTTCCCTAAGTGATTTCTATGAACATTTTTCACCTCCTAAGCACTTTATACACTAGGATAAATATCCTGACACATAATTTCACATACAAATCATGGGATTAGAGCTTACTCACATAGGAATGATGGTTCAAAGTCTAGCAAAAAATGCAGGGTGTTACATTATCTCCCCCTTGGAAACATTCATCATAGAATAATGGATAGGAACTTGTTGAAGTATTATGAGTAGGAAATAATGTACACATGACATTTATGCTAATGAAGGATATAGCTGAGCTAAAACAGTAGACCTTTCATCATAAAATTGGTTTCTGATCTGACTTGACTTTATTGATTGTAAGAAGCTGATTCATGTTGAGAGTTTAGAACTCACTTGAAATGTTCATGATGCAATCAAACATATAGAAATGTGAAGTGATGAATAATACAATGGAAGCATGAATTATGAGACCAAGGTATACAAGGGGTATTATACTGTCTAAGCTGGAATACTTGGAAAACTGAGATCATATACTTGGAAAACTGATATCATGCACGTACTAAACACTTATGAACTGAGTCATGACTAACTAGCTAAATATAAAACATGATCCTTGGACTGACCTAAAATTGCAACTTGTATGGACATGAATGAATTACCTCGGGAATAGAAAAGATGGAAAACCATAGGAACTTGTCTTTCTGAGTATTTGGCATGCACTGAACAAAACCTGCAGAAAACAAAAACAACAACTAAAAGTAAAGTACGAGAATCTTTGACCAAAGGGTCTAGTAACTATCACAAACTTAGTTGACAACCGTATTCCCCGGCAACGGCGCCAATTTTTGATAACGCTCAAACTATAGCTCTCGTAAGAGTGTAAGCGGTCGTTGTCAAATATATAACCCAACTGGATTGGGTATCGATCCCACAGAGAATAGTCGGTCACTAAGTAAGAAAAGATTATTAGACTTTTGGTGCAAGTCTCGTAAAAGGGGGGATTTTGTAGCGTGCAATAATGTAACAAAATAGTAGAGTAAAAACGGAAAATAGCAAAGTAAAAAGGAAAGAATGTTCAGTAAGATGTTTAACCAATGAAAATTGAGAGTTGGGGTTATGTCCACCTTATGAGTTATACATCTCTATTGGCTATGAGTTATGCGGAATTCAGACATGCATGTGCTTATAGAGAATTGTATTCTATGGTAAATCCAGGCGTCTTTCGACCATCAAGGATTATTTCACTTTAACTCTTTCGAGCTTAAAGCGTATCTAATGGTACAAATTCTCCAAGAGGTTAATCCAGTTACGGCACTAACTTTTTAACAGGGGTTGGTGCCCTATTACCTTGACATTATCTCTTTTCCAGACATATAACTTTTCTTTCGAATAAGTTAATGCTATACTGGCGTATTCTATGTGTTTGCAACCACAAGAATTTGAATTAAGATGAAGAGAGTAATGATATAAGCAGCACACGTGTCACGAATTCACAAAATCATAGCAATAGATAGTATCTCATAAGGCTTCCATAACCCCAACAGAGAAGTTTAGCTACGCATGAGTGCAACGGAAAACACAATAGACATTATCATCATAAAAATCTCACGTGAATTCCTTGCAAATAGCTTTTCTCTTGTTGTAAAAATTAAAAGTCGAATATATGAAAAATAATGTCAACAATGAATTAATGAAGAAAAAGGGGAAGGATAGAATAGGGATGAGGGTGGTGGAGAATTGTTTTGATGGATGGATGGATGGTGGATGGATGGGGATAATAAAAATCTCCAGCAAAATAGGGTATTTATAACACCCATATCCTATTCCTACTAAGCTACTGCATTACTTATCCTAGTCCTACTAGGTTACTGCATCATTATCCTAATCCTACTAAGTTACTGCTGGTCCCCAAAGTCTTTAGAAATGTTGTTTTTGCCCGGGACAGGTTTTCCATGCGTCACTTTTAGTCCCTAGGCGTCCAAGCTCTCCTTTCCTTCTTTCGTGAAGCTTCCTTGGGCGTCAAGTTATCCATAAAATGCTGAAATCTTCATCATTTATACCTGAAAACTTGCTAATCACGTTTGTTAGCTCACTTACAGGAAAAAGGACTAAAAGTGCATGAATTATATATTTTGTCCTCAAAATTTAGCTAAAATATGGGTAAATTATAGTACTTTAGGCGTGTAAATACGCCTATCATCAACACCCCACACTTAAAGCTTTGTTCGTCCTCGAACAAAATATCATGTCCATCTAAACATCTACTTAGGGTTTCACAGTAACAACACAAAATATTCATCAAGACAGGCACGACAATCATTAACAAAGAGTAGTTTTTTGATCACTACTAGAAACAATTTAACCTCTAACATAGACTCGTGATGATGGCTAATTCGTATTCAAAAGTTAAGGCACAAAGAATCATACACAACTACCCAAAACTCATCAACCATGTGTGTCTCACAATATATCACCCATAATCACTCACAAGTATTTTCATCTATCGAAGCATGGGTATATGATTATCCTTGCTCTCGCTCTCACAAAGAATTCATACGCTGCAACTGATGACCATAGGCTTGACCTTAGTGTAATGCTCCACTAAATATCAGAATGCTAATCTTAGGATCAAATAGGTCTTCTACAGGTTGTAATGTAGGCTAAGGGACGGGTAGGACTATTTTGGCCAGAAATAGTGACTATGTTCCTGAGCGCTTTAATACATCACATTATGCCGTTTAACACTCTCTTTTGAACAACCTTTCTACTTTCTTTTAATCTAACACCACTTCTCACCTCTTTTGTTTTTCAATTTTAAACATAACTAACTTTTTAGTTTTATTTTCATTTTTCTTTTCATAATACACCTCTATGATAGCAATTCTTTTTCATAACGAATTCAAGCACCAATACATTCTAAGGCATCACACTCATCCAATTTCCTCTTATTTTGTCACATAACTTTACAATTTAAAGCGCTTAGGAATTTGGATCAAATTATGGTCTTGAAAAAATGGATTAGGCTTACATATGAGGCTGTCAAAGAAAATAGGCTTAAAGGCTCAAAAGGGTTGACTAGGATAATGTCCACGGGTAGGTAAAACGAAGGTAAACAATTACAGGTTGCCAAAGAAATGCCTAAATCATCTCCTAAACTCACACTCTTTATTTCGCTTCACACACACACCAGGAAAGTTCTAGCATCAGCCACAAACACAAAATATACTATATCCTCACACACACAAGGCACATGGTCGACTTTATTGGGAGTAGTATAGACTCTTGACCCAACAGATGAAGGAACTGAACCACACAATTATCACATAGTGAGTCACAATTAGAGCCTAAACATCTCAATAGTAATGATTTTAGCACAAACTCTTGTTATAATACCATGCTGCCCCTCAGAACAATTTCATGCAAAGTTAAAAAAAAAAAATTAAAAAATTTAACTACTAACAAACAAAACAAACAAACATAAATAAATGCAAATGCAGATAAAGAAGTGTAGCATACAAATACCAGCACCCCACACTTAGACGGGACACACTGCCCTCAGTGGAAAATAAATAAGAAGAACCTGGTTAGTCGGACTCATCCTCTATGTCTGGGGTCATACCCCCTGCATCAGGATCATCATCAGAGTCGTCATCCTTAGAAGTTCCTCATAAGTACCCCACTTGATTCCAAGAGTGCGTCGAGGTATTTACAGCACGGAGGATTCACCTTGCTCTTTTCGTCCCCTTTTTTGGCCTTTTTGTAAAGTGGTTGCTTTTTCTTTTCCTTGTCGTCCTTTTTGTGCCATTCTACCTGAGATCTCAATAAAGTCATGTTAGCTTCATCTCGGAAGATTCAATCGACAAACAGACAATAGTGGCACCACCCCACACTTAATTTGTTGACACAAACTAATTAAGTGAATGATGTCGATTACTCAGACTTCATCGACATACCTTTAGGTGATATGTTCCAACAATATGTTCAGCAAAATCATACTTTCATGTCCTCTTAACGTTATGCAATCTTGACATTTCTTTCGTGTTTGGACTAATGCATTTTTTTGAACGAAACTACTACATAGATATCGTATCAATTTGTGGCATAGAAATAATCACAACATCAAATGTTTGTAGTCACCCATGATTTTCATCTCAATGAACAAGTCATTTCGACATGTACGCTTTCAAGTTACAAGATTATGCAATTATCTTGACCATGTCAATTTCGCAAAAGTATGACAGTGTATGAAAATCAAATACAAGTTGGAAACAAGTCAAGATCATCCTTACGCATTCTTTCACTCACTTAGTTGTATCACAACAAATCAACCACATTCACATTACCAATACTACTTCAAGATTTAACAATTTATTGAAGGCATAGTATTGTAGTACTTACGGAATATAAAAGAAGAACAAAGAAGTACTTACTTGGTTGATGCCTTTGGAAGATGTTCTTGTGAAGTAAAAGAGCAAAAATAAAAGTTTTGAGAGTTTTGGGAGGCAAAGGCGGCGCCTTTAGCTTTGCCTAGTTGAGCAGAAGGCCATAGCATAGGCCATGCCTAATGCTTTGCCTAGTTGAGCAGAAGGCCATAGCATAGGCCATGCCTAATGCTTTGCCTAGTTGAGCAGAAGGCTTTTGCATAGGCGGAGCCTATGCTATGGCATTGTTGAGCATAGGCGGTGCCTATGCTATGGCACTCTAGAATCTGAGAGCTTATGCCATAGCATAGGCCTTGCCTTATTCGTGGCCTAGATTTACATAGGCCTTGCCTTGTTCTTTGCCTATATTTTCATAGGCAATGCCTAACCCATAGCCTTTTGCTTCTTCATTCCTAACTTACCACCTTCGACATGCAATACTTCCAAATCAAAATTTGAAACCAATCTCCTCATTTACACCTCTTGCACCTACATTTACTCAAAAACAACAAAAACGATTAGAACGATGGGTTGCCTCCCACCAAGCGCCTTAGATTTGGTCGTGGCTCGACAAAATCCTAGGAAAACAAAAACAACAAGAACAATTAAAAACGATGGGTTGCCTCCCACCAAACGCTTGATTTATTGTCGCGGCACGACATAGCTATCTCGATTACTTAGACTTCATCGGGATAGATGGGGCATTGTTTTCTGAATGGATTCAGACGATGCTGATGCTTACTTGTAGGCATGCAATCTTCTTCGATATGAATCTTGTGCATACATATCCCAAGAGGGATACCAATTATATCATCAATAGTCCAACCCATAGCTCTCTTGTATCTCTTCAGAGCAGAGATGAGAGCCTCTACGTGCTGTTCACTTAAATCATCCGCCACACTCACCGGAAGTGTATTTCCACTTCCCAAGAACGCATACCTTAGATAATTGGGGAGATCTTTCGATTCTAGCACTGGGGGCTCTTCAATGGAAGTCTTCGCTGTTGGTGACGGTTGATTCTTAAGATCAAGGTCCGGCTGCTTAGGAGTATGAGCATAGGACCCTATTTCTGTTAGAGCACACATAGTTTCTTTATAATCTTCATCATCCTCATGCTCAACATTCAGCAGCGCAGCAGACAATGGCTCAACAGTAAGCTGTTTCTCTACAGATAATGCTTTCTTATCCTCATAATGAACATCAGCTACGGAGAACACATTCATATCGCTGGGATGCTTCATTGCTTTGCATATATCAAAGCAGACAACTTTGTCATTCAACCAAAATAAAAGCTCATTAGCTCTCATGTCAATAAGAACACTTCCTGTTGCAAGGAAAGGACGTCCCAAGATTATGGGAACTTCAGAATCCACCTCGCAATCCAAAATCACAAAGTCTGCAGGAAAAATGAAGGTAGACACCTTCACCAACACATCATTCAAGATACCCACAGGTCGTTTTACCGACCTATCAGCCATCACGAGCCGCATATTGGTTGGTGTAGGGTCGCCCAACCCCAACTTTCTATAGACGGATAGTGGCATCAAATTGATGCTAGCTCCCAAATCGCACAATGCCTTAGCAAAATTCATAGATCCAACCGTGCAAGGAATAGTGAAAGCACCAGGGTCTGCCTTCTTCTGTACTAAGGACCTTGTGGCAATTGCACTGCAATGATGAATATTATCTGCCGGCTCATAGCTTACTGCCCGTTTCTTTGTTAAAAGGTCCTTCATGAATTTAGCGTATCCGGGCATCTGCTCTAGCGCTTCCACCAAAGAAACATTAATAGTCAGCTGCTTCAACATAGTCATGAATTTACTGAACCTGGTATCATCAGCTTTCTTCTTCAGTCTCTGCGGAAAAGGTGGTGATGGAAGGGGAATTGTTTTCTCCACCACTTCCTTTTTATCTTGCTTCCGATTATCAACCTTTTCAGGAGTGTCGTCAGCCTTCTTCTTCAGTCTCTGAGGAAAAGGTGGTGGTGGAAGGGGAATAGTTTTCTCCACCACTTTCTTTTTACCTTTCTTCCAACTATCAATCTTTTCTGGCTGCAAACGTCTAGGGGTGACGTCATGAACACACTCTTCAGCTTCTTCGGCCTCTTCACATTCTGCATCAATAACATTATCCGCTATATCATCAACCACCTGCTTGTCCTTGGATGGATTTTCCAACACTTTACCACTCCGGGTAGTAATAGCCATGCATGATCCATCGTTCCTTGGGTTTTGCACCGTATCGCTGGGTAGTGTTCCAGCCTTTCTTTGGTTGAATGCCGCTAATAATTGACTCAATTGTTGCTCCAGCTGTTTTATTACAGTAGAATGCGAGTCAACCAATTTCTTCATTGAGGACAGATCATTTATTACCTCAGTTACTCCTGTGCTGGTTGCCTCTACTCCTTTCAGCAGCTTAGCCATCATATCTTCCATGGACATATTTCCAGAACCAGATGCAGCGGCGTCACGTCTTCCAGGAGGAACATACAAACCACTCCTGTCGGTATTGTTTTTCCAACTACCTTGATCGCGGTCCTTGTATCCAGATTTATCATAATAGATCCGACCTTGGTTTCCTTGGGCATTGCCTCGGAAACTCCCTGATTATTCAAGTAGTTGGCTTCTTCCTCTGAATCGGATTCGTCTCTTCCTTTTGACGCAACTGCTTTGACTTTTTCGGTCTTCCCTGATAATAGATGCTTTGTAAGAAGATCCATCTGTGTTTTCATGTGCGCCATATCTTGATCACGTTCCTCTTGTCTATGCTTCTGCTCTGCAGTCATGCCAACAGATATGGTAGAGCTTGCTACCTCAGAATCCCTGGTATGCCAAGCTCTACTCTGCTTTGTCATACGATCTAGCATATCACATGCCTCGAGAAAAATAAGGTCCATGAATGACCCACCTGCAGCATTATCAACCACTGGCTTAGTCACTGAGTTCAAAGCCCTGTATAATATCTCCATCAAGTGGATGTTGGTCATCTGATGATTTGGGCACCGCATAAGCTTCTTCTTGAACCTCTCCCATGTTTCGTGGAGAGCTTCAATTGGAAGCTGTCGAAAATTGCTGATCTCATCTCTCAACTGTGCTCTCTTGGATGGCGGAAAGAATCTTTCTAGGAAAGCATCTTTCAGTTGCCTCCAATTAGTAATAGAATCAGGAGCCAGCCCATTCAACCATAGAGTTGCCTCCCCAGATAGAGACAATGGAAATAAGCGCAGCCGAATTGCATTCTGTCCAACGCCTGGATTGTCGAATGACTTGCATGTAGAGATGAAGTTGATCAGATGCATATTCGGATCATCGCCTACAAGTCCACCAAATAATCCCTTGAGCTACAATAACTGAATCATGGTGCTAGTGATATTGAACTTAGCTCCGGGTGCCAAGGGTGGAGGAATAATAGCTCCTGTAGAACCAGCTCCATCCAGATCGTCATCATCATCATCAAAAGGAATCTGCATAGCTTGGCGATCAGGCCTCAATCTAGCTTGGTGATCTCTCCTCTGCATGGGTGCTGCCACTTCATCTGCACACCTAGGATTCAGTAACTCATCATCACCCGGGTCCTCATCATCAGGATTTGTTGCACGACCTGGGTTATCAATGTTCTTTTGATGCACTTGAGCGGCGGCCAAAGCAGCTAATCTAGCCTGCTCCTGTTGAGCAGCCCTTCTGTCAATGTCACGTTGTGCATCCATTCTGCCAATAAGTTGCGGTTCAGGGTTTATGGGTAATAATGGTTGACCAGAACTTCGAGTATTTGGCATGCACTGAACAAAACCTGCAGAAAACAAAAACAACAACTAAAAGTAAAGTACGAGAATCTTTGACCAAAGGGTCTAGTAACTATCACAAACTTAGTTGACAACCGTATTCCCCGGCAACGGCACCAATTTTTGATAACGCTCAAACTACAGCTCTCGTAAGAGTGTAAGCGGTCGTTGTCAAATATATAACCCAACTGGGTTGGGTATCGATCCCACAGAGAATAGTCGGTCACTAAGTAAGCAAAGATTATTAGACTTTTGGTGCAAGTCTCGTAAAAGGGGGGATTTTGTAGCGTGCAATAATGTAACAAAATAGTAGAGTAAAAACGGAAAATAGCAAAGTAAAAAGGAAAGAATGTTCAGTAAGATGTTTAACCAATGAGAATTGTGAGTTGGGGTTATGTCCACCTTATGAGTTATACGTCTCTATTGGCTATGAGTTATGCGGAATTCAGACATGCATGTGCTTATAGAGAATTGTATTCTATGGTAAATCCAGGCGTCTTTCGACCATCAAGGATTATTTCACTTTAACTCTTTCGAGCTTAAAGCGTATCTAACGGTACAAATTCTCCAAGAGGTTAATCCAGTTACGGCACTAACTTTTTAATAGGGGTTGGAGCCCTATTACCTTGACATTATCTCTTTTCCAGACATATAACTTTTCTTTCGAACAAGTTAATGCTATACTGGCGTATTCTATGTGTTTGCAACCACAAGAATTTGAATTAAGATGAAGAGAGTAATGATATAAGCAGCACACGTGTCACGAATTCACAAAATCATAGCAATAGATAGTATCTCATAAGGCTTCCATAACCCCAACAGAGAAGTTTAGCTACGCATGAGTGCAACGGAAAACACAATAGACATTATCATCATAAAAATCTCACGTGAATTCCTTGCAAATAGCTTTTCTCTTGTTGTAAAAATTAAAAGTCGAATATATGAAAAATAATGTCAACAATGAATTAATGAAGAAAAAAGGGAAGGATAGAATAGGGATGAGGGTGGTGGAGAATTGTTTTGATGGATGGATGGATGGTGGATGGATGGGGATAATAAAAATCTCCAGCAAAATAGGGTATTTATAACACCCATATCCTATTCCTACTAAGCTACTGCATTACTTATCCTAGTCCTACTAGGTTACTGCATCATTATCCTAATCCTACTAAGTTACTGTTGATCCCCAAAGTCTTTAGAAATGTTGTTTTTGCCCGGGACAGGTTTTCCATGCGTCACTTTTAGTCCCTAGGCGTCCAAGCTCTCCTTTTCTTCTTTCGTGAAGCTTCCTTGGGCGTCAAGTTATCCATAAAATGCTGAAATCTTCATCATTTATACCTGAAAACTTCCTAATCACATTTGTTAGCTCACTTACAGGAAAAAGGACTAAAAGTGCATGAATTATATATTTTGTCCTCAAAACTTAGCTAAAATATGGGTAAATTATAGTACTTTAGGCGTGTAAATACGCCTATCATCAGAAGGTCCAACAGTTAGAATAATTTAGCTGGGTGTTCAACACTTAGTCTCATTTTAAGACTTTGAACTTCAGGAATTTATTTAACGACCTTCCCAACCTCTGTTTTCCAATTTTCAAGTACCGTTGCGATGGGAAAAGTCAATAGTACATTTTTGGTGAGTTTCAGAATTTTTGGAATCCGTTTAGGGCACATTTGGATTTCGAACCAGTAGCTAAAGGCTATAAGAGGGCACCACCCAGCTTATAGCCTTGGCCTCCTCCCTCAATATCAAGGTGCCGCCCAGCTACAAAAGGCTCTGAGAAAGGTGCCGCAATGCTATAGCCTTTGTCCCCAGTTTTTCAGCATTACACTTCCGTTTCTTGAGGGTTATTTTGGTCATTTTCCCACCCCTATATAAGACAATAACACGGGATTAAGGATTAAAAACACCAAATTATACTCTCTTTTCTCAATTTCTCTCAAGAACAAGAACAAGGGTTTCAACTGGAAGGCCCAAATTCAAGAGATTTCACCGTAAATCTTTAAGGAACTTTCAACTAAGGTATGCATAGTGTTCATTCATGGATTACTTTTATACATGAAGCCTAAGAATATCCTTTTAAATTCTATATCATGAAATTTACGTGGTGCATTGATTATGTTCATGTTTTTATGGTTGTATGAATATGAAGATTGAATCTTTACCATGTTTCCATGAAACCATGTTAGTATAGGGTTGGAATCCATGCAATGGAGCTAAATGGTGGAGTCATATTGTATTTAATTGATGATTATACCTATGCCCAAAATTATGCATGTAAGGTGTTTGATAAAATTCTTAAGAAACTAGAAATCATGTAATATAGTTCAATTTTGACTAAGTGATGGATTCATGAAATACCCCTATGTTCAAATAAATTCCATGTTATTAATGTACCTTGTACATATGGTTGGATTGCTCATCAATTAGCCTTATGAGATTTTTCCATATCTACGTGCAATCCTCTTTATGTACTAAATTATGATAACCATGCACTTCATGAATTTCCCCAAGTTATGGTATTATGGATTGTTGGTGTTGGTCATGTATTCAAGAAAGTCATGCTTTGTCAGTTTCATTCTATCGAGTCCTGGGGGTACTTGTACCCAACAATTTAGTTGTGTGCCTAGAGCCATGCCATGTTTTCACGAAATCCTCAGTCAAGCCATGATCCATAGAACTCAGTTAGTCATATGACTCAGGAAAGCTCAGTACTTCAGTAATCTCAGTAGTATTCCACCAGTCAATAGAACTCAATGAATCTAATTTAGTCATGTTTATTTAATCATGTACAATGTCTATTCAGATGGGAGTAAGAATTAGCACCGAGTGAACCTAAGGATGGGAACACACACTGTCAGATAAGGGTGTGATTCTTAGAAGTCATCCTTGCGTTCTAGAACTATGTAGCCAACATAGGTTGAGAAATCAACACTGTTAGATGAGGGTTGATTAGGTGGATAAGCACTATCAGCTAAGGGCCCCACCATTCTCTTTTGGGGACACTATCAGATGAGGGTTACCCACATCTTGTCCTTACCAGCAGCGCGGTATCGACACCCTTCCAATTGGGGTTACAAATTTGACCCCAACTCATCTATAATGGTATATTAGGGGCATATCCATTAGATAACTACTTCCCACAGTTTCAGTATCAGTCTCAGTAAAAGAACTCAGATAGTTCTTCATATTTCAAGACTGTCAGATATAGTTAACTCAGTTCAAAAATGGAACTCATCTAGTTCTATCAGTATTAGGACTGTTAGATACAGTCACCTATGATATTAGATATATCAGTAAACTCATGTTTTCAGTATGCAGGTGCAGTAATCATGTTATCACGACATCAGTGTTAGTTATTATGTCTCATGCATGTATTCTCACGCTCATGATAGTCAGTCTGTTATTATTATTTTTTATGCATATGAACCCCATGCATTCAACATACCTCACATGCATACCAGTACATTCTATCATACTGACGCATTCGCGCTATGGTGTTTTATACCATAGGTTCAGAGACACGAGTTCCAAAGCATCAATAGATTTTAGATATTAGCAATCCATCAGCAGTGAGTCATAATCCTTCAAGGATGATATGATTTGTTATTTCATTAGTTCATTACTTAGCAATTTCAGCATTCGGAGTTAGTTGGGGACATGTCCCATCAACTCCTTATTCAGATAGTCATGTTTTAGAGGCTTTTCAGACTATTATGTTTAGACAGTTTATTTCAGTTGTTTTCGGTATTTCATACCCCATTCAGATGTTATGTTTTACTTCAGTTATGTGAACCTTATAGCCTTTCAACTAATATTCCGTATTTATACATTATGTTATACAGTGCACAGGTATAGATATCAGTCATGGGTTAGCTTGTGGTCGTTAGAGGTCATAAGCACGTGTAGCATTCTGGGTACCAGATTAGGGCGTTACAAACTTGGTATCATATCCTAAGGTTCAATAGATTCTTAGGAAGTCTGAAAGTCACATCTAGTAGAGTTTTGTGCATGGGTGTGTTGCACGCCACATTTATGTACAGGAGGCTATAGGATGTTTAGGAACAGTTTCCCCTCTATCAGTATTTATGTCCTACCAGTTAGCATAATCTCAAAGTTGATTTCTCAGTCTAATCCGTTTCTCCTCTTTATTTCAGAATATGCCTCCCTAGAGAAGAAACCAGCCCTTCCAGGAAGATCCCTTGGACGAACATGTTTCTTATGCGGAGTTCAGGTCCGCATTCACTACTCTTGCTAAGTCAGTTACTACTCAGAATGAACGACCAGATATCGTTTCGTCCAACCCAGTTTCCAATTCATCTGTAGCCAGGATTCGGGACTTCACCCGAATGAACCCTCCATCCTTTCTCAGGTCTAAGTCAGATGAGGAATCTCAGGAATTTATTGATCAGTTTTAGAAGGTTACATAAATCATGGGGGTGACTACTATTGAGAATGCTGAGCTAGATGCATATCAGTTGTAGAATGTGGCTCATACTTGGTTCAAACAGTGGAAGTCAGACAGGTCATATGATGCAGGTCCTATAGAGTAGGAGGAGTTTGCCACTGCATTCTTAGACATATTCTTTCCCTAAGAGATGAGAGAGGCTAAGGTGCTAGAGTTTATCAACCTCAGGCAGGGCAATATAACGGTGAAACAGTGTTCTCTTAAGTTTACTCAATTAGCTAGATATGCCCCTCATGTGGTTGCAGATAGAAGGGCTAAGATGAGTAAATTTGTTTCTGGGGTGAATGATAGCATGGTTAATGAGTGCAGATCCACCATGCTGAATAGTGACATAACTTTAGCCAGGCTTATGACTCATGCTCAGCAGATAGAGGATAAAAAGATTAAGGTGAGGGATAAGCATAATAAGAGAGCAAGGACAGGTAGTTTCAACCTTGCTCAGCCTAAATCAGAAGGAGAAAACTATTCTCAGTTTCTTCCTAAGTCATCAGTTCCAGCTCCCTCTTCAGCCAGTGCTCTAGCTTCTAAGTTTAGGGATGGTAACAGAGATAGAGCTCCAGGCTCTAAGTTTCAGGGCAGTGTCAGCAATGCCCGAACTAATCCCCTTTGTTAGACTTGTGGTAAGAACCACAAGGCTATTTGCAGATCAGGTAGCGATGTCTGCTTTGGTTGTGGTAAGGCAGGCCACAGGGTCAGAGATTGTCCTCAGTCGGGTTATCAGGGTTAGCAAAACTGTTCCTCAGCTTAGTCCAGTCGCCCAAATCAGCAGGGTGCCACCTCTAGTTCTACTAGTGGGCAATGCCCAAATCAAATTTATTCTCTCCAATCCCAACAAGATCAGGAAAATTCTCCTGATGTAGTTACTGGTACATTACAGATCTTTCATGTGCATTTTTATACTTTGCTAGATCCAGGTGCTTCTTTGTCTTTTGTTACTACCTATATAGCAAGAGATTTTGGAGTCAGTCCCAAAATTCTAGCAGAGCCCTTTTTAGTCTCTACCCCAGTGGGTAAAACCCTCATAGCCCGGCGAGTATACAGGAACTTTCTGGTCATGATATTTCAGAAAGTCACTTCAGCAGACTTAGTCAAATTAGAGATGACTAATTATGATGTCATTCTCGGCATGGATTGGCTTCATTCCTGCTATGCCATAGTCGACTATTGAAACATAATAGTCCAGTTTCAGTTCCCAAATGAACTCGTCCTTGAGTGGAAGGGTAGTGTATCCACTTTCAGAGGTCAGCTTATTTCCTACCTTCGGGCAAAGAAAATGATATCTAAAGGATGTGTCTATCATCTTGTTCATGTTGAGGACTCTAGTTCTAAAACTCCCAGCCTCGAAGCAGTCCTAGTTGTGAATGAATATTCAGATGTCTTTCCCAAAGATCTTTCAGGCATTTCTCGTCAAAGAAAAATAGACTTCGGCATTAATATTCTTCCAGATACGCATCCTATCTCTATTCCACCATATAGAATGGCACCAGCAAAACTCAAGGAACAAAAGAACAATTGAAGGATCTCTTAGATAAGGTATTCATCAGGCCCAGTATTTCTCCGTAGGGCGCACTAGTCTTATTCGTGCGCAAGAAAGACGGTTCTCTTAGAATGTGCATTGATTACCGTCAGCTTAATAAAGTCACGGTCAAGAACAAGTATCCTCTTCCCAGAATCGATAAATTTTTTAACCAACTTCAGGGTGCCAGCTATTTCTCAAAGATAGACCTCAGATCCGGCTATCATCAGCTCAGAGTCAGAGAATGTGACATTCCAAAAATAGTTTTTTGAACTCGGTATGGTCACTTTAAATTCCTAGTTATATCCTTTGGTCTTACCAATGCCCCAACAACTTTCATGGACTTGATGAACCGTGTGTTCAAATAGAACTTGGACATGTTCATCATAGTCTTCATAGATGATATTCTGGTCTTTTCCCGCAGTGAGAGAGATCATACAGAACATCTTAAAATAGTACTTTAGACTCTCAGAAATCATTAGTTATTCGCCAAATTCAGTAAGTGTGAGTTTTGGCTAAGGTCGGTAGCATTCCTTGGTCATATCATTTCTGGTGATGGCATTAGAGTAGATCCTTAAAAGACCAAAACAGTAAGAAACTGGCCCAGACCTGTCTCTCCATCAGACATCGGGAGTTTCTTAGGTTTGGCTAGATATTACAGATAGTTTGTTAAGGTATTTTCTTCTATTACATCCCCTATATCCATATTAACTTAGAAGAATGTCAAGTTTCAGTGGTCAGATCCTTGCAAGAAGAGTTTTTAGGAGTTGAAGACTCGACTCACCTCAACTCCAGTCCTAGCTCTTCTAGATGGTTCAGATGGGTTCGTAGTGTATTGTGATACATCTAGAGTGGGTTTAGGTTGTGTCCTTATACAGCATAGTAAGGTCATAGCCTACGCCTCCATATAGCTTAAACCCCATGAGAATAATTATCCTACTCACGATCTAGAATTAGCAACCGTAGTCTTTGCCTTGAAGATTTGGAGGCATTATCTATACGGTGTTCATGTAGATGTGTTCACAGATCATAAGAGCTTTCAGCATGTCTTTTCTCAGAAAGATCTCAATCTTCGTTAGAGAAGGTGGTTAGAGCTCTTGAAAGATTATAACATGAGTGTCCTTTATCATTCGAGCAAGGCCAACGTTGTGGCCGACTCTATCAGTAGACTCTCTATGGGTAGTGTTTCTTATGTTGAGGACAGTAAAAAAAGCTAGCTCAGGAATTCCATCAGCTTGCTAGACTAGGAGTTAGCTTAGTCGATACAGAAGAGGGTGATACATGGGTTCATAGTAGTTCAGAATCATCTCTAGTTTACGAGGTGATAGAAAAGCAAAATAGAGATCCCAGCCTTGTCAAGTTGAAAGAGTCAGTCCAGGATCAGAAGTAGAGGTTTGCTCCCAAGGAGGAGATGGTGTTTTGCGTTGTTAGGGTCGTCTCTGCATTCCAGGTGTAGATGACTTAAGGCAGCGAATTTTTGCAGAAGCGCATGGTGCGCGCTACTCTATTCATCCAGGAACCACAAAGATGTACCGTGACTTGCGAAAGATCTATTGTGGAGTGGGATGAAGAGAGATATTGCAGAGTTTGTGGCTAAGTGATCTATATTTCAGCAGGTTAAAATAGAGCATCAGAAGTCTAGTGGTTCCATACAGGAGTTCACTATTCCTACTTGGAAGTGGAATGCGGTGAACATGGATTTCGTGATGGGTTTGCCTCGAACTCGTCACCAGCATGATTTAGTTTGGGTCATTGTAGATAAAATGACCAAATCATCCCATTTCCTTCCAGTACATACTTCTTATTCAGCCGAGGATTACGCCAAACTCTACATCAGAGAGTTGGTCAGATTGCACCATGTTCCGCTATCTATTATCTCAGACAGAGGTGCCTAGTTCATCTCTCATTTCTGGAAAGCATTCCAAAAGGGTGTTGGTACCCAAGTTCATCTCAGTACATCCTTTCATCCTCAGACAAATGGTCAAGAAAAAAGGACCATTCAGACTCTAGAAGATATGCTAAGGGTGTGTGCAATCGATTTCAAGGGTAGTTCGGATGACCACCTGCCTATGATTGAGTTTGCATACAATAATAGCTATCATTCCAGTATTTAGATGGATCCATTCAAAACTCTCTATGGTAGGAAATGCAGATCTCCAATTGGTTGGTTCGAAGTTAGTGAGGCCTCAGTTATATTCAGTGTTCATCACAGACTTGGTATCAAGTACCATTGCATATTCAGTAATGCACTCATGTAGCAGTTTAGTTATATAATCATGCATCAGATATGCAATCTCATTGTGAGAAATTCAGTCCATCAGAATACTCAGTTATCCATTCATGAATAAATTATACATGCATCAGATATGCATGTTCAGTATGATATGTTCAGCTTATCAGTCATGTCAGTCATGAAATTATGTTTCAGTTGTTCATGCTCATTATTCACGTCATTTATCTTTTCTCCCCTCTCAGTCAGTCTTATTCAAGGATGAATGTACCTAAGGAAAGATATTGTAAGTGATAACGCTCAACTTACAGCTCAAATAAGTGCAAGGCGGTCGTCGTTAATATATTTACCCAACTTTAGAGTCGGGGGTTGAATCCACGAGGAACAATGTGACTGGCGATCAAACTAATTTGAAACTACAGCTACAAGTTGAATTTAAACAAATGATAGAAAAATATAAAATTTGGGGGTTTTAAATGGTTAAACAAAAGTTGATAAACACTTCGATTTAACAATGTTATGGGACACTAGAGTTATGGTTACCAAGATGCTTACATAGGTTGGGTTGCAAATCACTTTAGAGTTCCAATTGACACTTCAATTGCAAGAAGAGTTGAATCTTATTATTTACCCATTCGTCTCTCGACCTCAGTAGGTAGTGTATCCGTTAATTCTCTCGAGCTTAAAGGATGTGTTTTCTATTCAACTATGCTCTCATGTAGGCAAATCTGGTTAAGGTATTTTCCATTAAACTAAAGATTAAAATCTTTCGAGTCCATGTAAACTCTTTCTTTTCCCACATACACTTTCCTCTCAGACAAGTGATGTTCTTGGGATCACCTTTCAAGTTGCAACTAAGAGAGATCATTACATTGCTTGACAAGAACTTTCCTCTCAGACAAGTGATTGTTTCATTGAAGTAACCTAACAAACACTTTCCTCGTAGACAAGTGATGTTTGTAATGCTGACTCTATTAAGTTATAGCCAAGAAAGATCATTAAAATAAAGAAAGGTTTATACAACATAAATTTCTTATGGACATACATTAGATTCACAACCCAAATTAGTATTCACATCAAGGTCCCCATAACTAAAGTAAAGAAAATTAACTATTCATGATACAAAATCAACAATATGTATTGAATTCATAATCAAGAATAACTAATAAACCATACCCACAATCAATCTTCAAATGAAAGATGTTTACAAAAATGTTAGGAACTCTCAATGAGAGGTTTCTCTCCTTTTTTGCCCACCTCAATAAAACCCTAAAAGATGCCATTTATACTAAAGCCTAATTAAGGAAATAAAATAACAAAATTAATAAAATTCTCGGAATAGGTGACACCCTAGCTGACGCCACGTCAAGGGTCTGACACCTTATCACGGATGGCGTCAGATTAGCTCCAGTTGTCTTCAAGTTTTGTCTACGGATGACGATGGCTCTGACGCCGCGTCGAGGATCTGACGGCGTATCACCAACATCGTCAGATGTCTTGTCCTATTGCTGTTTTTCTGCTTAAGGCTGACGTCATTCTTAACGCCTTATCACAACTTTAACGCCATATCACCAACGTCGTCAGAACTGCTTCTTAGACTGCAACTACCTAGTTAAGGATGAAGCCAATGTTGATAGCCTATCACAAGGCTGATGACTTAACACGGTTGTCGTCAGCCATGTTTTCAGCTCTTTTTTGCTCAGATTTCAGCTCTTCTGCTCCATTATTATTTATTTACATGCATCTTGACTTTCCTACAAATTCTTAAGAAATAACATCAAAAACACCAATAATAACTTAAGAACTTACAATTATTTTAAGTTAAGAAGTCCTAAATGTGCTACAAAAATCTAGCACATCAGCACCCTCAACTTAAAAAAATTGCTTGTCCTCAAGCAACTACATAACACCATACTACGATGCTTAACCAAGAGACACATAAGATACCTATCACAGTTGATTATCAAGTTTAGCTCAAAACTCATGCCACTCTCCACGTTTAATTACTTATAAATCCAATTGTGCATATCAATGAAGATTAACAATGTGACCCAAAGGAATCAAGATATGGCATCAAGTCAGCAACAATAACCATGCATATGTACAAGTTACACTACCCAAACAAGTAAACAACTAGCAATGCAACCGATGTGCCCTTACAACAAAGAAGTCCCTTCTCACTAATATATGAACTCAAGCATGTCAATGCGGGGACAGTCAAGAGACACTTACTCTCAGAAAGAAATTCCAATCAATGCATGTCAAATACTATATGCTTTCTCTTATTTTCATTACCAAGGTGTCTAGACAGATAAGTTAGGATCACTATAGGTCTTTTCTTCGGCTTGTAATGTAGGCTAAGGGTTGGTATGATATTCAATGGAATTTAGAGTGATTAAGACTCCTTGGCACTACCTTAACTTTTGGGGTTCACTTATTAATCTTTTTTTTATTTTTCTACTTTTCTTGATCACACATTATTCAGGATGGATGTGGCTTTTCTTTTTCATTCTTTTTATTTTATTATTTTTCTTCCACACCACCCAGCTTTTTATTCTTTTTCACTTATTCTTTTCCTTTTATTCTACCTTTTTTCATACCTAGTTTACATCACGCACCCCTATGATATCCACCTTCAACTTAGGTTGTTTAACTAAGTCAAGGTGCACAGTGTCTAAGGAGGACCCGGGACAAAACAGGTTCATTATGATCTAAACAGGAAGGTGATAGGTGTCATAGAAAGAAATGGTCAATTCAGGCTCAAAATAGGGATCAAGAGATATCATGGATACAGGGAAGGTCATTTAGGCAAAAAAAGTGACTTAAAAATCAAAACGGCCTATGATCCTTTCCTAACCCCTATCTTTCAACCAAGGTAAGACTAACCGGGCAAGTTCTAGATTCAACACACACAGGGAATTGAGTAAGACCTCACACACACAAGGCACAATGGTATATCACAAGCTACTACCCATTCGGTTCATGCAATTGTTAGCAGTGATTATCATGTCCCTAGTACTAATGCCATAAAAAGATTCACAGTAGCCACATATAAATGCATATTACATAGTTATAAAACAAATCAACGGAGAGGTGTTTATCAGTCTTAAAAATCAACAAAAATATGTCAACTGCTCTAGATACTTATTTTTCTCCAATTAACCACAACACATCACAAAACAAACATAATACGCCTAAACATGCCGGCTCTACTAGGAACAAGACTCCGGGGATAAGAGGCACCGCAACAAAAATCCCAAGAGAACATCAACACCCACAAGTAGCCTCACCCTAAACTTAAAATCATGCAATGTCCCCAATGCGTCAACCAAACCGAGAGAGTTAGAAACATACTTGTGACACTATGGGTGCGGAGATCTAATGTCAATCACATAATACGAATACAAAAAATAAAATACCTTGGGTTGCCTTCCAAGAAGCGCCTAATTTAATGTCGCGGCACGACTCAGGTATCCTGACTACTCAGACTTCATCAAGATACCTTGTTGATAATTATTTATGTCTCCACTTGGAGGATTTGAAACGTCGACCCAACTTTTGGTCAATACATCTTCGAGGCGCATTGGGCAAACGTACGGATACAATGACACTTCCTTTATCTCGCCACTTTGATGACTTAAATCTCTTACTCAACTTCATATCAAATTTTCGGATAGGATCTTTGGGTATTGATGAGAACATCAATAATCCACTTGATGCACATTGAATTTTTCCTTTACTGACATTCAAGTGGGGGGTTTCATTTTGCTCTTTTGGAATGACAAACTCCCAAATATAAGGATTATGTTCCTTATTCTCTAAACACCTCAGTTTCTTGTGTAGGTGGACTTCCATCTCATCCACCAAGCACAATGTTGAAAAATGGTTCGAATGAGGTCTTCTCCTTAAATTTGGAGTTGCTTCCTTCTGGGCATCCTCACCCCGAATTGGGCTAGAGTTTTCAGAAGTGATTTACTTGGTTTTTTCTTTTTCTCTAGCACTATTTCCTCAATCTTGGCATCATCCCTCATAGTTGGTTCAGTTGGTTAGGAAATCATCGAGGGTTTCTCAACATCAAGCACAACATCAATATAGGATTCTTGTTCCTCATCTTTACACTTGTCCATTATGTTAAATGATTCCACATACAAGATATCATCTAAACATAATGTGGAAAAGTGCTTTGAATGCTTGACCGCTATATCCATATCCTCAATCATTCTTATTTCCTCGTTAATTTCCCTTATATATTGATGAAAATCATGTATGATATCATTCGTTGTGTCCACATGACCCAACATTAGTTGGATCATAGCTTCAATCCCACTCTTTCCGGTGCTTCGTTCTTCTTGTGCTTGACTATAAGACCTGTCATACTCATAAGAAGAACTAGAACTTGGGTTAGCGCAATAGGGGGAGGGGGCATTTGGGAAATCACTCCAATGTCCATCTTGACCACCATATAAAGAACAATTATACTCCCGGTAGGATGGAGATGGTGCACACATCTCTCTCCGGGGAGCATATCTACAATCTTTCCAAAAGTGGGGTCCATCACAATATGGACATGGATCATCTTGATAAGATTTCCAACCATCAAACTTACATTCATTCCATGATACCATAGTAAGAAATAAACAAAAATAAAAAAAATCTACCTAACACAAGAAACGAAGGAAATCACAAATAAATATTTACAAGTTTGAATTCAAGCAAGTAAGCTAAAATTCCAAGCTAACTCAATACGCCAAATTGTTCCCCGGCAACGGCGCCATTTCTGATAACGCTCAACTTACACCTCAAATAAGTGCAAGGCGATCGCCGTCAATATATTTACCCAACTTCGGAGTCGGGGTCGAATCCACGAGGAACAATGTGACTGGTGATCAAACTAATTTGAAACTACAGCTACAAGTTGAATTTAAAAAAATGATAGAAAAAGATAAAATTTGGGGGTTTTAAATGGTTAAACAAAAGTTGATAAACACTTCGATTTAACAATGTTATGGGACACTAGAGTTATGGTTACCAAGATGCTTACATAGGTTGGGTTGCAAATCACTTTAGAGTTCCAATTGACACTTCAATTGCAAGAAGAGTTGAATCCTATTATTTACCCATTCATCTCTCGGCCTCAGTAGGTAGTGTATCCGTTAATTCTCTCGAGCTTAAAGGATGTGTTTTCTATTCAACTATGCTCTCATGTAGGCAAATCTGGTTAAGGTATTTGCCATTAAACTAAAGATTAAAATCTTTCGAGTCCATGTAAACTCTTTCTTTTCCCACTTACACTTTCTTATCGGACAAGTGATGCTCTTGGGATCACCTTTCAAGTTGCAACTAAGAGAGATCGTTACATTGCTCGACAAGCACTTTCCTCTCGGACAAGTGATTGTTTTATTGAAGTAACCTAAAAAACACTTTTCTCTCAGACAAGTGATGTTTGTAGTGCTGACTCTATTAAGTTACAGCCAAGAAAGATCATTAAAATAAAGAAAGGTTTATACAACATAAATTTCTTATGGACATACATTAGATTCACAACCCAAATTAGTATTCACATCATGGTTCCCATAACTCAAGTAAAGAAAATTAGCTATTCATGATACAAAGATCAACAATATGTATTGAATTCATAATCAAGAATAAGTAATAAATCATACCCACAATCAATCTTCAAATGGAAGGTGTTTACAAAAATGTTAGGAACCCTCAATGAAAGGTTTCTCTCCTTTTTCGCCCCCCTCAATAAAATCCTAAAAGATGCCATTTTTACTAAAGCCTAATTAAGGAAATAAAATAACAAAATTAATAAAATTCTCGGAATAGGTGATGCCCTGGCTGACGCCACGTCAAGGGTCTGATGCCTTCTCACAGATGACATCAGATTTGATCCAGTTGTCTTCAAGTTCTATCTACGGCTGACGATGACTCTGACGCCGCGTCGAGGATCTGACGGTGTATCACCAAAGTCATCAGATGTCTTGTCCTATTGCTGATTTTCTGCTTAAGGCTGACGTCATTCTTGATGCCTTATCACAACTTTAATGCCAAGTCACCAACGTTGTAAGAACTGCTTCTCAGACTGCAACTCCTTGGTTAAGGCTGACGCCAATGCTGATAGCCTATCACAAGACTAACGACTTATCACGGTTGTCGTCACCCATGTTTTCAACTCTTTTTGCTCAGAGTTCAGCTCTTCTGCTCCGTTGTTATTTATTTTCATGCATCTTGACTTTTCAATAAAATCTTAAGAAATAACATCAAAAAAAACAATAATTACTTAAGAACCTACAATTATTTTAAGTTAAAAAGTCCTAAATGTGCTACAAAAATCTAGAACATCAGCACCCTCAACTTAAAACAATTGCTTGTCCTTAAGATACTACATAACACCATACTACGATGCTTAACCAAGAGACATATAAGATACCTATCACAGTTGATTATCAAGTTTAGCTCAAAACTCATGCCACTCTCCACGTTCAATTACTTATAAATCCAATTGTGGATATCAATGGAGATTAACAATGTGACCCAAAGGAATCAAGATATGGCATCAAGTCAGCAACAATAACCATGCATATGTACAAGTTACACTACCCAAACAAGTAAACAACTAGCAATGCAACCTATGTGCGTTACAACAAAGAAGTCCCTCCTCACTCATATATGAAGTCAAGCATGTCAATGCGGGGACGGTCAAGAGACACTTACTCTCAGAAAGAAATTCCAATCAATGCATGTCAAATACCATATGATTTCCCTTATTTTTATTACCAAGGTGTCCAGACAGATAAGTTAGGATCACTATAGGTCTTTTCTTCGGATTGTAAAGTAGGCTAAGGGCTGGTATGATATTCAATGGAATTTAGAGTGAATAAGCCTCCTTGGCACTACCTTGACTTTTGGGGTTCACTTATTAACCTTTTTCTTCTTTTTATCCTTTTCTTGATCACACATTATTTAGGATGGATGTGGCTTTTCTTTTTCATTCTTTTTCTTTTCTTATTCTTCTTCCACACCACCCATCTTTTTATTCTTTTTCACTTATTCTTTTCCTTTTATTCTACCTTTCTTCATACCCAGTTTACATCACGCACCCCTATGATAGCCACCCTCAACTTAGGTTGTTTACCTAAGTCAAGGTGCACAGTGTCCAAGGAGAACCAGGGCCAAAACAGGTTTATTATGATCTAAACAGGAAGGTGATAGGTGTTATAGAAAGAAATGGTCAATTCAGGCTCAAAATAGGGATCAAGAGATATCATGCATATAGGGAAGATCATCTAGGCAAAAAAAGTGACTTAAAAATCAAAACGACCTATGATCCTTTCCTAACCCCTATCTTTCAACCAAGTTAAGACTAACCGGGCAAGTTCTAGATTCAACACACACAGGGAATTGAGTAAGACCTCACACACACATGGCACAATGGTATATCACAAGCTACTACCCATTCGGTTCATACAATTGTTAGCAGTGATTATCATGTCCCTAGTACTAATGCCATAAAAAGATTCACAGTAGCCACATATAAATGCATATTACATAGTTATAAAACAAATCAACGGAGAGGTGTTTATCAGTCTTAAAAATCAACAAAAATATGTCAACTGCTCTAGATACTTATTTTTCTCCAATTAACCACAACACATCACAAAATAAACATAATACGCCTAAACATGCCGGCTCTACTAGGAACAAGACTCCGGGGAAAAGAGGAACGACAACAAAAACCCCAAGAGGACATCAACACCCACAAGTAGCCTCACCCTAAACTTAGAATCATGCAATGTCCCCAATGCGTCAACCAAACCGAGAGAGTTAGAAACATACCTGTGACACCATGGGTGCGGAGATCTGATGTCAATCACATAATACGAATACAAATAATAAAATACCTTGGTTTGCCTTACAAAAAACTCCTAATTTAGTGTCACGGCACGACTCAGTTATCTTGATTACTCAGACTTCATCAAGATACCTTGTTGATAATTATTTATGTCTCCACTTGGAGGATTTGAAACGTCGACCCAACTTTTGGTCAATACATCTTCGAGGCGCATTGGGAAAACGTACGGATACAATGACACTTCCTTTATCTTGCCACTTTGATGACTTGAATATCTTACCCAACTTCATATCAAATTTTTGGATAGGCTCTTTGGGTATTGATGAGAACATCAATAATCCACTTGATGCACATTGAATTTTTCGTTTACTGACCTTCAAGTGGGAGGTTTCATTTTGCTCTTTTTGAATGTCAAACTCCAAAATATAAGGATTATGTTCCTCATCCTCTAAACACCTCAGTTGCTTGGGTAGGTGGACTTCCATCTCATCCACCAAGCACAATGTTGAAAAATAGTTCGAATGAGGTCTTCTCCATAATTTCGAAGTTGCTTTATTCTAGGCATCCTCACCCCGAATTGGGCTAGAGTCTTCAGAAGAGATTTGCTTGGTTTTTCCTTTTTTCTCTAGAACTATTTCCTCAATCTTGGCATCATCCCTAATAGTTGGTTCAGTTGGTTGGGAAATCATCGAGGGTTGCTCAACATCAAGCACAACATCGATATAGGATTCTTGTTCCTCATCTTTACTCTTGTACATTATGTTAAATGATTCCACATACAAGATATCATCTAAACATAATGTGGAAAAGTACTTTGAATGCTTGACCGTTATATCCATATCCTCAAGCATTCTTCTTTCCTCGTTAATTTCTCTTATAACTTGATGCAAATCATATATGATATCATTCGTTGTGTCCACACGATCCAATATTAGTTGGAGCATAGCTTTAATGCCACTCTTTCCGGTGCTTCGTTCTTTTTGTGCTTGCCTATAAGACCTGTCATACTCATAAAAAGAACTAGAACTTGGGTTAGCGCAATAGGGGGAGGGTGCATTTGGGAAATCACTCCAATGTCCATCTTGACCACCACATAAAGAACAATTATACTCCTGGTAGGATGGAGATGGTGCACGCATCTCTCTCCAAGGAGAATATCTACAATCTTGCCAAAAGTGGGGTCCATCACTATATGGACATGAATCATCTTGATAAGATTTCCAACCATCAAACTTACATTCATTCCATGATGCCATAGTAAGAAATAAACAAAAATAAAGAAAATCTACCTAACACAAGAAACAAAGGAAATCACAAACAAATATTTACAAGTTTGAATTCGAGCAAGTAAGCTAATATTCCAAACTAACTCAATACGCCAAAGTATTCCCCGGCAATGGCGCCATTTTTTATAACGCTCAACTTACACCTAAAATAAGTTAAAGGCAGTCGTCGTCAATATATTTACCCAACTTCGAAGTCGGGGTCGAATCCACGAGGAACAATATGACTGGCGATCAAACTAATTTGAAACTACAGCTACAAGTTGAATTTAAACAAATGATAAAAAAAGATAAAATTTGGGGGTTTTAAATGGTTAAACAAAAGTTGATAAACACTTCGATTTAACAATGTTATGGGACACTAGAGTTATGGTTACCAAGATGCTTACATAGGTTGGGTTGCAAATCACTTTAGAGTTCCAATTGTACTTCAATTGCAAGAAGAGTTGAATCCTATTATTTACCCATTCGTCTCTCGACCTCAGTAGGTAGTGTATCCGTTAATTCTCTTGAACTTAAAGGATGTGTTTGCTATTAAACTATGCTCTCATGTAGGCAAATCTGGTTAAGGCATTTGCCATTAAACTAAATATTAAAATCTTTCGAGTCCATGTAAACTCTTTCTTTTCCCACATACACTTTCCTCTTGGACAAGTGATGTTCTTCGGCTCACCTTTCAAGTTGCAACTAAGAGAGATCGTTACATTGATCGACAAGCACTTTCCTCTCGGACAAGTGATTGTTTCATTGAAGTAACCTAACAAACACTTTTCTCTCAGACAAGTGATGTTTGTAGTGCTGACTCTATTAAGTTATAGCCAAGAAAGATCATTAAAATAAAGAAAGGTTTATACAACATAAATTTCTTATGGACATACATTAGATTCACAACCCAAATTAGTATTCACATCATGGTTCCCATAACTCAAGTAAAGAAAATTAGTTATTCATGATACAAAGATCAACAATATGTATTGAATTCAAAATCAAGAATAAGTAATAAATCATACCCATAATCAATCTTCAAATAAAATATGCTTACAAAAATGTTAGTAACCCTCAATGAGAGGTTTCTCTCCTTTTCCGCCCCCCTCAATAAAACCCTAAAAGATGCCATTTATACTAAAGCCTAATTAAGGAAATAAAATAATAAAATTAATAAAATTCTCAGAATAGGTGACGCCCTGGCTGATGCGTCAAGGGTCTGACGCCTTATCACGGATAGCATCAGATTAGCTCCAGTTGTCTTAAAGTTCTGTCTACGATTGACGATGACTCTGCCTCCGCATCGAGGATCTGACGGCGTATCACCAACGTCATCAGATGTCTTGTCCTATTGCTGATTTTATGCTTAAGGCTGACACCATTCTTGATGCCTTATCACAACTTTAACGCCACATCACCAACGTCATCAGAACTGTTTCTCAGACTGCAACTCCCTGGTTAAGGATAACGCCTATCTTGATAGCCTATCACAAGGCTGACGACTTATCACGGTTGTCGTCAGCCATGTTTTCAGCTTTTTTTGCTTAGATTTCAGCTCTTCTGCTCCATTGTTATTTATTTCCATGCATCTTGACTTTCCTACAAAATCTTAAGAAATAACATCAAAAACACTAATAATTATTTAAGAACTTACAATTATTTCAAGTTAAAAAGTCCTAAATGTGCTACAAAAATCTAGCACATCAGTAGGACCCCGCAAAAATCTTACGTTAATAATCAGCTCTTTTAGCTCCTAAAAGCTTTTTGGAAGGTCCAATACTTAGAATAATTTAGCTGGGTGTTCAACACTTAGTCTCCTTTTAAGACTTCGAACTTCGGGGATTTATTTGACGACCTTCCCAACCTCTGTTTTCAAGTTATCAAGTTGTGTTGCGATGGGGCAAGTCAATAGTACATTCCAGGTGAGTTTTGGAATTTTCGTAATCCGTTTAGGGCACGTTTGGATTTCAAATCAGTAGCTAAAGTCTATAAGAGGGTTCTGCCCAGCTTATAGCCTTGGCCTCCTCCCTCAATAGTAAGGCGCCGCCCAGCTACAAAAGGCTCTGAGAAAGGTGCCACCTTGCTATAGCCTTTGTGCTCAGTTTTTCAGCATTACACTTCCGTGTCTTGATAGTTATTTTGGTCATTTTCCCACTCCTATATAATCTAATAACACGGGAATAAGGCTCAAAAACACCAAATTATACTCTATTTTCTCAATTTCTCTCAAGAACAAGAATAAGGGTTTCCACTGGAAGGCCCAAATTCAAGAGATTTCACCGTAAATCTTTAAGGAATTTTTAACTAAGGAATGCATAGTGTTCATTCATGTATTTCTTTCATCCATGAAGCCTAAGAATCCTATTTGAAATTCTATATCATGATATTTACGTGGTGCATTGATTATGTTCGTATTGTTATGGTTGTATGAATATCAACATTTAATCTTTACCATGTTTCCATGAAACCATGTCAGTATAGGGTTGGAATCCATGCAATTGAGTTAAATGGTGGAGTCATATTGTATTTAATTGATGATTACACCTATGACCAAAATTGTGCATGTAAGGTGTTTGATAAAATGCTTAAGAAACTAGAAATCATGTAATATAGTTCAATTATGACTAAGTGATGGATTCATGATATACCACTATGTTCAAACGACTTCCATGTTATTAATGTGCCTTGTACATGTGGTTGGATTGCTCATGAATTAGCCTTATGAGATTTTGCCATGTCTTCTTGCAATCCTCTTTATGTACTAAATTATGATAACCATGCACTTCATGAATTTCCCTAAGTTATGGTATTATGGATTGTTGGTGTTGGTCATGTATTCAAGAAAGTCATGCTTTGTCAATTTCATTCTATCGAGTCCTAGGGGTACTTGTACCCAACTATTTAGCTGTGTGCCTAGAGCTATGCCATGTTTTTATGATATCCTCAGTCAAGCCATGATCCATAGAACCCAGTCAGTCATGTGACTCAGGAAAGCTCAGTACTTCAGTAATATCAGTAGTATTCCACCAGTCAAAAGAACTCAATGAATCTAATTTAGTCAAGTTAAGTTAATCATGTACAATGTCTGTTATATGGGAGCAGGAATTAGCACCGAGTGAACCCAAGGATGGGAACACACACTTTCAGATGAGGGTGTGATTCTTAGAAGTCATCCTTGCATTCCAGAAATATATAGCCAGCATAGGTTGAGACATCAAAACTGTCAGATGATGGTTGATGAGGTGGATAAGCACTATCAGATGAGGGCCCTACCGTTCTCTTTTGGGGACACTGTCAAATAAGGTTTACCCACATCTTATCCTTACCAGTGGTGTGGTATTGACACCCTTCCAATTGGGGTTACAGATTGGACCCCAACTAAGCCATAATGGCATATTAGGGGCATGTCGGTTAGATAACTACTTCCCACAGTTTCAGTATCAGTCTCAGTAAAAGAACTCAGATAGTTCTTTAGATTTCAAGACTATCAGATACCGTTAACTCAGTTCAAAAATGGAACTCAGCTAGTTCCATCAGTATCCGGACTGTCAGATACATTCACCTATGTTATCAGATATATCAATAAACTCATGTTTTCAGTATTCAGAATCAGTAATCATGTTATCACGACATCAGTATCAGTTATTATGTCTCATGCATGTAGTCTCACGCTCATGATAGTAAGTTTATTATTATTATTGTTCATGCATATGAACCTTATGCATTCAACCTACCTCACATGCATACCAATACATTCAGTCATACTGACGTATTTGTGCTATGGTATTTTATACCATAGGTTCAGAGACACGAGTTCCAGAGCATCAGTAGATTTCAGATATCAGCAGTCCATCAGCAGTGAGTCCTCATCCTTCGAGGATGATATAATTTGTTATTTCATTAGTTCAGTACTTAGTAATTTCAGTCATCGGAGTTAGTTGGGGACATGTCCCATCAACTCCTTATTCTGACAGTTATGTTTTAGAGGCTTTTCAGATTATTATGTTTAGACAGTTTATTTTAGTTGTTTTGGGTATTTCATACCCCGTTCAAATGTTATGTTTTATCTTCAGTTATGTGAACCTTATGGCCTTTCGTCTAATATTCTGCATTTATACATTATGTTATATAGTGCACAAGTACAGCTATCAGTCATGGGTTAGCTTGTGGTTCTTAAGAGGTCATGAGTACCATGTAGCATTCCGGGTACCAGATTCGGGGCGTTACATAACTAGACTTCTTCCTTTTTAGAAACTCAAGGGTATTACTAACAAGACACACCCTTTAAGAATCTAAGAAAATAATACAACACCCATATCACCTTGGGTACACATCTAAATCATACCTACAACATCATACTCAATTGCGAACAAATAAACTTAAACTCTTGTATATACTGTTCAAGCCTACTAGATCACTTCCATATAACCAACATCTAACCAAGAAATTATTACTTCTACCTTGATGATCATCCACTGTTCAAACTTAGTGTTGAGTGTTATACATGATTAACAACCCAATCTCATATACTATTCTTACTTGGAAGTTATAAAATAAAACATCAAGAAACACTAGTACACTAGAACATCATAATAACAATAATTGATCATGATCATATGGCCTATCTTATTGTAATCTATTATCACATACTCCCTCTACACATTACTACTATGCACCCATCTATACACCTAAATTCCCTTCATAATTCTATAAGATTCAACTAAACTCCTTACAACCTCAATAGAAGCCTAAATTCACAATACTCAACCACCAAATACTTTCATCAATAACCTATACTTTTATAACACAATAAATACCATCAAAAACTCCTTCTCTACCTTTAACCAAGGAACTTGTACCATATTTGGTACCCCTAAACTAACACACAAGGGCCTATCACATCACTACTACTCGATCATATGAAAAAGTTCATCTATTTACATTCGATCAACCTACATTACCACCTTATTTGTCACTACACTTCTAAACCCATACTTCCAACTATAAGATGGTTCTACTACTTATGAATCTTTAATACCCGTGCCTTCTTTAGCTTGAAATCATCTCAAAGATGTTAGAACATTCTTGGAAATACAAAATCCATTTTTTACATGAGGTATTCTTAAGATTTTATCTTCCTATCATGTGGTAAATTCAATAAGCTTTCCATCGATATAATATTCGCCCAAATCCGATAACCGAGTAAGAAGTTATGACTATTTCAAGTTCCCATCATAAAACAGCACCATATTGGTCAGTGGTGCACCGCGCCACAAGCTAAAATTGCAATTGTCCAATTCCATTGTCTTAGCGCAATTTACACCGCGATGTGACAAACTTCTAGGACAGAAAATAAGGGGAAACGTGATGGCTCTGTGTCGTTCCATTGCCCATTTTCCCAATTATCAAATTCCAGTGACACGACGCGAAAGTGTCGTGTCGCACCAAGGGCCCAGTTCGGGAAATTTTCACTAAGATTTCAAGATGCATCCAAAGGTTAAAAGGATCAATTTCCCACCCTTATTTAAACCCAATAACAAGTGATTTATCCATTTTTCACCCAAAATACACTAGTTTCTCTCATTCTCTCAAGAACAAGCTAGGGTTTCAATTGGGGATTCAATTTCAAGAAAGTCTCTCCGTCTGTCTTCACGAAATCATGAACTAAGGTATTCATAGTGTTCATTCATGGACTCCTTTCATCCATGAAGTCCAAGAATCCCTTTTCTAATTTCAAGTTATGGATTTTCTTTATGATTTCATGATTGGGATCTTCTTGTTCATGTTGATAAATGATAAATTGAATTCTACTCCATGTTGGGTGAAAAATTCCATGTGGGTTGATTAGTATAGATATGGATTCATGCAAACCTATGATTAAACCCTTGAATTATGAAATTAGAATTGAACCATGATGTTTAATTGTTGTGCAATGTTGTTTGCATGTCTTATTCCTAGCACATGTTTGATGAAATGCTTCAATAAATGTAGTATGGATTATGATGTTAGTCATGTGTTCAAGTAAGTCGTGCTTTGTTAGTTTCCTTCCATCGAGTCCTAGGGGTACTTGTACCCAAAATATTAGTTGTATGCCTAGAGCCATGTCATGTTTTCATGATACTCTTATTCAAGCTATGAATCCTTAGACTTCAGACAGTCTTATGACTCAGGAAATCTCCATGATCCTATTAACTCAGTCAGTTGTCAGATATCAATAGTATTCTGTCAGTCAACGAAAATTCATTAAACTAGTCCATGTTTAGTTCAATAAATCATGTTCAGTATCTATTCATATGGGAGTAGAAATTAGCACCGAGCGAACCCAAGGATGGGAACTCACTTGCCAGTTTAGGGTGTGATTCTTAGAAGCAATCCTTGTGTTCTAGAACTAGGTAGCCAGCATAGGTTGAGACATCTAACCTATAAGTTTAGGGTTGATGAGGTGGATTAACTAATCATTTTAGGGCTGCTACAGTTCTCATTTTGAGTACCTGCCAGTATAGGGTCCTCACAGCTTGTCCTTACCAGTGGTGCGGTATTGACACCCTTCTAATTGGGGTTACAGATTGGACCCCAACGCAGCCATAATGGCGCATTAGGGGCATATCGGTTAGATGACTACTTTCCATAGTTTCAGAATTAGTCTCAGTAATAAAACTTAGATAGTTCTTCAGATTTTAGGAGTGTCAGATAAAGTCAACTCAGATACAGTATGGAACTCAGATAGTTTCATCAGACTCAGGACTATCAACTACAGTCACTCATGTCATCATTTATATCATTTATCAGGATGTCATGTTATCAGTACTTAGGTCCAGTTATCATGTATTCACGGTATCAGTGTCAGTTATTATATGTCATACATGTATTCTCACGCTCATGATAGTTAGTCAGCTATTATTATTATTGTTCATGCATATGAACCCCATGCAATTAGCCTACCTCACATGCATACCAGTATATTCAGTCATACTGACGCATTCGCGCTATGGTATCTTATACCATAGGTTCAGAGACACGAGCTCCAGATCAGCAGTAGATTCCAGTATCAGCAGTCAGAGTTAAAAGTGTGTCTTCATCCTTCGAGGACGTGATTATTTATGTATTATCTCATTAATTAGTTTATTAGTTGGAGTTAGTTGGGGACATATCCCATCAACTCCTTATTCAGATAATTCAGACAGTAGAGGCTTTCAGACTAGATACAGAGTAAACTTCAGATTGGATTCAGACTTCAGTACTTTCAATTTTGTTTTGGGTATTCTATTATCCCACTCGGATGTTATATTATTCATATTATGTTCAGTATTGAAGCTTATAACCTTTCAGTGCATGTTTCCGCATTATTATGTTAGATTATGCAGTGTATAATTACAGATATCAATTATGGGTTAGCTTGTGGTCCTTCGGGGTCATGATCACCGTGTAGCATTATAGGTACCAGATTCAGGGCGTTACAAACTTGATATCAGAGCCTAAGGTTCAATAGTGTCCTAGGAAGTCTGAAAGTCACAACTAGTAGAGTCTTGTACATGGGTGTGTTGCGCACCACATTTATGTGCAAGAGGCTATGGGATGTTTTAGGAATAGTTTCCCCTCTTTCAGTATTCATGTCATGCCAGTGAGAATAATCTCAAGTCAATCTCTCAGTCTAATCCGCGTCTTTTCTTTATTTCAGAATATGCCACCCAATAGAACAAATCAATCAGCCCCTAATCCCGAAGAACCTTTGGGTGATCATGTTTCTCATGCGAAGTTCAGGACCATATTTACCACTATTGCTCAGTCAGTAGCTGCCCATAATGAACGACTAACTATCATTTCGGCCAACCCAGTGGCCAATTCAACTGCAGCTAGGATTCGGGACTTCACCCAAATGAATCCTCCAATCTTTCTTTGGTCTAAGACAAATGAAGACCCTCATGAACTCCTAAATCGGGTGCAGAAGGTGACAGATATAATGGGGGTGACTACTATTGAGAGTGTTCAGCTAGATGCATATCAGTTGCAGGATGTGGCTCATACTTGGTTCAAATAGTAGAAGTTAGAAAGGGCAGACGATGCAGGGGTAAGTTGAGTGGGAAGAGTTTGCTTTCGCATTTCTTGATAGATTCTTTACCCTAGATATTAGAGAAGCCAAGGTGTTAGAGTTCATCAACCTCAGGCAGGTAAATATGACAGTGAAAGAGTATTCTCTTAAGTTTACTCAACTAGCCAGATATGACCCTCATGTGGTTGCAGATAGTAGGTCAAGGATGAGTAAGTTCGTCTCAGGGGTGAATGACAACATGGTTAATGAGTGTAGATCCGCCATGCTAAATAGTGACATGACCTTATCCAGACTTATGACCCATGATCAGCAGATAGAGGGGCAGAAGATTAGGATGACGGAGAAGCAGAGCAAGAGAACAAAGACAAGTAGTTTCAACTTTACTCAGCCTAAGTCAGAAGGAGGAAAACATTCTCAGTTTTGTCCTAAGTCATCAGTTCCAGCTCCTTCTTCAGCTAGTGCGCTAGCTCCTAAGATCAGAGATAGAGCGTCAGGCTCTCAGTCTCAGGGCAATATTAGTAGCGCCCGAACTTATCCCCTTTGTCAGACTTGTGGTAAGAACCACAAGGCTGTTTCCAGATCTGGTAGTGATATTTGTTTCGGATGTGGTAAGCTAGGCCATAGAGTTAGAGACTATCCTAAGCCAGGTCCCCAGGGACAACAGAATCGCTCCTCAGCTCAGTTCAGTCTCCTAAATCAACAGGGTACCACCTCCATTGCTACTAGTGGGAAAAGTCCAAATCATCTTTATGCTCTTCAGTCTTGACAGGATCAAGAAAATTCTCCTGATGTAGTTACTGGTACATTACAGATCTTTCATGTGCATGTTTACGCTTTGCTAAACCCAGGAGCCTCTTTGTCTTTTGTTACTCCTTATCTATTAGTTGATTTCAGAATCAGTTCCAAAATTCCAGTAGAGCCCTTCTGAGTATCTACCTCAGTGGGTAAAACCATCATAGCCCGGTGGGTATACAGGAACTGCCCGGTTATGATATTTCAAAAAGTCACTTCAGCAGACTTAGTTGAATTAGAGATGATTGATTTTGATGTCATTCTCAGCATGGATTGGCTTCATTCCTGCTATGCTACAGTCGACTGTAGAAATAGAATAGTCCAGTTTTAGTTCCCAAATGAACCCATCCTTGAGTGGAAGGGTAGTGTATACGCTTTCCGAGGTCAGCTTATTTTCTACCTTCGGGAAAGGAAATTGATATCTAAGGGATGTGTTTATCATCTTGTTCATGTCAAGGATTCTAGTTCCTAAACTCCCAATCTTGAATCAGTTCCAGTTGTAAATGAATATTCATACGTCTTTCCCAAAGATCTTCCAGGAATTCCTCCTGAAAGGGAAATAGACTTTGGTATTGACCTTCTTCTAAAAACTCAGCCTATATCTATTCCACCGTATAGAATGGCACCATCAGAACTCAGAGAACTGAAAGAACATTTGAAGGATCTCTTAGATAAGGGATTCATCAGAACCAGCATTTCCTCGTTGGGCGCACCAGTCTTATTCGTGCGCAAGAAAGTTGGTTCTCTCAGAATGTGCATTGATTACGGTCAACTCAATAAGGTTATGGTCAAGATAAAGTATCCTCTTCCCATAATCAATGACCTGTTTGACCAGCTTCAGGGTGTCAATTATTTCTCTAAGATAGACCTCAGATCCGGCTATCATCAGCTCAGAGTCAGAGACTGTTACATCCTGAAAATAGCTTTCCGTACTCGATATGGTCACTTTGAATTCTTAGTTATGTCTTTTGGTCTTACCAATGCCCCATCCTCTCAGTAAAATGTCCATCCTCGGAGATTTCAAAGTAGTTCAAAATCATCTCTAGTTTTCGAGGTGAATGAAAAGCAAGATAGAGATCCCATCCTTATCATATTGAAAGAGTCATTCTAGAATCAAAAAGTAGAGGTTTTATCCCAAGGGGGAGATGGTGTTTTGCATTTTCAGGGTCGTCTCTGTGTTCCAGGTGTAGATGACTTAAGGCAGCAAATTCCTGCAAAAGCGCAAGGTGCGTGCTACTCTATTCATCCAGGGCCACTAAGATGTACCGCGACTTGCGGGAGATCTATTGGTGGAGTGGGATGAAGAGAGATATTACAGAGTTTATGGCTAAGTGCTCTACTTGTTAGCAGGTTAAGATAGAGGATCAGAAGCCTAGTGGTCCTATGCAGGAGTTCATTATTCCTACTTGGAAGTGGGAAGAAGTGAAAATGGAATCATGATGGGTTTCCCTAGAACTCGTTATCAGTATGATTCAGTTTGGGTCATCGTAGACAGAATGACCAAATCAACTCATTTTCTTCCAGTTCATACATCTTATTTAGCCGAGGATTATGCCAAACTCTACATTAAGGAGTTGGTCAGATTGCACGGTGTTTCATTATCCATTATCTCAGACAGAGGTACCCAGTTTACCTCTCATTTTTGGAAAGCATTCCAAAAGGGTCTTGGCACCCAAGTCCACCTCAGTACAGCCTTTCATCCTCAGACAGATGGTCAAGCAGAGAGGACCATTCAGACTTTAGAAGATATGCTAAGAACATGTGCAATTGATTTCAAGGGGAGTTGGGATGACCACTTGCCTTTGATTGAGTTTCCATACAATAATAGCTATTATTCCAGTATTTATATGGCTCTATTAGAAGATATCTATGGTAGGAGATGTAGATCTTCGATTGGTGGGTTCAAAGTTAGTGAGGCCTCAGTCATAGGCTTTGACTTGGTATTCTACGCCTTAGACAAAGCCCAGTTAATCTGAGAAAGACTTCAAGCTGCTCAAAGCCGACAGAAGTCTTATGCAGATGTTCGTAGAAAGGATCTCAAGTTTGAGATTAGTGATTATTTATACCTCAAGATCTCTCCCATGAAGGGAGTGAAGAGATTCGGTAATAAGGCAAAGCTTAGTCCCCGATATGTCGGTCCCTTCAAGATTCTCAATCGTTTTGGAAAAGTAGATTATGAGCTAGAGTTGCCTTCAAATCTAGCCTTAGTTCACCCAGTCTTCCATGTATCTTTTCTCAAGAAGTGCATAGGTGACCCATTATTTATAGTCCCTATTCAGAGCACAGATGTTCAGAATATCCTCTCTTACGAAGAGATCCCAGTTGAAATTCTAGACTATCATACTCGTAGACTAAGGAACAAAGAAGTCCCTCTAGTTAAAGTTCTTTGGTGAAATCGGCCCATAGAGAGAGATACTTGGGAAGCAAAAATGGATATGCGTACCAACTATCCTCACCTCTTCTCCGCCAACTCAGATTAATCTCATGGTAACAGTTCTCCTTAAGCTTACTCATTTTCATGTTCAGTGTTCATCACAAACTTGGTATTAAATACCATTGCATATTCAATCATGCATTCATGTATCAGCTCAATTATATAATAATGCATCAGACACGCATTCTCATTGTGAGAAAACTTAGTTCCTCAGAACACTTAGTTATGCATCCATAAATCAGTTGCACATGCATCAGATATGCATGTTCAATAGGTTATGTTCAGTTTATCAGTCATGTCATTCATGAGATCATGTTTCAGTCATTCATGTTTAGTTCATGTTCAACTTATTGTTTCCTCTCCCTGCGAGTCTCATTTGAGGACGAATGTTCTCAAAGGGGAGATATTGTAATACCCGTGCCTTTTCTTAGCTTAAAATCATCTCTAGGATGTTAGAACTTGCTTTGAAATACGAAATCCATTTTTTGTACATGAGGTATTTTTAATATGTTTGCTTCCTATTATGTGGGAAATTCAATAAGCTTTCCATCGATATAAGATTCTCCCAAATCCGATAACCGGGTCAGAAGTTATGACATTTCAAGTTCCCATCGTAAAACAGAGCCATATTGGTCAGTGGCACACTGCGCCAAAAGCTAAAATGGCAATTTTCCTATTCCAGTGTCTTAGCATGATTTCCCTCACGATGCGCCAAACTTCCAGGTCACAAAAGAAGGGGCAACGCGATGGCTCTGCATCACACCATTGCCCATTTCCCCAATTATCAAATTCCAGTGACAGGGCGTGATAACGCCGTGTCGCGCCAAGGTCCCAGTTAGGGAAATTTTCACTAAAATTTCAAGATACATCCAAAGGTTAAAAGGATTAATTTCCTACCCCTATTTAAACCCAATAACAAGTGATTTATCCATTCTTCACCCAAAATACACTAGTTTCTCTCAAGTTTCTCTCAAGAACAAGCTAGGGTTTCAATTGGGGATTCAATTTCAGGAAAGTCTCTCCATCAGTCTTCATGAAATTATGAACTAAGGTATGCATAGTGTTCATTCATGGACTCCTTTCTTCCATAAAGTCCAAGAATCTCTTTTCCAACTTCAAGTTATGGATTTTCTTTATGATTTCATGATTGGGCTGCTCTTGTTCATGTTGATAAATGAGAAATTGAATTCTACTCCATGTTGGGTGATAAATTCCATGTTGGTTGATTAGTATAGATATAGATTCATGCAAACCTATGATTAAACCCTTGAATGATGAAATTAGAATTAAACCATGATGTTTAATTGTTGTACAATGTTGTTTGCATATCTTATGCCTAGCACATGTTTGATGAAATGCTTCAATAAATGTAGTATGGATTATGATGTTAGTCATGTGTTCAAGTAATTCATGCTTTGTCAGTTTCCTTCCATCGAGTCCTGGGGGTACTTGTACCCAAAATATTAGGTGTGTGCCTAGAGCCATGTCATGTTTTCACGATACTCTCATTCAAGCTATGAATCCTTAGACTTCAGACAGTCTTATGACTTAGGAAATCTCCATGATCTCATGAACTCAGTCAGTTGTCAGATATCACTAGTATTTCGTTAGTCAACAAAAATTCAGTAACTCTGTCCATGTTCAGTTCAATAAATCATGTTGAGTGTCTATTCAAATGGGAGTAGAAATTAGCACCGAGCGAACCCAAGGATAGGAACTTACCTGCCAGTTTAGGGTGTGATTCTTAGAAGCAATCCTTATGTTCCAGAACTATGTAGCTAGCATAGGTTGAGATATTTAACCTGTCAGTTTAGGGTTGATGAGGTGGCTTAACCTGTCAGTTTAGGGTTCCTACCGTTCTCATTTTGAGTACCTGCCAGTATAAGGTCCTCACAGCTTATCCTTAACAGTGGTGTGGTATTGACACCCTTCTAATTAGGGTTACAGATTGGACCCCAATGTAGCCATAATGGCGCATTAGGGGCATTTTGGTTAGATGACTACTTCCCACAGTTTCAGAATCAGTCTCAGTAATAGAACTCAGATAGTTCTTCAGATTTCAGGACTATCAGATATAGTCAACTCAGATAGTTCCATCAGACTCAGGACTGTCAGCTAGAGTCACTAATATCATCAGTTATATCAGTTATCAGTATGTCATGTTATCATTACTCAAGTTCAGTTATCATGTATTCACGGTATCAGTGTCAGTTATTATGTCTCATGTATGTATTCTCATGCTCATGATAGTTAGTCATCTATTTTTATTATTTTTCATGCATATGAACCCCATGCATTTAGCCTACCTTACATGCATACCAGTACATTTAGTCGTACTGATGCATTCGCACTATGGTGTCTTATACTATAGGTTCAGAGACACGAGCTCCAGATCAACAGTAGATTCCAGTATTAGCAATCAGAGTTAGACGTGAGTCCTTATCCTTCGAGGACATGATTATTTCTCTAATATCTCATTAATTAGTTTATTAGTTGGAGTTAGTTGGGGATATGTCCCATCAACTCCTTATTCAGATTATTCAGACAGTAGAGGCTTTCAGACTAGATACAGACTAGACTTCAAATTGGATTAAGACTTTAATACTTTTAGTTTTGTTTTGGGTATTCTATTATCCCACTCGGATGTTATATTATTCAGATTATGTTCAGTATTGAAGATTACGGCCTTTCAGTGCATGTTTTTGCATTATTATGTTAGATTATGCAATGTACAGGTACAAATATCAATCATGGGTTAGCTTGTGGTCCTTCAAGGTCATGATCACTGTGTAGCATTTCAGGTACCAGATTTAGGGCATTACAGAATAATAACACTCTATTTCATAATATCCCTCGAATGTAAACTCTAATTAACAACCTAGATTCATATTATCTCCTCTCATGAGCACTATTTGTCTTTAAAGTTTAATGGTAATCTAAATACATATCTTATTCTGTCTTAACTAAGCAACTCATATGGACGAGGACATAATCTTTCAACTTAAGGGACTTATAACACACTAGAGAGCTCCTCTCAAGCCCCTTGTATGACTTTTTAAGTTACTAGTAGTAAATTTGAGAGCATCATCCTAGGAGAAATTGGAATCTAGTACTCAGGTTATCTCAAAAGGTTATAGATGGAGAATTATAGAGTTACACATGAACCGACAGAAGTTTATGAGAGAACAACTTTATAGCATGATCTAGAGCATAAAGAAGAAAAATATTTCTTAAATGCCCTGTAGCCTCTCCAAGAAAAGTACAGACGGCTATGTACCATTATGCAAGACTCTACTTAACACGACTTCATAGACACCCTAGGACACTTGAACTCTATGCTCTGATACCAAGTTTGTAATGATCTGAGACTACACCCTAGATGTCACGTGGTGCTTAGGACCATAAGTGATCCCAAGCTAACCCTATACTAGCATGATGCTTGAGCTACTGATTAAAATACATAAAACTGGAAGTAACACACAAAAGAGTAGTCTTTAGTTGAACATGATCAAAACAAAACTATTTAAAATGATTACAACTCTAGTCATCCAAAACAAAACTGAAATCAAGTGCAACAACTCCACTGACTGTCTATGAAGACTCTACTAATGTTGACCATAGGTAGTCGGAACATGACCCCCCAATATCCCAAATCAATATGATTGAATAAAAAGAAATGCAACTAGAACTAGAGTTGACTCGAGTCCATGAATCAAAAGAACTCTTCACCTGCTAACTGGAAGCTGTAAACTGTTTGATGATGATGTGCGAGCTACAATTGGTACCTACATTATGAGATATTGTAGCACATAGACATATATATGGGTCAGTACTTCTGGAATGTACTGAGTATGTGGGGGTGAATGTATAAGTAAAATAATAACTAAATATACACAATGACTTTAAAATAATATATGCTAAGTATAGATAACTCACATTTAGCTTGAATAAAACAAAAGTTGTAAAATCATAAACATGAGTAATGAAGTATAAAGATAAACTTTGAGAGCCATAACACTTAGTTCTAAAAGATTTACTTATATTATTTCCTTTTGGAAGGTTCTTCTAACCGGCATAAACTATGTGAGCTATCATGGAGTTCAACCTCTTACCCATGTTGAGGAGAGTTGTTCTACCCTTTTCATCGAAATAGAACCTAAACTTGAGTGATCACTGAACTTAACCTATATTGGGAACTTAATCCTATGGTGTCAAGTAGTTTTGGGGTATGCAACCTCAGACTCATACCTAAATATATGAAGCACGTAGTTCTGGGGCATGCTTTCTTTCATATAACTTATAGTACAATATCATGCTTAAAACTCAATTGATAATATTTAATCAATGTATCAAATCATACTCATGGTAGTCAAATCATAAAAGAGAATTCTTCATGTCAAGACATAAATAAATGAGAATAATTATGCACTTTAATGCTTCAATCTCTTTATAAATTCATAAACTCAAAACAAAATAATTTGGGTATGAACCCTAATTGAAATTTATGTTAATTCAACTTTAAAACTAGTTTTGGGAACAAGGATGAAAGGTTATCCTTGTTCATAAACCCCGCATACCTTAAGTTTCTTGACTTGTGAAGAAAGCTTGGAGCTTGGGACTTGAATGATAAACTTGTGAAAGAACCCCTATTCTTGATATTTCTTGAAGATTTCTTGAACTTGGAAGCTTGAACTCTTGGATTCTTGAATAAATATTGAATTAGAAACTTAAATCCTTGTGTTCTTAAGATAAGAAGCTTGAATTATTGTTCTTGGGAAAGAGAGGGTTCTTACGTGAGTTGATTTGAAGAAGATGGACAAATAATGCTCTTTCAGGTGCTTTAATTCAAGCCTTAGATGTTTAGGGCTGAGGGGAAAGGACCAAAGTTACCCTTGACCCTTAAGAAGTTAAAACAGAGGGGGAATAAGCTCTGCGTCATGTCCCATATCGCGTTGAGAGACCGGTGCGTTGTGGCCAAATCGCGGAACCTTACTGCCTCTCACAAAAAAAGCCATAATGTTTTGCTTGGGTATCATATTAAGGCAAAATTTGTATTGTTCGAAAGCTAACTCAATTATCTATTATTTGGTGGGTCTTGAGATGAATAAGTCCATGTATATAAAAATTTATACATGTTCAAAGTTGACATGTCCATGTATATAAAAATTTATACATGTTCAAAGGGTCATGTTTAAAATCTAGGGACCACGTAAGCTCATTGAGTCTAAATTATGTTTAAAATGAGCTTACGTGGTCCCTAGATTGAGTATAGAACATCTTGGGATAAGTTCTAATGCATTAGGAAAAGTTTAGGCATGGAAAATAGGTTATGTGCTGCAAAGGGGTAAGTTTGCATTGGCTTTACTCCACGAAGGAGCCGCAAAGGCTCATTGCCGAAGCTTCGTGCTGGGCTATGCACTTTGAAGTTGCTACTTTGTGTTGGGCATTGGACCGCGGAGATGGAGGTTTACCTTAGGCTTCGCATCACGGACCTCCATTTTTTCATCAATAGGACTTTGTTTTAAGAGTGTTTTAAGGTTGTCTTGGTCCTTTTATGTCTGATAGATCGTCTAATCTTCTTATAACCCTTTTTAAGCCTTAAAACTCATGTATTCTCTCAAAAGGATCACTTTTTATTTACAAACTAAGGTTAAAAGGATGTGAGGTTAGAGTTCAAACTTGGAGACTAGAGGATGTTAAGAGTAGTGCCCCTAGGGTGAATGTCATAGCAAAGAGTTGTTACTTTTCATATAATCGTGTATTAGGGTGAGCCTAGAATTAATGTGTATACTAATACCCTTCTTTTGTGGTGAGATTTGTAGTTATAGATTTGATGAGAGGATATGTCCGCAAGTATAGGATTGTAGTTTTGATCTAAGGGTAAGATGATGGACTAAGGTAGTTCTTGAATTTCTCATGTTGGCAAGTTGCAAGGAAGATTCATGATAAATCTATTTCTGTTCAAGGAAACTCCTCCTACTTCAATCTAAGAGGACATCTACTAATGTTTTATGTATTCAAGTCATGCCTATGCCTAAGGTTTGAGTTTCTATGCAACTTATGTCATGTTCTGACCTCCAAACTAGAAACAATGATATCTCACTAATTCAATCTTTCAAGTATTCAAGCTCTATGTTTTGATGTTCATAATCCATAAATCCATTTCTCATATCATGCTTAGTTCTAAGAAACTGTGCTATCTATATATTACCGAATCATTTTGTGTCGGATCAGTCCTAGAGAGATAAGGTTTATGCAAACTCATGGACATTTTTAGTTCTTTAAATGAGGAGCAATAGCTTCAAGTGGCAATCCTTATCTCAATCATTGACTACATGAATTCCTTCCTTATGTTATACAGCTCATGATATATGCTTACATGTTTCTCATTGTGCCCAGTCCTATGAACTCATTATGTGTATGTTTACGTCCAAACGATTCTTTATTTATGATCTAGACATTTGATATATGAATCACTTCATGCCTATGGTATCGTATCTTATATCTCATGCCCCGCATTAAGTAGTGCAATAAATAAGTTATAATTGGATAGTGTTACTCTCATCTGTAATGCTTGTGTTGTAGTCCCTAATGACCTTCCAAATATTAGTATGATGGTGGTTATGGAAATGTAGTAATGTTTTAGATAAGAGAGTAGATGTTTCCTATGGTGTTAATTTTGGTTTGACTACTCGACCTAAGGTTATAGTTGAAGAAAGAAGAAGGAGATGAACTTCCATTATGTGAAATAGTTAAGAAGGGGATATATGTTAAAAATCTTTGCGAGGGTGATTGAAGTTGTTGGTTCTTTAGTGGGGAGATCCATAAAGTGGGTGTAGTAAAGATAGGCTTGAAGTGTGATTGATGGAAACACAAACCCATGTACTATGTGGTTAGTACTCCTTGATTTAAGACATGAAGTTATTTAATTATAGTGATAAAGTGAAGTAATATTCTTAAAGGGGTAGAGTATAGGGTGCCATAACTTAAGCTAGCACCTTTTTAACTCTAGGTTAGGCTTCAACATGGAAGTACTAGGCAGTGGGACAAAGACTCTTGTAGTTAGGTTTGTTGTGGTAGAATTGTAAGTTGAAATTGATGAAGTGTGTTAATCTATATATAATAATAAAAGAGACATTGGAGGCTATTGATGTGGCACCTCTCAAAGGTCTCCATTTCTATTTTTCTTTTTTCTCATGTTTTTTGTATTTTTTTCATATTTTACTATTAAAAATTATTTTCATAACTCACACTTCTTTAATCTCATAAATTATACTCTTAATTAGTATTAGTAATATTCATAACTCTTTATCCTTTTATATTCATAACCCCCAATAATTCAATTTTACATTATAATTCCAAAGTCATCTTGAATAGAGTTCTACGCAGTTCCCTAGCAAATTATTTTGAGGATTTTTGTGTTATGAAAAGTTTACTCTTGATAATGGTAGATGGTGGAAGATGGGAAATAGGAAAGTTGGAATAGTTGGGCTGGGATCATAGGTCTAAAAGTTGCACAAAGGCTTGAAGCATTTGGTTGCATTATATCAATACCAATCGAGGAAGAAAAAGCTTGTTTCTTTCCCTTTTTATCCTGACATTCATGAACTAGCAACCAGATGTAATGTCCTTTTCATTTGTTGTTCACTAATAGACCAAACCCGCCACTTGATCAATAAGGAGGTTCCACTGACACTTAAAAAAAAGAGTAATCATCAATATAGCACGAGGAGGCAAAATTAATGAGATGGAGTTGGTATAATGTTTAAAGCAAAAAGAGATTGCAGGTGCTAGATTGAATGTTTTCAAATATGAACCTAAAGTTCCTGAAGAGCTCCTTTCGTTGGATAATGTTGTGTTGACACATCATGTTGCTTTTTATATCAAGGATTCTTTTAGATCTATACATGAACTCATATGCAAGAATCAGGAAGCTTTCTTCTTGAACAAGATTTTGCTTTCTCCAATTTTGGATGACTAAAAGATATTATTTTCAGCCTTGAAATCAATATTATATTATGATAGTCCTTCATATTAATCAACATCTCATTCTAGATACCCTCTGCCAAAGTGAAATGCAAGTCTGCCTTTTCTCTCATTCGTGGAAGCGAGTGATGATCGAAATTGGACAACATTTTCCATTGCAACTGCAAAACCACTATACTATAACCGTAGAGAAGCATTTTCCTTTATTATTATTTATAGATGCCATTAGTTCTAGCTTTGGAAAGAAATGGTATTAAGATGTCTCACTCAATTTTTTTAAGATGCTAGAATTCTTAAAGTTTTTTTTTTGCTCTATATATTATTTTGTTGGAGTAAATTTTTTTTATGTTGTATGTAGTTTTGTTGATAGATTTATTTTAAAAAAAAACTCTAATAGTCTCATTAGAAATTTTGTTATAGATGATGATGAAGATTAATGTTGTGGGATGATGAAGATTAACATTATAGTTAGTATTTTCAAAGAATATATTATGATGATAACAATTTGTGCAGTGAGTTAAATTTTATTTAAGCAATTATTTCTTCTTTGGATGTATATTTATCAAATTTATTCTTCCATTTCAAATAAATTTATATTGATTTCTTTTTGTGAATCTACAGGTTACTTTACAATTACATAAAATATAAATAAATTTGTGTAAGCACTTAATTTACTACTCAGAAAGAGGAAAGTTCTTCTTTTGTTTAAATTTAGAAGGACAAAAGCAGCCACAAATTCAAATACCATACAGAAATTAAAGAATGTCTCTAATTCATCAAGGTTTTTGTACTTTGAAATGAGAAAATTATGATGTATGAAACAACACCCACCTTTTATTTCTTCGTAAGTAACCAATTCTTCAGTCAGCTTAATCAATGATGAAGAGTTTGCATAAGTAGGATATTTTTTAGATTCAAAGATAACATTGTCTACTGATTGCTCCGACCTGCTTGCTTCTCCCAAAGCTTCTTCAACTTAGTGAATCTACATGTTATTTAGCAATTACATAAAATACGAATAAATTTATGTAAGCAGTTGATTTGTATTTTCATATAAAATTTATAACTATTTTTTCATATAACAGTACAAGACATACTATTTTTTATTCTTTTATTTATAAAATTATAAATTGTCTTCTTTTATTGTTCTAGCATTCTTTTCGTTAATAGCCTTTTTTTCCTTTTTCTCTTTTTTCATTTCAGGAAATAATTTTTTTCTTATGCTCTTAACAACGGATCGACATGCAAATTACGTATTCTATCTATCACTATTTGTAATTTTTTGAGAGAAATTATTTGTATGTATTAGCGAGATAATTCTTCTTTCCTTTTCAATCCGTAGTTCTAGCATTCTTTAAATAGAGACTAAAGATTTTATTTGCTAAGTTAACTATCTTTTAGAATGTAAATTAGATTGTAGTTTTCAAAATATATTTTAATTCATAAGAAAAATTATTTATGATATGCCAATTTGATGTTCTCAAATTTTTCCATTTTTCATATATCATTACTGCTATCTATTGATATAAACCCATTGAGCTTATAATTTATAAAAAGCAAAAGTGATTGAATAAGATAAAAATGATTTTGTAAATTGTTTGTCTCTCTATATTCACTTTTTCCTGTAAGAGGAACCTGTTGCTTCTCTGAATGAAAACATGACAGAGATTATTAATAATTGAGAAACATTAGAAAAAATTGATTAAGATAGAAAACTTTTTTTAGATATGACATAAAAATAGTTAAAGGTGAAAGAAGAATGGATTTGGTTAACAAAAAAGGAAATAAGACAAAAAATGCATTACAATTTACAATTTAAGCTATATTTCATTAACAATCAAATATATGTATAACTCAAGATAAAGATTAAATCGTAAATCTTTTAAAAGTAGAAAGAGTTTAAAATATTTAGCCAAAAAAATCAATTAAATTCAAAATTGTAAGTGACGCTATTTGGACTGCAACAAAGTTTTTAAAATATTTATTGGATGGATAAGAAGGATAATAAAAATTTTATGTTCTCATTTGTTGGGGGGTGCGGATTAGGTGCGTAGTTTCAACTAGATAATATGTATTTATTTTTATAATGAATATTATTGTTTGGAATAATATTCATTTTTATCTTCTTGACTTAAGATGTTTTATTAATTCATATTCTAAATTAGATATTATTGTGATTAGATTATCTAGTGTTTTAGGATCCTCGTTAGTAATATGTAATCTTTCATATTCTTGGTATAGACTATATAGTTGAGTTTCTATTTCTTTTAATGATTTATTCCTTTCGTAAGATGTATCCATTAATTTATTAGGTTTATTATTTTATCCTGTGGTAATTGCAGAGTTACAAATTTTTGTATAATAATTTATCCTGTCTGTACTGTAGTATATATCTAATTCTAGATTTTCTATGTCATTTATTATCTTGTGTTGTTCTTCTCGTAGTGAGTTTTTTAAATTATCTAAACTATCACATGTACTTTTTTCTAAATTTTCTAAAGTTTTTTCTATCCATATTAACTTTTCTTTTAGAGTCTCCATTATTTCTTTAATTCGATTTCTATAATTAATTTCATCATTTAGGTTATTTTGGTTTTCCCTAGTTTTTCTTATATATTCTAACATCCACAGTCTTGATCTGAATAATATCCTTCTGGGTAAATGTCTTCGTATATCTGTTCTAACGCATTTATTGTTTCAATTTCGTAGTTTATTACTTCTTCTAATATTATTTTCTTAATATCTTTAATTTCTATGTCTTTAAGTATATGTAAGATTAAAACCTTAAGGTAGTCTAAATGGTCTATTTTCTAAAATTGATATTTTATATCTTTATTTTTCATGTATTTGTCTATATTTTTCATCTGTTTTTCTAGTAGTTGTATGTTTCTCATATCTTTTTCTAAAAATTCTATGTAATTTATCATGCTAAGTATTTGTAAGAGTAGTTAGGTATGTGTGGTATATAATTTACCCTAGTCATGTAATATTTACCAAATGTTTTTTCTAATATGATTTTTCTTATATCTATTACAGTTATATCTTTAAGTGCATACAAAATAAGTATTTTAAATTTATCTACCATCACATCAGATAAATAATTATTCATTTTCATAAAATTGCTTTTTTCAAAATATTCCCTTCAACCATGTACATAACAAAATATAGTCATCTTAGATTACTATATACTAGATTATTCTTAAATAACATGTTCTTCGGTCACTATTAGCATGGTAATCTGGATACTTTTCCCTTAAACAGCGCCTCTACTCTGGTTACTCCCCACCACGGCTTCTTGCCTTATTGGTTTCACCTTTAGGATGGCATAGTTTTTAGGGATCTTTCTCCGTTTCCACTTTGCTAATAAACTTCTTAACATATTATTCTTCGAATAATTCTACTATAAAGTAACTAACATGAATTTATTTTATCATATCATGATTGTTGGGAATTATGAATTTAGCTATTCATAATCATAAATAAATATACCTGTTCTGGTAGGTTTGATATTTCTGAGCTTTGTTCCTCCATAGATTTTTCCATTGATATATACCTGTTTTTTAATTAACTAAGCAAAAATATTTATTGTGGACTTTGAGAGAATGTTTGCTTCAACGCATGAAGGCTTGCTTTGCAATGCCTTCTGCTTTCTCTATTTATAGAATGAACGGATTTTTACATGTATCTGCAAAAGATTAAAAATCTAGACTAAAAAACAAAAAAACTCAAAAAGTCTTCTAGCCTTAAAGGCTACTCTACCTACTTAAAGAAAGTCTTTACAAAGAATAGTAACTTTAAAGACTTTTTACAATTTGTACATTAAATGTTTTTGCCTCCGTTATTTTGTCGTATCTGCTATGTTTCCATTATTGCTTTCTTATCTCATCTTCTAGCTGGCGTTCTTATCTCTTATTCTAGCTGAACTGCTGGGACATCATTATCTCCTCCATTACATTTTGAACATCTGTGATCTGGATACTTATGTCCAATAGTCTTGCAGTATCTGGTCAATAATTCTTCCGAAATAAATTTTTCTCTGATAGCTCTGGCAATAGGTTCTGTTTCTGGTTTAAGCAACGTGATAATCCATTGCCTAATAGTTTCCATATCTGTTTCTCGTAACTCTTTTGAATTCGAATATATTAGTACATGATCTCTTGAATAGTAGTTCCATATGGGATTTTGTTTGCAATATGTATTTGCTAACTCTTGTAAAATTGTAGATAATCCGATAATCCTCTTGTTTGCATAAAATTTTGGTATCTCGATTCTAGGTATCTCTGGTTGTGAAATAATATCTTGTGGTATAATCATATCTCGTGTCATTCCTATCTTCACAACTTGTATAGGTTTTTTAACTTCATCAAATAATATCTCTGCTGGTGCCGCGTAAATTTTTATAAAGAACAAGGTACCTTTGGTTATTCTTTTAAAAATGATAAATGCTTCATATATCTCTGGTATAGTGGATATCTCAGTTCCGTCCGTGGTATATACAGTACTAAGCAGTCCATATTCGTAGCAAGTTTTAACTATATTTGGTTTGGTTTTAGGTAGGGCAATTAGTTTATTATATCCGGTCAATCTCTGGGTTATATAGTTTGTATCTGGTTCTTGGACATTTGTAGCTTTTGGGTTGCTATTTAAAAAGGTTTGTATATTGTAGATATTTTCTATGTATTTTTGGGATGTGTAGTTATAAACTTTTTTATCTTGGTTCAGACTATCTCGGTATGTGGTAATTTGTGGGGGTATAAACATGGGATCTTTTGATGTATTTGGGGTATATGGTTTTTCAAATATTTTATTCATATTCATGTTTTGGTATCTTGGTCGACTAGCTCCTTTGCTTGTACCTGCGAAAGTAGATAGATAAACGTTATGGGTTTTATGGAGTATCCCAACGTCTCCTTCTAGCTCTGGAATTTTAATGTCTTCCGATCGACATAGCTCTGCACACTGCTGAGTTAGCTGATTTGTAGCTATAGACTTCAGTTTACCTTCATTAGTCTTTAGCTTTTCTATCTCATTACCCATACTGTCCACTTTTATTGAAAGCGTAGTTAGGGTGTTGAGTATCTTTTCTAGAGTATCTTCTTCTATAATATCAGTCTGTGTAGCTTTGTCTTGATATGTAATCTGCAATAACATTTTTATTAGTACTGATTACTTCAATTGTAAATGTAAAATTTAATATATTTAATACTAGTCTCCGAATTTCTTTTGTTGTAACTGAATTTTGTATTTTCTTTGTTAGCCACCAGCGTACTTGTGTATTATCTGTTCGCACAATAAATTTGTTATATACAATATATGGCTCAAATGCTAACAAACATTTATATAATGAACATAATTCTTTTCTATTTATTTCCCATTTTATTTCTGTCTCGTTGAACGTACCTGAGTAATATCTACAATGGTGTTCTATTTTTTCTGCTTCATATTTATATTTAAGTACTCCTCCGTAACTATATTCACTAGCATCTGCTTCTACTATATATATAAATTTTCTATTTTCATCAGGAAATTGTAATTTTGATAATTCTTTACAAAGTATTTTTATTTTTTGAACTTGTTTTTTATCTTCTTCATTATAGTTATATTCTATGTCCTTTTTTAGTTTTTTCTGTAGTGGTTTTAAGTTTTCTGCTAATTTTGGAATATATTCTCTTACTTGGTTTACTAATCCTAAAAATGATTGTAATTTCTTTTTCGTATCTAATTCTTCTTTCGAATTTATTATTTTTTGTACTATATGTTGTTGCATTTTTACTCCACTTTTATCTATTTGTATTCCTAAAAATTCTATTTGATTTTTCATAATTTTTGCTTTCTTTTTACTTAAACTTATTCCCGAATTTTCTATTATATCCGTAAATTGTTCTAATAATTTTAAATGTTCTTCTTTGGTCTTTGTATATAATAGTATATCGTCTATGTATACTATACAATTAGGTAGTTGTTTAAAATAACTATCCATAAAATGTTGATATCTACCTGGTGCATTTTTATATCCAAATGGTAGTACATTCCATTCATAAAATCCTTGTGGTACCGTAAATGCGGTTAATTCATTAGATTCTTCTTCTAACTTTAGATGGTAAAATCCTGATTTACAATCAAATTTACTAAAATAATTATATCCTTGTATTTGTCTTATTTTTAATATCTTATTTGGTATTGGGTAATTATAAGTTATTGTTTTTGCATTTAAATTTCTATAATCAATAACCATTCTACTTTTTCCTCTTTTTTGTTCACTATGTTTATTTACTATAAATGCTGGGCTATTATGTTTGCTATTACTTTTTTGTATATATTGTTTTTCTAATAATTCATCTATATGCATTTTAAATTCTTTTAAATCATTAAAATTATATGTTAATGGTTTCTGGGTTATTATGCTATTTTTATTTATTAATTCAATTTTTATAGTAGTTTTATGTTTTTCCCATCCTTTTAATGGATCTTCACTATATAATTGTTCTAATTTTCTGTTAACTATTTCTATCTTATTTATTGAAAATATAGTTATTTCTGTTTTATTTATCGAAAATACAACTAATTCTATTGTATCTTCAGTATTTTTTATATTTTCTAACTTTTGTGTAATTTTTTCACTTCCTTTTATCCAATCAGTTTTCTTTCTTATTTTATTATTAACTCTTTTTGCTCTTACTTTTTGTTTACATGGTGTTGTAAACCACCAGTCTGTTCTAGTTATTATATGTGGGTATAATTTATCTAGAAACGGCATTCCTAAAAGTATATCTTTTGATGTTAGTTCATAATTATAAATTTCTTCTATTGTTAATATTTTATCCCATACTTGTGTTTTTACATTCTTAGCTTTATAAGTAATTAAGCTTCCTTCGTTATTGAATCCTTTAACTATTATTGGTGTTTTTAATTTATCCCATTTACTTTCTGGTAAACAATTATATCTACATAAATTAGCTTCTGCTCCTGTATCTATCATAGGCGTATAATATCTACTGTAATATCCTTCTACTACTATCTTCATCAATACATATATTTTCATTTTATGTTAGTGCCCTTCTTAAGAATAATTTCTCTCTGTTATATGTTATAGTTAATTGTGTGTGTTCTATTCCTTCTCTAAAACATGCTTTTATTAATATTTCTGTACCTCCAAGGTGTACATATTTTATTGGGTCTCTACTTTTTATATCATTTATTTCTTTATTAATTATTCTTTTTGTTACTAGTGGTATACTGGCTTTACCTTTTGCATATTTACAGTCTATTACGTGCTCTTTTTGACTTACTACATAATATTCTTCCTTTTTTCTAGTAAATATATTTTTTATTGTTGGTATTTTAAATATTTTTTCTACACTTAAGTCTAACTCTTTTCCTTTTATTTCATCGAATACATTGTTATCAAATATTATTTTTTGATCTGTTCCTTCTTCATTTAAATATTATTCTTTTGTTAATATTTTTATATCTTCTTCAGTCATTTAATTCATCTAACTCACTATCTATTTCATTATCTGTTTCATTCTCTGAAATTTCATATATACTGTCTTCGCTTTCTAATTCGTAATCTATATAATCTATTTGCATATATTCTGTATTTTCTATTTTTATTTCTGATATTTGTTTATTTTTTGGGTTTTTAGGTAATTTACAATCTCTAGCTAAGTGTCCTAACTTTCCACAATTATAACAAGTACATTCTTTTATAGATTTTTTCTTTCTATATGGTCTTTTATTTTTATAATTTTTTACATAATATCTTTTTCTTGGGTTTTTGTATTTATATTTTGATTTTTTGTATTTCTTATATTTCTTATGCCTTTTTCTTTTCTTATAATATCTTTCTTCGCATCCAAATTGAGGTGCTATTTTATCTTTGCAACATGCTAAATTTCTTATTAATGTTTTTTCCATTTTTATTTCTTCTCTGTATTTTTCACATAGGTTTCTATACCATTGTTGTAAAAATTTTATTCTTGCTCCTAAAGTATCTACTATTTTTGTTTCATCCCAACTTTTTATTATTTTTGAACTAAATGGTTCAGGAAATTTATTAAAATATAATTTTCTTATTTCTTTACTTTCTTCTATATTATATGTTCCTTTATAATAATATTCTTTAAATGCGCAAGTATATTCATCTATGTAACACATATTACATATTACTAATTTTAACATTAAATTTCTATTTATGTCTTTCTCTTCATTTTGTTCTTCTTCTGTTGTTGTCATGCTACTAAATTCGTCTTTTATAGCTGTTTCATATTTTTTTAATAATTCTATAGGTGTTAATTTCATTATTCCTTCTGTGGGTTTGTCAGTTCTTAATATTTTTTTACTATTTTCAGTTAGATTTAAAAACCATAATTTTACTGTTCCTATTAGTGTTCTTTCTATATATTTTGGTGCATCTGTTACACTTATATTATTATCTAATAATTGCTTTGTCATATATCCTATCCATAATTGTATTGTTTTTTCTGTATCTATTACACAATCTAAGTCTAGAAAGTTATAATTTTTATTAACTATTTGTTTTGGTGTCCATTTGTCATATTCATTCTTTAGATTATATCTTTTAAACTGATTTTTATAATATGTAGGTTTCCTTATTTCTGATGTACTAGGTATTATATTTTGATCTTCTTTTTTATCAAGAGTATTTATTTCTGTGTTGATGTTTTCTAAATTTTCTTCATTAATTGCTTCTTGTTTTTCATTGATTTCTAAATTTTTTGTATTTGTTAATATTTCTGTATATGTTTCACTATCTTCTGAATCATAATTGTCTGTTTCTTCAACATCTATATTATTTATTTCTAATTCCTTATTTTTTATTTCTTTATTGTCTATTTCTAATTTTTCTTTAAATTGATTTATCTCGTTTAATAATTTTTGTTCTTTATCTTTTTCTTCTTTTTCTTTCTGTCTTTTTTCATTCAGATCTTTTAACATTTGTAATTCTTTTTCTAATTCAGCAATCCTACTATTTTTAGTTTCTTCTATTTTAAGTATTTCTTCTGTAGTTTGTTGTTTTATTTTTTCTATTTCCTTTTTTCTATCTATTTCTTCGTTTTCTCTTTCTATTCTAACCATAGCTGTCAATTTATCTTCTAATTTTAATTCTTTTTTTTCTAACATTAAATATAAATGTTCGCCTATTTTCTTATATCTTCTTCCTAAATTAGAAAATACTATTCTTATTTTTAATCCTTCGTGATTTTCATATATTTTTTCGTCTATTATAAATTCTTCTTTGTTCATTTTATTGTAAATAGTTCATGTTGATATATATATTCTAAACTATCTATTTGTGATTCTAAATTTGATATTTCATTTTTTTGTGCATTTATTGAGTTTTTACTAACTCCGACAAATATATTATAATTTAATCTTTTTGTTCTTATTTTTAATTCTTTACGTTTATCAGATATAGTCTGTTTTAGTTCTTTGTATTTTTGTATTTTATTCATCCAAACAATATTTATAGTATTTTGGTGGATATCTAAATCTAATTTTATCATAATTAGGTGGTATATGTCTCATTCTTCTAGATTTTAAATGGATTATTAATTTTGCTTCAATACTAGATATTAAGGTAATTAGGTAAGCTAATCTTTGTGGGTTTTCTTTTGTTTTATTTAGACTTATATATTCTGAATAATTACTAATTAAAGATTCTTTAATTTTTCTAAAAGCTTCTCTGTTTTTAAATGGTCTTCTCATAATTAATTAATTAATTGGTTGATTATTGTAATTTTTTCATAAATACCATTTTCAAACATATATGCTACTTCTGTATTTTTTAAATAACTGCGCTCTGATACCATTTGTTGGGGGGTGCGGATTAGGTGCGTAGTTGATTTTAAAAAATTAACTTGAGTTATTGATTTTGTGTGATTCGTGGATGTTCTTATAAGGGGGTACCGGAGAATAATGTTGGAATAATTATAAAAGTAGGGTAGATTACATGAACAAAAATTATTAAAATGATAAACAATTGAGAAAAGATAATAAAAAAGGGTGTAGACAATCAATAAATAACCAAAAAAAAAGAGGAGATTTTTAAAAATAAGGTAATCAGAAAATTGTTCTCAGCTTTAAAAAATAAATAGAATAACATATAGTGTGTTTTTTGGTAAACGAATAACATATAGTGTTAGCTGAATTTTGAAAAAAAATAAAGTTAAATTAATGAGATGATAAGAATTACTATTTTTAATAATTATTTATTTAACAATGATCATTAAGTTGTATTTAAGTTTATCTATAATGGTCGTGCAAAGCACGAATAAATTAACTAGTTGTTGTATAGAGCATAGTTGAGTAGTGTCACTAAATTTAAGGTCTATTGGTTGTATCATGTAAGGTAGAGGATCCATGGAAACTCATCTCATGTTTAGTGTCAATTTAAATCAAGACTCGCGATCACCAAATAAACGCATGCCTTACATTGTAATGATTATGATCCATAGAACTCATGTGCAAAGTCATCTCTATGTAAATTCTTATTATTCCATGCCTTTGCATGTTTTGTTGAGGAAAATTCCTAAAGGGAGGTTATGTCCTTAATTCCATACTTTTAGAGCTTCAACAAATTCCTACCCATCATTCGAGGATAAATAATCTCAAAAGGGGGGATAAAGTAACATGCCACATTTTTTAGTTAGAGTTTGAACTGTCTTTCCTACGTATATAGTCCCAAAATCAATGGTTTCTAGTTATAAATAAGTGTGAATAATGATTCTTTAGGTTGGTAACATCTCCGAGATGGATTAAAGTCTTAAATATCTCCTTGCTCAAAGTTAAGTAGAGCACTTTCCTATCTATTGAATTCTAGTAAATGATTTTTCTTGGGTAAACTTCCAACGACCATTAATCCTAGAATATAAGAAGTTATATTTCCCATTATATATCAAATTAAATCTCTTTGAGTCTTCCTTCCATCGTAACCAACCGTTTGTCAATCTGAGTTTTGAATCAAAAATTATGAGTGTTTTAGTGAGACACTATCTTAGATCCATGTTGGATCCGTGCAACGAACCTTTAGGTTCGCTATGGTTCCGCGCTGCAAACCCTCAGATTTGTGATGGGTTTGCATCGCAAATGCCCTTTCGTGCATCAAAAACTATTCCATTTTGATTTGTTTTAAGGACATTAAGGTCTTTTCACAATCCTAAATCGTTCTCAACCCTTTATGGATGAATATAAGGTCTTAAACATGTTTTTTCACCTCTGTAAATCCCTAAATATTATTCCAAAATCAACAAAAAAGAAACTATCTAGGTTTTGAGGATTTTAATCTCCAAGGGTCAACCTCTCTACTTTCTCTTTGATTTCAAGTTATGTGGGACTATCCTAATGTTCATGGGCATAAGTTTATCGTTTTAACAAGCTTTAAAGATATATATTTATATATATGTGATGGGTTTTGGAAACCGTTTGAAGAACATGCATTCATGAACCCATTTAGATGAACGTATGTATTTATCGTGAGTTTTTTTCATGAATTTGAATTATAATTATGTGTATGTATGTTATGATTTTTGACAATTTATATGAGAGCATGATTAATGAAATTTCCTCTCTTGTTATAAAATCCATTGCCTTAATATGTTGTAGTTGTTTATATGAATGGATAAAAGCTTGAGTTTAAATGTTTTACAAAATTTGTGAATTTGCATTGTTTGATCCAATGAGAAGGTATTTTATCAATTCATAAATGATCTTGTGTCCTAATGAAGGATTGCATGTATTTTATATAAGAATTGGCCACCACATGTTAAAGTATTGAAAAAGGAATGTTCTGCATAAGTTCACGTGCATTTGAAATAAAAATCCTCTTGAAATGTTAAAATGTTTTGGTGGACCAATAACACATTTTGAATGAAAAGACTAAGACATGATATGATATGGATTATACGACTTGTAAGTCTTGGTATGACGATACCAAATTAGATAAATGCCATGACAGACTCTGAACAGAACAGAGTACAAACCTTTCAGATTTTAAATTATAATTTCAGTAAGATTCATATTTTAAAAGGCTAAAAATAGGCTCTAAGAGATTTTGATGGTTACCCAAAGAGGGCACGAGTTCAGATAACTCATATCCCAAAACCATATTTTGTCAATGCGGGTTTATTATGAATAGGTATGTCAAAAGGAAGGCATATTCCTTCTCATGACATGGTATGTCATAATGGAGGCATACTTTGTGTTTGTTATGTACCCCAATTCTTACAGCAAACTCGGATTGAGGGATTGGTCGTCGAGTCAAAAGGAGAGCCATATAGACCGTGGGTAATAAGAATTGTAGGGTGTACTATCTAGCTTAGAAGCAAATCAAAGAGTTGAGTTTATGATTACAAGAAAGTGTTTTGAAGGTCTTTAATTATGCCCATGTGTTTATATATATATTATGCTAAATTATTTTCACAATGCTCTCGGTTACTTTATATGAAATATATGCTATTTTTGGTTAGTTCTGCATAAGAATACTTTTCAAGTATTGACTCCCTCCATAATACCGATTCTGAGACATAGTCCCGTGGTCCATCACATCTGTAGAACATTTGGGATAATGACAAAGTTGGTGATCCATCCATCTTTTGGGAGGCATTTATTCATATGTTGATTGTCTTCAGACTATGGTCCAGCTGAGGGTCTTGTCCCGACCTAGAAAGTTACTATCTAGTAGAGGCTTCATAGAAAAAATTTAAGTATTGTATTATCATAACTTCATTGACATATTATAATCGTAAGATCAACTTGAATTTTATTATATATTTTGCACTTTGATTTATGTATGGATTATGTTTATGATAGTATGCCAAAGAATGGATTATGTTTATGATAGTATGCCAAAGAATCTCTTTGGCCTTTGTGGTTCGAGATGCCCATCGCCGTCATGGCCTCGGCTCGGATCGTGACAGTTTGAAAAGTTGTGAAATTGCATTTTGGCGATCAACTTTGTGAAAATTAAGATTTTTTAAAAATCTGATATCGCCATTGGGTCTTGAGAGTCGAATTTGATAGGTATCATAGTTTTTTTTGCGTTCTCAAAATTTTGGATGAATCCTGAGGGGTCCTGAAACCCCCAGCTCTTGACCCTTAGAAAAATTCCTGAGGTTTTGAGTCTCTGGACAGGATACGGTTAGAGCATACAAGTCGTATGATTGGGTACGGCTTAGGGTCCCTTTATCATATGTTTATCAATGAGTTTTAATTTGGTTTCTCTCCAAGGTATGACTAGGATCATGCAAATTGTATGGTAGTGTACGAGCCTTATGTGGTTAGGTCGTATGATGCTTTACACTTAGCCTAGGGGATTATGTTAGGGGTACGAGTCACAGGGTACGACTCGTATATTAAGATATGAGTTGGTAATGTGTGGTTGTATGTTGACTAGTGTGGGGGTACAAGGTGAGGCCTAAGGTACGAGACAAATTACCACTCATATCCTAGGGTACGGTTACAGGGGCATGGTCGTACCCTCATGTGAGTTAGTTTTCAGCATTTAGCTTGGGGTATTCCAGACATTTTCTACCCCAAAACCCTTAAGTCCCCACATCTTAAAATATTTTTTGGCCTCTCATAACACAATATTGAAACATTAAGCACTCCAAAAACAATCTTTAACTCACTCTTGAAGATTGGAGGCTAGGGTTTCTACAAGTGTTCATCTAGAGGCTAAAGGGGTCAAGTTCTTTCGGTGAATCATCTTGTATAAGGCATGTAACTCTTCCCTTATTGTTAGTTCATAAATTTCATGTATTTTAAATCTTGATTATGATTCTTAAATAGTAGTTATGAAAACCAATGTTGAGGGTTTTGATGCATGTTGTTGAGTATTGTTTACTCTTAGTTTAAATTGTGTTTATGCATGATTTTGGTAATGGTTTGCACATACGGGTTCTTGGAAATTATGGTTTAATAATTGGCTCATGGTTTACCCTAAATTGAATGGTTTTTATTTTGGTTTTGGTCTTGGTAAATGCATGCCCTCAAAGTGTTTGTGAAAATGCCTAAGAGAATGAAATAGTCACATGATGATGTTGTTTTGAACTAAGGCTTGGCCTAATGATTATGAATGGTTGGTAAATGGTTGTAAAGTCCTTGTTGGACATATAATAAACTAAATGGTGACCTTGGTGGTTTAAATTATTAAATGGGTTTGAGTTCATAAATATATACTTGAATTATGTCTTTGGTAGACATTGGGTTCGAGTCCCTAAACTTTGAATTGAACAAGTGTCTTTGTTAGATGATGGGTTTGAGTCCCAATTTTAATTGAATTATTAATTGATTAATAATGATAATGGCATATGGGATACTTGCAAGTCGTGTTGGTATGACGATACCAATGTAATGCCTTTTGTAAGTAATTGACTTATTGGTTGTGTATGTGGAATGATGGTTTTAAATTGGGCTTAATGGTGGGATGTGTATCTGAACCATAAAGGTGGAGTATGAAGGACTAACAGTGGAACCCACACTAGTCGGTGTGAGTGTCTTATGACAGGGTGGTTCAAGTCCCCCGAATGAATCTATGAATAGGAGGTTCAAGTCCCCCTTACTACATGTATTGGTGATTATGTAACTTTGATTATATCAGGGGGTTCGAGTCTCCCATATAGGTATTATGATTATGGATATTCTCTAGTTCGTGCGGCTACACGTACTGGGCTCTTCCAGCTAGGCCCATATAGCCCGTGGGTGCCTTATTCTAGGACGGTCATGCTACACAACCCAGGTTAATGGTTTCAAAAGTTCATGCTAATCTGGTTGCCTATTCCGGCATGGTATATCTATATATGTGTGTGTGTGCGCGCGCATTGGTTATTTGCATTGATTGATTGGTTTTGGAACTGTTGGCACTATTTTATCCTTATCCTTGAGTTACATGCTAGCGCTCCAACTGCTTACCATCTTTGACATTGTATCCCTACATGATGCAGGTGTTGGTCATACTACACCTCCGACTCAGTAGACTTGGACTTCGGATACAACTTGTGCTAACTTGAAGTGGTGAGCTTCCATACTTTGGAAGGCTCCATTTATTATTTTGGGATTCTTATGTTTTCCATTGGTTCAGTTTTGGACATCATTTTTGGCCATGGTCGGGGGCATGTGCTGACCAGATATTGTTTTACTTTTGGATAGAGGCTTTGTGGAACTGCTATGGTTTGGTATGGGCGGTGTCGGTAGTAGTGTCAACCTTAGTATTAGCATAGGTATTGAGGTTGATATCGTGTGACTGGATTTAGGATTGTTGCATTCTTTATTATTATGTTATGGAATGGTTTGGTAATGGACTTGGTTGTTATTATAATTTTGGTTACAGTTACTTGGTTAGGCATCGGTATGGTTGGACTCGGTTGGGTTGGTCACGATCGTGAACCTATTGCAAAGGTTTAGTGTTGTTATACACTCTATCTTGGTATATGCTCAAAATTCATCTGACTCAGGGTGTATGCTTGGTTGGTTGGGCCTGAGATGCCCATTACGACAAGGCCCTAGTTCGGGTCCTGTCAAGATAGTATAATAGATTTAGATTCATGGTTGGATGGGAATCCACAAAGATGTGTCGAGTAGAGTCTCTTTAAAGGGTGTGTAGTGCGCCATACTCATGAGGGAGAGGCTAAAAGTCATTTAGGAATGTTCCACTTTCTTATTGTCTTATTTCAAGCTATAGAGTCTAAGGTCTTGGATTTTGTTGGTTTCTGTTTTCTTGTCTTTCAGATCATACCTACGAGAAAATCTAAAGCTCACGGAAACTCATTTGTCCCACCTAAGGACAATGTGGATGAAGTTTGTCCAACTCCTGGAGTCCACACCAGGGCAAAGGTCGCTGCATCTGGCTATCCTCATTGGGTTCCACCTATCCCCATTGATCCTGCTCAGTCAACTCAAGGCGAGTCTACTAATGCTGAGTTTCGTCGCTCTATCAATTTATTGACTCAATTGGTAGCTTCCCAGTCAGAGCGTAGTGTTTCGGCTACTCCGTCATCTGAGGCCATAAGGGTTTGCCAATTCATGAGGTTAAGTCATCCCATGTTCATGGTTTCAAAGGCTGAGGAGGATCCTCAAGACTTTATTGATGAGATGGAGAAGATTCTTCGTATTATGCATGCTATTGAGGTAGAAGTCATAGAGTTTGCCGCCTACCAGTAGAAAGACATGGCACACTAATGGTATGAGGAGTGGGAATAGTGTAGCAGTGATGGTGTTGAATCTGCATTATGGGATGACTTTTCTAATGCCTTCTTGGACTACTTCTTTCCTCAAGAGTTAAGGAAAGCAAAAGCAGAGAAGTTGTGAATTTATGAAAAGGAAGGATATATGTCAAGAAGTATGCCTTGAAATTTCATCAGCTATCTCGGTATGCTCCGAAGATAGTGTCTGATATTGTATCACCTCAAAACCTGGTCCTAAGATGTCACGCGGTGCTCAAGACTACGAGTAGTCTTAAGCTAACCTTGTCTGCCTTCTACTAAGCATGAATCTCATAGTAGCGGGAATATAGGTTATGAAATCATGCTAAATAGGGAAATCTGTCTGAATATAATATCTGGAAATAATGTCTGAAACCTCAATACTGAATAATCTGAATCAAACTAGCAGTCTAACAAGCCTCTACTACTAATATCTAGAGAGTCACTGGGACAAACCCCCAACTAACTCGAAATGTCTGAAAGTACTATATTATTTAAACTGAGAATCTGAATGACTAAGTCCCCAAACTATGAGGACTCACCAACTATCGGGATGTAGATGGAGATGCTCGAAATAACCCTCACTGCGGAAACTGAGCACCTAAACCTACATTATGAGACAATATAGCACATAGATGTATATGTGGATCAGTACTTTGAGAATGTATAGAGTATATGGGGGTGAATACATAATTAAAATAGTATCTCATCATAGTAATTTTTAAAACAATGCATGCTAAATGTAAATGACTCACACAAGCTGGAATATCTGAAATACTGAAATCTATAATCATGAATAACAAATCATACTTTGTAAATCTAGTGAGTCATAACATTTAGTTCCAAAAGTTGTACTAGTGATCTGTCTGTAAATCATACTGTCTAACTGTAGAAAGGACTCACTTTTTATATCTAAAATCTAAAAGCTGAAATCTGTAGCTAATATCTTTCTGTAAAGTATAATCTAAATAAAGTTGTGAGCCTTTACACTTAGTTTTTTAAAAGTTTTTCTGCTATTCATTTCTATTGGTATTACTCTATCTGTAGGGAAATACTCAAAAATTGTTTATTTACTTTTACTAGCAGGGAGGTTCTTCTAACTGACATAAACCATGTGAGCTAACATGGAGTCCAACGAATTGTTCCTCTATGGGAAAAACCTCACCATGGGGAGAGGTGTCATACTCTTGCCAAGGAGTATAACCTAATCTAAGTGATCACATTTGTAACTATCATCCATATAGAAATGGGAATAATCTGATAATCTATACCTACGTTGGCTATGTAGTTCTGTGGAAGTTAGGGCACGCTAATTCCACACTTCCCGCTCGGTTCTAAATACCTTTAATTTGTATACTCATTTTGTTGGAAATCCAATTTAAAACTAGCATAAGGGTTTATTCTGAAACCAATTATGCATTTATCTAATTAAATCTGTAAGTAAAGATAATCTAATTTCTGTAATCTATAATAAATCAATAAAGTGGATTTCAAATCTTATCTGAGGATCAAAAGATCAAATCTTTACTGAAAGTCTAAAAATAAATTGATCATTGATGCTTAAAGCATAATCGTTCTTGAAATAATAATAATATTCAATCTTGGGATAGTAACCCATGCATCAATCTCATGTCAAAACATCATAATAATCATGCTTGGTAATGAAAACAATGATAATTCATCTCGAAATCTGAAATTTACTGCAATAAGCATGTAAATATGAAAGTTGTCATGCAATTCAACTTCTAAAACACTTGAAATCTCATAATCTTGCAATTAGCAATAATGGGTAAGAACCCTAATTTAAAACTCGTGTATAATCATTCAAATCAGATAAAATTTTGAAATAAAAACTTTATTTTGGACACAGGGATAAAAGAGGATCCTTGTTCATAAACCCCACATACCTTAATTGATCAAATCTCTAAGAAAGTTTGAACTTGAATCTCTATTTGTGCTATTGAAGATGAACTCTTGATTATCTTGATTTGGGAATCCTCAATTTTGGGTTTTCTTGGAGAAACAATAGAGGAAATTTGATTTCTTGGAGCTTAAGTTTTGAGCTCTAGGGTTTTTCTTTGAGAGAGAATTATTGAAAAATGGGCATAAAGTGTTTAGAATAGGTTTAATTCCTTATTTTGGACGAATTGGGGGCTTGGGATTAACCAAAATGCCCTTTTTAAAATTTTCATCGGAACTGGAATAAGAAGCATTTTCCTGATTTTTCATGTCACCGCGACGTGCCACTACTGTGGTGGCTCACTGAAAAAAGAAAACTGAGAAATTGGGCTCCAACGCGACGCGGTGAAATTGCGTTGGGCTACTGGAAAAGGGACAAGTCCCATTTTGGCCATCACCGCGACACGCCACCATCGCGGTGAGCCACTAGAAAAGGACGAGTGGGACCTGGAACTCCTCCGCGATATGGGCCAATTAAAAAGGTCCATTGGAAATTGACATTTGCCAAATTAGCCCTCTCCACAATGCGGTGCTTGCCTAAATGGCATACTGCTTTACTAAAAATGCTATAACTTCTCAACCGAGTATCGAATTTAGGCGAAATTGGTATCGATGGAAATCTGATTCAATTTTTTACACAATAGAGGGTCTATAAAATTGAAAATTCCATGCATAAAAAAGGTTATTCATTTTTGAAGCAAACCCTTGACATTCTAGATGCGAAATTAAGCTAGGAAAATTATGGGGTATTACAATATCTCCCTCCTGGGAACATTCGTCCTCGAATGTGGCTAGTTAAGCTAAAATACTGAGGATTCTGAGGCTATAAGATATCATGTACAACTAAAATAGTTGTATGACTGAATCAAAACATACTAAGCTACTGAACTGATCTGCGAGTGCATGAATTTACATTAAGCTACTGAACTGATCTGCGAGTGCATGAATTTACATGAAAATAGCTTTATGGCTGAATTTGAGACTGGAAAAAAGCTGAATGAAGAAAGACTATTATCTTTGGCTAAATCTAAGTTCGTGGAAAAGAGATGAGGATACTTGGTACGCATGTCTACTTCTACTTCCCAAGTAGCACCCTCAACGGGCTGATTTCGCCACAGAACTTTGACCAAGGGAACTTCTTTGTTCCTTAGTCTACAAATCTGATGATCAAGAATCTCTACTGGAACTTCTTCATATGAAAGTCTATTCTGAATATCTGTACTTTCTAGAGGGACTATAACGACTGAATCGTCTATGCACTTCTTTACCAAGGACACATGGAATACTGTATGAACTGAGGATCAATCTGCGGGTAGCTCAAGATCATACGCCACCTTCCCAACACGACTCAAAATCTGGAAGGGGCCTACATATCTGGGACTAAGCTTCCTCTTTTTACCAAATCTCTTCACCCCCTTCATGGGTGAAACTTTCAAATACATAAGTTCATCTACCTCAAACTCAAGATCTTTTCTTCTTTCGTTTGCATAAGATTTCTGATGACTCTGAGCTGCTTTCAATCTTTATTGAATCAACTGAACCTTCTTCATGGATTCAAATACCATATCTGTCCCAATCAAAGTAGCTCACCAACTTCGAACCAACCAACTGGCGATCTATATCTCCGCCCATAAAGAGCCTCAAACGGGGCCATTTGAATACTAGCATGGTAACTGTTATTATAAGCGAACTCAATCAACGACAAATGTTCATCCCAACTGCCTTTAAAATCAAGAACACATGCCCTCAATATGTCCTCAAGGGTTTGAATGGTCCTTTCTGCCTGACCATCTGTCTGCGGCTGAAAAGCTGCATTAAGGTGAACTTGGGTACCTAGACCATTCTGAAAGGCTTTCCAAAACTAAGAGGTAAACTGAGTACCCCTATCTGAGATGATAGATAAAGGAACTCCATGCAATCTGACTAATTCTATGATATACAACTTAGCATAATCTTCAGTTGTGTAGGATGTGTGAACTGGCAAGAAATGCGCTGACTTAGTCAATATGTCTACTATCACCCAAATCAAGTCATCCTGATGACGCGAATGGGGTAATCCAGTCACAAAGTTCATATTTACCTCTTCCCACTTCCAAGTGGGGATACTAAACTACTTCAAAGTGCCACTAGGTCTTTGGTGATCTACCTTAACCTATTGACAAGTTGTACACTTGGCTACAAATTCTGCTATATCTTTCTTCATACGACTCCATCAAAAGACTTCCCGCAGATCGCGGTACATCTTGGTGGCTCCTGGATGAATAGAGTAATGTGCACTATGCGCTTCCACCATAATCCGCTGCCTCAAATCATCAACACATGTCACACATAATCTATTCTGGTATCTCAACACACGATCTCCCCCTTGGGAGAAAACCTCTACCTTTTAGTCTTTAACTTACTCCTTCAGTTTGACCAAACTAGCATCTTTATCCTTCTTTTCTTTTACTTCAGAAACTAGAGAAGATTCGAAACTACTTTGAACCCGAACATTCCCTTCAGCTAAATCAACCAGCCTTACACCCAATCTAGATAACTGGTGCACTTCTCGAACTAACTTTTTCTTATCTTTCTCTACATAAGCAACACTGCCTATAGACAATCTACTAAGGGTGTCTACCACTACATTGGCCTTGCCTGAATGATACAACATACTTATATCATAATTCTTCAATAATTCTAACCACCTTCTCTGATGAAGATTCAACTCCCTCTGAGTGAACACATACTGCAAACTTTTGTGATCCATAAACACATCAACATACACCCCATAAAGATAGTGCCTCCAGATTTTTAATGTAAACATAATAGCAGTTAACTCAAGATCATGGGTTGGGTAGTTCTTCTTGTGAGGCATAAGTTGTCTAAAGGCGTAAGCTATGACCTTACCTCTTTGCAATAAAACACAACCCAAACAACCTCTAAAGTAATCACAATACACACTGAAACCATTTGTTCCATTAGGTAAGGCTAAAACGAGGGCTTAAGTGAGTCGAGTCTTTAACTCCTGAAAACTCTTCTCGTAGGAATCTGACCACTAAAACTTAACTTTCTTTTGGGTCAATCTAGACATAAAAGACACAATAGAAGAAAAACCCTCAACAAAATATTTGTTATATCTAGATAAACCCAAGAAACTTCTAATGTCTAATGGAGAAATAGGTCTAGGCAGTTTCTTACTGCTTTTGTCTTTTGGTGATCAACTCGAATACCCTCACTGGAAATAATATGACCAAGGAAAGCTATTGATCTTAGATAAAATGCACATTTGCTGAAATTGGTGAACAACTGGTGATCTCTAAGAGTTTACAATAAAATTCTAAGGTGGTCTACAAGATCATTCTCACTACGAGAGTAGATAAGAATATCATTTACAAAGACTATGACAAACATGTCTAAATACTATTTGAACACTCTATTCATCAAGTCCATGAAAGCTACTGGGGCATTTGTTAGCCTGAAGGACATGACTAGAAAATCAAAATAACCATAACGGGTTCTGAAAAATGTCTTCATAATATCACACTCATTTACTCTAAGCTGATGATAGCCGGATCTAAGGTATATCTTGAAGAAGTAACTTGCACCTTGGAGTTGATCAAATAAGTCATCAATTCTGGGAAGGGGATATTTGTTTTTGACTGTGACTTTATTCAGCTGACGATAATCAATGAACATTCACAAAGAACTATATTTCTTTCACACGAATAGGGTAGGAGCGCCCCATAGATAAACATTGGTCCTTATGAAGCCTTTATCTAAGAGATCTTTAAGCTGCTCTTTTAACTCTTTAAGCTTGGTTGGAGCCATATGGTATGGAGGAAGAGAGATAGGCTAAGTATCTGGAAAAAGGTTAATACCAAATTTTATTTCCCTATCGGGAGGTACCCCTGGCTAATCTTCAGGAAAGATATCAGGAAACTTATTGACTTCACTGACTGACTGAATTGTTGGAGTCTCAGACTTAGTGTCTTTGACTCAAACTACATGATAGATGCACCCTGTGGAAATCAACTTTCTTTCTTTAAGATAGGATATGAAATGACTTTTGGGAGACACTGAATTTCCTTCCCACTCAAAGACTGGATCATCTGGAAACTGAAACTTCACCACTCGAGTGAGACAATCTATGAATGCATAATAGGAATAGAGCCAATCCATACCAAGAATAAGGTCAAAGTCAACTATATCTAGCTCTATTAGGTATACTAACATGATTTTATGAAGGATAGTGATAGGATACTTTCTATAGATCTATTTGGCAATAACTGACTCACCCACTAGGGTAAAAACCAAGAAGGGCCCAGGGATCTTTTTAGGACCTATTTCAAAATTGACTGCAACTAATGGGGTCACATAAGATAAACTCAACCCAGGGTCTAACAATACATAAACATCAAGATGAAAGACAAGAAGCATACCAGTAACAACATCTAGTGAATCTTATTACTCCAAATGGGAGGGTAAAGCATAAAACCAATTTTATTTCTGATCTCCACTAGTACTGGATAATGCACCCTAAGGAGGGACTGGGCGACCTAGAGGAGCTAGTGCACTAGTAGACTGAGTCTGGGGATGAATATATATGTCTCCCTACTTAGCATGCAGACACTCTCTGATTCCATGACCCAACTTACCACAACCATAACAACCTTTCTGTCCCAACAAGCACTCACCAGGATAATTCTTACTAGACTTAGCACATGGAGGATAATTGGAGTTTCCACCCACACTATTCTAAGATCTAGACATAGAAGACTTACCCCACTGCTCCTGCCTAGCTCTGGGAGCAGGATCACTAGATGAAGATGGTGCTGGCATAGATGAATAATTTTGAAACTGCGAGTGATTTCCCCCTCCAGACCTAGTCTGGCCATACTTAAACTGCCCTATTCTAGCCCTCTTATTACTTCTATCTCTTCATTTAAAATTCTCTTCCTTAATTTTCTATGCATAAATCATCAACTTAGCAAGATCCATGTCTCCAATAAGCATGTCAGTCCTACACTCCTTGACTACCAAACCAGATACTCCAGTAATAAACTTACTCATACTTGCTCTAGGATCATCCATCGTATTAGGGGCATACTTAGACAACTAGTTGAACTTATGGCAGTACTCATTCACTATCATTGATCCCTACCTCAAATTCACAAACTCCTCTATCTTAGCTTCTCTCATCTCACGTGGAAAGAACTTATCTAAATATTTATTCTAAAATACTTACCAACTGATAGGTGTTGCATTCCCAGCTCTACGATTCTTCCACATGACTACCCAATCATATGTTATATCCTTCAATCTATAGGATGCCAACTCTACACTCTCCTCTTTAGAAACATGCATAATCTGGGTGATCTTCTTCACCTCATCTAAATAAATTTGAGGGTCCTCACCTTCTTTTGACCCAAAGAACTCTGGCGGATTCATTCTCATAAAGTCTTTGATTTTGGCTGCTGCTAAGTCCCCATTCTCTTGAAGTAGAACTACAGTTTGATGGTTGCCCTGAACATTGGCAATCACTGTCTGGGCCAATGCCTGGAAGGCAGCCCAAAACTCAGCATGGGATATGCTCTCACTCAGAGAATCGGTGGGCTTGGGTGGCTGGTTTCCATTTCTACAAGTGTTAGCTCGATGAGAAGGCATATTCAACTGTCACATAAGATCACGAGTTAAAACAATATATAGATACTATAAGCATGATAGATCATGAAAGAAAGAGATGATTTTCTAAAAACATCTCATAGCCTCTTGCTCATAAATGTGGCATGCTTCACACCTATGAACAAGACTCTCGTAACGTGGCTTGTCAGACTTCCTAGGACTTCTAAAAACCTTAGGATCTGATACCATATTTATAACACCCCAAAACCTGGTCCTGAGACATCACACAGTGCTCAAGACTACGAGTAGCCTTAAGCTAACCCTGTCTGCCCTCTACTAATCTTGAATCTCATAATAGCGAGAATATAGGAATGAAATCATACTAAATGTAGAAATCTGAATGAATATAATATCTGGAAATAATGTTTAAAACCTCAATACTGAATAATCTAAATCAAACTAGCAGTCTAAAAAACCTCTACTACTAATAGCTAGAGAGTCACTGGGACAAACACCCAGCTGACTCAAAATGTCAGAAAGTACTGAATCATCTAAACTGAAAAACTGAGAATCTGAATGACTAAGTCCCCAAACTATGAGGACTCACCAACTATCGGGATATAGATAAAGATGCTCAAAATCACTCTCACTGTGGAAACTAAGTACCTGAACCTACAATATAAGACAATGTAGAACATAGACATATATGTGAGAATATACTGAGTATATGGGGGTGAATGCATAAGTAAAATAGTATCTCATCATCGTAATTTGTAAAATAATGCATGCTAAATATAAATGACTCACACAAGCTGAAATATCTAAAATACCAAAATATGTAATCATGAATAACAATGCATGCTTTTTAAATTCAGTGAGTCATTACATTTAGTTCTAAAAGTTATACTAGTGATCTGTCTATAAATCATACTATCTAAGTGTAGAAAGGACTCACTTTTTATATCTAAAATTTGAAAGCTAAAATTTGTAGCTAATATCTTTCTGTAAAGTATAATCTAAATAAAGTTGTGAGCCATTACACTTAGTTCTCTAAAAGCTTTTCTGTTATTTATTTCTATTGGTATTACTCTTTCTGTAGGGAAATACTTAAAAATTGTTTATTTACTTTTACTAGCAGGGAGGTTCTTCTAACCGACATAAACTATGTGAGCTAACATGGAGTCCAACGTCTTGTTCCCCTATGGGTAAAACCTCACGATGGGGAGAGGTTTCATACTCTTGCCAAGAAGTATAACCTAATATAAGCGATCACATCTGTAACTATCATACATATAGAAATGGGAATAATCTGATAATATGTACCTATGTTGGCTACGTAGTTCTATGGAAGTTAGTACATGCTAATCCCACACTTCTCATTCAGTGCTAAATACATTTAATTTGTATGCTCATTCTGTTGGAAATTCACTTTAAAACTAGCATAAGGGTTTATTCTGAAACTAATTATGCATTTATCTGATTAAATTTGTAAGTAAAGCTAATCTGATTTCTGTAATCTATAATAAATCTGTAAAGTAGATTCCAAATCTTATCTGAGGATCAAAAGATCAAATCTTTACTGAAAATCTAAAAATAAACTGATCATCTGATACTTAAAGAATAATCGTTCTTGAAAGAATAATAATATTCAATCTTGGGATAATAACCCATGCATCAATCTCATGTCAAAACATCATAATAATCATGCTTGGTAATGAAAACAATGATAATTCATCTCGAAATCTAAAATTTACTGCAATAAGCATGTAAATATGAAAGTAGTCATGCAATTCAACTTCTAAAACACTTGAAATCTCATAATCTTGCAATTAGCAATAATGGGTATGAACCCTAATTTAAAACTCGTGTATAATCATATAAAATTTTAAAATAAAAACTTGGTTTTGGACACAAGGATGAAAGAGGATCCTTGTTCATAAACCCCACATACCTTAATTGATGAAATCTCTAAGAAAGTTTGAACTTGAATCTCTATTTTTGCTCTTGAAGATGAACTCTTGATTATCTTGATTTGGGAATCCTCAATTTTGGGTTTTCTTGGAGAAATAATGGAGGAAATTTGATTTCTTAGAGCCTAAGTTTTGAGCTCTAGGATTTTTCTTTGAGAGAGAATTGTTGAAAAATGGGCATAAAGTGCTTAGAATAGGTTTAATTCCTTGTTTTGGTTGAATTGGGGGCTTGGGAATTGACCAAAATGCCTTTTTTAAAATTTTCATCGAAACTGGAATAAGATGCATTTTCATGATTTTACATGCCACCGCGATGGGCCACTATCACGGTAGCTCACTGAAAAAAGAAAACTGAGAAATTGGGCTCCAACGCGACACGGTGAAATTGCGTTGGGCCACTGGAAAAGGGATAAATCCCATTTTGGCCATCACCGCGACACGCCACCATCGCGGTGAGCCACTAGAAAAGGATGAGTGGGACCTGGAACTCCTCCACAATATGGGTCAATTGAGGAGGTCCACTGGAAATTAACAATTGCCAAATTATCCCTCTCTGCGACGCGGTGCTTGCCTAAATGGCATACTGCTTTACTAAAAATGTCATAACTTCTCAACCGAGTATCGGATTTAGCCGAAATTGGTATTGATGGAAAGATAGTTCAATTTTATACACAATGGAGGGTCTAGAACTCAAAAATTCCATGCATAACAAAGGTTGTTCATTTTTTATGCGAACCCATAATATTCTAGGAGCTAAATTAAGATAGGAAAAGTATGCGGTATTATAGATATGATGGCTAGGATTTATAAGTTTTCTTTTAGGTTATCACAGGAGTTGATCCTTGAGATAAAGGATACCTTACTGATAAAGGACATGGATATTTCTAGATTGGTTGTGTATATGCAATAAGTGGAGGAAGAGAAAAGAAAGTAGTCGGAGCATGGTGAGAGGAAGGGGAAGAAGTTAAGTCCTTATGAACAGAGTGGTGGATATGGAAGTAAGTGTCCAAAGAAGAAGTGGGAGAGATCTAGTTCCTTCACCACAGCTAGTACTCCTTACCTGAAGCCTTTGGATGATTGTTGGTATTAGTATGATGGTGGGTCCCAAGCACAGGGTGACCAATATCAGGATAGTGAGGCTTAGTTGGCTCTGTCCCACTCATCTTATAGATTTTATGGGCATTTGTACCATGTTTTTTGTGAGTAATGGAAGAACAGGTGTTTTTATTATGGTCAGGTTTGTCACATGTAGCGTGGTTGTCATGCTAGGATGGCTTCTGGGGCTAGTAAGGCTCTTGTGGTGTTTTTATTTGCTCCTACACTAAAGGGTGTTGCATATGCATCTGTTCCTACTTCTGGTACCGATACTGGCCGAGATCGATTATATGCTCTTATATCCCACTAAGATTCTGAGGCATCTCCTGATGTAGTGACTGGTATGTTAAAACTTTTCTCCCATGATAGGTATTGTTTACTTAATCCAGGGTCCGCTCTTTCTTATGTGACCATATATGTGGCTGTATATTTTTGTTTTGGTCCTGAATTTATTTCTGATCCTTTCTCTGTATCTACCTCGATTGGTCACTCTATAATTTCTAAAAAGGTCTATAGAGGGTGTGTGGTAGCTGTTAGTAGTAGAGAAGCTCTTGTGGATTTGATAGAGTTGGATATGGTTAACTTTGATGTCATATTAGGGATGATTGTTTGCATTCATATTATGTTACCTTTGATTTTTGAACCCGTAAGGTCATGTTTAAACTCCCTAATGAGCCGGTCATTGTATGGGAAAGGGATTCTTTAGTGCCTAAGGGGAGGTTCATCTCATATCTTAGAGCCCAAAAGTTGATCTCCAAGGATGTTTGTATCATTTGGTTCGAGTTAAAGATTTTAACTCAGAAGGTCCTTCTCTAGAATCCATCCCTATAGTTAATGAGTTCCCCGAGGTTTTCCCTGATGATCTTTTTGGTGTTCCTCCCGATAGGGAAATTGACTTTGGGGTTGATTTTGTTCCGAACACACGTCCTATTTCTATTCCCCCATATAGAATGGATTCGGCTGAGTTGAAGGAACTTAAGGATCAACTTATACATCTCTTAGAAAAAGTTTCATCCATCCTAGTATGTCTCCTTAGGGTGCTCCAATATTGTTTGTACGCAAAAAGGATGGTTCCCTTCGTATGTGCATTGACTATCGTCAGTTGAATAAGGAGACCATAAAGAAAAAGCATCTTCTTTCTAGGATCGACGATTGATTTGATCATCTTCAAGGTGTAAAGTATTTCTCTAAGATTGATCTTAGGCCGGGTTATATCAGCTTAAGATTAAGGAAGTAGATATCCCTAAGACTGTCTTCAGAACCCAGTATGGTCACTATAAGTTCCTAGTTATGTCCTTTGGGTTGACTCATGCTGCGGCAGTGTTTATGGACTTGATGAATAAGGTCTTCTATCAGTTTCTGGACTTGTTTGTCATTGTCTTCATCAATTACATCTTGGTTTATTCTAAGAGTGAGGTGGATCATGTTGATTACCTCCGTGTAGTAATGCAGACTTTGAAAGATCAACGTTTGTATGCTAAGTTCTCTAAGTATGAGTTTTGATTGAAGGTTGTGACTTTTCTCGATTATGTTATTTCTAGTGAGGGGATTATGGTAGATCCTCAAAAGGTGGTTGTGGTTATGAAGTGTCCTAGACCTGCGACTCCAATTGATATTCAGAGCTTCTTAGGTTTAGCCAGTTACTATAGAAGATTTGTGGAAGACTTCTCAACTATAGCTACCCATTGACTAGGTTGACCCAGAAGAAGGTCAAGTTCCTATGGTCGGATGCGTGTGAGGGTAGTTTCCAGAATTTGAAAGACAAGTTGACTTAAGCTCTAGTTTTGACCCTACCCGAGGGTAATGATGGCTTCATAGTGTATTATGATGCTTCTTGTGTTGGTATGGGTTATGTGTTGATGCAGCATAGTAGGATGGTGGCTTATGCATCAAGGCAACTAAAGGTTTATGAGAAGAACTACCCTACTCATGACTTGGAATTATTAGTCGTGGTTTTTGCTTTAAAAAATTGGTGTCACTATCTCTATAGTGTTCATGTTGATATCTTCTCTGATCATAAAAGCCTGCAGTATGTGTTCACTTACAAAGAGTTAAATCTCAGGCAGGAGAAGTGGCTTGGGCTGCTGAAGAACTACAATATAAATCTTCACTACCATCTAGGTAAGGCTAACGTAGTTACTGATGCTCTTAGCAGGTTATCCATGGGAAGTCTAGCTCATGTGGATACGGGCAAGCGGGAGTTGGTAAAGGATATTCACCATCTGGATAGTCTTGGAGTTTGTCTCACGGACTCTGAGAATGGAGGTGTATTTGTGTATCTGGTATCCCAATTATCTCTTGTTGTTGAGATAGAGGAAAAGCAAATATTGGATTCTGATTTAATGAAGATTAAGAGTAATATGGGCTAGCAGAAGGTTGTTGACTTTATGATTGGTGGTGATGTTATCTTGTAGTACCAAGGTAGGTTATGTGTTCCCGACGTCGACGGATTAAGGGAAAGAATTTTAGCTGAAGCGCATGAATCACATTATGCTATTCATCCTGGTTCTACCAAGATGTATCATGATCTTAAAAAGTTTTTTTGGTGGAACATTATGAAGCGATATGTGGGTAACAATATGGATATATGTTTAGTGTGCCAACAAGTAAAAGTTAAGCACATGAAACCCAGTGGTTTGCAATAAGAGATTGAGTTGCCCGAGTGGAAGTGGGAAGTGATTAACATGGATTTCATTACCAATCTTCCTCGTTCTCAGAATTAAAGTGATTTGATTTGGGTTATTATGGATAGATTGACTAAGTCCACTCACTTTTTGTCGGTGAGGACTAGTTTTTTGGTGGAGGATTATGCTGAGTTATATCTTGCAGAGATTGTGAAATTGCATGGTGCTCTGATTTCTATCATTTCATATCATGGTACACCATTCTCATCTTATTTTTGGAAGTCAATTTAGAAGGGTTTGGGAACTAAGGTGTGCCTTAGTACTGCTTTCCACCCGCAGTCGGATGGACAAGCGAAGAGGACCATTCAAACATTAGAAGATATGCTCCATGTCTATGTGATCGATTATGGAGGTAATTGTTCGACCATTTTTCTTTGATTGAATATGCTTATAATAGAAGTTATCACGTTGGCATCGGTATGGATCCTTGAGGCATTGTATGATTGGAGATGTCTTTCTCCTATTGGTTGGTATGAAGTTGGTGAGGGTAAGTTGTTTGGACCTGATTTATTTCACCAAGCTTTGGAAAAAGTGAAAGTGATTTATGATAGATTGAAAGCTGCTCAAAGTCACAAAAATTCCTATACGGATGTGAAGCGTAGGGATTTGGAGTTTAATGTAGGTGATTGGGTATTCTTGAAGGTATCACTCATGAAGGAAGTAATGCGGTTTGTTAAGAAGGGAAAGTTAAGTCCTCGGTATATCGGTCCCAACTTGATATTGAAGAGGGTTGGCAATGTTTCTTACGAATTGGAGTTGCCATCTAGGTTGAGTTTCATTCATCCAATTTTCCATGTTTCTATGTTGAAGAAATGTGTGGGAGATCATTCTTTGGTTTTTCCTTTGGAAGAATTGGATATTTTGAATTCCTTGTCATATGAGGTAGTTTCAACTGAGATCTTAGATCGGTGGGTTCGATGACTGCGGACCAAGGATATATCTGTGGTTAAGGTTCTATAAAGGAACCACAAGGTGGAAGAAGCTATTTGGGAAGCAGAGAAGGACATAAAGTCCAAGTATCGGCATTCATTTTCTGCTCTGAATATTTGTGTAGAAGGTATGTGTTCTTGAACACATCTTTATTTTCTGAATTTGTCAAAGCACAGATTGAATCCTTGCATCTTTGTTTTCTGTCTTAAAGGTAAGAGTAGAGACATTTGGGGGTTTAAATCGTACTAGTACTATCTTTCCTTCATTCGAGGATGAATGATCTAAGTGGGGGATATTAAAACTCCCCATCTCTTGACCCTTCGAAAAATTCCTGAGTTTTTGAGACTCTAGATAGGATACGATTAGATCATATGAGTCATATACTTGGGTACGACTTAGGGTCTCTTTATCATATATTTATCAGTGAATTTTAATTTGGATTTTGTCCAAGATATGACTAGGATTATAAAAGTCGTATGGGAGTGTACGAGTCGTATGTTGTTGGGTCGTATGATGTTCTACACTTAGACTAGGGGATTCTAATAGGGGTACGAGTCATAGGGTACCATTCATACGTTAAGATACGAGTTGGTCATGTGGGGTTATATTTTGACCAGTGGGGGATCCAAGGTGAGGCCTATAGTATGAGATAGGGTACCACTCTTACCCTAGGGTATGGTTACGGCAGCATGGTCGTACCCTCCTGCGAGTCAGTTTTCAACATTTAAGTTGAGGGTATTCCAGACATTTTTCACCCCAAAGCACTTAAGTCCCCACATCTTAAAACATGTTTTGGCCTCTTATAACACACTATTGAAATATTAAACACTCTCCAACTTACTCTTGAAGATTGGAGGCTAAGGTTTCTACAAGTGTCCATCTAGAGGCTAAAGGGGTCAAGTTCTTTTCGTGAATTATCTTGTATAAGGCATGTGAGTCTTCCCTCATTGTTATTTCATAAATTTCATGTGTTTTAAAGCTTGATTATGATTCTTAAATTTTAACACCCCGTAAATTTTTTCGTACACTTATCGCGATTATATGGAGTCCTAAAGGCTTGCGTATGGGTTAAATTAAGTTTATGGTGTTCGGAAGTATCCCGTAAATAGTTGTATGTGTAGGTATTGGAATAAACTTTCCAACGATATAAAGTTTGCCCAAAACAGAGGAGTATTTCATATAAGCGAGCACATTCGAAATTTCAAAACGGTGGCCGGGAAGCCTGTGAACAGTAAATCTGCAGGAAAATTACTGCAGCTAGGCAATTTTTTTTTGGATCAACTTTAGATGATCATAACTCCTTGTACAAAAAGAACTGTGTGATTTGCTATATATCGACGAAAATATCCAAGAGTCTTCTTTCCGATGAAATTGGTTTCATCCAAATCCAATGTCTGAGTAAGGAGCTATACCCATTTTACTACAGCCTATAAAAAAAAAACAGAATTTTGGGACAGATTTTTGGTTCAAATTTAAACGACCATAACTCCTTATACAGGAAGAAATGGGTGGTATACTTTATATGAAAATGAAAGACCTTTGAATTATCTTTCCAATTCAATTGGTTTCACCCAAATCCGATACTGGAGCAAAGAGTTATGATCGATTTACTTCAGCCTGTCAAAACTGTCCACTGGGGACAGATTCGGATTTATTTAAATTTTTAGGGCAAAATGGTCATTTTCTATTACCTCTTGGACGAAAATTGGTCTTTATAAACATACACTTAGCCTCATATATATCATATATCATCAAATTATTAAGAGAAGGTGAAACCCTAGCCTAATTTCAACTTCAAATATTTTGTGATTCAACCGTAGAAAATTCGAATTGGTTCCGTAGTTGTGTTCACCATCTCGAAAGCTTCGAGAAGCACCCCATGGTTATGTAATAAGGATTCTAAATACAAGAGTTCATTGTTAAGGTATGAATATTGTTTATTCTTGATTCTTATCCATGAATAAGTATTGATAAGGGATTATGAGTGTTGTCTTGATGTTGGAAGATAACTAGAAACATAGTTATGAATTGTTTTGTATAAATTGTTAGTAGTAAATTATGAAAGTTGTTGTATTGGATTATGGAGGATGAATTGTGGTGATATATCATTATATTAGTGGTTATGTATGCCTAGTGATCATGTTGGTATTGGATGGTGATTAAGAGGGGAAATAAAGGCTAAGAGTGATGTTGAGGGATATTGCATGAAAATGCATGATATGTGAATGTAATAAGAGTATAAGAGGATGTATGTAGCACTCTTATTGATGAGTTAAAGGATTACTTCCTAGACATTATTTGGTGAAGTTAATACCTAAATGGTAAGGTTTGGTTGCTAATACTAGTTTGCCACAAATGACTTATTGTAGATGAGTGTTCGAAGAGTACGGGAAGTCAAGTTGGACTTGTATTGAAGTGGTTATATCAAGGTATGTAAGACATACTCTATCTAATCTTTGGCATGAATAATGACCCATGGCACTCTCAAGTAAGCTTCCAACATTGTCCTATGACACATGACACATAATAACATCATATGATCTTCGACGCTACCAATTGAACTTGTTTTCACTTTTAAGATGTCCGGCTAGTCAAAAAAATGTCCATATACTATTGTTGACTCCGAAATGGTTTAATGAGGTATCCATGATTCTCTACTTCATTTTCATGATATTGATTACCTATTTACATGTTTTTCCTATTGAGATATCATGGTTTCAAGTTCCATAAGGTGTGACCACAAAGTAACCAATCTCAAAGATTAATTGAATTAAGAAATGGAATATCTTTATTTTAAATTGATGATATGATGTATTGTATTAGTACCACTGATCAGTTGGCCATTGTATTATAAAGATTATGTATATATGCTATTCCAGGGGTGGTCCCTGATGTATTGTATTAGTACCACTGATCAGTTGGCCATTGTATGACATATGTTATGTATTGATAAGGAATACGGGAAGTAATGATACGAAAGTAATGTGCAGGTATCCCATCAGCTCTTTTAAGTGTGGTCTACTCATACTGTTTATTCACTGGTATCTGGGTTCTGTTGATCTTTTGTATCTCATCTTGATACTCACTGCCTTACATACTCAGTACATATTTCCGTACTGATGTCCCTCACGGGGGACCTGTATTCATGCCTGCAGGAACAGGTACTTCAGGTCGTACACCTCCGCAGTAAGAGCCAGGACATTCTGTTGATAGTGGTGAGCCCCAGTTGTTTCGGGGCATCCCAAGTCGTTTCTATATGTATTTTTGGTATTTGTATAAAAGTCTTTTGTGGGCGGGAGTTTGTCCCGACCCTAACTCAGTTGTGTATCTATGTAGAGGCTTTTGTAGACATATTATACAGCCATAGGAGTGTTTGGTTGATAGACGTGATGGCTCTGACGGCCAATTACTGTTTATATATATATATGTGCGTGTCTACTGGGCTGATACAGGTACTGTTTTCTTCTGTTTACAACGAAGTGCTGCCCAAATTTCTAATTTTCATAAGTAATGTAAATGTGAAAGTATAGGTTATGAACGGGTTCTCCCGGGCCTCCTCGTCTACGGGTGCCAGTCCGCTCCAATGGGATTTGGGGCGTGACATAAATGGTGGTTATGAAAACCAATATTGAGGATTTTGATGAATGTTGTTGAGTATTGTTTACACTTGGTTTAAATTATGTCTATGCGTGATTTTGGTAATGGTTTGCACATGTAGGTGCTTGGAAATTATGGTTTAATGATTAGATCATGGGTTACCCTGAATTGAATGGTTTTTACTTTGGTTTTGGCCTTGGTATATGCATGCCCTCAAAGTGTTTGTGAAAAATACTTAAGAGAATGAAATAGTCACATGATGATGTTGTTTTGAACAAAGGCTTGGACTAATGATTATGAATGGTTGGTAAATGGTTGTAAAGACCTTGTTGGCCATGTAATGAACAAAATGGTAACATTGGTAGTTTAAATTGTTAAATGGGTTTGAGTCTCTAATTATACACTTGAATTATGTCTTTGTTAGACATTGGGTTTGAGTCCCTAAACTTTGAATTGAACAAGTGTCTTTATTAGACGATGGGTTCGAGTGCCAAAGTTAATTGAATGATTAATTGGGTAAGCTCCAAATTCCTATTTCAATTACTTTTCTTCGATTGTTATCATTTAAACTTAGTCAAAACTTGGAATCAAGGGTGAAATTTGGGGATTTTAGCCCGAAAGGCATAAAATAGTATTTCTTTGATTTAAACTCCAATTTCAACACATTTTCACTTGAGGTTTCTTCTATGAGTTCCTTTAATTATGTGAAATATATTTTTGGACTAAAATTTATTTTACCATTCTTTTTTGAAAAATCCATTTCAAGGATCTGTTTTAACCTTGATCCAAAAATGGGTTATATGGGTATCGCTGGCTTTGTTTTAATGCATAGATTTTATATTTGTACGTTTTAGTTGATTTCGGATCCGTTCGTGAGGGGAAATCTTGGGTTGAAGGCTTGTTTTTACTGATTTTCATCATTCGAGGAAGATTATGGCTTAACTTTCTTCTGACTAGGCTGGGTAGTTAGTATTGGTATAAAATCGTGTTATGGGTAAGGGAACCAATCATGAAATTGGCTATATTATTGTGTTGTTCCTGTGTAGGGCCTATATTGTTACTAATTGGTGGTTTTGAAGATATGATTTGCTATGTGCGACCATGTGGGATCTTATATGATATTGTTGGCCTTGTGTATGTGAAAGTTATTGTATCTTGTTTGATGAAAAATCCTAAATTGAAATTTATGTGGTATAAATGGCATATTTAGGTATATTTTACTCTACTGGCATATGAATTACGTTGGATTTCATGGATGGTTGGAATATTAAGTGAATTTTTGGCTCCCTTGGTTGGTATATTAATTGGATATAGAAATCTTCATTCGGGTTGGTTATGAGCATTACATCTCCATATCATATACATTTATGAATTATTGGTACCAGCATAGAAATACTGGAAATACTGGTTTTTTCTGACAGAAAATATGACGTCTTTAAAATTCTCTACCGATGGATGTGTCGAAGAGGAGATATGGATATTGGTATTGCATATGGATTGTATATGGGTTTAGAAACCCTAATGGGTCTTACCTTGGGAGCACAACTTAGTAGGTGTATACGGAGGTTGTGTAAGATCTTTGTGCATCACATCATCATCATCATTATCATCATTATCATCTTCATTGCATTCGTATTTATGTGCTCTTTCGGTGTTGTATTATCATCCTTGATGTGATGCATGCCTATGCGTATTTCTTTATTCGTACTTGTATGTGTAATATCTGATTACCTATATTTTCCTTATCTTATTTTCGTGTGTTATATGTGAATATTGTAAAACAGTTTGTGGAGACGGTGTGGGCTACCGTTTGGGACATTTGCTGATTTACAGGTGACACTTTCATAGTGTGAATTTTGTATGCTTTATTTTCTACTTTTCTCAATTGACCGATGATATCTACTAAGTACAAATGGACCGTACTCACCCTACTGCACCCTTTTGGTGCATATCCAGGTACGAGTGCGCTTCACGGCAGTAGATTCAGGCGATACTCGGAGCCTATTTGAGGAAGCAGATAATCTATGCATCCAGAGTTGACTACTACCTTTTCTTATCTAGACTATGTCCTATTTATATTCAGAGACACGGTTTGTTCCTCTTTTGGATATCCTATGTATATTTGATATTCGATTTGTAATAGTTAGTTCTTACACTGTAACTAAACCCGTCAATTGGGCTAGGTCAGGCCGGTTTAGCCTAATTAGATAGACCCAAAATGCTACTCGAACCGGTTTGACCCGAAACTGATAGGGTTGGGGGGTTTGGGTCTAGGTTTTGGTGCTGGACCGCCTGGTCCAAGGAACCCGGCGGACCGACCTAGTTAGAAAATCGAACTAGGCCTACCTGTACACCGTACAGGACTGACACAGTTAATAAAGAACTTAAAAAAAAAGGCCGACTGACTTCCTGGCCCATCAATCTGACAATTGGACCGTTGGCAGCCCAAACGACATTATAGATGTTGGCCCAACGGCCAAGTGTGCTGAAAATGCACAATAATTTTAAAAAAGAATTAATTTCAAAAAAATTCTATAAATACCCCAATTCAAAAACTATTTTTCCACAACTCAGAATCTCATTTCTCAGTCACTCTCAATTATTCTAATTATCTCCTAAAGTGCTTAATTTTGTTTTATTATTTTGCAATTAAAAATATCAAGTGGAGGTTTTCAAAAGTCAAAACTTTCAAATACTTCAAAAATTTGATATTGTTGTTTCATCTCTTACTTTTAATTTTTAATTAGTGTATTATTTGTTGAATATTTATTTTTATTATTTTTGTGTTTTTATGAATATTTGTAAGATTAATTTGTAATATAGATAAATTAAGAAAAATCGATAAAAGTGTTAGAAATTTTTGTCCCGAAAGTGATAGTGGTAGTAAAAAATAAATTAGTTTTGGTTCTGGTAGAGGTAGTTCAAGTACTAAATATACTTGTGTGCTTCCGGTACCAATTAGCGAATCATTTGAGAATGAAATAGGTGTAGGTGCTCACGATATGAAATTTTTAGAAGCTCAAGAAAATAATGATATAGAAGAAGAAAATGAAATAGACGCAGTTAATTTAAATGTAGATGATGATGCTATTGGTGATATATATGAAGTCTGTAATACTATATTAGATCTGAATTGGTTAATCTTCCTTCCCGACCCCCTGAAAGATCTTGTAAAAACACTAGTATTGTGTGGAAATATTTTACAAAAGTAGAAGGAACTACTAAGGTCCAATGTAATATTTGTCAACAAGTATATGAACATAAGACAAGAGGTAATAAAGGGGGTACGGGTACGTTGTCGAGATATTTGGAAAATAAACACCCAATAGAGCTAACTACGGCAAAAGGTGGTGGGACTGTTAGGGGGACAACTCAAACTAGATTGGACACAAGGACCGATCAATTAGTTCAGAATATAAAAAATTGAAGGATTGGGAAAAATTAGCAAAAATAATAGTTATGGGTTGTTTTCCTTTCTCTTTGGCTTCTTCTGACGCTTTTATTCATTATGTTCAAGCAATTTATAATCCTGTGTATATTTCTAGAAGAACTTGTCGATCCGATATTTTTAGACTTCATGCATAATATGTTTATTATTATTAAAAAGTCTTCGATGTAGAGTTGCTATAACTTCTGATCTTGGTCGTGCAGTTAATAAAAATGATTATTTAACAATTACTTATCATTGGATTGATAGTAATTTTGTTATGCAAAAATATAATTTAGCAGTTTTGTACGATGAAGATCGTAGACACACTAAAAATTTATTTTGGATCTATTACAAAAGTTGCAAAATATTATGGTATTGAAAGAAAAGTATTATGTATAACTTTTGATAATGCATCTAACAACAAGGCTGTTGTTGACTTGTTAAAAGTTGAACATTCTCCATTGTTACTTGAAATCTTTCATGTCAAGTGTGCTTGCCATATATATAATTTAACTGTAAAAGATGGTCTTGAATTTTTTAAGCTTAGTATTGAAAAGGTTAGGCTTGCGGTTGACTTTGTTCAAAAAAATCATAGAAAAGATAGACTTGTAGAATTTAAAAGAAAATAAGAACAAAATGAACTTAGGCCGTTATTAATGCCCAAAGAAGTAGATTGTAGATGGAATGCTACTTATGAGTTTTAAGAACTTGCTTATTTATAAAATTCTTATTGCAATGATTTTTAATCAATTTGTCTATTCTTTTAATGAGTGTATGTTACATAATTTTGATTGGCTATGATTGTTAATCATTTTAAATTTTTGAAAAAAAATTATATAGCTTTCTGGTGCTTATTATCCTACTGCTTGTAATATTTTAGCTTATTTAGCTGACATGTCTTGTATGCGTAACGAATATAAGGATAAGTCAGGTTACAAAGAAGCTATTGCTCCAATGACTAATAAATTTGAAAAATATTTTTATCCGTTTTTTCCTATTTACTTGATTGGTGTTATAATAAATTCATGTATAAAATATAATACTATGTCTGAATTTACTTCTATTATTTATAATGTTTTAGCTATAGAACCTGAAGAAGAACCTTCTTTGTTTACGGCTTTGGGTGATACGAACAATTACATAGAAGCATTATACAATTATTATGCTCATTTATTTGATGATGTTATACTGACACATATCACTTTAACTCCCGTTCCCCATGCTCCCGAGGAGCCATCATCTTCTAAAAGATGGGCACATAGTAGTTATCCTGATTATTTTTTTTGTTTAAATTTTTGGAATAGAGTGCCTCTTTCAGCACATAGAGCCTTTTTCCGGGAAGATCTTAAGTATTATCTTACATAGCCTATAAAGGATCATAGAGAAAAAGATCAACGCACTGAATTGATGAAAGAATAATGAAAGACAATATCTTGTACTTTCAAAATTACCTAGAGATATATTGAATGTTCCAATGTCATTTGTTGCATCAGAGAGCGCTTTTAGTCAAGAATGAAAAAAGTATTTTTAGTCAAGGAACGCAACAGCTTGGAGACAACCGACAGTCATTGAGAGGTAATGTCATGAATGTTCTAGTTTGTCTTAAAGACTGTATTAGAGTGGAAAGAAGAAATCAAGGAATAGAAATGAATAAAATCTTGAAGAAATTATGACTTCAAGAGAGAACTCAGCACAATCAAGTCCAATGCATGGCTTTGGCTCCATTGATTTTGACACTCCTCGGGCAATTTTCATTAATATTAACATGAATGAGTTGAAAAAAAAGGATGCAAAATTTGTAGAATTGTCAATTAATCATTTAATCTATTGAACTTTTATATTTCATTTTAAGTGAAATGTAATTGCAATCTTGTAAATCATTAGTTGTGAATTATTTTGCAATCAATCAAATACAAGATTCATTCACACTTTGCATATTTTTTTTCATTTAAATTGAATATCTAATTTGAATTAAATACTTTTAATACATTACTATCAAACTTTACATAAACATAACAAACATATATACATACAATGAAAATTGAAAAATAATGTTAGCAAATATTACTTAAACTACTAGCATTGACATATGAAAATTCTATATAAGTTTATCTTTTAAGTAGTGTGTTTTAATATTTGAATATATATTCAAGTATTATTATATTATGTAGCATATATTGTATGTATATATGTGTGTATATTTTCTAAAGTAGTATAGTATGGAATGTATATATGTTGCGTGTATATTTTTTAAAGTAGTATAACATGTAATGTATATATGCTGTATGTATATTGTTTATAAGTAGTATTTTAATTTTTAAGTAGTATATATTGTATGTATATACGTATATATATTTTCTAAAGTAGTATATATTGAATGTATATATGTATATATATTTTTTAAAGCAATATAATATGTAATGTATAAATGTTGTATCTATATTGAATCAAGTAGCATTTTTAGTAGTACATATTGTATGTATATATGTGTGTATGTTTTCTAAAGTAGTATAATATATATGTTGTATGTATGGTGTTTCAAGTAGTATTTTAAGTAGTATATATTGAACGTATGTTGTTTCAAGTAGTATTTCAAGTAGTATATAACTATATATTGTATGTATATTTGTGTGTATGTTTTCTAATGTCGTATAATATATAATGTATATATGTTGTATGTATATAATTTCAAGTAGTATTTTAAGTAGTATATGTTGAATGTACATATGTGCGTATACTTTTAAAAGTAGATATTGAATGTATGTATATGTGTATGTTTTCTAAAGTCGTATATATGTAATGTATATATGTTGTATATATATTATTTCAAGTAGTATTTTAAGTAGTATATATTGAATGTATATTATTTCAAGTAGTATATAACTACATATTGTATGTATATTTGTGTGCATGTTTTCTAATGTAGTATGATATATAATGTATATATGTTGTATGTTTATTATTTCAAGTAGTATTTTAAGTAGTATATGCTGAATGTATATATGGGTAAATATTTTTTAAAGTAGATATTGAATGTATATATATGTGTATGTTTTCTAAAGTCATAAATATGCAATGTATATATGTTTCAAGTATTTAGTATATATGTGTGTATATATACTATAGATTGAATGTATATATTAAAAAAATCATGAAAATTCGAATTTAGCCTTGTTTTACATGTAGGACCTGTAACCGGCCCATTAATCAAATTGGGTTGGGTTGAACCAATTTAAGACCGGTTAGACTAGCCACATAGTTAACTAGGTCGGTGATGGGCCATTAGGAGCTTTTTCACTGTTGGGCCCGATACGGACCGACCCATTAACTTGGGTGACTGAACTGGGCCGAACCCAAGCCGATAAAAGAAAATAGGTTGGTGTCAGGTTGGGCCGGATCGGCCCGGTTGATAGTTTTAACTGTGACACCAAGTTTTGGTATTATTGTACGGTATCTTTGGTTGTGTATTTCCCATTTTTGCTATATATATAGGTGTAGTTCGACTCTATTCTAAGATTTTTATCTTGGGATTTGGTATTGTCTTTTATTTCATATCAGTTTAGGTGATATGCTTACTTGTCCATGCTTTTCGTGACCTGGACCTTCTTGTATATGTTTCAATTCCTTGCTCTCCACATATGGTAAACCAAGCCACCAGTGACAGCTGCCACCATTTCTTCTTTAAATCTCCCTCAATGCTTCCTTTTGATCACTTCCAGAACCTGTTTCACTTAACGCACTGGAAGCTAAACTTTTGCCAAGTTAGTGCTTCATATCTTATTTTTTAAAACAGTTGCATACATCAAATGTGGATCTATTATATAACTTCTTTTTGTAGTTTTATATATCAAATCTATTAATCCTAGGGTATATTTTCTTACTCTTTTTTTGTTGCACTATAAGCAGATCTGGACAGTCTGAATATAGAGATAATGATTCTTCAAATCTGAGCCAGAAAATGCTAAAAATGCCATAAACATTTTCTATCATGAATTTTTGGCCTAGGAATTTAGTATATGGATCTAATATTTAGCATGAGACTGTGGATCAACCACTCCTTTGGAATACATAATTGTGGGCTGAACAACTACCTCTAGAGGTTGATTCCAGATTAAGTACGCTCAATTAGACTGGCCCAACTACTCCATTAGGCTGAATAATCATCGTCCAACAAACAATATTTTAGATTTTGACTCTCTATTAAGTGGATTCTATTATTTTTGCCCAACTACTCCTTTAGACTGAATAGTGGTGGTCTAACAACTATCATCAAAGTTTAACTCTAGCTTAAGTAGGTTTAGCTATTTTGGCACAAATAATCGTTTGGGTTGAATAATTGTGGCCAAATTACTATCACCTAAGTTTGATTTTTGGTTAAGTAGGCTCAGCTATTTTGTCCTAACTATACCCAGTGTATATAGTAATTTCAAGTCCTAAATTGTGTAATCGGTGCTATGGATCCTAAATAAGTAGGAGAGATGGTTGCTCTATTTGATGGAATACATAGATACCATGGACAGTAGAGTGTGTATATTATATATACTTTCTGAGCATGAATTTGGACCTAGGTTCCTCAATCAAAGGAGTGCAATATTGAAAAGAGGTTTAAACGTTGTAAGAGAAAGGGAGAAGTCTCTACCAATCTGGTTTACCTCATTGTTGAGCCTAAACAATATAATCCTAACCCAGATGATGATGCGAACAATGATGATATTGTTGAAGTGGAGTCGGTTGGGCAAGATGTGTTGCCTTTGTCGTTGCTAATAATGATAATGTAGATGCTTTTGTTATGCCTTTACCCATTGTTATTGATTTTGTGTGGAGAAATTATGGGATATCCAGTTAAGAGGTCGTAGGGTGAACTTTCTGATCAACTTCAAGAGATTTGTGATAGCACTTTAGGTGCTACTGCTCTTGCAAGGAATACTGGTGGCAATGTTGAAGGTGCCATGACTAAGTTGACATCGTTTTCACTTGCTTTGGCTATTTTAATTTTTATTCCATAGCTTTAAATGTGTTTGACTAATCAAATTATGTTTTATTTGAGTATTTTAATTTTTATTCCATAGCTTTAAATGTGTTAGACTAATCAAATTATGTTTTATGTTTTCATATCCATCCTAGGAACCTATTTAGTTTTGGCACATTTTAAATTGATTATGTTTCGAAGTCTAGTCAGATTTTATTTATGGCAATCTTCGAAGACTTGTTAGTATTACTCTATTTAATACTATATTAAAAAATAACTTTACTTGTTGTCAGAAAAGAAATTAAATTTGGTAACACTACGAGTGTTTGTGTAAATGATAGTATCCCAAATCCTACAAAACAAACCCATAAGAGTTTGACGTTGGAAAATTTATGGATTGAGCCTCCATCTTGGAAGTCAAAAAGAGATAACTACTGGGCTTAGTAAACATAAGCACCTAATTATTCTACTCAGTTTAAGTTTCAATGAATTACAATCCATATCCATTCTCCTCCTCTTCGTCTCTCGTCACTCTCTTAATCTTGCTCGCCTCTCTCTCCCTCTCTTTCTCATTAACTCTTTGATACAAGCATAAAGAGCACAAGGTTTACAAGGTCTTGTAGAAGGTTCAAGCTTCGGATTGTCAAAGGATCAAGTCTCGGATTTGCAAGTGCTTGAAGACCTTTTGGAACCATTACAAAGCCTTGTCCAAATTGAAGAGAAAAGAAGGGATTTCTCCATCACATAGGCACCTCAACTAAGGGGATTGTGGTCTTTTAAACCTCCCTTTTACACTTCAAAGGAGCACCCTTCATTAAGGGCATTTTAGTTATTGTTATGTAATAGTGTAAATAGATCTTTTATCTTCCATTTTCATTAGTTTTGAATAATTGATTGTAACACCCCGATTTTCTAAACCGGAATGTTACACGGTGCTCATGACCCCGAAGGACCACAAGCTAACCCATGAATGATATCTATAGCTATATACTGCATAATATATCATAAAATGTGGAAACATGAACATGAAAGGCCATAAGGTTCGAATTGAATAAACGTCTGATAACAAAATGTCTGAAAAAGGTATAACAATACCAAAATAAAACTGTAATAACTGTCTGACATACTGTAGTCTGAAAGCCTCTAAACTGTCTGAATAAGGAGTTGAAGGAACATGTCTCCAACTAACTCCATCTAGCAACTAAATAGTAAATGTAGCAATAATCATATTATCCTCGAATGAGAAGGACTCACTGCAAACTCTGAACACTGAAATGCTACTGCTGATCTGGAGCTCGTGCCTCTGAACCTATGGTGTAACATAAGAGAAAGCACCATAGCGAAAATGCATCAGTACGTTTGAATGTACTGAGTATACGAGTGAGGTAGGCTAAATGCAAAGGGTTATATGTATGAACAATGCTGACTAATATGAACGTGAGAATACATACATGCATACATAACTGTAACTGAACTCGTGGAGATACTGACTACTGAGTCTGAATACTGACAATATGACTGTACTGATACTGAGATACTGAATATATGAACGACAATTTCTGACAGTTCAAATTATGAAGAACTGGTTTGGTTGACTGTGTCTAACAGTCCTGAAACTGAATACTGGTAACGTTAGCTATGACAACTGATATAGCTGGTATAAATATAATGATCGAACTAATCGATATAACCGATACTGAGCGACTGTATCTGACAGTCTAAGTTCTGATGGAACTATCTGAGTTCCATTCTACTTGGAGTAACTAAATCTGAGATCAGACCTATCTAGCGGGTGATCATGAGTATACTGATAATAAGAATGATTTGACTTAGTCTGAGATCAGTCCTATCTAGCGGGTGATCTTTAAATCTAATGATTCTGATACTGATTAATCATAGTTGAGATCAGTCCTAGCTAATGGGTGATCTTGAAGGCTATTTACAATGATAAGCATTGGCTGTATCTAACAGTACTGAATCTGTACTACTGAACTGAGTTGACTGTATCTGACAGTCCTGAATCTGTAACTGAAACTGTGGGATGTGTTCATCTAACCGACATGCCCCAAGCTAAGCTGACTGGGGTCTAATCTCTGCCCTGACTAGAAGGGTGTCAGTACCGCACCACCAGTAAAGACATCTGTTGTGGAGTCAGTCCTATAAATGTGCTAACGGGTGACCCCTGAGTATGTCAGTCCTGTCTAACAGGTGACATCTCGTATCTATGCTGGCTACGTAGTTCTGGAACTTAGGGATTGCTTCTAAGGATCTCAATCTTAATCTACCAGGTGAGTCCCCATCCCTAGGCTCACTCGGTGCTGAATCCTACTCCCATCTGAAAGACACTGAACTGAATAACTGGGCTGAACTAAATAACTTAACTGAACTGATTTGCTGAACTGATACTAATTAACTGAACTGAAAATAGTGGTATTATTTAGCGGAGCTAAAACTGAGCTTACTGGATTCTGATGACGGATGGAATATAATGAGTTCTGAGGACTGATTAAGAGTACTGAAGTTACTGAGATTTACTGTGATTACTGAGGTTACTGAGCACTGAGATTACTGAGAATACTGAACTACTGAGATTACTGAGTTTTTTTGAGTCACATGACTGACTGATTTCTATAGATCATGGCTTGACTGAGAGTATCGTGAAAACATGACATGGCTCTAGGCACACAGCTATATTTTTCGAGTACGAATACCCCCAGGACTCGATGGAATAAAATTGACTCACACATGACGCGACTTGATCACAAGATCGGAGTCCACAATTCACAATATCATAAGTAGGGGATATTATACTTCATGTATATATTCAACATCTCAAACATGGTAAGGGAAAGCATGGATATATTTCATGTCCATAATTCATATCTCCATTATCATACATGCTTCATACCACAACAATAACAACACATAAATAGCATGAAATTCCATATTGAAGTGTATAGCTAACATGGACTTGCCATTTAGATATCATGGAATCATGTAATTATGAAATTCTAGCATCCTAGGCATTTTATCAAACACCTTGCATGTATTCTTTAAAGCATAGGTAGATTTCATACTTGCATCATATCAAACCACCCAAAGTTCATGTTTTTTAACTAACAACCACATATATTCCATAAAAACACAGGAGCTGGAATTGATGGTTTCTGCCTAAGTCTGACGACCTTCGTGATGGGGCGTCACAAATATGGTAAGCTACCACGAATGTCGTCACTTAGGAGCTGGTTTCTGCCTAAGGCTGACGACCTTCGTGATAGGGCGTCACAAATGTGGTAAGCTACCACAAATGTCGTCACTTAGGATCTAGTTTCTACCTAAGGCTAACGACCTTCATGATAGGGCGTCACAAATGTGGTAAGCTACCACGAATGTCGTCACATTGTTTCCAGCCTGACATGATGGAGTAAAATAGGAATAACTCTTTGCTCCGATATCGGATTTAGGAAAAATTGGTATCTTTGGAAATATAATTCAATTATGTATCTGTTGATAGGTCATGAGATCAAAAATTTCAAGTATAATGAGAGATATGCTCGTTTGAAGTTGACTATACCAATATCCTTCTCAAGAATTCAATCGGTAAGGAATGTTTTGATTCGTCTGATAGCTGGGAGTTATTTGAAGCCTTAATATATATCTAACCTACTTATAAAACTATAAAATAACCATGATGTACTATGCATGATCTTGGTACATGGCTCTAATATTGGTTTGGATTTTTCGGGGTATTACATTGATTGAGTGAAACTCAAATTTTATTTTCTTTCCTTAGTGTAGGGCTTGGAAAAGACATTATAGTGTATGTATTGGAAAAGACATTGAAACTAAGGTTATCTTGAGTGTGGATTCACTTGAGTTGACATTTTGGCAAGAAAGATGGGTGCTTAAGGAGTTGATCCATTTGTGTCCACCTAAGTGTGTGGTGTTATCCTCCATTGGTGTTGTGTGTCTTGGTGTTTGATACACACCTTGGTGTTATTCATTGATGTAGGTGTATGTCTCACTATCTATCCTTTATGTTTATGCAATTTTCTCTTCTTTTAGTTTGAATCTGTGTGTTCTCTTCTTCATCTACTCTTCTTTAGTTGCTGATTTTTGGATTCTAAGTGTGTTTCCACATTTTTGTGCTAGTTATAGATTAGATCTTGCATCATTTGGTATCAGATCCATGTATTAGAGTTGTTCCTATAACTCTAAGCCTTGGATCTAAGAAAAATTCCACAAAAAAAGAGTCTAGAGTCGAGAAAATAAAAAAAAATAGGTGTTTCACGTTTTTGTACTTGGACAGCATTCTAAGTCTTAGATCTACATGTTTTTGTATTGTTTTGTTGGTTTGAAATGCTAGATTCTTGTTCTCTAGAACCTAGGGAGTCTAGATCTATGTTTGGAACAAGATTTGGTTGTTTTTGAGCTAGATCCACCATTGTTGTGACTTGTTTGAAGATTTTGAGGTGGGATCTCGTGGTGGATACATTGTGTGTGGCGTTTTGTGGCTGATTTATTGTTGTTTGTGCTTTTCTTGGCAAAAGAAACCTAGATGTAAAAGAAAATTTGAATTTGTGGTTCATTTGCCTAGTGGTCAAAACGTGGTCAACTCTTGAATATTCATCTTGGTCAAAAAGAATATTCAAGTAGCTTGTTTGATCCAAAAAGGGAGAAGAAATAGAGTGTACTAAGTGTTTTCACAAGAATATTTCCTAGCATATTCTAAGTCTTCCAAAAAGGAAGAGGGGACAAGCAAGTAGAATTGAAAGTACACTGAGGGGACCAATCCATTTTGAATTCATTTGAAGCTCCAAAATGGCTCCAAACCTTCAATTTTTTCCTCCCAAATGAAATTTCTTCTTCTCCTAAGTGTGTTTGGCCGAAACAAGAATTTGGAAGTTAAAAAAAATTGATAAGGTGACGCCCAATCACAAGCTGCCACATCATCACTTTTGTGAACAACTAAATTGAGTTCTAAAAGTAGATTTCTAAGTTTCAATTTATTATTTTTAGATTCTTTTGTGTTGATTCTATCACTAATTAGCAAACTAGTAACTACCTACTAGGTTGATAATTAGTTTAGAGTCCTTTTGTATCGTGTCATTATTCCTTGTGTGCTTTGTTCGTTTGGTAATTTGTAGTATCTTATTGGTTCAAGTCCGAAAGCTATTTTTCTTTGATTCATCTCAAACAACAATCGATTCCGGGCCAAAGTATAATCATCCCTCACTCACTTGCCAAGTATATGCCAAAGAATCAACATTTGTGAAACCAAGTGTGAGGTGAGGATCAAGTGAGAGTGGTGAGGCTTTCTTTTGAACTAACTTGTTTGTTCGTTCTGTAGGTGTTCCTTTGCTATTTATTTTTTTGCTTCTTGTTAGGTATTTGAGCTACAGAATCCAAGGGTACTACTTTCCAAACTTTGGGAAATGATGTTGCTAATGCAATTTTGGCTCAACTTGACTTCATTGGCCGTGAAATAAAGATGATGCAATCGAATATTGGATCTATCAAGGGAGATTTGGGATCCATGAAAGGTGATTTGGGTTCTATGAAAGAGGATATGTCTTCAATAAAGGGTGGTGTGATTAGAATAAAAGCGGGTGTTGATAGACTATGTCCACTAAAAACTCCACAAACTCAAATACTACCTTAAAATCCGAATTACCAAGTTTTGGTTCCCAAGGAGAATGAGGACGAGCCTCAAGATGGAGAGCATGAGGGATGCCACGGTCAAAACCAAATGAAGAACACACTTTCTATGATCTTCAAGGTAACAAAGCTATCTTCTACACTCCTGAAAACTTGAATTATTGTGATGTGGCTAGTAGTGGCCAATGTGGTGTAGTTTCGGATTTGCTTAGTGTAGAAGTGTATGAATATTCCTTTTGTGATGCTTTTGGTGCTGTTAGGTTGCATAAGGACCAAACTTTTGTTATGAGTATGCAAACACTAGTAGATCCTTTAGATGACAAAATCAATTCTTTTCGTAAGAATAATTTGTGTCCATCTAATGCTAGCACTTATAACTTGAATAAGGTTCCATTACCAAGTGACAAAAGTATTCACACACTAGTTGACCCTTGTGAAAAATAAGGTGAGTCTACGTTGGTATGTGAGTTGCCAACAACTAGTGAGGTTGTGAATGATGACCAACTTACTCACGAATGTAGTCCACTACTTGAGCATGTGTGTGGTGTATTTGGTAAGCCTCAAGTTAGTGATAATGTTGATAGAGTTGATCATGATAATGGAGATGGTTCTTTGAGCATATTATATGATGAAGGCCTTAATGATAGTTTTGCTCAAAGATATCATGTGGATGAAGATGTTGTGAAAAAAGGCATATGTCTTTGTGAGAGTGAACTTGTATGCTTAAACTCATTACCTTTGAATAGTGAATTTCTCTCAAAGAAAGATGTTTTGTGTGAAAATAGTGAGATCAGTCTTTGCATGACACCTAGTGAAGTGCAAGATGATGTGTTTAAAAAGAATGGTGGTATGCTTAAGATTCACTTGTTACCCTACTTCTTGAAATCCATTAAGAATATAGGGTTGAGTGAAGATTATGTTAACCATCCTATTCTTGATGGTGATCTCCTACTTTAGAAAAGGAATGATTAATTGGGTTATGATGACTTTGATTTGCTTAAGTGCTTAAGAAACCCAACTAGTGATTGTTCTTGTGAAAGTGATTTTAACTGTGATCCATTGTATGACACCACACCTTTGTGTGATAAACATTGGAATGAATTGATTGATCTTTATTTTAACTTGAGTTGTGATCCCTTTAATGATAATGGTGGTTCGTGTCTACTTGATGCCTTCCTATACTACCTCTTTGCTTATGATGATATCCATGCTAGTCTTGGATTTATTTTATGTAGGGGCAGGACATGTGTTGATTGGTCCACTAGTCGTGACTATGCTATATGGTTTTTGTGGACCTTTGTAGTTTCCTTGCCTCTTGATGGTAGCAATGACCATTTCCTTTGTTCTCTTGGTACTAAGATTCGCATGTTCAACACAAAGGACCCATGAATATATTTTAAATATGTATTGGAGTGCCACTAGTCTTGTTCATGGTGATTGTGTGTTTGGCAAACTTGTGAATAAAGCTGTGCTTATTCTTAGGAGAGAATTTTTAGGTCACAAACCTTTAGTCTTGAATGATAGCCTTCTCTTAAGGGTGATTGTTTGGGGTAATTATGAGCATGATTGTCTAGTAAAAATAATGGATAACCTCGGCTTAGATCCTTGTCTATTTCTTCCATTTGATCCCGGTATACTATTGGGGTGGGGAAGGGTTTGTCTTTGATTGCATTTTTCTTTATTTTCTATCAATCTTAGTCATGTTCTTTGTAATGCTTGTAGTAAGTGCTACATGATAATAACAAAGGATTATTGGCTATATTCCAAGAGTGTACCCCTTTGGTGTGTTTGTATAATTGTGGCACTAATGCTAACCTCTTATTATGAGGATTGTGTAATTGTTCTCCCTCTCTTTGGTTTTGCAATATGTTAATTTGAGGTCAAATTTCTTTCAAGATGGAGAGGATGATACAAGCATAAAGAGCACAGGGTTTACAACGTCTTGTAAAAGCTTCAAGCTTCGATTGTCAAAGAATCAAGTCTCGAATTTGCAAGCGCTTGAAGACCTTTTAAAACCATTACAAAGCCTTTTCCAAATTGAAGAGAGAAGGAGGGATTTCTACATCACATAGGCGCCTCAATTAAGGGCATTGTGGTCTTTTAAGACCTCCCTTTCACACTCCAAAAGAGCACCCTTCATTAAGGGCATTTTAGTTATTGTTATGTAATAGTATAAATAGACCTTTTAGCTTCCATTTTCATTAGTTTTGAAGAATTGATTGAGTGAAACTAAAATTGTATTTTCTTTCCTTAGTGTAGGGCTTGTAAAATCCATTGTAGTGTAGGTATTGGAAAAGACATTGAAACTAGGGTTAGCTTGAGTGTGGATTCGCTTGAGTTGACATTTTGTCAAGAAAGCTGGGTGGTTGAGGAGTTGATCCCTTTGTGTCCACCTAAGAGTGTGGTGTTATCCTCCATTGGTATTGTGTGTCTTGGTGTTTGATACACACCTTGGTGTTATTCATTGGTATAGGTGTATGTCTCACTATTTATCCTTTATGTTTATGCAATTTTATCTTCTCTTAGTTTGAATCTGTGTGTTCCCTTCTTCATCTACTCTTCTTTAGTTACTGATTTTTGGATTCTTAGTACTTTTTCACGTTTTTGTGCTAGTTCTAGGTTAGATCTTGTATCACTTTTTCCCTCCCACACTCTCTCATTGCATCTCCCTTCTCTATCGTTCTCTTTCTTTTTGTTGTGCTATATAAAAAAGAATATAAAATATAAGATATTTGTATATTATTTTTTGTGCAGTATAATTTATACCATTTATTTTATATTTGTAGTTGATTGCATCATTTATACTTCATATGTGTATTTTGATTTCATATTTGTATTTATATCATTTGTTTTTTATCAATGAAATCATGTATCTTTGGTTCTTGTATTTGTAGTTGACTGCATTATTTTATATTTGTATTTTGTATATCAATGAAATCAAATATTTTTATGCTTATATTTTGTATTTGTTGATACACTTGTATTTGTTGAAATAGATACATTTGATATATACAAAGGACAACCAAATAGAGAAGTAGCTATAGACTGTAATTTTTGAAAATAAAGCAAGCGCGACCACTATTTCTTATAATTGGAAAATGAGTCGCGATCTAAAAACCTAAACGCCGTCAAAATCTAAACTTAGTTGCAATGCCTCCATTCATTGCCGGTCAGGCCACTGATCAGCCCACTGGGTTGGCCAAGTTTTTTCTCTTACATCCCCAAAACCTTTTCCTTCTCTATATCATCCAAATTCGCCTAAAATTTCTCTTTAACCTATCGAACCTAAATTGTTGCCTAACAATGATTCTAAAGTACCACATGTTGCAAATATTGTAGAAAGCACAACCAAAACTAAATACATTGATTTAATGAAAAATGATAACATTAAGTTACAAGGTAATAAAGCATTTCAGTAGACGTAATCCCTATTAACCCTGTCTCTTTTGATAGAGTTCCTCATGTTACATTGACGGGGGAGGGAGTGGAGAAGATGAATATTTTTAAAACTTTACAATTAGTTGTTGGGAGATTTTCTTATGGATAGACTGAGTTGGATAATTAAAAAACACAAATTTCGAAACAATATGGTATAAAGGGAGACTGTAAAATTGGTCTAATGAGGAATAGACACATTTTCATGAGATTTAGCTAAATGGAGGACTTTGAGAACATAACGGCTAAAAATGTTTACTATATTATTTTCATGAATGAGTTGGCTTATTGGATACAACCACGAATTTATGACACTAAGCTCGAGAAATAAGAAGAACAACACAAGCGATGGCCTGAATTTCTTTTCCAAAACTATTATTGTCACGACCCGAACCGAGGCATAGTCGTGACGGGTATCTCAAGCCCACAATGAGCCAAAGACCACCCCCTTAGCCTAACATCCAGAAAACAATGAACGAATACAGAGAAATCCAACCAAACATAATAGTAAAAAGATTGATAAACCAATTGGAAAGTAAAAGCCAAAAACAAACATCTAACCCACACTTGTCCACAAAAGACTGTAACAACCAGAATACTGAATCGGTCGGGACATGCCTCTAACCATGACCAAAAGAATCGAAAATAATATACTAAGAAAATAATGAAACCAAATAAATAACCGGTCTTTCAAAAAATGTAGGCTCACATCTTCAAAGTAGACCAATCGACGAACCAGATCGCCTAACGTTGCACAAGAACAACAGAAAAACCCTAGGACCCTACATCATAAAATGATACAGCGTCAAGGGACGGTCAGAGGGATAAGCACTGGCATGTAACATAGGAAAAGTGATAAAATAATGTCATGTCCAAAATTAGTAAAAACCACATGCACACATTCATATATACATATATAGAATGTTGGGATAGGGTAAAGGATCATGAATGTGAGAGTTTAAAACCATTAACCTGGACTATGTAGATCTATCTGTCCTAAGGGCTCCCATGGGCTATATGGGTTCATCTCTTCCTGCTAAAAGGGCCCCAACGCGTGTTAGCTGCACGAATTGAGGAAATTCGAAGAAGGGCTAAAAACACCAAGGCTCTATCCATCCCAAGAAAATAATGTGTAAACCAAGCTCATGGCATATAGACCTTCACACCGACAAACGTGGTTTTCAATATTGGCCCCCCAGGACCTCCACCTTCACGGTGAGCTACACAACCCTCTTTAAGCCCAAATTAAAAAAATTAACACATAATTTTAACCATTATCCAGGTGTCATACATTAAGGCATTTACCATTTGGTATCATTATATCAATTATTTATGCAAGCTTATATAAATATGCCAATCTATTTCAATTCACCAATTAACTCCCAAGCTCCTTTTTAAATCCAAAACTATGGCTGCCAAGGGCCTTTCAAATATGTTTTTGTCCATTTATCCATTTATGCAATACAATGTTCCAAAAGTGAGTTAAACCATGCAAGTTTCATATTCAAAACCAAGTTATAAAGGTGGTTTGAGGTTAATGCTATTACCAAGCCAATAACTATTAATTTGGGAAAACCCATGTTCCCCATTCCATTTCCCATAACCATACACCCATTTAGTTCAAAGATCATAAATTAAAGCATGAATCATCAATTAAAAACATGGGAAAGTAGTCCAAGTAATTCCAAACAAAACCTCTCAACCCAATTTCAAACACAATAATGAAATCATATGAATATCAAACCAATTTATTCCATAATGAAAAATACAAATTTAGGGATGAGAGACATGCCTGAAATATGATAAGAAATTATTGATTGAACTCCTATATTGGACAATATTAATTTAATGCATCATGCAAGATTGAATTGATGACTAAAATGAATTTTAAAAAATTCTGAATTGAACATCTTTAACCTTTTTCCCATGTCAGAAAAGAGTTATTTTCTGAAGCAGATTGACCTAGAGCAACTTAATTTGATCATATACTATGAATTTTTTATATGTCCTCCGAATTTTCTAGAGCTATTTGAATTCAAATCTAACTTTGTATTTTAAATTGATACCCAACTGAAATTCTGATTTGTCAACTGCAACTGCTAAAATCCAAATTCATGCAATTATAATTGTGCATTATACATAAGTTGAACCACCTGCAATTTCACTATTTTTCCTTTCTAGCAAGCTAAAAAATGTAATTGTATATAAGTTTATTTCACAATTGAACGTATACATAGACGAAGCATATTATATTGATGTTCAGTAAATGCTCGTGCATAGCACAGACACGAGTCATCTAATAGAGAAAATAAATAAAGACTAAAGCAAGATAAGAATAACTTTTGAGGCCAACAACTTCAACAACCCGTTAATCAATTATATTGATTCAGACAAATAGGAAAATACTCACACTACCAAAAAAACAAAGAAAAGAAAATGTGATCACAAAAAAGTGACCACGGATGGTGATCGCAAAAAAACGACCACAAAGGGTTGTTTTCTTCATTTTTAATTTTTTTTAAAAAAATATTAAATAATTATTTCAAAATTATTTTTAATTTTTTATACTATATATATCAAGTATGAGTGTTTTTATTTCTTTTTTTTTTTCAAAATTGATCACTTGTGATTGATTTTTTATTTTAAAAAAAGAAAATCTTTCTAAAAATCAATCACTGGTGGTTGTTTTTTATTAAAAAAAAATAAAATATTATGAGAAATCGATCACTTACCATCGATTTTTGATTAAAAAATTAAAAAAATCTCAAAATTCGATCACTTGTGGTCGATTTTTATTAGAAAAATAATTTTAAGATATTATGAAACATCGATCATAAGTGATCGATTTTTGATTAAAAATTTAAAAAATATATTTTTAAAAATCGACCACAAAAAAATAAGTAAATAAGAAAATGTTTCTAAAAAATCGACCATTGGTAGTCAATTTTTTATTAAAAAAATTTAAAAAATATTTCTAAAAATCGACCACCAGTGATCGATTTTTTCTTAAAAAAATAATTAAATATATTATGAAAAATCGATCACTTGTGATTGGTATTTGATTAAAAAAATAAAAATATATATTTATAAAAGTCAATTACTTGTGGTAATATACTGTTGAAGTTAAATAATACTAATACTTTATTAGAGTATATATGAAATATATTATATTACGGTGCAATATACTCATATATATTTGATGTATATAGTATATATTTAGAACCTGATAGTTGATATAGTGTGTGTGTATATATATATATGTATGTATGTATATCTCGTGTATTGATGTACATAGTAGCAAAAAGCTAACTGAATCTAAGTATATTGAATAATACGTTGATATCACACGATCGAGGTATATAATATATTGTTGAAGTCATAATAATATAAGATAAATTAACTGATAATTCATTAGAATATGTATAAAATCCATTGTATTACGTGATAATATACTCGTGTATGTGATGTATATAGAACATATTTAGAAGCTGATAGTCGATGGAGTGTGTGTATTACTTCTAATGAGATAGAATCTCTTTGCAAGAAGCAGGCAATTGATTGTCAACATGCCTACTTCAGTTGTCTGCTTCAGCTGCTGGCTCCGTGATTTTATTATATCACCCCTAATTAATTATTATAAGTTATTTACATATTAAAAAATTAATAATATTTAATAAAAAAGGTAAAATAGACATTTATGACATGTCTGTTTCAACTGTTTCAATCGTAATGTTACTAATAAGAGAGAATCTTTTGATTACTTTACTATCTAATAAAAGGAAAACTGCAAGAAGCAGGCAACTGTCCGTTGACATGCTTGCTTCAGCTGCTTGCTCCCTCATTTTACTATATCACTCTTAATTAATTATTATAAGTTACTTACATATTAAAAAATTAATAATATTTAATAAAAAGGACAAAATATACATTTATGACATGTCTGTTTCAGCTGCTTCAATCATAATTTTACTAATAAAAGGGAATCTCTTGGCAAGAGAAGCAGGTAGTTGTCCGTCGACATGCCTGCTTCAGCTACTTGCTCCGTGATTTTACTATATCACTCCTATTTAATTATTATAAGTTATTTACATATTCAAAAATTAATAATATTTAATAAAAAAATAAAATAGACATTTATGATATGTCTTCTTCAGCTGCTTCAATCGTAATTTTTACTAAATATCGCTCCTAATTAATTATTATAAGTCGGCTAATTAAAAAATTAATAATATTTAATAAAAAAAATAGATATAAAATGATAAGATAACTCTTGATGTTTTATATGAGGCCCACTTAAATTATTTTTCACAAGTATTTTTTACAGTAATTTTGTTATATCACTTCTAATTAGTTGTTGTGAGTCATTTAAGACATGTCTATTTCGTTGCTTCAATCGTAATTTTACTATATCACTCTTAATTAATTATTATAGTCATCTAAACATATCTGCTTAAATTAAAATAGAAGAAAAAATATTATAAATCACAATAATTCAAAACTTAAATTATTTAGAAAATGTAATTAACTATCAATGCCACAAAATTTGAACAGGAAGAGTAATATTATTTGAAAATTACATAAAAAGTATTATAAATAACAATAGTTAACAGCTTAAAGTATCTAAAAAAATATATTAATCTTTTATAGATTTTTAAAAAATATTTAAAAATATTATGAATCACAATTATTAACAACTTAAAAAATTTTAAAGATATAAAATCTTTGATTGGCTTTCGAAATTATATCAATGTCACTTAAACTGAAATAAATGAAAAGTATTATAAATCATAATAATTAAAAACTTAGATTATTTTAAAAATATAATTGACTATCATAGCCACAAAAGTTTGAATTGGGATAGTAACGTATATTATTTGAAAACTACATAAAGAATATTATAAATTACAATAGTTAACAACTTAAAATATCTAAAAACATATTAAAAGTATGATTGATTATCTAAATTATATTTGTATCACGTAAATTGAGATAAAAAAATATATTGAGCTCATGTTATCTGAAAAACAGTAATATAGGCACATCAAATTTTATTTTTCACACTCTTTATTAATTTATACATTTGTACTATTTAATTTTGATCGTTAATTAAATTTTTGAAGTAAAATTATATATTTGAAAAATAAATCCTAATAATTGATAATTTTAAATATTTTAAGACTATATGCAAAAATTACTCTGAAAAATAAGTTTATTTAAATTTAAAAATTCAAAAGATATCACATTAATAGATATAATCAATTTAAGATAAATATTAGGCTTATGCTTTACACGGACTTATCGTAAATAGTATTTCTATCTATATATATTAGAAATAGAAAAAAATGGCATATTCGATATGTTTGCTTGTTGCCTATAAATCTCAAAATAGAGGTATTTTTGTCATTACATCCTTCAAGAGATGTGTACTTGTAGGGATTTTGAATTAAAAGAGAGAAATAAGTTTTTCAATTAAGTGAGGTCTTCAAGTTTTAAAATTTAGATAGAAGGGATAAATTTCTTTTCAATTTTTTTTTTAAATATTTTCACTCTAATAACTAAAATGATTGTGTCAACATTTATAGAAGTTGTCTCAACAACTATCAACGTTGTTCGACAACTTTGTAAAGTTGTTCGACAATTGTCAAAAGTTGTTGGATAATTGTTGAAATAATTAATGCAGTTATCTACCAGTTGTTTAAGCAATTTTATCTTTTTTAGCTTAATAATATTGTGGACCCATTTATCTTAACTTTTTTTTTTTTAATTAAAGACACTACGAGGTTGTTTCAACTCATTTTTCTCTGTACTTCTCTGGGTTATTCCACGCTTTTTCTCCTCCCAGTAAACACGTGTGCACCCTAATTTGGATGGTAGTCTCTTCAATCTGTATAGCCAAGAAAACAAATCAGTTTTCCTGCTCTTTCTTTTCATAGAAGTTTGCTTCTTTTATATGTGGTGTTAAGTGTACTGGTATGTTTTTGTTATTGAGTGTTATTTTATTTGATTGAAAAAAACCTCAATTTGATATTCCTGCATCTCATTGTTCTAGATTGGGTTTACAAGATTTGTAATCTTTACTTTCCAACTTTAAAAAACTGCTTGATGGGTGTTTGGGGTTTTTATATATTATTGATAATTTTTAGTGGAAGAACATTTAATTTAATTTTTCCCCTAGATTGAGTTGCAAAATTTTATAGAGTTTGCAATTCTATCTCTCGCTAATCACAATTCATACATCTTGTGTTTGTAGAAGAAGACTACTCTAAGTTATCTTCTTTGTGTAGAAGGTTGTTTTGTGTGGTGGTGTTGTAAAGGTACGTTTTTACCTATTAATCTTCTTCTAATGGAAAAAATTGCTTGGTGGCTATGGCTTTGGGGTTTTTTATTTTCCGTCACTGATGTCAGTATCTAGGTTTATTTTTGTGCAAATTATTGATCGACTTTTATAGAAGTTTTATGTTATTCATGTTTCATTGTCATGTGTTTGGGGATTAGGGATTGAACTACTTTGTATGTTTTTTGTGCTCAATGTCGTTTTCTTTGTTATTCAGTTTATAGCTGTTGTTTTCAATTAATGATTCAAACAATTATTAATTGTTCGCAAAAACTGTAGACTTTCTTCATCAAATGCTCCATAAATAGTACGTAGTATATAGCTTAGGCCTAGCTATACTAGAAGAGCTAGATTCGACATGTCTGTTGGTTGTGGTTAATACCGTTGAATTAGTTGCGATGTGTGAAAGCTAGAACTCAAAACAAAATTATGTTTCTCTTTAAATTTCTTCCCCTTCTGTTCTTGAATTTCCTTCGGTAGAGAGCACATGATGTTGGAGATCCAACACACACTTGCAATGTGACAATCTAAAATTACAAACATCCATATGATGGATAATACAGTAGCTAACTTTCTAGCTAATCTCACACTGAATAAAGGACAAAGAGGAACAGGAACAGGAACAGGAACATAAAGTTGACACAACAAACTTTGTTAGAATAGCAGTATATATTTGTTCCATTTCCTAAAATGAGAAAATTAGTATATGAAGCAAGTTGTCTCCTGCTACATGTGAGACAAGTGCAATTCAGCAAGAAAATGATCCTCTTCCATTTGAAAAAGAAAAAACAAAGGACTTAGGCTGCTGTCCACCCTACCTAACCGATGCAAGATTTGTACAATGGCACTATGTTAGAACTAAGTGAGGTCAAAAAGACAAATAAAACGTTGTAGAACACAATAAGACAGTAGGGTATCCGTTTGCCTGAAAAGTGTGAATTTTCGTTCTTTTGCTTTATGCCAAAAAATCAGAGACAACACATTCTATTCATCTGGTATAACATGCCCTTTGCTCTAGTCTTCTGTCACTTTAGGACCATCGTGAGTAAATTAAATTGTTTTGAATGTTTTTTTCAAGAATAAAATGATAAAGAAAAAGTTCTGATTGTCAAATAATTCAAGTTCCCTGCATTTGAAAATCAAGAATAGCTTATATGGCAAAGAATGTAGTCTACTAACATACAATGCCCAGAAACTCTAATACCTCTTCCAGAGAAATAAGTTGTCGTAATTCTTAAATTAGTGGTGCTTGAGCCTTTATAACCTATTTGCTTTTAAGAAGTATTATAATGGGCGATCAAATTTGGAGTTTGTTTAGCTTTCTAAACGATGAGTATGGTCTTGAAAGGGATGGTTAAACTGCTAGGTTGATTGTAAGTTTAAGGTACACGAGCTACTTCAATTTCGCGATTCACTTTCCTTTTGTGTTTAGTTTACTAAGACTTGATGTCAGCAGCTCATGCAGAATGCTATTAGTAAAGAAAGCTAGATGCCCTTCCTAATCTGAGTTAGTACATTATATGCATATTGCACATGAAATCAAGTAGGCATTTAGACATGTCATATGAGTTGGTTAAGGTTTGAAACAAAGAAAAAGGGTATTTCAAGTTACAGTTTAAAAAGTGTAAAAGTTGAAATTGTTTTGGGCATGAAAATATAGAAACTTTTATGAGTGAAAACTTAAAATTATGTGATAAATTCTGAAAATTTGTATTCTCAAAGTTCTATATTTCAAGTTTAAAGTTGAAATAATGAACCAATTTGACTAACAAACACTTAAATATCTCCTAATGTTATTTGAAAATTTTTAGCCAAAATCTATGACTAAATGGTTACAAGTTAACAACTGTGCCTAGGCTAATGGGTACAGGGCCTCCCTTATTCAGGGAGAGAGTAAAGCCTAGAAAAATGTACTTAATTCGCTGCTGAGTTCCAATTTAATTTCAGTCTTCCTTCACCATGCCTGCTCCGTGAAATCGATTCTCCAACCGATAAAATTTCAGTTTTGGGTATAAGTGCTTAGGTTTCCATTTTTGTTCTTGGAACCAAAGTAGTATTGCACCATGGAAAATGGAAATGTTGTGTGCAATTGTCCTGCTTTAACGGTTTAGCCTTCAGATGAAGTGCTAGTAATCCATCTCCAGTTAGTAAACTATGTAACCAGTAGAGTTATATAAAAGGATTATAATGCTAAAAAATTAACAGAAAGACTTTAGGTGTTGCTTGCTGTGCAAGATGAGATAGACAAGGGAATTACGTAAGAGTATTTTTTTCCACCTTTTATATGTTATATTAATCCATCATTTTAATACAAATAATGAGATAAAGTAATTCGAGGACTAACTAGAACCCATAACGAAACATGGAATAAAGTTAATCCCAAATTCTATCTCAGAATTATTACTCTAATCCAATATACCAAATGACCCGTTGTTTATGTGAACTATTTTATATCTATAGTCTATATCAGTGTCGGTAATAGTGAGGTTTATTTTTTCGAAAGACGAATAAGGCCAGTAGTCAGCCTTTTTAAAAATCAGAAGGGAAGAAAGATCCAATTGAAAAGGTTTTAAAGAAGAGATGAAAGAATTGTTACAAACAAAGCAAACTTGAAGGGCGCCCTCTCATACTTTCTCAACCGATGAATCGAGCTAGGATGTTCTTGTACTTTTCTGTGGTGGACTTTGAGATTCAAACCTATAAGTGATTATGGCTGATATAACAACTTATTACTGCAGTGTACGTAAAAAGACTGTGATAATACTTGTACTTCCTCTTTGGACTAATCAACCTGACTTCTATCGTGGCTTAGCAATGCAGTCTAGCCTGTATTTACGCCGTATTTTCATGCAACCAATGTTTTGCAGCCTTGACGTGGTAGGGTTCCTTTTTGCCTTGTTTGAATCTGGATTTGAGCTCCAATGTGCTTCCTGATAGTAACTGAATCTGGATCTGAGCTCCAATGTGCTTTCTGGAAAACTTTCCTTGGTTCAATGTAACTGATTATGCTCCAATCACAACCATGGTTGGGAAATTTATTTCAACTTCTGAAAACAAATACCCTGGTTTCTCGAGTGAGAGCAGGTATCCTGACTAATTAGACTAAAACGAAAAAAGAACGGCAATAATTACCGCATTGTAGGAGACTGTAATTATAATTCTTGTACTCATGGAATTGGGGATCAAGTCTAAGAGTGTAACCTCTTGACGCAACATTTTGCGATCGTGTACCATTTTACTCTAGTAAAGTTTGCGTACAATCTTTCCTTCCCATACTTCACTTATAAGACACTACTGGCTATGTATTGTTTTCATCAAACTTAAAAGATGTATTTATATTTCGCCTATGAAACAACGTTTCAAGTTGCTGCCACTAGTCCTCTTGCATGTATCGGTTAAGCCTTGTAGAAGTAGATTACATAGGTGGATCAAAAAATATATTAAGTTAAACTCTTTATTTGTCACCAAAATTAAGATGTCCATCTAATCCTACTTTTTTTTACTCTCTTTATTTGCTTATTCACATGCATTTGTGAAGATATTTGTACTTGTCCTCTTCCTCCATCGGAAAAAGATAGCGTTTATTTGTTTTCCCTTTAGCTATGGGCATTAGAAATATGAAATGATGACAACATATCTCATGTTGAGAGAAACGGTCTTTTTGAAATTCACCTACATCCGTTGCGTCATTCTCTAGTAATCATGCACCAAGATGATATTCGAAAAATTTAACTTTCAGAGTGACTTACATCTTAGTCTATCCTCTATTGAATTATGTCAACCCAACTAATGAAGACTCATGGAGAGTTAGAGATTATACGGAACTTGAACACACTTGGGAACAGTGGCTTGAGTCCAATACTTCCTGACTCCTTTATTTTCAGAGGCTTAACTATGTTGCATCTATTCGGAAACGGGCACTTGTATTTGATAACGGGTGTAGATGTCTTATACGGGTACATGCAGTTTTCTGCTTTTTTAGAATTAGAAGAACCTAACCTTAATTTTACATTGTCCATTTTATACAACAAGATGCAGTCTTATGTTTGCAGAGCTAAATCGGAGGATGTATCAAATGTCATCTTGTGTAAATAAATGTACAGAACCATTTGTAAAACTTGGCTCCCTGACATTTCATGTATATGTATGTGTATGTGTAGCACAGTCTTTCACGTTGGGCTTGTGCTACCACGAGCCACACACCCCTAGTATGTATGTATGTGTGTGTATGTATGTATGTATGTATATCTCGTGTATTGATGTAGTCAAAATCTATCTAAATATATCCAAGTGTATATCGAATACGTTGATATCATCATACGATCAAGGTAATCATATAATATTGAAGTTATAATAATGTAAGCTAAATGGTTAACCGATAATTCATCAGAGTATAGGTGAAATACGTTATATTATAGGGTAATATACTCGTGTATGTGATGTATATAGTACGTATTTAGAACCTGGTAGTCGATGGAGTGTGTGTGTCTTTATATATATATATGTATATATCGATGTATGTTGTAGTCAAAAGCTAACTGAATTTATCCAAGTATATGTAAATTGAATACGTTGATATCTTACAATCGAGGTAACTAATAATTATTGAAGTTATAATAATGCAAGCTAATATTAACCGGTAATCCAGTAAAGTATATGTATGTGTTGTATTATGAGATAATATAATACACACACACATATATATACATATATACATACATACATGATTGATGTATTGATAGTGATATATGAAATGCATTGATATTATTATATGATTGATGGAATATACTACTCATGTTAATGTAACATTGTATTAAACTATTTGGATGTTACTATAAATATTTTACAATTTATAATTTATTATTATCTTTTTAAATTTTGTAATAAACATCAACCACAAGTGATCACTTTTCGAATTATTATTGTTTATTTAAATAACCGACCACTTATGATTCATTTTTTCCCAAAATTTTTGTAATACCCGACCCAGCCTATTTTAATTAGTGTAAACAACATAAATCTCCTAGATAATGAAAATAATTACACAAAATTCCTTCTCGTTTTTTCTCTCCCTTTTTTTGCAAACATACTCATACATTCAGTCGCAGATTATACATTGGTCGAATGTATGATGTAACAGTTAATCCTATATTTAAGGTAAGAGAATCTTTAATTATTTTACAGTTCCTTAATTAAAGGCAGTAATTAACTAACATTAAGTCGTTTATTGATAGAACATGTAAGTGATATTTGAATTTTAAAAATTTTGTTATACATAATTTTTTTTTCCAGTGATTCACGATCTGAAAAGCCAAAAAACAATCACTTTCTTCTACACCCGTTCTTCAAAACTACTAAAATCTTCTTCTACATACGTTCTTCAATACTAGTAAAATCAATATGAATATCCCCGTATTATTGCGATATTCTGAAATTTGGGAGTCAGAAATTAGTTATACGTCATACAAAAGTGACGCAATAGTAATTTCGGTAAATACGGACGAGTCGGTCACAACCGCAGGACTTGCGGTTTCTTTCCAAAAGAATCATGAAGAATATAATATGGCTTTTTATGTGCGGATGCTTTGAATGGTTTTGGTTGTATAAACATTTTTTATTAGTTTTTTTTTTTAATGCTGGAGCAAGTAATATATATATTTTTTTATTGATTATAGATGTTAATTTCTTTAATCAATGATTTATATTAGTATAAAAATTTTAAGATTTTTCCTTATATCATAGTTCGCAACCATATAACTTGAAGTTAGAACATGATTATAAATGCACACTAACTATGTAACTTACCCTCTATAGGAGTAAGTAATTGTTGAAACGCACGGTGTATTAAACTGTTATACATTAATAGTTAATGTGTAGTAAATGTAGCATTATACGTTTTTAACATGTATGAGGTTAGAAATACAATAACAAAATTTAACTGAATTCAATTTAAAAAAAAAAAAATTTATATACAGTATCATTCTAGTATTTTACGAATGTATAATATGTTTTTATACAATCAAATCAATGTATAATAAATGTCTGCCTTTCCAGTAAACGTTTGAATGTATAATAAGTTGTTATACATTCAAAGCAATGTATAGTGAAACTGTGCCATTCTAGTAGACTTACGAATGTATAATATTTGATTATACATTCGTATCAATGTATGATATAGCATCATACATTATAAATGTGCATGATATTAATAATTTCTGATATTTTTTGACAAGTAATAAACGTTTTATATGTATGTTGTTATGTAATACATACTTTTAAAATGTATTAGTCTTTAGTTCAATGTAAGATTCACTTATAAGCAAAGGTACATAATAGGAAACATACTATGTGTTCAAAATATAATGTCAAATTAATTAGTAATATGTTGTTTTAATCATTAACAAAATAAGTGAAAGGGAAATTCAATAAGTACCATGAATCAGTTAGTAACATTGCAGTAGTGTCTCAGTGACTAGAAAACATATTCTCATAAGATGAAGGCATCTATAAATGTAAATTAACATCCAGAAAGTAATCTTTGAATTCGTTTAACATCAACTACAAAACTAAGATTTAGTTGATTCAATTTTGACTGTTATTAAACAATGCTACTCTAAAGTAACAATTGCACTTTTATCAATTTCTTGGAGCACACTATTCCTTGGCCGAGGAGGATCGTCATTATCACTCGTGTACCCTTCATTTGCCTTTTCTACTCCGTAATGCCACAGTAATGAAGCATAGCGTGCACGTTGAATGCATTTTCTACCCTTCACTTAATATTTCTGCATAAGCAGCCACAAAGACGCCACAGTCCCTGATTTAAAAAAAATAAAAATGAAGTAACTGTAAGTACATTAATTTAAACATAGTTATACATTATAAAAAAATTGTAATTTACTTACAAACTTTCAGATGCTTGTTGGGGTATGTTTTGAACATATTCAACATCAAATGTATTTTGATTGACATGTATGATGGTAGCTTATACATTTAAAAATGTAATATCGGATATATTTATACATCTCAAATGTAATATCGGATATACTTAAACTACAGACAGACATATATGATGGTAGCTTATACATTTTAAAAAAATCTTCTTTAATGTATAATGTCAACTTATACAATAATAAAACTTCATAACTGTTTTAATTTTTATAACTGGCAATGTATAACCTCTATAAATACAATTCAGAATACACACATTATACATTAATTAGACAAAAAATTAATGTATAATGTATTACTCCCTCCGTTTAAAAAAGAATGACCTACTTTCCTTTTTAGTCGGTTTATAAAAGAATGATCTCTTTCCTTTTTTAGCAATACTTTAATTTCAACTTTTCATACGGCATGTTTAGGACTACAAGATTAAAGGGCATTTTGGTACATTTGACATAACTTTAATTTAAGGTCACAAGATTCAAAAGTCTTTTTTAATTTCTTAAACTTTGTGTCAAATCAAAGTAGGTCATTCTTTTTTAAACGGAGAGAGTATTATACATTGATAATTGAAGGTACGAACATAATCAGTACCTTAGGAAGACATGGTCGATCGGAATCATCAAACTTCTTTTTACTTGCCGCTTTTGAACGAACCTTCTTTGTTCTAGAAGCGGCAACTTCCTTTAACTTCTTCATTTTAACGGGGTCATTTCGATGCTTCGACCGATTGATTCTCTGCGAAATTTGGATTCTTATAATCAAATTTACTAGGAACAAATCCGACGAAAATATCTTTTTCTTTTGAATCAAACTGAGAAATTTCTAAACTAAAACTTGGAGGATAATCCATTAGCAATTGACACTATATGGACTTAAAAGTATTGTTAAATCGAACTACAAAATAATAAAATCAATCGAAGATCCAACTTACACTATGTGAAAAAGAACGAAAAAACCAAAATGAACTTGAATATGATTGAACAATACGAAAATTTCAACATGCAACAAAATAAGAAACGAAAAACCCTTGAATTTGGTAAAGTTGAAAAAAAAAATTAATGAGGTAAATCAAAATAATCAATTAAAAGCTGGTACAGTTAGCAAATTATTAACCTCTAAGTGGACGTTACTTGTATAATGCCATGATTTGTGGGTTTCAAAAATGGAACAAATAACGGTAGGGTAATGGATGTATTATGGAGCAAAAGTCGGAAGATGTAGGCATGTTTTGTGGTGTATAATATTTAAGAGAGAGAAAAAATAAAAAAGGGAATTTGGGTAATTATTTTGAGGTTTGTGTAAATACTTTTTCAAATTGGTATTTAATGTAATACGATAACTTTAAGTTGTGTGTATATATGTAAATTTTAGTTTTAATTACCCTTTTTCCCGTTCTAATTACCTTGCAGCGCAAACAGCTCTCACGCTTACTCTCACACAACTCTCACCGACGGAAACACTTAATCGGACAGCTACTCTCAAACAGCAACACTCTTGGACCGGCCACTCTGGTTATTCTCCGGCGAGATCTCCTATAGCTGGGTCTGCTTAATTTGCCTCAAATCCCAAGTTGATTCGTTGAAGAAGGTGTCTACTGAAGGTTTCTGATTTGCCTTTTTTTTACAGTATATCTCATTTCTCCCTCTCTTTATATTTTAATTTATCCTACACTTTTGGCTCATCCCTTCCTTTTTTACTTGTCACATTTCCTTTTACGAGAATCTATTTGAAACTAATTTTTAAAGCTAAATTGAATTAGAATAGTTTAGTTTTATGTTTTGAGAAATGGAGTTGAATTGAGATAGATTTCTGTCGAATAAAGTTTCTTTTTTTTCCTTACTTTTAATTAACTAAACTGAATATCAATGCTTAATGGAAAGTCATAATGCCAATTTTATCGATGCAAATGAGAGTGTTTGGCGATAGTATTAAATCAGACTCTCAGATTAGATATATTGCACATATAGAATGTGTTTATCCATGGTGAACATCAGAAAAAAGTTTGGAACGCTTTGTCATCATACTTGATTGTCTCTTTACATTTAGGAATGCAACCGTGGCTTTGTAAATTTTTGATTGGGATTGGCATAGGTTCAGAACTTGTGTTTATAGCTCAGTTTTTTGTTATGGGGTGATTGTTGGGATGCTATTGATGGTATAACGCGTAAAAAGAACCTACGTGCCAATGGAAGGTCTGTACGTGGGATTGAACTTGTGTTGGAGCATTGCAATTTGCTAGTATCAAATAAACATAGATCTTTGCAGTTAATGTGTCATTTTCGGATTATCTCTGTAGATACTTGAAGAAAATTTATTAGATTTGCTTCATCTCCGAATGTGAACTTGTGTTTTGAAAATGGTTAAGATTAGTAACTTGAAATGTGAATTAGTGACTTGAAAATGGCTAAGGCTAGTGACTTGAAATGTGAATTAGTGACTTGAAAATGGCCAAGGATAGTAACTTGGAATGTGAATTAGTGACTTGAAAATGGTTAAGTGTAGTTACTTGGAATGTGAATTAGTGACTTGAAAATGGTTAAGTCTAGTTACTTGAAATGTTGAGTAGTGACTTGAAAATGTGAACTTGTGTTTTGAAAATGGTTAAGTGTAGTCACTTGAGAATGTGAACTCCTGTAGTGAAAATGGTTAAGGGTAGTTACTTGAAATGTGAATTAGTTACTTGAGAATGGTTAAGGGTAGTGACTTGAGATGTGAATTAGTTACTTAAAAATGGCTAAGGATAGTGACTTGATATGTGAATTAGTGGCTCGAAAATGGTTAAGCATAGTTACTTGAAATTAGTGACTAGAAAATGATTAAGTCTAGTTACTTGAAATGTGAATTAGTTACTTGAGAATGGTTAAGGGTAGTGACTTGAATTGTGAATTAGTCATTTGAAATTGGCCAAGGATAGTGACTCGAAGTGGTTAAGCATAGTTACTTGACATGTGAATTAGACATGTGAATTAATGACTAGAAAATGATTAAGTCTAGTTACTTGAAATGTGAATTAGTTACTTGAGAATGGCTAAGGATAGTAACTCGAAATGTGATTAGTGACTTGAAAATGGTTAAGGGTCATTACTTGATGTGTGAATTAGTGACTTGAAAATGGTTAAGGATAGTGACTTGAAATGTGAAGTAGTGTTTCGAATCATGGTGCTATTTGACTCGGAACTCTGGCGAGTTACCTACAAAGTTCAAAAAGCTCAAATTTTTGATGATTCCATTTTCTATGATTGATTTGCAGAAACTTTTGGGTAGGTATCCTACATCTTGAAACAAATTCTTTCGGGTTAAAGAATCTCTTTGTAGTTGCTGTGGAACAATTAGGAGATTCTCTAGAAGAAATATGGGCTTCTTTTTCTGGTGGCAACTTGCTTGGTCCTGCTTTTTTTTTTTTTTTTTTTAAATTGTAATTGTTGCTATTTCTGTTTGCTTGGGCCTGCTTTTTTTTCTTTTTAAATTGTAATTGTTGCTATTTCTATAAGACTGTACATGGGTTGTACTGAAACCATATTTACAAAAGCTCTAAATCTACTGTCCTATCCCTATAATGAGTCTAAGACATCAATGATAGAGACAATGTCATCCGAGTACATCTGCTTACACCAAAAACATAAAGTCAAAATGCAGTTTAGCTTTACTTCCTGCATACTATTCTTTACATTCTCAAAAACTCGAAGGTTCCTCTCCTTCCAGATTGTCCACCAGATAGTAGCGGGAACTATTCTCCAATTGTTTCTGTTCTTGGCGGCATATACTCCTGCTTCTTCCCAGCTGTTTAGAGTCTGTAATTTTCCCAGGCATAGTCCATGCTACATTTTTTAGATTGAGAAATATTCTCCACAGTTGACTAGTGGCCCTACAGTGTATAAAACGATGGACCACTGTTTCTCCAGTTTCCCCACATAAAAAACACCTAGAGCACAACTGGATTCCCCTCTTCATCAGGTTATCTTGAGTTAACACGGACTCCTTTGCCAATAACCAAACAAAGCAGGCTACTTTGTTTGGGAGTTTAGCTTTCCAAATATGTTTCCAGGGTCATCTGAGTAACTGCTGGTTTGTCTGGTTAAGTTTCCTGTGAGTTTCCCGCTTATGGGGTCAAATCAATACGTTCTAAGTAGAAAGATTAGAATATCAATCTCGCCGAGATCATCGATAGCATATCATACCAAATCCCATCAATCGAATCACTTTTTCGAGAAATACGAGACTTCTAAGTCATAAAAGTAAAGAGATCTTTTTAGAAATCGCTGCCTCAGATTTGATTCTGCCTCCTTTCTTGCTTAATGTGTATGCTTATAGGATTTACTGGTTTTATTAATCAAATTAATGAACAATTGAAACACTTAGATTATGCGTACTGTTGGAATGTGTAACTATTGGTTGAATGAATTGGTCTATTTCGTGAAGCTCAATCTCTCCTCTGGATGAACCATATATGATATATCCAAGAGAAACCAGGAATCAGAATAGAAGGAATGCCCCACCCATGAGTATATTCTTGACAAGTTATTCATCAGATGAATTAGATATCCTGTTGTTGATTTTATAATCCGTATATATTTTTTTCACTTTTTATTCTCTTTTCACTCAATTTTTGTAGATGGCAGATCTTGAAAGTAGAGTAACTGGGATGGATTTAGCTGAAAGTGAAGTGGCGAACGTACTTCTGCACCTACTACTTTGGTTTAAACAACTAGTCTAGATACAAAGAAAAGAGAAACCATACAATCTAGATCAAGTGCTTGGAAACATTTTGAAAGTACAAAGTGCTAGTGGAGTTGATAGAGCAAAGTGTAACTATTGTGGTCATGTTTATAAGGTGGATTCACGATTGAATGGAACAACATCATTGAATACCTATTTAAAGAAGTGTTAAAAGTTTAATTGCTAGATCATTATATTCATCATTTGTGTAAAAATTCTATTTTTCTCTACCTCCAAGAGGTAGTGGTAAGATCTGTGAACACTCTACCCTCACTAGACCCTACCTTGTGGGATTTATCGGTGTATGGTCAGCTTTGCATTGAATTATAGTTACAGTACCATTGACTACCAAAAAAGTTTGGGATCTCTTGCTCCAAAAAAAAAAGGTTGGGATCTTTAGTTGGAGCTGGCAAGGAATAATCAGAATGCACCTGACAAGGTTGCTTGACAATCTTATTTTCTGGTATTTGACAATTACTATGGATTATATGGATGCTCATGTTATCTGTTACTCAATCCATTTTATTTCCGTATTAATACAGGCGGATTGGATGATATTACCATTTTTTATCCAACTCATTTTCACTCTGCCCATATCTGATCCGACCCACCCATTTTCGGCACTAGTCTTAGCCAATATTGCGGAAGGTCCATATTTAAAAAATGGTCCAGCAAGTGGGCAATTCTCTTCTTGAAAGACCAGAGCCCTAAACTTCCAATTAAGCATCCAATCCTTTTCCATCCGCACCATGTCACTCCCCTGATACAAAAAGCAAAACTCAGCGCACAAAAGATTTGGCTAAGGTTTCTGATCTAAGGCTTGATTTCAAAAATCAATTTTGTTGTCGTCAAGTACTTGCATCTGCTTGTCCATGTTTTTACTTTTTTATCCCTATTTTGTGATGAAGTAGCTGGCCTTTGTTATGCATGAACTAGTTAGAATATTTAGTTTTGGTGGTTCATTACAGAAAACTTTTTTTTTTTGCTTGAAGTGCTGCGTTTGGCATATTCTTTTAGGTTTTGAGTATCTTAATACCACAAATTAGTTTGTTTTGATGCTCTCTTTCATATTGACCTTCCAATCAAGTTTGCACGGTCTGTTCAGCTCCAACTTTTTATAATTTCAGGAATTCTTACAAAAAATAAGCAATTTGTTTTCTTAATGTTTGGTTGTCAGTTATGTTGAGCTGTTTTGTTTCTGATTTTGGTTTTGGAGTAGTTGGAAATGATTAAAAAAAGGGGATTTCTTTTTTTTTTGGGGGGGGGGGGGGGGGGGGTTGTAAAGTTGATCGGCAATCCTTCTGTTTATCAAATTGTGGGAGTTTAAGCTAAAGAAAGAGATTCACTGATTTCCTGTCTTGTTTTCATTGGGAATATTGTTTAACTGTTATCTGATTCACTTGATAGTAGTATTCTTGTTGAGTCCGTACTACAGTTCCCTTTGCTTGTCATTCTATCTGGTCAATTCATATATGATTTTTTTAAATGGACTGTGTTCGGTAGCTTAAGTATGGCAACTGTTGAGGCAGCTCTGGCTTCCTTAGGACTTTGTTATGCACCCGATGATTCTACTTTACTGTAATCTCGGAAGGACTTAATTGATGGTAGTACCAGGTTAATGTTACTACTAGAATCTAATGTTACTCGGTGTGAGAATCATTTGGGCTGTGTCCAAGACTCCAAGTTAATCTATGACTTTTTAATAGGCCTATCTGACCTTAGAGATTGTCCAAGTTGATGCTCCTCTTCAGCTGCCCCTTTTAATCCGACAACCTCCTACTTATGATACCCAGTCGTTATTGCTTCTCTCTTCCGATAAAGCAACAGTATGTTTCTTCTATTTGTTTTCTCCTCTCCTCTCCTTCCTTCTCTTCTGCTATCAAGAACAACAGATAATTTGATTATCTGTTAGAACTTGCCTAATTACCAAAACCAGAATCTAATGAATCTTCTTACTCCAGTGTTTTGTCTTTGTATGTGCGAGGTTACTTAGAGTTGGTTCTCAGAAATGCGCTCGTTGTTCCTCTCTTTCACCTTCACTATAATGTGTGTTAAAAACTTATTCATTCTGGCATTCGTTGGATTTGTTTTGGTTCATTTGAATCAGCTGGTTCTGCCTATGCGAGTTTCACGATGTATAGCCGGTCCAAAACTCGGATGTTACAAAGAGGGTTATGTTATTGTCTTAACTGTGGTGAACCTTCTAATTGTGGTAGAGAATTCATATAGCTGGCTTGAATTAGTTTAGGATTGAAGTTTAGTTGATTGTTTGACTAATACTGTTGAAAGGGGCCCTTTTCGTAAGATTTAGGCTTGTGGATCTCAAAATCTAGCTGATAAATCCACCCACATGGAAATCTCTGTACCTATCTTTAGGAGGTAGACTGACCCTCATTAACTCTGTACTAGATGCTTTACCTACATATATGATGTCTGTTTCCCCTTTACCCAAGGGAGTAGAAAAAAAGATTGATAGATTGAGAAGAGATTTTCTCTGGCAAGGTAATAGGGAGAATAGAAGCATTAATCTAGTTAAATGGGATGCTATCACTTTAAGCAAGAAAAATGGTGGATTGGGTATAAAAAAATTGACATTACACAACAGAAGTCTCTGCCAAAAATGGCAATGGAGGTTCAACAATGAGGACGGGGCACTGTAGAGAATTCTCATTTCCCACAATATGGAATGTTGGATCAGTGGAGTACACATGAAGTCAACAGACCGTATGCTAGTAGTCTTTGGAGAACTATCAGAAACCAGTGGCAGAATTTTTGGGCTAATGTGGAGATCATTGTGGGCAACAAAGTTGTGCCGGCTCTTCATTTTCGATGCCGCACCTATGTCGGATTCTCCAAAGTACACTAGTTTTAGAGAATCCGACATGCACCCGTTGACAATTTTGAAGAGTCCGAACAACATAAGTGGGCAATGGTATGAAGACAAATTTCTGGGCTGACCATTGGATTGGGCAGAACACTTTGAAGTTTACTTTTCCAGTCCTCAATGCAATTAGTCTACAACAACATGACATGATCAATCAATTATGGTGTCTACAAGGTTGGGATCTAAATTTTAGAAGAGCTCTAAATGACTGGGAAAATGAGAGTTTTATCACAATGTTGCAGTTACTTGGATCTTTTGGTGGGTACATCTGATTTCCCCGACAGACTTACATGGAAAATGAATAACAAAGGATGTTTTCAGTAAAGTCTGTTTACTGGAACCTGAATCAAAGAGGACCTGTTAAGGAGAATTGGCCTTGGAAACAAGTTTGGAAAGTAAAAATTTCAATGATGGTGTCTTGTTTTGTCTGGCTGGTGATTAGGAAAGCATGCCTAACTCAAGTCAAGCTACAAAGATGATGTCTTCAGAATTGTTCAAGATGTCTTTTATGTGATCAGGAGGTTGAGAGCAGTGAACACCTTTTTATACACTGCAAGACAACTATAAATCTGTGGCACATGTTCTTTTGCATTTTGGGTATAAATTGGGTAATACTTAGCTTTACTCTGCCGCTTCTGAGCAGTTGGTGGAGTGTAGGGTACAGGGGAGGATGATTGGTGGAAAATCACCCCTGCTTGCATCTGGTGGTGTGTGTGGAGAGAAAGAAATTCCAGATATTTTGAAGGAACTAGCAATTCTGTTCAGAAAATTAGGATGAATTGTCTTAATCTGTTTTCTTTTTTGGTGTAAACAGAATTTATGGGGTAAGTGGGTGATTTAGTTGACTTAATTGGCAATGTTTAAGATGTAGGTTTTTGGACGTTTTTCTTTTTTGGTACCTTTTTGCTGTTCTTGTAAAGATCTCAACCTAACACCTTTATTGGGATGTTTAAGTCCTTGTTTAATAGAAATACAATTGTTACTTCCTCAAAAATAAATCCACCCATGGTGTTTGATGAAATGGATGATAATCATATTTTTTATGATTTAGTTGACTTAATTGGCAATGTTTAAGATATAGGTTTTTGGATGTTTTTCTTTTTTGGTACCTTTTTGCTGTTCTTGTAAAGATCTCAACCTAACACCTTTATTGGGGTGTTTAAGTCCTTGTTTAATAGAAATACAATTGTTACTTCCTCAAAAATAAATCCACCCATGGTGTTTGATGAAATGGATGATAATCATATTTTTTAACCTTAAACTCATCCTTCTGTAATAATAACAGAAATATGACCTACATCATAGTAATTTCCGTTGTGGGATTTTGTTGTTCTTAGTTTGTCTTCTTAGTATCTTTTTTTTTCCTTTTCACATATATAAAATAGTGTGTGCAAATTTATTAATACAATTTAGATTACAATCCCAAGTATTTCTGTTATGCAGGTTTTGAATTCATTAAATTGAATCAATCTTGAAAATCAAATCCCTCATCCAAACAAGGCCTCTATCTCTATTTTTCCGTAGGAACCGTTTGAGTTGAGTCGCATAATGCCATCTCTCCAAACGGCATTGCCTCCTGAACTAGCCAACAATGCCATCCGAGTTAGTATCATTTAATGATTAGCAATTTGAATATATTCAGCCTGTAGAATTGCTTTCGAAGTGAGTTAAGCATGCATTTACTTGTTTTGCTGTTGTCTCTTAGCTTTATCGAGAGTGTCTCCGACGAGCAAAATACATTGGCAGTAAGGTATGTTTTTTTCTTTATGCTGCTCTGAAGTTATATCAGTTGTGTTGGTTATTGTCGAATATTTTTCAGTCTTCTTTTGCCCACGATTCCCCTTGGTTTGGTTGTCCTTTCATGTGGTTCGTAATGTTCAAATGCATGGTTTGGTTGGTTGATTTTGTGATCTAAAGATTAGCTCCTAGTTGTCTTCCACGGATAGCTGCTCAGTTTTACTCACTTTTACTTACATCGGCAATAAAGATTTACAGGGTTAAATGGCCTAATGCGAGCTTCCCGAAGATTTGAAGTTTTTATCTCCCTTGTAAATACATTCCATAAATTTTGAGAAGTGACTTAACATTTTCCCACCCCCAATCCCACATCTTCCCCCAAAAAGAAAAGAATGTAATTCGTCATATATTTCTGTTTTACCTGTTATAGAGCTGCTTCCCTGAACATTAGACGTTTTTAACTGGACACTAGACATGAGGAAAACTTGTTATGTAAAAATTTGTAGAATTAATTGAAGCACTGGGGAAGGAGTTCGGATTTTATTTTCTTCTATTGCATGGAACTGTCATTTTGTTACGATGATTCATTAGCTGAATCTGGAGTTTCGAGTCCTTTTTCATTTCAGATTAAATTTGACTTGTTTGAACTGAGGTGTTCCAACAACAAAGATGTATAACGATCAAAATAATAAGTTCAATCTTCTTATTGTGTTTGAGAAGTAGCTACTTATGTAGTTGCCTGTCCTTAATTTGCAGCAACACAACACGGCGCTTCTTGTTGATATGGTGAGACAGCAGTTCCGAAAGCATATGCATGAGACTGATCCAGATAAAATTCAGAAATTGAAGGATGAGTAAGTCTTCTGTCTTGTTTTTGCTTCTCTCTCTCTCTGTCTCTCTAATAAAATGAATGTCTTCCAAACTGGTGGGAATTTTCTGACGATTATAACGTGGAGCCGGTTCATATCATGAGCCACCTTACCCATTGTCTTCCTTTGGTATTACAGTGCCGCGAGGGGCCTCATAAATCACATGCTGCATGAATCTGAAAAGATGACTGGCCGGAAATTCAGTCAGGGTTCTTGAAATTCTGTTGGCAAACTGCTGCAAGGAATATCAAGATTACCAGTTCCAAGCTACTTCCTATGGTTTGTGATATCAGAATTAGCTTTGATGTTTTATTGGCATATTAATGCAGAGACAAGAAAGCCATGCTCTAAATTTTTCCGTTTAGTTGAGTTTCTGATGAGCTCGCTAATAAGGCTCAACTTCTCCACCCCCACCTTTGAGGGTCAGCGTTGCTACTCTTTTTTTGGCCAGAAGTTTCTAGAGTGTTTTTCCCTACCTTTTTGAGTTAAAAAGGATTTATCAGTAAATATATGTAGTGTCTTAATTGATAAAGTACGTAAATGATGAGTATAGTTGCATTAGTTTTCTTCGTAAATCAGTTAAATCTCCTGAAAACCATGAAGTGACAACTTTCAAATGGTGAAAGTCGTGTATCAAGAAGTCTCCTAAGCATTTTCCCATAAGATGCTAATGTGTTGGTCCTGAGAAAACTAAATAGATGGAGAACCCGAACGAGGGTGGCATCTATTTGGCGTTTTCCTGGAAACGCTTTATCTTCGAGTTTGGAGCTTAAAGGGCAATCATTTTCAACAAAATTCCAAGGGGGAACTAAAGACACCAAAGGGCAAAAGGATGGGATTTCTTGGTGCATCCTTTAATGGATGTCTCAAAATGGGTGACTAGGGATACTATCAATGTACGGGTAGGCTCTTTAGGATAAAGTGGGTTTCCATGTTCACAAAGAAGTCCTAAGATCATTTCACCAACCATGCGTAATTAAATTAGCTTCGAGAGACTAACGGGGCAAGTTTTAGATGACACAAGTATTTCTTTTTTTTATATTAAAAAAAATATTTTATGTAGTAAGCTGTGTAACGTCGCACCATTTCAGTCAAAAAAGTTTTGATCTAAGTCGTGGGAGCTCACACGGCTTTCCCTTTTCTATTTCCAGTTTTCGTTGTCATGTCAAGCTATTTTAAAATACATCAAACACAAAGAAGAAAAAGGATGGCGGAGTCCACAGAAGATTCAAAGCTCCAAATGGTGATGTTCCCGTTGTTTTTGGCCACTTAATACCATTCATGTGTCTGTCGAATACATGTGTCTGTCGAATGAACTTGCAAAAAGAGGTCACAAAATCTCATTCTTGTTACCCAAAAATGCAGAAATTCGATTTCAAATCTTTAACCTTTTATCCTAATCTCATCACATTCCGCAAACTCTCAATCCTCATGTACATGGTCTTCTTTATGGAGCAGAAACTATAGATGATGTGCCTAGATCTTTGGAGAGTATTAGCAACAACAATGGATGAATTATATGATAAAATCCAATATTTTCTTGAAAATCTAAAACCCCATTTCGTTGTCTTTTATTTTGCTTAGTGGATTCCTGATTTAGCACTACAGATTGGGGTGTCAAGGCTCTTTTTTTACACTGTTTTTGCCCTGCTGTGGCAATTGTAGCATGTATTCTATCACCGGATAAGACTACTTATGACATCAACTGAAGTTGACCTAGTAAAGCCACTACCTGGTCACCTGAGAACTAGTCTGGTGTATTCCCACGGCTTAAATCAAAATTTTTTGACTCAATCGAGAGAATTTACAGAGACTTTGCAAACGCCATCCGTTAACGAAAGCACCAAGTCGTGGGAAATTCCACACTTTTGCCCCTTTGGTATAATCCTCAAAATATTTGCCTTTTTAGAATTTTTGTTGAAAAGACTTGCCTTTACTTCAGCCTCGTCTAAAGCTTTAAATGAAATGTATTTTACTAAATTAATCTTTTTAATAATTCTTTAAAATTCTAAATTTGACTGTGCTACTTTCTTCGTCCTATTTTAGTTGGTGTTCTTGCTAAAAATAAATGTCTCATATTAGTTGATCGCTCACTAGATCAGGGTACGATTAATTTTTTTTTTCTATTTTAAACCTACAATTAATAATATACATTAATGTAACAATTTCAATTTCAATGTCCATTCTTATTTTCAATGAATATCATTAATTTTCAGTAAAGGGTAAAAATAGACAAATTCATCATTTAATTTATGATTTCTTAATCTCATGTAATAGATGTGTCCAACTAAAATAAGATAGAGGGAGTACCTTATTTGTTATTCAACGATAGTATAAGAAAAAAAAAAAAATTCTCTTGATTTATTAAAATGAATATTTTTTTTTGATATAGGAACCAAAAAGAAATTAAACTCAGTACTCATTATTTAACTTGTGATACTAGGGAAAGCTTGTTTGTTAGTATTAGTTATACTCCCTAATTTCCAAAATCAGTCTTTTTTGCATTTTTTTTCTTTTTTCGTATATTGAGAAAAATAATAAATATAAAATATTATTTACTATTTTTTGCGTACATTAAGAAAAACAAAAAAAAATAGAAGATATCATTCACTAAGTAATTACTAATTACCTCTATTGTATGCCTTGTGTGGGATGTGTGGATCGGCATTAAATTATCTAAAAATTACATAAATACACAACTTATGTTTTCAATATTACAAAAAATTTCAACTAAACATATTACAAAAATCTCAACATATACACAGAATGTTATGTATATGTCTACTATGTTATGTATGTTAATAGGGAGAGAGAGTAAAATAATTTAAAAAGTGAAAGAGAGTGTAATTACTTCCAAAAGGGTTGGTCTTTATGTTATTTATACTTAAATTATTAGTTGGGAAGTGCTAAATGATCATAATTTTTTAGCTCAAATTTGGCCACAATTGTGAAAAGATTTTCATAGCCTCGTTTTAGATTTTATCATATTTTCTCAAATAAATTCCCTCCAAATTTTCTTAATAAATGTAGTAACTTTTTCCTATTCCCTGAACTTATTGAACAACAAAAATTGATTTATACAAGAATAATTAATGAATTTAAGGTACATTTATTATTTATTAAAAGTATATAAATAAATATGTATTTGTAACTAATTTTAAAAATAATTAATACATATTATTCAATAAATTTTCACGTAACTTAATTAAATATAATTCAAAAGACAAGGAAATATGAGTCTATAATCTCATTCAACAGTGTAATTCTATTTTAATTCAAAAATTAAAATAGTAATGCAGTTAATTAGATTTACTAAATGAATAAAAAAATAAGGAAATAAAAATAAGAGCAATTACATAAAATTACAAGAAGTAAATATTGAGACATAAAGAGAAAGGAAATGGACGATATCAAGTTAATTAAAAAGTAAATTTCATCTGAATTTTACTAAATCATATCGAAAATATAACAGAGGTCCAAAATAAATTAATTACACTAGTATAACCGCACATGTCTTGCACATGTAATATTTATTAATTTAAAATTAAATAGTTTTATCTATTACGGGATTTTTAATAAAGTGTAAAAAATTCAAATCATTTTTCAAAGATCCTTCATACGTTAATGTAATAAAGTAAATATAAACATATATTTTAGTATAGGCACATAGATATTTTAGTATATTACCTCTTCCCTTGTTGTCAAAGGGTAAAAGAAACCATCAATTTGAACCATATTTGTGGTACAATTATTTTTCTATATTTAAATTTTTTCCTTATTTTTAAAGTCAAATCTTTACAAAATCATTGATTATATTCTTATTGCATACATAAAACTTTTAAAAATTTGATACTTCTTAACTTTTTCTTATTCTGACGCTCTTATATTTATTTCTAGATTTTTCAAATCTTCTGAAAATCAAATTTAGATGATTTAGAATTATTAAACTAATATTGATTGTCATTAATTCTAATGACTTCTAAATAAGAAAATGTTTTTATCATAAATATATTTAATTAGTTTTTAACTCTTAAAATATTAGAAAAAATAGTGAAAAGATGATTTGTCTAAAGCAAAGACTTTTAATGAAGGACAAAAAATTCAAACAATATTTGTAAGACACTTCACACTTTTAATATATTATTATAGATTCGGGATGATATTAGAAACATCTCTAATATTTTACTTCTTAACACAACTTGTTGGGGGTATACAATATTATACTTGCTTTCCTTAGTTTGGTCTTTTTTATAATAAGTTTAATTTAATATTATTAATATTGAAGAAAATGTATTTGATTATTTTCTGCACCAATATATGTAGTTAAATAGTAAATTTTATAAACGCCTTTTAAACAAATAAATAAAATAATTTTTGTGTACTAAATTTTAAAGATGGAACACTTTTATATCATAAATATAATATATTTTAAAGTTAAATGATGTTTATGTTTCAAAAAAATTGAAATCAATTTTTTATGTGAAAGAATCAATGTTAGGTAATAACAAATAAATTTTACCTATCTTTGATTTCAGTTATTCAATTTTTCAATTCTTTTAATTTTCACCTACAACATGCTTAGTGTAGTTCCACAATTGTTCATACCTTAATTATTTTTTAAAAAATTATAAAAATAAAAATGAGAATTAATTACTCATCAAAAATATTGGTTCAATTTCATAATAATTTTTAAAAAAGAAGACATAAGAGGAGTAAAAACGGTATAGAAAAATTACACACATTAATCATTAACTGCTTGAATGTGGAATCTACTCTTATTCTTTATCAGTAAAAGGATACTCTCGCATAAGTATAAATTGACATGTCTCTCATAATAAAATTACAGCAACAATACTTTAGGTACAATAGATTACCCTAAGCAAAATAATGTAACTAAATAAATTTTTTTGTTTCAAGTTCTAAATAATTTTGCTTCAAGTTCCATAACTATTTGTTATGGTGAAATGATTTTTGATAAAATTTTGCGGCTAATAATTACTTTTTATCATGAGTAGAAATTTTTGTTGTAGCAACACTAAAAACTAAAAAAAGTCATATTTAAGAGTGAGATATTTTGTCTATATAGTGATTGGACAATCTTTATTATAAAATCAAACACCATCGATCTAAGATAATTAAATGTGTTAATCATTTGATTTGGCTCAATCTTACCGAATTTTACTAGTACATTTGAAATATATTTCTTGTAAAATAAATATTTTGTTATAGTTACAGTCTACAACATAATAAATTTCATAGCAATGAGTATAAATCCTGAATCATAGACCATGAAAAAATGGTAAATAAATTTTAGCCACATTTATTTCTACGAATGCTATGAAAATAAAAAATTATTGTTAAATTATTTATTAAAATAAATTTTTACATTTAGCTACGACGTATTTTGTTAGTATATCTATCTATAAAAAATGTAAAGTAACAAATTTTTAAGCATGTCAAAGTATTTTATTATTAAAACTCTACATTCATACACTAATTTTCATAATCATTAAAAGTAGTCGTAAAATCGAACTAGCGTGATAAAACTTCAATCGGACAAAAATCTCATATTCTCTTATATAATAAGAGGGAATAAGCAGCTGAAGTAGGCATGAGGTCGACATGCCTCCTTCAGCTGCTTCAACTGTGATTTTACTGTATCACCCCTAATTAACTATTATAAGTCATTTATGTTTTAAAAAATTAATAATATTTAATAAGAAAATTAAAATCAACATTTATGACATGTCTGCTTTAACCGTAATTTTACTATATCATCCCTAATTAATTATTAGACCCCTAATTAAATATTATAAGTCATTTACGTATTACAAAATTAACAATGTTTGATTAGAAAAATTAAAATAATATTTAATAAAAAATAAAATAGACATTTATTACATGTCTACTTCTGCTGCTTCAACCGTAATTTTACTATATCACCCCTAATTAATTATTATATTCCTAATTAAATACCATAAGTCATTTACATATTTAACAATATTTAATTAGAAAAAGTAAAAAAAAGATTTATGACATGTCTGCTTCAGCTGCTTCAACCGTAATTTTACCGTATCACCCTTAATTAATTATTATAAGTCATCTAAGTATTAAAAAATTAATATAAAATAAAAATTAACTCTTCATGTTTTAAATTAACTTGACGACTTATATGAGACCCTCTTAAATTTTTTCACGGGTATTTTGAAAGTAATTCTCCTATATAATAAGTGACAATGAAGCAACTGAAGTAGGCTGCTCATGGTCAACATGCCTGCTTCAGCTGCTTTAATCGTAATTTTATTATATCACCCTAATTAATTATTATAAGTTATTTATGTATTAAAAATAATAATATTTAATAAATAAAATAAAATAGAAATTAATGACATGACTGTCTCAGCTGCTTCAGTCGTGATTTTACTATATTACCCATAATTAATTATTATAAGTCATCTAAGTATTAAAAAATTAATAATATTTAATAAAAAATAAAATAAATATAAAATGATAAATTAACTCTTGATCTTTTAAATTAACTTGGTGTCTGGGCCCACTTAAATTTATTTCACAGGTATTTTTTATAATAATTTTGCTATGTCACTTCTAATTAGTAGAATAGAAGAAAAATTATTAAAAATCACTATAATTTAAAATTTTAATTATTTAAAAAATATAATTGACTATGAATGCCACAAAAGTTTGAACAAGGAGAGTAACATATATTATTTAAAAATTACATAAAAAAGTATTAAAAATTACAATAGTTAACGACTTACAATATCTAAAAATATGATTAATTATCTAAATTTTATATATGTTACATAAATTGAGGCCAAAAAATAATTTATATTAGGCCCATGCTAGCACGGACCCTCGGTATCTAGTGTACACATATAAGTGAATTTTCTTAACACAAAGTTAAGAAGCTTGGCGGAAATGATTGACTTGTATCAAATATATAACTTCAATCGACTCTAGATCTGCCATTTGCGGAAAATAATCTCATATATATATATATTTACACTTTGATTGATAAAAAAAAGAATGTTTACAAGGATCTCATTACTTATTTTACAAATTATAAATTAATATCTAATAAATAAATTTGTATTGGTTGATTTTTGTTTTCTTAATTACACACCACTATATTTGACAATTATTTAATTATGTAACTGTTAACTAAAAAATTAAATAATTAAAAATAGAATACATAAATTGTCCATTCCCATGTATTGAAATAGTTTTTAATGTATTGGGAAATGATAATAAATAAAATAGTCTTAGAAATTCAAATTTAGGAAGAAAGGGGCAAAAATATCTAAAAACTAACTAATCTATAGTGTGATCATGTCTTTTTACTATTATGGCCAAAAGAATTTTTCGTTATTAATCTATATCTATTTATATTTATCTATCTATAGCTATATTTATATCTATATCTTTATCTATCTATATCTATATCTATTCTATAGTGTAAAGGTCTTAGAAATATTGTTTGAGCTTTTTATCTTTTATTAAAAACTCTACTTTAGGCAAAATCATCTTTTTGCTATTTTTTGTCCAATTATTATTTAATTTATTACTTTAATGTAATTTAATTTTCTGTTCAATATTTAATTTTGTTAGGTCAATGTAATTTAATTTTTCTTTCATCTATTAATTGCAGAATCCTAATTTTACACGTAGAAGTCATTAATTATGAAATTTGTTTAGGTGTAAAATTTTGTGATATTTTTAGTAGGCTAAAGCAAATTATTTTTCTTCTCTGTTTGTTTTTTCAATATATGTGTGTTGGCAAAGAATTTAGGATTTGTTAAGATTAATTGATTTGTTTTCCTTCCCTATTTCATTATGTACGCGCAATATATTTTGTAATTTTGTTCATGTATTTGTTTCAGCTCTAATTTTTAGGCACAAGGTTTAGGGTTTGCTAAGATTAGTTAATTTGTTTTTTTTTAATATAAATATTGTTTAGATTTATTGAAAATTATTTATTTTCTAGTGATGTGATTTTGATTTATGTTGCAGTATGGACGTATTTCATCAACTCTATCTTCTGAAGAAAATTAATAAAGCATCATATTTAAGCTTTGATATTAAACCTCAAATAAGCATATTTTTTCATCCTCGTACTTGTGAAGATAGGTTGTACTACTAAAAGATTATGGAGATGAATGTAGAGGATTGCAAATTTCACATTCATATGAATAGGTATGCAATTCCCATTTTTCCTAGCAAGAGATGTAACTGAATGAATATTCATTTTTTATTTTTTTGGCTACATTGAAATAGGTTCACCAAAAATATTACTAATATTTAGGATAAGTTGAAATAATAATTGAAAAGAAAAGAGAAGATATTGGCTTGACAACAATTACAATTCCTATTCTATAGTCAACAAGAGGTTATTTTATATTGACTGTTTTTTTTAATCCTCTTTCTAATCCCATGTCCTTTTCTATGATTTTCCAATTTTTTAAAACTATTGATGATTGTGTGTCGGATTTTTCAAGATTAATATATTTTTGAAGAATTCAAATGGATATGACATTAATTTTGGATGGGTGAATAGGATAGTTCTTTTTACAAGATATTTTTATCTTTATACATAAGAAATCTAAAAGAAGGCCTAATGTTCTTAAAGGAAAGATAAAAATGACACCTAAAATTAAAATAATATTACGAAAATAGCACTCACAATTAAATACCCGACAAATAGACACTCCCAGTATAAGTCGTGTACCATTTCATCATCTTCTTCTTTCCCCTTTTCTCCCATTCTCTCTACCACAAAATTCTTCCAAATTCTCACCGCGACTTCAAAATTCACTTATCGAATGCTCATTTTTGTTGTACGGTGCCCAACAAATTGGTGCAAAAAAGATTTTTTTTTACTGTGATTTTGAAAATTTACGTCTTTTTGAGTCTTTCTAGAAAGAATTGCATACAAAGAACTTCACCACCAAACTTCTTTTAGATGACTGACATCGAGCATGTCGTTTCTCTTTCTTTCTTTCTTTCTTTCTTTCTTTCTTTCTTTCTTTCTTTCTTTCTTTCTTTCCTTTTCATTCAAAATTTTCTTTCCGTTCAAACTCTTAAACCTCCATTCCTTTACCTTTTTTGATACTCCAATTTACCTTTCTCATTCCACAAATTTTGTATAAAATATTCAAAAATCTGCATTCAATTAGCTTCGCATAATTTTTTTCGTTGTAAATTTGCTCAAAATTGATACAAAATAATGACTTTAGCTTTAGTTTTAGTTTCAATAATGATAAAATACAAAGGTGTATGAATGTGCTATATGTGTTATATGTACACAAAAAAATGCACAAATTTCCATCCATCCATTTGAAACGGCGTATGAATATGCTATATGTACTGTATCAATTTGGTATAACTACTGTACATGCTTGCACAGATTTCCTTATTAAAAGGCGTATTTATGTAGTATATATATTGTATCAATGTAGTATAAAAGTGTATCAATCTAGTATAAAAGAATATCAATTCGGTATATGGACACAGCATATGCATGTATAGGTTCTCCTTCTCTTTTGTTATAAAAGTGTATCAATGTGGTATAAAAAAGTATCTATTGGGTATAAGGATCCTCTCTTTTTTCTTTAGAAAGTGTATCAATGTAGTATAAAAGTGTATCAATTGGGTATAGAGACTGCATGCGACCGACTGACTCCAATTGTTATAAATTAGGTCAAATGAGCAAAAAAGAAAAATAAATTGAACCGACCGACTTCAATTGTCCATATCTTCGAATTGTGGGCCATTTCTTTTCAAAATGGCTAACCCATATAATTGTTATCCATTCTTTTAGCTTTTAGCCCGTCAAGAGGTGAGAAAAACAATGATAGTCTCATCTATCAAGTAATGTGGCGAAATAAATCAGATTTCTTATCGTAAACTAAAGGTCTTGGGTCAGTTAACGATCAAGTTAAGAATTTCATTAAAGAAGTTCAAGGTTTAATATTACATATAATTGTATAAAATGGATAAATTACAATAAAATATGAAATATAAAAAATGTGCATGTGCTAAATAATATAAATATTTAATTATGAAATTTAACAAAGGAAAAAAGAAAAATGACTGCATGTTCCTGTTATTATAATATTTGATTTAATATACAGTAATATTCTCGTGATGTTGTTAGTTTTTTATTCTTAAATTTAGAGCAGGAATTTATATCATTACATGCTACATGCTACATGCTACGTTATCTTAGTTAATTATGTTTTACACTACAAGCAAGAGTCCATGCTTGTTTTTTTGTCCTAATTTATGTGATAGGAAATTTTTTTTAGAGTTAATTAAATTTTTTGAATGGTTTTTTTTTTTAAATATTTTAAGTTATTAATTTTTGTGATGTATAATACTTTATAATTTTTTTTTAGATAATATGTATTATTGTTATTATTTCAATTTATGCTACACGGATGGAATTTGGAGAGTTAATCAAATTTTTTAATGTAATTTTAGATTATTGTATTATTTATAAATATTTTAAGTTGTTAATAGTTGTAATTTATAATCTTTTTACATAATTTTAGATAATACATGTTACTCTTTCTATTTCAATTTATGTGACACTCACGAAATTTAGAGAGTTCACCAAATTTTTTATATATAATTTCTACATATTACCTTGTTTTTTTTTGTTGGATAAAAGGATATATATTATAGATACTAAAACATAAAAGACAAAACTGGAGTTCAAAGTGTTTTGAGCACTTGACAAAACAAAAGAGTTACCCAAACTAGCTAAATTTATTACAAAATGATTTAGATACGAGCTACGAAGGTCGATCGGCTTTCAGGTAGTGCATAGCAGGATTTGGAGGAGATAACAACAACTGGCAATGATTGGACTTCATCTGAGCACCTAGTTTTCCCAAAATATCAGCCACTCTATTTGCTTCACGAAAGGTGTGGTTGAGAGCTGGATTCTCCAACTTCTTTAGCATTAATCTACAAGAACAAACAATGGAATTATAGAATGATGAAGAAACATCAAGAACATGAAAAATGTCAGTTGAGTCAAGATCGACTTGCAGAGGGACACAATTGTGAGAAATAGCCACTTCCAGACCTTTGTGGAAGGCTAGAAGTTCTGAATGAAGCACACAACAGGCTTCACTAGAGCTCGTAAATCCAACTACCCAGTTTCCGGTGGAGTTTCAAATCAGACCGCTCATTCCGCTCTTAGTGGAGCGTTTATCGTCTGCACCATCTATATTCAATTTAAAGTAACCAGTCAGGGGAGGATGCCATTTTATTCTAATGGGGAATTTTATTCGCAGTGGTCCGCTCCTTACCAGTGAGGAGCAAGTATTCCATCATGTAATTAAGAGCTTTCGCAGGGGAAAGAATGGTAGACTTAAGATTATAAACATTATCATTACGATTAAGCCAAAGGTTCCAAAGGGCAAAAGGCATGAAATCCATCCAATTATAGGCTATAGGGGCAGTGGGAGGAAGAGGGAAATTTTGGTCTTTAAGAATAGTTAGCCAGTGACTGTTGTTGAAGATGAGCTGCTGGGTGTTTAAGCCAAGGTTAATGAAAAATTTCCTTGCAATGTAACAGTGTAAGAAGATGTTGGGGATGGTCTCATCCTCCAATTTGCAAACTTGGCAAATGGGGTTTTGTACGATATGGAGGTTTGTCAAAAAGCGCATAGTGAGGAGTCGATCATGGGAGCATAACCAGAGGAGAAATTTAAATTTCGGGATGGTATTAAGCTTTCAAATCCACTCAAAATCATACGAATGTTGATTAATTTGATAGGGACCGGCGCACAGATTTCGTCGAGAAGAGACCGTTCGCGGAGAGAGCCCAATATGTCTGATCAAATATATTTATGGTAGAGTTAAGGTTGATAGAATTTGTTTTGTTTGTAATAGGACGTGGAAGGACGAAAGAGAGTTTGTCCCAATTCGAAGAGCGTGAATCCCAGAGATCCCGAAGTTTCAGTTGGTGCTCCTCCCTTGTAAAAGGACCCTGAATGAGACATCGGAGAGACAAAGTTTTCGGAATCCATCGGTCATGCCATAAGTTTATGGTAGTTCCTGAGCCTGATTTCCAAGAAATGTTAGGAGCACAATGTTTCCCCCCAAAGTTGATGTTTCTCCAAATGAAGGATTGAGAAGTATGGGGGTTGGTATTGAAGTACTTCTTTATGAGGGAGCTAGCCTAAAGGGACTGAGTGTTTGAGAAGAGGCGCCAGGCTAAGCTGGTGAGGAGGGTGACATTTTTCGTAGTAGCGTCTCTAAGTGCCAGGCCACCCTCTTCCTTGGGACTAGTAACTCTTTCCCACGAAGATGGTGTAATTTCCTTTTATCCTTAGTATAACCCCAAAGGAAATCACGTTGAATCTTATCAAATAGACTTTAAGATGCTTTTGGAAAGAAGAAAGCACTGCATTGAATAATACGGAATGACATTTAGGAAAGAGTTAACAAGGGTTATTCGACCTGTAGGGGTGAGAAACTTTGTTTTCCAGCTGACAAGTTTCCTCCTCATATTATCAAGAATGTATTGAAAATCCTTGGGGGGTGGGGGGTGGGGGGGGGTTATTATTTAGAATGGGAAAGCCTAAATACCTACCAAAATGGTGAGATTCTTGAATGTTCAGACAAGTATGGATGAGGTTTTTGGTATTCATAGAGCAACTTTTAGAGAAAAAAGCTTCTGATTTGGAACAATTTATTTTTTTGCTTGGATAAGCTGCAAAAATAGATCAAACAATTGGTCATAGTGTAGATAGATTTGGGGGTGGCTTTGGAAAAAAGAGTTAGGTCATCCGCGAAAAAGAGATGGGAGAAGAGGGGCCATTTCTTGAAATGGAGATGGCATCCCATTGAAGGATGTCCACTTAATGATAGATTTCCATTTCCATTTCCATTTATAGAATAAGTATCTAGGGGGACATGGGATCACCTTGACAGATTCCTCGAAAGGGGGAGAAGAAGGTAGTAGGGGAACCATTTACCAATACAGAAATGGTACTAGTTGTAATACAATTCATAATAAGGGTAACTATGTTAGGAGGAAACTTAAAGGGGAACTTAAAGAAGATAAGAGTACGATATACGAACGGCCGTTCAAGATGGTCAAAAGATTTTCAAGGTCCAACTTTAAGACAATCAACCCTTTTTAGAAGCGGTTTTATTTAGATAGTTGTAAATTTCTTGAACTAGAATGACATTATCACAAGCCCGATGACCCTTGAGAAAACTAGTTTGGTGAGGTCCAATGAGGCTAGGAAGGAGAGGCTAAATATGATTCGCGATGATTTTAGTAATAATTTTATAAATAGTGTTACATAAGCCACTATGACAAATTTTTTTAGGTGGTTATCATTTTTGAACTTGGGAATAAGACAAAGGTATGTCTTAAAAACTTCAAGAATATGTTGCGTATGAAAAATTTGATGACAACAGTCAAGAATACTTGATCCCATACTTTTCCAGTGATATTGATAAAAGTGGGGGTGAAAGCCATCCGGTCCCGGGGCCTTAAATGGTTTAAAAGAAAAAAGGACTTTTTTGACTTCACCGTCGGACAGGAGGTAGTCTAAAGCTTCCATATCCAGATTAAGGGATTTAGATGGTGAAGAAGTGAATCCCTTCCAACCAGATTGGAAGTGATCAGTTTGAAAGCAATTCTTAAAGTAGTTTAGGGCATGCTCAGTAATTTTATCATGACTAGTGATCCACTGATCATTAGAGTCTTTAAAATGAGAATTCTATTATTCCTTTTACGATTTATAACAGTGGTATGAAAGAAACTACTGTTAGCATCACCATTATTAATCCAGTCGGTGCGGGATCACAATTTCCAATAGTCTTCCTCTACTTTTAAACCAACATTATAGTCCTTTATGGGGGAAGTTTCTAGGTCATGGAGGAATTTGCTGGTGGAATAGGCTGCGGAATTCTGAACTCCATTCAAACAAGCGAGCAGTTTCTTTTTTATTTTGAATATATCACCAAAAGTACTATTACTCCAGTCTGTGGCCATGGTTTGAAAAGCATGGGAGGCTTGGAGGAGGTTATTATTGTTAGAACTCCAGCAGTGGTCCACTATAGATTTAAAGTTGGGGTGATAAACCCAATTTTTTTTTAATTCGAAAAGGCCGCATGGATTTAGGGAGGTTTGAGGACGAGATATTAATTAGTAATGGAGTATAATCGAATGTGTTTTAGGGAGATGGGACACTTTTGCATTAGGAAAAAGGTTAAGCCATTGTTGGGTGGCAAGGGCACGATCAAGACGTTCTAAAATAAGATCAACCCCATTTCTCTTTTTGCCAAGGTTCGACCAAGTAAAACGTCCGCCCTTGAAGCCTAAATGTATAAGATTACAAGAATTAATACAAGACCAAAAGCGATTAGTTCTCTGATTATTGATTTTTCTACCACCCCATTTATCATGTTGAGTAAGAGCTTCATTAAAATCGCCGGCAACCAACCAAGCACCGCTTGTGAATTTTGAATAATTGATAAGATTTTCCCAAAGGAATAATCTTTTGTAAGTATTAGTAGTAGCATAAATAGCCGAAAAAAACCAAGGGGGTGAATTTGGGAGTACCTGAATCATAGTATGCACTTCCTGATCTGTACGTTCTTTTTGGGTAGCATGCACAATATGGGAATACCACATCAATACAAGACCTCCTGCATGACCTATGGCGGGGATTTCGAACATACCATCAAAAACAAATTCATCCTTAAGGCAAGCGTGACTAGTCATTTTCGTTTCAAGTAAAGCTACTACACATGGATTATGATTTCTAATAATTTCCTTAAGGTTTATTTTAAAGGAGTCATTATTAACCCACGGGTGTTCCAAACTATAAAGAGATAATACATCGAAACACCCTTAAACTTGTCGCCAAAACTTACTTTAGACCCTAAACAAATCGGGTAATTATTTACCCCCTTAACAACTTTCATGTGAATTAATTTCCACCCTATAATTATACTACTAGTCTCATAAGAGAGAGTGCGTTGCACTCGCGCCCACATCAGCACCATATCAGCGCCATGTCATCGCCACATTATAATTTTTTTTTAAAATGTTATTTAATAATTTAGTAAAAAAAAAAAAAGAAAAATAACCCCCACCCCATGCCAGTTCACCCTCCCCACCCATAGCCCATCTTCTTCATCTTCTCCGATCACCACGACCATCAACACCGTCGCCGCCATTGACGCCGCCACTGAGGAGGATGGTCCAATCTCCATTTCACCAAATACTTCAACATCCCCAAATTCTCAAAACATCTCAATTCACAACACTTTCTTCTACCATCACCATTGTCGTCGGAGATGAGGACCACCTTCCATTTCATAAATTACTACACCACCCCCTTCATTTTCACAAATACAAGTACATTTCTCTTTAAATTACTCTTCATATACGGAAGAGGCAGCATTTTAGTTCTACATCATCACCAAAAAAATATTTTCCCCAATGACAATCATTATTAAGCTCTTCATCACTCTTCCTTGCACTTCTCAACAAAGGTACTTTTGGTTCCAAATCCCCCATTAACATCATTATTTCTCCCCTTCCAACCCCACCCATGCCACGAAAATGCCTCCCCCTCCATTTTTTTTTTCATTTTCTCCATTAACACCACCAAAGAATTAACAACCATAAAGACATCAATTTAAGATTTTTCCTCCATTAAAATATTATTTCAACCTTCAATTCTAACTCCTTCAGTTAGAAAGTCTCGATCATAACAATGTGCTTGGGGGGGGGAGGGGTTGAAGAAGATGAAGAAGTGAAGAAGATTAACTTCTTCAGTTAGAAATTCTCGACCATAACAATGTGTTTGGGGGAGGGGTTGAAGAAGATGAAGAAGATGAAGAAGTGATGAAGATGTTTTTTTTTATTTATATATATATATATACATATGTATGTATATATATATATGTATGTATAAAGAGAATTTGTAAAATTTAAAAGGTGGATCCCACATTTTTTCCACGTTTTTTAGGTCATTCACTCTCTGTTTTTTTTTTAATTTGCCATGTCAGCAATTTGGATGAAACTTGAAAGTTGTCAAAGGGTATATAATATGCATTATCTCAACTATAAAACTAGTGTCTTGCTCCATTGGATTGTAAGGGGTATTTAGAAAAGGGTCATCACTGTTTTCGATCGGTGTCCTCATTGTAGGTGCCATAATCACCACATTCTTGCTAGGTCTTGGTTCACAGCTGGACGAACCACAAAGGAGCATTTGATTAGATTCACTAGACAATTCATAATGTACTTTTTATCGTCTCTCTCTGGGAATACCATAAGGGCCATAATTTTTAGTGTTGAAATTTTGGTGAAAATGGTCCTACGAAGTAGCCTTTCTGATCTTTCCAAAACCATGGCTGGGGCCTGAGGAGTCAGCTCGTAGGTGGGTGGAAAGGGTGATGGAATGGGGGTGGTCTGTGGAGAGAAGTGGGGAGTGAGAATGAACGCATGGAGGGCTGGCCAGACAGGACTTGGTTGCCATGGGAAGAATATTAGAGTGAGTGAGATCAGTTCATGTGGAGTAAAAAATGTCGTTTGAGCCATGTTGTTCATATTCGGGAACGGACAGAGGTAGTGGGAGAGATTCCAAAGACCTTGCATTATCTGGATAAAACCCGACATGGAAGTTGGGTTTGTCGGGTTCAAGTTGTTTGTGGTCCATATTTGATTGACAAAGTTTTCTATTGCAATCCTAATCCCTTTCGTAACTAATTGAGCTAGTTGTCTCTCGTTCTGCAGAATTATGAGGGATTAGGTGCCATTGACGGCTAGAGAGAACATCGCTACATGACCCCTCAGACCCATCTCGATCCATGATAGAGGTTGGATTGGAAAAGGGATTGGGAAAGTTGCAAATACTGTCTGATGGGTTGGGTCCGCCATGGCTTCCTTTAGGATCGAAGGAAGGATCAACGAAGATAGTTTGATGTTTTGGTGAGGAGGAAGGTTGTCCATTGTTAGAAGAAGATGAAGTGACAGAGATGGAGTGGTTATGTGTATATAAAATAGTAGCTGATGATTGTAAATCTTTTGTAGGAGATTTTGAAGTATGCAGATTGGGTGATAGGGATGTAGTAGGAGAAGGCAAGTTGTCTATAGGGTTAATTTCCTTGCAAGTAATACATGACACTTGGCCAATTTCTTGTGCCAAGTGTTCATGCATGCAAACCTGCATAGAGAAAAGCTCATTGGGTAGCTGTGAGTTAATATCTGGAGGGGTAACTTGGCAAAAATAGTTTTTGCCAGGGATTAGTTTTTTTAATTGAAGAGGGCATAGAGATATTACTATTTGACTCATCCAAGTCCTTAGGATTAATGGCAATTACAAGGGAGATTTGGTTCTTACCAATGGGAGTAGACAGGAGATGACTTAGGGAATTTAATTTATTACTTAGAGATAAGCATTTAGTGGGAAGAATTGTATCGTTACCATTAATTTCATGGTCAGTAAGACCAGTAGTAGTACGAGGATTAGAGAAGATGGTATTAGTAGCATTTAATAATGTATCATTTTCCAAAGGGTTTACCTTGGATAAAGTTACAGGGTGATTTGAAGATACCTTTTGTTGCTGCTTTTTACCTAGAGCCGCCATGTGCTTTTTCTTGGGGAACTGAACGGTATGCCATTCATCTGGCTTATGTTCATGTGTTTTTGAGACTAGAGTTTCATTTGCAAAAGCTGGTGTTACCTTGTCAGGTGGATCATGGAAGGGACAATTTTATTGTGTGACCCAACCTCCCACACCGTTTACAGAGAAAACCCTCAGCTTCATACTCAATTTTCTGCAAATGGTTACCAATTTTGATCCAATTTGGAACTAGGCTTTCAAAGGATATTTGAATACACAACCTTGCATATCTCCCTCGTAGGGTGGATCTCGTACACGCGTCAATTTTGAGAAGTTGTCTGATAGAGTTACCCACTTCTTGTAGGAGGAGGCTATCGTAGTATTCTGTAGGCAGTTGAGGCATTCGTATCCAGATGGCTGAGGTTGAGAGAATAGCTTTTTCTGGGAGGAAGTTGGGTACCCATTTTTGAATGGATAAATAGCGGCCATTAATGAACCAAAGACCATCGTTGAGTACAAGATTCATGTTTCCACGTTTCCAAACTTTAGAATATAGTAATCAGATCCGAGATCGATGAGTGGAACTTGATCCATAATCTTTCAAAGTTGTAGTTTTGTGCGAAGATATTGATGAGTGATTTGCAACCTCGTTAACTTAATAATAAGAGAGTACTTCCAAGGAGCATAAAGTCGTTGGTTATCTTCCTGGGAGAGAACTATGAACTTTATTCCGTTGGGGAGCTCTTCAGTGGTATCAGTTGGATTGACGGCATTAGGCAGACTAATACAGTCTCCAATGTTTAACATCAATGACCATTTCATTTTTGATCAGTTTATCTTTAAAGTTGGGGGGGCTTATCCTTATCGGGGGGGTTTTGGGGGGTTATTGTCAGGTGAGTTTGAGGTATTCATGGCGAGGAACGAATAGGAGAGAGAACAAATAAAGTGAATAAAATTAATGCTACTAGTTATATCTCGGAGTTAGTTATTGAGAAGAGAGCTAGTTAATGAGAAGAGAGAGCTTAAGATTATATAAGTTCCTCTTCAGCTCTTTCCTTTCATACATATTACCTTGTAATTTATCATAAATGATATAGTTTAGGTTTAAATTTAATATATTCTAGTTATTTACATTAATCAATAATAACTACATATTTAAAGTAAATAAATTTTATTAATTTAATTGTCTAAAATATTCAAAAATAATTTGCTTACTTATTCATTTTAGTAAATTAGAAAAGATTTATTATTTTTTTCGTATTCAAAAATACTAATATTTAAATTTAAAATTTTAAAATATATTTTTTAATAAAATAATAACATAATTTTTTAATGAATATTTTTTTAACATTTGTTTCAAGTTAATATGTATCAAGTTAAAAGGAACTAATAAAATTTTTTAAATTATAAAATTTTAATTTTGTGAGAGATAAACACAACTTACTATCAAATAATGCATAATAATGTTGTATTTTATATAAGAAATACAAAAATGTCTGTGTGGATATTTTCTTCATTTTAATTTATTTATATTATTTTTTAAATTTGTGATACACACATATATATATATATATACGTAAAACGTACTACAAATCACAATAATTAACAACTTAAAATATTTAAAAGACATAATCCCCCTGTTTCAAAAAAATTGATCTACTTTCCTTTTTAGTCTGTTTTAAAAAGAACGATCTTTTATTTTTATGGCAACACTTTAATTTTAACTTTCCACGTGGCATACTTAAATTCACAAGATTAAAATATATTTTAGTACATTTGAGATAACTTCAATCTAAGTCCACAAGATTCGAACGTTTTCTTTATTTTCTTAAACTTCGTGTCTTTTCTACTAATTTTGTGAATTTAATAATGGCGAATCAATCAATTTTTTTATATGTAGTTAAATGTTTTAAGTTGTTAATTTTTGTGATCTATGATACTTTTTACGTCACTTTCAAATAATATATATTACTTCCTCGGTTTCAGTTTATGCGGAACTAATAGAATTTTGAAACTCAATCAAATTTTCTATATATTTTTAAAATATTTTAAGCGGTTAATTATTAGAATTTATAATAATTTTTATGAAATTATTAAATACATAATATACATGAAAAAGTAAAACAAATAAATTAAAACGGAAAAAACAAAAAATTATAACACATTCTACGTACTTTTATATAATCTATGTTATTAAAAATAACTTTTATAATTGTTATTAATTAAATAGAAAGTGAAAACTCAATTATATTTTCAATTTATTTTAATCTTTAATTTTTTTAGAGAAACTTATCTCATATGCATTTATTAGATTGTTTATTGCAAGTTATAGCAACACTTTTAGATAATTATATTATTAAGAATTTAATTCTAAGTTGTAGCAACTTTTTAAAAAGCTAATTTATTTATTTTTCTAAAGAAATCAGTGAAATACTTTTTTAAGAATAATTAACTCCTTTACTTAGGATTTAGTATTCAATATCTCCTAAATAAAAGTTTTGATAATTATAAAAGAAGTAAAATATGATCAATATTATATCTTCATTTATTATCATTTATTATCTTTTTCAAATAAGTCTCACCTTTTTCTAAAACAACTTTATTGAAACAATATTTTTTTTGCCAATATCACATATTTCATCTCAATTGTACTTTTTTCTTTTAAAAAAATCATTTTCATAAACAAATATCTTCCTTTGGGGTATTATTTGAGTATCAACTTTGATATTTCTCAAATAATTTTATCTTGGAGGGTTTCAATTTCGTTCAATTTATCAAGTTTTTGAATTTCAGTATATATTCTTATTATGCATTAATTTCACCACTTAACTCTTTTTTCATCCTAAATTGACTTTCATCATCTTCTGCCAGAAAGCAAATACCAATATCAACCATGCACAAATTATTCTTTTATTGCAATAAAAAATTATTTGACATCAAATAATTATCAATTAATTTATTTTCAATATATACGGAGATAATTTTTCATGCAATATACATTACATACACTAAAAAGGTTATGTAACATACACCATCATTTTTCTTATCAATTTTCACATTCATAAAGCTCATTCAGTACAAATGTGACATATCTGAAACTTTATCGATATCAATTTTAATATCAATTTAATACATTAAGAACTCAAAAAGAATATTAATTTAGTAAAAAATGAATGTATAAACTGATTTTAACATAATTTATTAAACAATTCATGGATATTGTATTGTGTACTATACTATTTTCATACACTAAAAACAATTATAAAAATACATCAATTATATGTAGAATCTTATATACTAATATCATAAGTTGAGACACCAAAAATTAAAATCATTTAAAATATTGCTTACTGATTTTAACATAATTTATTAAACAATTCATGGATATTGTATTGTGTACTATACTATTTCATACACTAAAAACAATTATAAAAATACATCAGTTGTATGTAGAATCTTATATACTAATATCATAAGTTGAGACACCAAAAATTAAAATCATTTAAAATATTGCTTTGTTATATATAAATTAATTTCAACTTAATCGTTTAAAATAATATATGAATATTAAATTGCATATATCACAGATTAAAAATAAATTCTTAACATATAATATTAACTGACATCAGTTTTCATAGAGTAATTCTACCACCAATATTATTGCAGATTCAAAATCCATGAATTAGAAATTATTATCAGAAGAAGAAGACAATTATGGTGAAATAATTTAAAAGAAAATCGTGATAAAGAAGAAATTTTTTATGTTGATAGTTAAGAATTGAAAAAAAAATGTATGATTGTTATGAAGAAGGACAAAATATAATAGTTAAAAAAAGAAAAAAAACTGTTTGAGAGAGAATAAAAGAGATGATTGATATCCTAATAATAAGGGAGAAGGACAAAAATAGCCTCTCGGCAAAAGAAAAAGACACAACAATAGCCCTTGAATTCAAATTCCATTTCTTAGCCATTTTGGTAGTTTCGCAGCTTTCTTTGACTTTTTTTTTTTTTGTGATTTTGTATTTTTAATTCGTTGCTCCCTTTTTTTCTAAAAAAAAACTTTCTATTGATTTTTAATTTTAGTAAACATCATCATGAACATGCACCCACAATTGACTTTCTTCTCCAATTAATCATGAACACCAATTAAATTTTTTTCATTTGCTCATTCATGCAAACAACAACAACTCCAATTTGAATTGAGTTTTGTTTGAAATTGGGTGTGTTTTGAGGTTTTAGGCTAGAATTTTTTTTTGCAGCTCTTTACTTTTTTTTAAAAAAATATTTTCTTAATTGTATTATTGTGGAACAATAGAATATATATCTACATATATACAATATAATATAATAGTGATATAAATATTTTTATACAACAATGATATAGTTTCTACATACATCATGTACTACACACATCATAGACAAAAAATATCATATACTATACTACATTGATACAATCATTATACCATATCGATACAATCCCTATAACCATATTGATACAACCCCTTTATCATATTGATTCTTGTTTAGAAACATGTTTTATACAATTATTATATAGTTTCCATACACATTTGATACATATACAGATTTTATACAACAATGATACAGTTTCTATACGCCTTAAATATATAGTTTCTATACACATTTTATACAATAATTATACAGTTTATACACATTTTATACAATAATTATACAGTTTCTATACACATTTTATACACATTCAGATTTTATACAATAATGATACAGTTTTTATACACCTTATATATATATATATATATATATATATATATAGTTTCTATACACATTTTATACAACAATTATATAGTTTTTATGCACATTCTATACAACCTTTAGCTGCAATTATTATTCGAATGTGTATTTTATACATCAACTATAAATTTCTATATCTATATGTTTTATACATATATATATATATTATAGAACTATATAATTTCTATACATATATCTTATATAGATACATATTTATATAATAATTATACCGTTTTTATATAATTATATTTAATTATTATTTTTTTCCAATAAAAAAGTAAAATATTTTTAAGTTAAAAATTTTGTAGCAAAAAAAAGCTAAGTAAAGGGCCGAATGGCCAAGGGAAGGGCAAAAAATGGCCCAATGGACAAAGGGAAGGGCTGAAGATGGCCAAATGGCCCAATAGCCATAAAGTGACATTTCTTTTGCCGACAACACGTTATGTGTTCATATGCCCAAACTTGGGCTATTATTTTTTAAAAAGGCTATACAATGTCCTTTTCTCTAATAATAATTATCATCCCTTATTATTAGTATGAAATCTTTTTTTCCTTTTATAAAATTTATTTTTTATTTTAAAATAAAATAAACAACTTTTTTTCCTTTTTATACAGATTTTTGCTATAACTTGCATTAAACAATCTAAGAATATTTATTTGCATTTTTTCTCTTTTACCCATGTAAATGTCAATTTTATTCAAAATTGGACCTAAATTGGCCCAGCTTTAAATCCTAAACTAACTCAATCCGACCCAAATCCTAATTTTAATCTCAACCATCCACACCTTTTGATCAGACGGTCCCTATCCATTCCCAAACATATCTCCTTTTTATTTTACCCTTTCAACCTTAAATTTAACCCATTTCCTCAACCCTAGTCGCCACTCTCATCTCCCTCTTCCCGCATCCTCCACTCCGACCACCATTCGCCAGAAAACACCACAATAAAATCACTATCCTCCTTTCCTCATTCTCCTTACACCATAAAATATACGGATATTGTTACGACCCGAGGCTACCTCCTAGTAGCAATACGGTGCTTAAGGCCATAAGTGACCCCAAGCTAATCCATAATTTGGTACCTCTTGTGAGCATTGAATAAAATAATAACGAAATAAAATGTGCTAAAATAATCTGATAAAATATTGGTATGATGTAATACCAAAATATAATTCAACATGTCTGAATCAACTGAATGGACTGAAAAACTAATTGATTGTCTATCTGTCTGAAAGTCTCTAAAATCATAAGGAGTTGATGGGACAAACCCCCAACTAACTCCGACTGACTGAACATAAAGAGATACTAAAATAATGGTAATAACATGCCATGTCCTCGATGGATGAGGACTCACCACTACTGCTGCTGGGTAATATTGAACTGTCTAAGGATGGTCGGGGCACTGAGCGTTCGAACCTATGCTATAAGACAACATAGCGCAAGAGAAAAGTATGCGGTCAGTACTTTGAATCTATTGGTATGTGAGGTAAGGACTAACTGAAATACATATGGCAACCAAACATAGGTTCATGAACATGTAAACTGAGAATGCAAGACCAAGTAAGGCATGAACTGAATTTAATCTGTAAAACTAACTGACTGAGTAACTGAGATCTGACTACTTGGTCAAGCAAAAATAAATTGATATCGACTGAGTACTGACTGAAACTGTGGGAGCTATAATATAACCGACATACCCCAATCTGAGCTAATTGGGGTCCAACCTGTAACTCCAGTTAGAAGTGTGTCAGTACCTTGCCACGGGTACTAACACTATCTGTGTGAATCTACTAAACTAGTGTCCCGAAGGACTAGAAAGTCAGTCCTAAACTGGCGGGTGACCCCTAAGAGAGTGTCAGTCCTAAATTGGCGGGTGACATCTCATAATCCTACGTTGGCAACGTAGTTCTGGAACTTAGGTATTTCTACTAAGGACCCAGTCCTAACTGGCAGGTGAGCCCCTATCCCTAGGTTTGCATGATGCTAAATTCTACTCCCAATTGAATGACACGGGTATTACCATAGGTCTGATATGATATGGTACTGTACTGACTAGTGCTCAACATGAACATGGTAATCTGAATATAATAATGAAAACATGATCTGACTGACTTGTAGCTTAAAAATAAAGAGATGTATAAACAATTAGGTATTGGGTGTTCATAACCCTCTAACACTGAGTGATTACAAAAATATGATTACAATGCTTAAAACAGTGGTATAAAATCATAGTTCAAAGACCCAAAACATAGGACATTTTAATACATGAGTAAGATCCATGAATTTAAGCATGAAGATGTGTTAAACTTAAGAAGATGATAATTTCTCATGGTTTGGTTCATAACTTGGTGATTTGACTTGGGATCAATTGGATATGACATGAGTAATTTAAATTCAAAGCATGAAGCAATCTAATTTACATGGAGAAACATGTTGCCATGGCTTGAATTCAAATTACTAAGAAAAGCAAGGATTAAGTTCATATTTAACATGAATAATTTCATAAAAAAGGAAAAACTACATTCTTTAATAAAAAAAGGGGATTTTCGGGCTCAATGGGTGGAAGGAACCCATTTATGAATACCCCACATACTTGAATGTTGAAGCCTTGGATAAATTTCTTAGTATTGAACTTGAATTTGATGAACCCTAGTTGATTTTGAGGAGAAAGAAATTGCCCCTTTTGCTCTGTGATGGTTGATTTCTGAGTTATGACAGGTTAGGATAGTATTTACGCTTGATAAATTTTGTTTGGATGGTGAAACGACGTAATTTTGGAGTTAAAAGAGTGGGAAAAGAAAAAAACCCTTAAAAATCACCTGAAAGCCATCCCGACAAGTTTGGCCATGACTCGTAACTTTTGGGTACGAGTCGTGGCTTGAGTCATCCAAAAACCCATATTTCTACCCCTACTGCCGTAATGACGACTCCTCCTGACAACTTGTATGGTCTGCTTATGAGTCGTCATCAGGAGTCATAACCACTGGCAACTTTGATAGTGCTTCAGTAAATTGGACATAACTTTTCACTCCGATATCAGATTAAGGAAAAATTGGTATCGTTGAAAAGATAATTCAATTATCTATTTGTTGGTGGGACTTTAGCCCAGAAATTCCTAGTATACCCAAATTTATTCTCGTTTGAATCTGACCATAGTTATATTCTTCACAAGAATTTAATCGCTATGGGATATTTCGACTTGTCTATAAGTTAAGAGATATTTGGGGCCTTAAGATATGTCCAAGTCACCTGTAAAACTACCAAAACATGAGGATTGATTCTTGAATCCTTTACTGGTCAGGCTACGAGTTTTCATAACACCTCGTAATATTTTGACACGAGTCGTATGCTGGGCTCGTAACCACTGGGTTGAATTGTTTTGGATTACATACTACCATGACTACGAATCCCTCCCTATGACTCATGGCCACTGATTACGAGTCGTAGTGAGTAGTCGTAGTCACTGGACTCAAGTAGAGGGATTCACTAGAGTGGCAACGACTCACTCGTGATGAGAGTGATGCGTCAAGAGTAGTTACAACTTGCTACCTTGAATCGTAGCCATGATAGTTTATCAGGCCATTAAGAGAAATCTTCCAAAACTTTTTGCCATGACCTCAGATTAAGGCGAGGCTTGAAACTTTGGAAAGCTAACTTCATGGCCTATCTTTTAGGGTTCTAGATCTTGAAAAATTTGGGGTATTATAATATCTCCCCCTTGGGATTATTCGTCCTCGAATGAAACTGTTTGAGCTGAGGTACTAGGAAAGCTGATATCGTGTACTGAATACCCATGAGCTGAATCGTGATTAAATAACTGAATCTGAAACATGATGCATGGAATGAACTCAATTCATGAATGTATGCTATGACATGGGTATAGTTATATAGCTGAGATAGAAAATGTGAAAATCAATTAAGGAAAACTATTACGTCAAACTGAATCAAAATTTGTAGAGACAAGATGGGGATACATTACTCACATATTTAGTTATACTTCCCAAGTAGCTTCTTCAACGAACTAATTTCTCCATAAAACTTTAACCAAGTGGACTTTTTTATTCCTTAACCTACGAATCTGGAGGTCAAAGATCTCAACTGAGATTTCATGGTAGGAGAGACTATATTTCACCTCCACATTCTCTAAGGGAGCAACTGAAGCTGGGTCGCCAATACATTTCTTTAACAGAGAGACATGAAACACCGGATGCATTGATGTTAAATCTACAGGAAATTCTAACTCATAAGCTACCTTTCCAAAATGGCTCAAAATTTTATATGGGCTAACATACCGAGGACTGAGTTTCCCTTTATTTCCAAATCTCTTCACTCCTTTAATAGGCAAAATTTTCAAATAAACCTAGTTACCAATATCAAACTCAAGATCTCTTTTCCTCACATTTGCATAAAATTTCTGATGACTTTGGGCTGTCTTCAGCCTCTCTAATTAACTGAACTTTCTCCATGGACTCAAACACTGAATTTGGCCTTATTAAAGAAGCCTCACCTACTTCAAACCAACCAATAAAAGATCTACATATCCTCCCATAGAAAGCCTCAATTGGAGCCATCTGAATACTGGAGTGAAGTTGTTGTTGCAGGTAAACTCAATCAAAGTTAAGTGGTCATACCAACTACCCTTAAAGTCAATAACATAGGCCCTCAATATGTCCTCTAAAGTCTGAATGGTTCGCTCTGCCCGACCATTAGTCTGAGGATGAAAAGCTGTACCGAGATTTACTTAGGCACCAAGGCCTTTCTAAAAAGCCTTCCAAAGGTGAGAGGTAAACTGAGTACCTCTATCTGAAATAGTAGACAACGAAACTCCATGAAACTTCACCAACTACCTAAGATAAAGTCTAACGTAATCCTCGGCTGAAAACAAAGTATGAACTGGTAAGAAATGAGCTGACTCAGTCATTCTATCTACAATGACCCATATCAAATCATACTAATGATGCGTACGAGTCAGCCCTATCAAAAATCCATGTTCACCACCTCCCACTTCCAAGTGGGGATGCTAAACTCCTGAAGTATACCACTAGGCCTTTGGTGCTCAATCTTAACCTGTTGATAATTTAAACACTTAGCCACAAACTATGCAATATCTTTCTTTATACCACTCCTCCAATATATCTTCCACAAATCACGGTATATCTTAGTGGCTCCTGGGTGGATAGAGTATCGTGCACCATGCACCTTAGCTAAAATTCACTATTTCAGACCATCAACACACGGAACACATAGTTTTTCTTAACAACAAAGCACACCATATCCCCCTTTGGAGAGAACCTCCACCTTATGATCTCTAACTGTCTACTTCAACATGACCAAACTAGGATCTCTATCTTGCCAATGAAGATTCCAATCCATTTTGAACCCATATACTACCTTCGGCTGAATCAACCAACCGAACTTCTAACTAGAAAGATGGTGAACCTTTCGGACTAACTCTGTCTTATCATCTTCAACATGAGCAACACTACCTATAGACAATATACTAAAGGTATCCGCCACTACATTGGCCTTGTCGGATGATATAACACACTCATATCATAGTTTTTTAATAATTTAAGACACCTTCTCTAATGAAAATTCAGGTCTTTCTGCGTGAATACATATGTAAACTCTGGTGATCCGTGACACATCAACATGAACCCCATAAAGGTAATGCCTCCAAATATTTAAGGTAAAGACAACAACTTCTAACTCAAGATCATGGGTTGGATAATTCTTTTCATGAGGTTTAAGCTGTCTAGAGGCATAGGATATGACCTTACCTCTCTGCATTAATACACTACCAAGATCAACTCTAGAAGTATCACAATACACTATGAACCAATCTGTGCCATCTGTCAAAGTCAAGACTGGAGCAAAAGTGTGTCGAGCCTTCAACTCTTGAAAGCTCTTCTCACAGAAATCTGACCACTAAAATTTGATTTTCCTTTGGGTTAGTCTAGACATGGGAGAAGCAATAGAAGAAAACCCTTTAACAAATCATCTGTATTAGCGAACTAAACCCAATAAACTCCTGATGTCTAATGGATAGATAGGTCTAGGATAGTTTCTCACTACTTTAATCTTTTGAGGATCAACTCGAATGCCATCACCGAAAACTATGTGACTAAGAAAAGCTATTGATCTCAACCAAAATTCTCACTTACTGAACTTAGCAAATAACTGATGATCTATAAGGGTCTGCAACACAACCCTGAGATGGTCTGCATGATCATTATCACTATAGGAATAGACAAAAATGTCATCAATGAAGACTATGACAAACATGTCTAAGTACTGCTTGAACGCCCTGTTCATCAAGTCCATGAAAGCTGCAGGGGTATTCGTTAGTCCAAAAGACATAACTAGGAATTCAAAGTGACTATATCAAGTTTTGAAGGCTGTTTTCAGAATGTCACATTCTATGACTCTAAACTGATAATAGCCAGATCTGAGATTTATCTTAGAGAAATAACTTGTACCCTGAAGTTGGTCGAATAAATCATCAATCCTGGGGAGAGGATACTTATTCTTGATTGTGACTTTATTTAACTGACACTAGTTAATGCACATTCTGAGAGAGCTATATTTCTTGTGCATGAATAAAAGTAGAGTACCCCATGGGGAAATACTAGGTCTGATAAAACCCTTATCTAAGCGATCCTTCAACTGTTTTTTTAATTCCTTAAGCTCAGTTGGAGCCATTTTGTAGTGTGGAATAGAGATAGGCTTGGTATTTATAAGGATATCTATTCTAAAGTAAATTTCCCTTTTGAGAGGAGTCCTGGGAAGATCTTTAGGAAACACATCTGGAATTTTTTTTACTACAGGAACTGAATCAAGACTCGTGGTTTTAGAATTTGAGTCCTTGACTCGAACGAGATGGTAAATACACCCCTTAGATATCATTTTTTGTTCCTTAAGATATGAAACAACTTGACCCTTAAGCACTGAAGTACTACCCCTCCATTCAATAACTGTTTCATTAGGAAATTAAAACTGGACAATTCTATTTCTATAGTCAACCGAGGCATAGCACGAGTGGACCGAATCCATGCTGAGAATGACATCAAAATCAATCTTCTCTAACTCCACTAGGTCAACTAAAGTAACTTTCTAAGACACTGTGATCGGGAAATTTTTGTGTACCCGTCTGGCTACAATAGACTTACCCACTAGGGTAGATACTGAGAAAGGCTCTACTAATATTTTAGGACTGACATCGAGGTCTATGCTATATAAGGAGACACAAAGAAAAGTAAAGCTCCAGGGTCTAATAATACATAAATATGAAGATGAAAGACTTGTAACGTACCCGCAACTACATCAAGAGAACTTTTCTGATCATGTCGAGTCTGAAGGATGTACAGTCTATTCTGGAGCTTCCCACTAGTAGTACTGGAGTTGGAACCCTGTTGAGTTCGACGACTTACTGAAGCTGATGAAAAGTTGGACTGGCCTTGTTAGCATAAATCTTTTCCCTTCTGAGCAACTACTGGACACTCTCGGATCCTGTGGCTTGACTTGACACACCCAAAACACCAATCACTACCAGCTCTACACCCACCCTGATGATTCTTACCATACTACCTGCAGAATATATTGGTAAAATCACTACTCACACTACCCTAGGACTTAGAGCCTAGCGCTCTATCCCGTCTGTCTTTGCTGAGCTTAGTCACTGGTTGAAGATGGATATGGGGCTAAAATTTTTTGGCGGAACTGAGAATGGTTACCGCCTTTCGACCTTTGCTGAGAAAAGTTAAAATTACCTATTCTTTCCCTCTTATTCTCTCTCTCTTTATCCTTAAGTTTATCCTTCTCAATATGCTGAGCTTGAAGCATAAGTCTAGACATGTCCATCTCCTTAATCAACATAGCGGTCTTACACTCCTTGACAATACTATCAGATACACCAGATATGAACTTACTCATCCTGGACCTAGAGCCAAACACTATAGTAGGAGCATACCTAGCTAACTGAGTGAACTTGAGCGAGTACTCCCTCACACTCATACTACCCTACTTCAAATTTATAAACTTCTAAACCTTAGCTTCCCTCAACTCCAGTGGAAAAAACCTGTCTAAAAGAGTCGTGGAAAACTTCTCCCACTCTATAAGCCCTGCCTCAGCACCTCTATCCTTCTTCTATTACCTGAACCAGTTGTGAGCTACTCCCTACAACTGGTAAGCAGCTAAGTCTACACTCTCACTCAAAATGACACCCATGATGTTTGCCACTTTTTGTACTCCATCCAGAAACTCTTACGGATCCTCCTCAGACTTGGATCTAGAAAACAAAGGGGGGTTTATCCGGGTGAAGTCTAGGATCCTAGCTGCAGCCGTATTTATCACTGGATTGTCTGGGGCAACAACTTGCCGATTGTTCTGAGTATCCACAGAATGGGTCAAGGCTATGAAAGCGGCCCTGAGCTTAGTGTGAGAAACATGGTTATTCAGGGTATCTTCCTGAATAGGTGGTGGTGCGGGTTGATCCCCATTCCTTCCTTTGTTGTTTATTCTAGGAGGTATTTTTTATAAACGGAATGATGGATGATTTAGAAAAAGAAATTCAATAGAGCTCATGCTCTTCTTCACGACATTAATACTGAAAGAAGGGAAACTTTCCTAAAAATGTCTGGTAGTCCATAAGTGTGGCGTACTTCACTCCTATGCATAATACTTTACTTAATGCGGCTTTCAGATGCCCTAGGACGCTTTAAAATCTTAGGCTCTAATACTAAGTTTTGTCATGACCCAAGGCTACCCCCTAGTCGCAACACGATGCTTAAGGACATAAGTGACCCCAAGCTAACTCATGATCTGGTACCTTCTGTGAGCATTGAATAAAATAATAACGGAATAACATGTGCAAAAAATAATATGATAAAATGCTGGTACGATGTAATACCAAAATATAATTCAACATGTCTGAAATAACTAAATGGACTGAAAAACTAACTGACTGTGTATCTGTCTGAAAACCTCTAAAATCATATGGAGTTGATGGGACAAACTCCCAACTAACTCCGACTGACTGAACATAAAGATATGCTGAAATAACAGTAATAATATGCCATATCTTCGATGGATAAGGACTCACCACTACTGCTGCTGGGTAATGCTAAACTTCAAAGAATGGTCAGGGAATTGAGCATCTGAACCTATGTTATAATAAAACATAGCACAAAAGAAAAGTATGCGGTCAGTACTTTGAATGTACTGGTATGTGAGGTAAGGACTAACTGAAATGCATATGGAAACCGAACATGGATGCATGACATGTAAAACTGAAAATGCAAGACCAAGTAAGGCATGAACTGAATTTAATCTGCAAAACTGACTGACTGAATAACTGATAATCTGACTACTTGGTCAAGCAAACCTGAACTGATATAGACTAAGTACTGACTAAAACTGTTGGAGCTATCATATAACCGACATGCCCCAATCTGAGCTAATTCGAGTCAAACATGTAACCCTAGTTGGAAGGGTGCCAGTACCTTGCCTAAGGTACTGACACTGGCTATGTGGATCCACTAAACTTGTGTCCTGAAGGAATAGAGAGTCAGTCCTAAACTAGCGGGTGACCCCTAAGAGAGTGTCAGTCTTAAACTGGCGGGTGACATCTCATAATCCTAGATTGGCTATGTGATGGATGATTTATAAGTTATGATAGGTTAGGGTAGTATTTATGATTGATAACTATTGTTTAGAGCGTTAAACGATGTAGTTTTGGGGTTAAAAAAGTGGGAAAAGACCAAATAATCCTTTAGAAATTTTCTAGAAGCCATCCTAATGAGTTTGGCCATGACTCGTAAGTTCTGGGTATGATTCATGGCTTAAGCCGTCATCAAGAATCCATATTTTTACCCTACTTCCATAGTGACTCCTCCTCCTGATAACTCCTAGGGTCTGCTTATGAGTCGTCATCAGGAGTCGTAACCACTGGCAGCTTTGACAATGCTTCAGTAATTTAGCCATAACTTTTCACCCCGATATCATCCTAAGGAAAAATTGGTATCGTTGGAAATCTAATTTAATTATCTATTTGTTGGTGGGTATTAATCCCATAAATTCCTAGTATACCCAAAGTTATACTCATTTGAATCTGACCATAGTTATATTCTTTACAAGAATTAATCGCTATAGATGTTTCGACTTGTCTATAAGTTAGGAGATATTTGGGACCATAATATATGCCTAAGCTTCTTGTAAAACTACCAAAAAATGAGGATTGATGCTTGAAACCTTTACTACTCAAGCTACGAGTCTTCATAAGAACTCGTAATGTCTGGACACAAGTCGTATGTTGGACTCATAACCACTGGGTTGAATTATTTTGGATTACATACTATTGCGACTACGAATCCCTCCATACGACTCGTAGCCACTGATTACGAGTCGTAATGAGTAGTCATAATCACTGTACTCGAGTAGAGGGATTCACTGGAGTGGCTACGACTCACTCACTACGACTTGTCACGAGTAGTTACGACTTGTTACCTTGAATTGCAGCCATTACAGTTTATCAGGCCATTAAGGAAAATCTTCCAAATTGTTTTTCCATGACCTCGAATCAAGATGAGGCTTGAAGTGTTGGAAAGATAATTTCTTAGCCTATCTTATAGGGGTCTAGATCTTGAAAAATTTAGGGTATTACAGATATTTACTTCTCCTTCATTATAATGGTCGTCGTCAACATCTCCTCCACATCATCTATTCGATCTAGCCTCTTTATTCATCCCCTTCTTTGACATTAACTTTACGACTAGATTGGATAGTTATAATGGTTATGCAACATATCCGATTATAATGTTCGTCATCTTCAAAAAGCTAATCTATTTTACAGCTGGTCATGCAACAGTCTTTTTCGATTAATTGTTGTTAGCAATTAATAGTATTTGTTCTTCATTTCAAGTGTTCTGTTCTTCACTTCATCTTTTTTTTTCTTCTTTTGGGTAAATATTGCACATGTCTTTTTCTGATTGATAGTTGTTAGCAATTAATTGTATTTCTTCTTCATTTTCAGTTTGAGAAGTGTTCTATTCTTCACTTCATCTTTTTTTGTTTTTTTGGTTAAATGTTAGAACGTAGCACATTGCTGTCGCTGTGAAATCCCTTGAAATGACAAAAATGCTCTTTAGAAGGGAGTGTTATGGATGGCTGAAAGTGATGAAATGACTAAATTTCGTTTGACTAAGCTGGTAGGATAACTGCCTCTTGCCTGCTTGAAGCCGCTTGGATATACTAATCGGCTACGGCGTGCTACGCACGACCCAATGTCGATCCTTAAAAATTCTGCGCTATGTATAATTTTATCATTTAATTAAAACCTCTATTTGTTTGGTTGATAAATTCTAAGTTAGGCATATATTATTATATTTAGATTGATGAAATTTATATAATAATATTTTAAGTTGTTCAAACTTTTGTGGCATTGATAGTCAATTATATTTTTTAAAAATAATTTAAGTTTTTAATTATTGTGATTTATAATATTTTTCTTCTATTCTACTAATTAGAAGTGACAAAGTAAAATTATTATAAAAAATACTTGTGAATTTTTTTAAGTGGTCTCATATAAGAAGTCGGGTTAATTTAAAACATCAAAAAATAATTTATCATTTTATGTCTATTTTATTTTTTTATTAAATATATATTTTTTAATACTTAAATGACTTACAATAGTTAATTATAGGTGATATAGTAAAATCATGGTTGGAGTAGCTGAAACAGTCATGTCATAAATGTCTATTTTAATTTTTTAAAATAATATTAATTTTTTAATACGTAAATGACTTATAATAATTAATTATGGGTAATATAGTAAAATCATGATTGAAGCAGCTGAAGGAAGCATGCCGACCATGAGCAGTCAACTGCTTCATAAATTATTATAAATAATACTTGTAATTTTTTTTAAGTGGTCCAATATAAGACGTCAAGTTAATTTAAAACATCAAAAAATAATTATCATTTTATGTCTATTTTATTTTTTGTTACTGAATATTATTAATTTTTTAATACTTAAATAACTTATAATAATTAATTATAGATGATACAGTAAAATTACGATTGAAATAGCCAAAGCAGTCATGTCATAAATGTCTATTTTAATTTTTTATTAAATAATATAAAATTTTTAATACATAAATGACCTATAATAATTAATTAAGAATAATATAGTAAAATTACGATTGAAGCTGAAGTAGACACGTCGACCATAAGTAGCCTGCTTCAGCTGCTTCATTCTCACTTGTTATATAGGGGAATTAATAATAATTTCATCAATTTTTAGTTTTACAATTAAATAACTAAAAATTAAATTATGATATTGGCAGACACGATCGTGTTTGTAATTAAAATCACGCTTTTTCATTTTTTAATATAAATGTAAGCTCTATATATAACACATTAATCCATACACAATTTTTCATATTTAGAAAAACATTATGCGTAAAATAGTTATTCTCTCTGTCTATTTTTATGTGTTCATTATTGACTTGACACACATCTTAAAACATATTATATAATAGAAATAATTTTATTATACCACCCCTTAAATAGAATAAATTCAATGTTAGTAAAATATATTGGGTAATGATAAGTTATCTATTGATTTTTTTTCAAATTGGATTAAGTATTATTGGACTACTTTTAATAACATAAACAAATAAATACAAATGGAGAAATGTTTGTTATTTTCAATGTTTCGGGTAGAAGAATCTGTATAAATGCAACAACAACTTCAACACTAGTTCATGTATAAACAAGAACACTTATGAAGTTCCTTAAAACCATCAACACAAGATTATAAATAATCTATCCAAGAAGTATGTTAAATTTCAAGAAAAGAGATGAAACAAAATTTTTAAGACCAAGTCCCTCGACTTCACGGAGTGTCCTTAAGGAATAATTATCCTCACTGTACCCGAGGGTATGAAATCTTCCTTCCAAGATAAAATGGCCTTCAATCCGAAGAATTGAGGTATCTCAAATTGTTGGATTCAATGAACTCACTCAACGATTTGATTGATCACACAGAATAGTTTTTGAAGACAAGAAGAGTTTGTATTTTTCAGAAAAATTTTCGTACCAAAACCTGTGGATGAAAGCAGGTTTTGATAGCCATCAGGAGCCTCTTCTGAAAGGTGGCAATGGTTAACTTAAAAGGTGTAACCTTTCTGGAAAATAATGTCTGTTCGTCCAAAGAATGCATCTTTTCCGAATAGGCATACCATTTCATGAATCAGTGTGTCATTTCGTTGAAGGGTTGCATCCCTTCTGAAGCATCAATTTGCTTTTGCACTGCCACTGTATGCATGCATATAAATGGAGGATAAAAAACAAAGCAAAAATTTTATTGTGTTTTTACCTTTGGCATTTTTGGATTAAATTCCTGTCAAATAAAATTTGTCCAAAAAGATAGATCTCATCGATCGATCATTTTCCAAATCCAAATTAAAATCCAAATCCAAATCCGAAGCCGAGCGAGCGAGCGAAGATGAAGGCGCAAGGCACCTCCTTGTTCTGGCCTCACTATCCATGTAGAGTAAGTGCTTCTTATTATAAACACTTCAAAGTTCCCTTCTCCCACCAATGTGGGAGAATTAGTGAACTTTCCTTAAAAAGAGTACACTTTTTATTTTGGTGTCTCTCTTTCTCTCCACTATTTTCCTCCATTTTCTATTCACACTTTTCATACATATTGAACCCAAAAATCCCCCACATGAATGGAAAATGGCTAATTTTTTGTAAAATTTTACGGACAAGTATATGATCATCAAGCAAAGACTGATTGCATCTGGATAAGTGGGTTTTCCTTTGAACTTTCCATAGTGAACATGCATCGGATACACTCGATCAATCGGTTGATTTGATATCTTTGAACCTTCAAGCTTTAATGTACACCTAGACAACACATGTCACACAACTTTCCTTTTATCGTTTATGGTTCTCACAGTTTTGTTCTTTTCAGCCATGAACACGTTCCGATTTTATGAGAGCTTAGAGAATAGGCCTTTACTAACATTCTCCTTGAAGCGGCTTCCACTTTTCCCTCACATAGGAGATTTCTAAATGTTCGATCCTATAGATTAAACTATTTGGTCAAATATGCCAAATTTAGATAATTATTAAAAGACTTCACACCATAAGTCATATCCTTGTTTACTAAACATTGTCTACATCATGAGAATGGGTTGGGTATTTGACAATGTTGAACCTGTCAGACACAACTTTGTTTGATCTCCTTGAACCTAGCTTTTGGGATCTCCAGTCTGTTAGGTAGAGTTACAGCCATGCTGACTTGTCCTAGGCCTTAAACCCATTCCCTTGGATGTTCTCTCAACTCCTTCTCGAGATAGGCCTTTTATAAGTGGATCCGACATATTATCCTTTGACTTCACATAGCTAATAGTGATAATTCCACTAGAGAGAAGTTCTCGAATAGTATTATTCCTCCGTTTTATGTGATAGGATTTATCGTTGTACATCATGCTCCCTGCCCTACCTATTGCCGCTTTTCTATCACAGTGTATACATACTGGTGCCACTGGTTTGGGCCTGTAAGGAATATCTTTCAAGAAATTCCGGAGCCATTCTGCTTCTTCACCGGCTTTATCCAATGCGATAAATTTAGATTCCATTGTAGAGCGAGCAATACAAGTCTGTTTGAATGATTTTCAAGAGACCGCTCCTCCACCGATAGTAAATACATATCCACTCGTGAATTTTACTTCGTTCGATCCGGTGATCCAATTTGCATCACTATATCCTTCAAGTATCGCAGGATATTTATTATAATGCAAAATGTAGTCTTGAGTGTATTTAAGATACTCCAAAACTCTTTTCATTGCCATCCAATGAGTTTTATTAGGATTACTCGTGTACAAACTCAACTTACTTATAGCGCACACTATGTCTGGTCGTGTACAGTTCATTATATACATTAAACATCCCAATACTCTTGCGTACTCCAATTGTGAGTCACTTTCACCTTCATTCTTTCGAAGTGCAAAGCTCACATCCAATGGAGTCTTGAAAATACCAAAGTCCATATACTTGAATTTGTCAAGTACCTTTTCGATATAATGAGACTGTGACAATGCCAACCCTTGTGGAGTTCTATGGATTCTTATCCCTAAGATCACATCTACAACTCCAAGGTCTTTTATATCGAACTTGCTCTCGAGCATTCATTTCATTGCATTTATGTCTGAAATGTCTCTACTGATGATCAACATATCATCCACATACAAACAAACAATGACTTGGTGATTTGGAGTGTCTTTACTATAAACACATTTATCACATTCATTAATTTTGAATCTGTTTGCCAATATGATTTGATCAAACTTTGCCTGCCATTACTTAGGTTCTTGTTTTAATCCATAAAGTGACTTAACAAGTTTACACACCTTATTTTCTTTTCCTGGAACCACAAAACTCTCAGGCTATTCCATGTAAATTTCTTCCTCCAATTCTCCATTTAGGAATAAGGTTTTCACACCTATTTGATGGATTTTAAGGCCATATACCGCCACCAAGGCAATTAACATTTGAATCGACGTTATCCTTGTTACCAGCGAGTATGTATCAATGTAATCAAGGCCTTCTTTTTGTTTGAAGCCTTTTACTACAAGTCTTGCCTTGTATTTATCAATTGTACTATCCGCTTTCATTTTCCTTTTGAAGATCAATTTGGAACCTAAAGGTTTATTTCTTGGAGGAAGATCAACCAACTCCCACGTATGGTTGCTTATGATTGAATCAATCTCACTATAGACTGTCTCTTTCCAAAAGGATGAGTTCGAAGACGCCATCACTTCCTTAAATGTTTGAGGCTCATTTTCTAAGAGAAATGTTACAAAATTTGATCCAAACGAAGTTGACGTTCTTTGATGTGTACTACGTCTTGGATTCTCATCATTATTTACATTCTCACTTGGTTCATCTCGAGGTCGTTTAGACCCTCCACTAAACTGTTTATGTCTTGTTTTATACGGATAAATGTTTTCATAGAATTCATCATTATCTGATTCAATTACCGTATTTTCATTAATATCCAAATATTTGGATTTATGAACCAAAAACCGACATGCTTTACTACTTTTAGCATATCCTATGAACACGCAGTCCACTATCTTAGGTCCTATCTTAACCCTTTTAGGCATAGAAACTTGGACCTTTGCTAGAAACTCCCATACTTTGAAATATTTTAAGTTAGGTTTTCTTTCTTTCCATTTTTCATAAGAAATTAATTGTGTCTTAATATGGAAAACTCTATTGAGTATTCGGTTGGCTGTAAGGATAGCGTCCCCCCTAAGTTTTGCGGTAAACCTGAACTTATAAGTAAGGCATTCATCATTTCCTTTAAAGTTCAATTTTTTCTTTCCGCATGCCATTAGATTGAGGTGAATACGGGGTTGTAGTTTGATGGACAATTTTATTCTTTACACATATTTCGGTGAAGGGAGATTCGTATTCTCCGCCTCTATTAATTCTTATTATTTTTATCTTTTTCTCTAACAGATTTTCAACTTCAGTTTTATATTGCCTAAACGCATCTATTGCTTCATCCTTACTATTTCGCAAATAGACATAACAATATCTAGTGCAATCGTCAATAAAATTTATGAAATATTTTTTCTCACCACGTGATGGTGTTGACTTCATTTCATAAATATCCGTGTGTATTAAGTCTAAGGGATTGGAATTCCTTTCAACGGACTTATACAGATGCTTAGCATACTTTGATTTCATACAAGTTTGACACTTTGATTTATCGCACTCAAAGTTTGGCAAAACTTCTAAGTTAATCAGTTTTCGTAATGCTTTGTAATTAACATGGCCTAATCATTCATGCCACAAATTGTAAGACTCAAGCAAGTAAGAAGAATTTGAAATTTTATTGATTTTAACGTTCATTACATTCATTTTGAATAGGCCCTCATTGAGGTAGCCTTTTCCTACAAACACTTCACCTTTACTAAGTATAATTTTTCCGAAAACAAATACACATTTGAATCCGTTCTTGTCTAGAAGTGAAACTGAAATCAAGTTCTTCCGTAACTCCGAAACATACAAGACATTGTTAAGTGACTTTGCCGGAAGTCATCTTCAAGCACATATTTCCTGTTCCTTCTACTTTTACCGTAGCAGATTTTGCCAAGTAGATCTTTTCTTCTACTTGAGCTAGAGCAAACGTCGAAAACAAATCCTTATTAGCACACACGTGGCGGGTGGCACCAGAATCCATCCACCATTCACGAGGATTTCCCACCAATTTGCATTCGGAAAGCATAACATACAGATTATCCATTTCTTTCTTAGACTCATCCAGATTTGCTTGGTCTTTCTTCTTCCCTTTCTTCGGGGCACAACAATCCGTAAACTTGTGGCCAATCTTTCCATAGTTGAAGCACTTTCCCTTGAATTTCTTCTTGGGTTGATTGCTTTCATTTCCAGCCTTTTTTTGCTTTTTGGAGTTGTTTTGGTCATTTTCTACAATGTTTGCTCCATTCATTGCAGAATTGCCTCTTGACCTTCTTTCTGTAGCTTTATTATCTTCTTCAATGCGTAGTTGTACAATCAGATCTTCGACTGGCATCTCCTTGCATTTGTGTTTCAAGTAGTTCTTAAAGTCTTTCCACATTGGTGGTAATTTCTCTATTATTGCTGCTACTTGAAATGCTTCATTCACAATCAAACCTGCAATAAAGTTCATGTGAATACTAAGAACATATTTAAATTATTCAACAAAGGTATTTGTCAAAATCATGCTTTTCGCTAGGAGATCATGGATGATCACTTACAGCTCCTGCACTTGTGAAACAACTGATTTGTTGTCTATCATTTTGTACTCCAGGAATCTTGCAACAAAAAACTTTTTAGTTCCAGCATCCTCCATCTTGTACTTCCGTTCTAACGCTCCCCATAACTCTTTTGTAGTCTTGGTTCCACTATATACATTGTAAAGGTCATATTGGAGGCCACTCAAGATATAATTCCTGCAAAGGAAGTCTGAGTGTTTTCAAGCCTCCACAATCATGAAGCGTTCCTTTTCAGAGGTTCCCTCGAGCACCTCCAGAGTTTTATTAACCGAGAACCTTTGAAGACAGAGAGTGGTGAGATAGAAGAATATTTTCTGCTGCCATCTCTTGAAGTCAATACCCGCAAACTTTTTGAGTTTCTCCACTGGTGCCATCATCAGCGGAGCATTCGTGTGACTTGATGTGGCAATACTAGTTGCCCCCACAGTCGTTGCAGCGTCATGCATTTGACTATCAGTCACCATGTTACTGTCACCACAAGACAGTACCTTTAGTGTATCAAAATACTTATTAAAAAGTTGCAGCAACTTTAGAAACTTCATGTTTCTAGTTAAACGATGAAGTTTTTATGACTTCAAATCGTCAACCGAGTGATCTTTAACTTGTGATGAAGATTTTATGTCTCTAAATCACTAGTTAAGTTCAAACGGAGTAGAAATCTTAAAGCTTTAATCTCCAAAAACAAGCTATACAGATTCTGAAAGTAATTATTCCTTAAGATTGTTATTTTCAATGTTTCGAGTAGAAGAATCTATATAAATGCAACAACAACTTCAACACTAGTTCATATATAAACAAGAACACTTATGAAGTTTATTAACACCTTCAACACAAGATTATAAATAATCAATCCAAGAAGTATGTTAAATTTCAAGAAAAGAGATGAACAGAATTTTTAGGACCAAGTCCCCCGACTTCACGGAGTGTTCTTAAGAAATAATTCCCTCACTGTACCCTAGGTTATGGAATCTTCCTCCCAGGATAAAGTAGCCTTCAATCCGAACAATAGGGGTATCTCAAATTGTTGGATTCAACGAACTCACTCAATGATTTGATTGATCACATAGAATAGTTTTTGAAGACAAAAAGAGTTTGTATTTTTCAGAAAATTTTTTGTACCAACACCTGTGGATGAAAGCATATTTTTATAGCCATCAGGTTCCTCTTCTGAAAGGTGGCAATGGTTCACTTAAAAGGTGTAACCTTTCTGGAAAATCATATATGTTCGTCCAAAGAATGCGTCTTTTTCGAACAGGCATACCATTTCATGAATTAGTGTGTCATTTCGTTGAAGGGTTGCATCCTTTCTGAAGCATCAATTTGCTTATGCACTGCATTTCAAAATAGTATTTCTGCCACTGCATGCATGCATATAAATGGAGGATCAAAATCACAGAAATTTTTTTATTGCGTTTTTCCCTTTGGTATTTTCGGATTAAATTTCTGTCAAATAAAATTTGTCCAAAAAGATAGATCTCATCGATCGATCATTTTCCAAATCCAAATCCAAAGCCGAAGCCGAGACGAGCCAAGCGAGCGACGACGACGACAACACGAGGCACCACCTTGTTCTTTCCTCACTATCCATGTGGAGTAAGTGCTTCTTATTATAAACACTTCAAAGTTTCCTTCTCCCACCAATGTGGGAGAATTAGTGAACTTTTTCTTAAAAGAGTACACTTTCCATTTTGGTCTCTCTTTCTCTCCACTATTTTCCTCCATTTTCTATTCACACTTTTCATACATATTGAACCCAAAAATCCCCCACATGAATGGAAAATGTCTAATTTTTTGTAAAATTTTACGGACAAGTATATGATCATCAAGCAAAGACTGATTGCATCTGGATAAGTGGGTTTTCCTTTGAACTTTCCATAGTGAACATGCATCGGATACACTCGGTCAATCGGTTGATTTGATATCTTTGAACCTTCAAGCTTTAATGTACACCTAGACAACACATGCCACACAACTTTCCTTTTATCGTTTATGGTTCTCACAATTTTGTTCTTTTCAGCCATGAACACGTTCCGATTTTATGAGAGCTTAGAGAATAGGCCTTTACTAACATTCTCCTTGAAGCGGCTTCCACTTTTCCCTCACATAGGAGATTTCTAAATGTTCGATCCTATAGATTAAACTATTTGGTCAAATATGCCAAATTTAGATAATTATTAAAAGACTTCACACCATAAGTCATATCCTTGTTTACTAAACATTGTCTACATCATGAGAATGGGTTGGGTATTTGACAATGTTGAACCTGTCAGACACAACTTTGTTTGATCTCCTTGAACCTAGCTTTTGGGATCTCCAGTCTGTTAGGTAGAGTTACAGCCATGCTGACTTGTCCTAGGCCTTAAACCCATTCCCTTGGATGTTCTCTCAACTCCTTCTCGAGATAGGCCTTTTATAAGTGGATCCGACATATTATCCTTTGACTTCACATAGCTAATAGTGATAATTCCACTAGAGAGAAGTTCTCGAATAGTATTATGCCTCCGTTTTATGTGATAGGATTTATCGTTGTACATCATGCTCCCTGCCCTACCTATTGCCGCTTTGCTATCACAGTGTATACATACTGGTGCCACTGGTTTGGGCCTGTAAGGAATATCTTTCAAGAAATTCCGGAGCCATTCTGCTTCTTCACCGGCTTTATCCAATGCGATAAATTTAGATTCCATTGTAGAGCGAGCAATACAAGTCTGTTTGAATGATTTTTAAGAGACCGCTCCTCCACCGATAGTAAATACATATCCACTCGTGAATTTTACTTCGTTCGATCCGGTGATCCAATTTGCATCACTATATCCTCCAAGTATCGCAGGATATTTATTATAATGCAAAATGTAGTCTTGAGTGTATTTAAGATACTCCAAAACTCTTTTCATTGCCATCCAATGAGTTTTATTAGGATTACTCGTGTACAAACTCAACTTACTTATAGCGCACACTATGTCTGGTCGTGTACAGTTCATTATATACATTAAACATCCCAATACTCTTGCGTACTCCAATTGTGAGTCACTTTCACCTTCATTCTTTCGAAGTGCAAAGCTCACATCCAATGGAGTCTTGGCAATACCGAAGTCCACATACTTGAATTTGGAAATGAATCAATCCGTAGACTGTTTATAATGTGGCCAATGAAAAGAGTTTTGGGGTATGGTACTCCTGTTTGTTTATAATGTTTGTTATGTAAAATTTGGGTCTTATTCGGCCGAACTTAGCCTTGTTGGTCTTTGATCCTCAGTAGGTTGCATGTTGGTCCCATTTTGGAGATCAAAAAATGAATTTGACCTAGGCCCTTTAAGTTAGGGGGCTGAAATGTTATAGATATCTAAAATTTTATTATTTGAATTTTCAATTAATAAAAGTGCTTCACCTTTTTCATGGATTTTTAATCCTTCCTAAATTGAAATTATATAAAAAAGGAGATGATATTACAAAAATAAACAACTTTAAAAAAAATTTGACGGTTGATATAGTGAAGATTCTATTTCATTCTAGCACCCCATCACAATAGCCATAATCCAACCTATTTGGATTTTGCGGACTAAAATGAATATTTAAAAGTATTTTCAATTTTTGAATATATTAAATAAGTTTGTAAAATTGATGAGATCTTTTATGACTATGCAAGGAGTGCTTATATTTACTATTTTAAAGTAAATCAAGGTGTAGTCCTATCATCTCTAATGTCTTTGTCCCCGTATGAATCACAAGACAAATTAATCTCAAAATCACCCGCAATCAAACGTATTTTCAATTAATCTATTTCTTTATGAGCCTTTCTTCCTCCGTATCAAATATAAAACAAGAAAAATCCAATGATGTATGTTATTAGGAATATCATATGCTATCTCTCCATTTCCAAACGTATTCTTCTGGATTTTGATACCATCTTCATAATATTCTACTGGTTTTTGATATATTTTTCATATAATAATTTTAATTATATCATTGGTCATTCTTTTTCTATTGGTTTAAGGTATTTTTCCACTTATCAACAGTTTTAGGCATGAAATGTATACTTGGAATCTGATTATATCTATACAAGAAAATTAATAAGAAAATTACCTAGCTTTCGATCAAATGTACCATATCTTTAGCATGTTGATTATGCCAAATCTAACGAATAAGTTATTTAAAATTGACATTGCTTTTATAATTAAACTAAAAGTCTTTTCTCTTGATTGATGACGTGCTTGTTGAGAAAGTTGAATATGTCAAATCTTATAGTAGGTTTCATAGGTTTCTTATGTTGGAAAAAGTACTACAATATTGATATGGAATTGAAATTAATAATTATAATAAAATAGTCACAAATTCTGTATCGTGGCAAGCCATTGTCTTAAAAGCGATTTTGGTCTAATTCCAGTGCAAATCCTTCTAGCCGGTCGCTCCCCAAGGTTCCACAGCTACTTCCAAACCCGTGCACTCGTGGCTGAAAGTTTGGAGGTTGCTCAAAATTATTGCCCAAAAGTAGAGAACTTAGGAGAAAGATATTTTTCTTTTACTTTGTTGGTGTGTGTTTTGTTCTCAAATAGAGTGGTTTATATAGGTGAGGAACAAAAGATATTACGAGAGTGAGTTAATGATGAACTGAATGAATTAACTCATCAAGAATTATCTCATCAAATGAATTCATCCGTTCAATGAATGAATTAACTCATCAAGAATTATCTCATCAAATGAATTCATCCATTAAAAGAGAATTGAAAACACACAGTTACAAAAGAATTAAGAAGTTACATTTTCTCACAATGTATCTTGTAAATATTTTTGATAACAATGTATTTGGACTTTTCTTTTTGGATAAGCTTAAAGAAGCTTTAGACTTTGACTTTGCATTCTAACCATTTATTAAAAATGCTTTCAATCCCCCACAAATGCAAAGACAAAAGAAGAAAGATACTTTTGGGCAAATAAAAGGAATATGTACTCAAGAGTCAATATCTTTCGATTTGAATTGGCACGTAGTGATATGAGACAACAACAAATATCCAAAAAGTGAAGTACTCTTGAACTAGATGGACATAAGTTGAGACCTCCACAACACATACCATATTCTTGATTTTAAGAAACCTCCGCAATACTACAAAGTGCTTTTATGGTCATGCACACAAACCTTGGGTCTCATGAGTACTCTAAAAAGATAACCCAAGTCTTTCATACAAAGGTAACCAACCTTTTACACTCAAGTAGGTGATCCATCAAGTCTATTTCATAGACCACCTTAAGGCTATGGATCATTAAGATAAAAAATAAGCTCAACCTTATAATACACTACCTCACGCCATAAGAATAGGATATATTGTGTTAATTGAAGGCTTATATGGCTTTGTTTGACCATAAATGGGTATCCACCATGTTACCTCAATCCATGGGATTTATCCCTATCCCCCTCGATAATTCAAGGACCATTTTTCTTGTCAAATCCTTGGTCATAGGATCCGCCTTATTTATTTTGGACCTTACATATTCTAAAAACATAACACCATGTTTCAACAATTGTTTAACTGTACCATGGCTGATGCGAATATGTCTCTTTTTACCATTGTATATACTATTTTTAGCAATCCCAATTGCTGCCTGTGAGTCACAATGTAAAAAGACTGGTGACATTTGTCTTCCCCATAAAGGCACATCTGCCAAAAGGTTTCTTAGCCACTCAGCTTCTTGCCTTGCCCACTAGAGAGCAATGAATTTAGATTTCATGGTAGAACGTGCTATACAGGTCTGCTTTAAAGACTTTCATAAAATACCACCTGCACCCAAAGTAAACCCATAGCCACTGGTAGATCTAACTTCATCATTATCAGTCACCCAGTTTGCATCACAAAAACCTTCTAAAACATCAAGAAATTTATTAAAATGCAAACACCAATTCATAGTACCTCTCAGATGCCTTAACAAACAATGAAGAGCATTCCAGTGTTCACTACTGGGATTATGAGTAGTTCTACTCAATCTACTAGCAGCATAAGCTATATAGGGCCGAGTATAGTTCATGAGAAACATTACACTCCCAATTATTTTAGCATATTCAGTTTGAGAAACACTAGAATCTCTATTCTTTTTCAAGTGTATGCTAGGATCATAAGGAATTCTCACTAAAACTACATCAAAACAATCAAACCTTTTCAACATCTTTTCAATATAATGAGACTGACAAAAAGCGAAACCATTAACAGTTCTTTTGATTTTTATCCCTAAAATCACATTAGCTTCTCCAAGGTCTTTCATTTTAAATTTAGAAAATAAAAATTTCTTAGTCTCATTACAACATTCACATTAGGGCCAAAGATTAACATGTCATCCATATATAAACATATAATCACATAATTTGATCCTATCATTTTAGAATAAACACAGGTATCAGATAAATTAACAACAAAGCCATTATCCATTAATGTAAAATTAAATTTTCATACCACTGCTTAGGTTCCTGCTTAAGTCCATATAAGGACTTTCTCAATTTTCATACTTTATCCTTTTATCCTGGGACCACAAAACCCTTAGATTGAGTCATATAGATCCCTTTATCTCAATCACCATTTAAAAATGTAGTTTTGACATTCATTTGGTGTACCACTAAACTATGAATAGAGACTAGAGCAATAAGAGTCCTAATAGTCGCTGTTTTAGTCACAGGAGAATAAGTATCAAAGTAATCAACACCTTTCTTTTGGTTAAAATCCCTAATCACAAGTCTAGCCTTATATTTATCAATTGTACCATCAAGCGTCAATTTCTTCTTAAATATCCACTTTCTACTTATGGGTTTACAACCTTTAGGAAAATCATACAAGTCCCACGTGTGATTAGAGATTATAGAGTCTAATTCACTTTTAATATCCTCTTTCCAAAAAATTGCATCTATTGAACTCATTGCTTCATCATAAGTTTTAGGGTCTTCTTCTATTAAATAGATAGACACTAATTTATCATTTACAGTATCAATATCAAAACTCTCAGTTAAGAAGGTGGTGAAAATAACAACATTGGGTATGAACCCTAATTCAAATCTCATGTAATTTCATAGAAAATCATGTAATTTTGTAGTTGAAAGCTAGTTTTGGGAACAAGGATGAAAGAGGATCCTTATTCATAAACTCCACATACCTTAATTGATGAAATTTCTAAAAAATCTTGAACTTGAATCTCTATTTGTGCCTTTAAAGATAAACTCTTGATTATCTTGATTTGGGAATCCTCAATTTTGGGTTTCCTTGCTGAATCAATGGAGGAAATTTGATTTCTTGGAGCTTAAGTTTTGAGCTCTATGGTTTTTCTTTGAGAGAGAATTGTTGAAAATATGCATAAAGTTCTTAAGAATGAGCTTAATTCCTTGTTTTGGATGAATTGGGGGCTTGAGAATTGACAAAAGATCCCCTTTTAAATTTTTTGTTGGAATTGGAATAAGGGAGAAATTCTCGATTTTGCATGCCACCGCGATGCGCCACTACGGTGGTGGTTCACTGGAAAATGAATGACTGGGAAATTTTCCATCATCACGATGCGTTGAAATCACATTGAGCCACTGGAAAAGGGATGAGCCCCATTTTATCCATCGCCGTGATGCACCACCATCGCGGTGAGCCACTGGAAAGTGAAGAACGAGGCCTGAAATTTTAACGCGATGCGGGGAAATCACGAAGGTCCATTGGATTTTGATGAATATGAATTAAACCTTCACCGAAATGCGGTGCTTTCCAAAATGGCATACTACCTTACTAAAATTGCCATAACTTCTCAATCGAGTATTAGATTTAGGCGAATTTGGTATCGATGGAAAGCTAATTCAAATTTCCACACAATGAAGGGTCCAAATATGGAAAATTCTACGCGTAACAATAGTTATTCATTTTTGAAGAAAACCCTTGACATTCTAGGAGTGGAAATAGGCTAGAAAAGAGTACGGGGTATTACAAGAACTTGGCCAATAACACACTGGTTCAGTTATGACTAAGGTCACCTGACCCGTAACCCCACCATACGACTCGTAGGATGGATCATCATTAGGACAGTAATCTCAAGGCTTGAGAAAATTTCAAGGCCAAATCTTGGGGCATTTTTGTCTCCCCTCTTAGGATCATTCACCCTCGAATGATGGGACAAGGCATTGAGTAGCACGATTAAACTCCAAACATCTATACTCTTACCTTTAACTAAGTTAGAAAACAAAGATGCCAAGGAAATCAATATTTTCTTTAACAAAGTCAAAAAACAAAGATCTTAAGAATACATACATACCTCAAGCACGAATTTCTGGAATATGGAATAGGAATAGATACTTGGACTTTATGTTCTCCTCGACTTTCTAAGTAGCTTCCTCAAAATTTTGGTTCTGCCATAGAACCTTTACCGAAGCCACATCTTTTGTTCGTAATCGACAAACTTGCCCATCCAAGATCCTCACTAGGAACTCCTCATAGGACAAAGAATCCAAAATACCAATGTTGTCCAAGGGAACAACCAACAAAGGGTCACCCACATATTTTTGCAACATGGATACATGGAATACCAGTTGAATAGAACTTATACTAGAGGGAAAATCTAATTCATATGCAATGCTACCAATCCTTCTCAAAACCAAGTACGGTCCAACATATTGGGGACTAAGCTTCCCCTTCTTTTAAAACCGCATTACTCCCTTCATGGGAGACACCTTTAACAATACCCAATATCCAACCTCAAACTCCAAGTCCTTTTGCCTTACATCCGTATAGGACCTTTTGCAAATTTAGGTGGTCTTAATCCTATCCCAAATCACCTTCACCTTTTACATGGCCTGGTGAACTAAATTCAAGCCAAATATCTCTCTTCGCTAACCTTGAACCACTCAATTAAAGACCTCCTACAATATAATGCCTTAAACAGAGCCACACCAATGCTAAAATGGTAACTATTATTATAGTATACTCAATGAGAGGTAAGTGGTCAAACCAACTACCACCAAAGTCAATGACACAAGCTGGCAGCATATCCTCCAAATTTTGAATGGTTCTTTGGCTTGCCCATCCACCTGAGGGTGAAAACAGGACTATGACTTACTTTAGTCCCTAAGACACACTGAAAAGAGTGCCAAAAATGCAATGAGAAATGAATTGCATGATTCAAAATAAGCTAAACAGGCACACCATGAAACATTACAACCTCATGGAGGAACAACTTACATAGTCCTTAGCAGAATAATTAGTCCTCACTTCATCCTATCCATGATAACCCAAATAGAGTCATGTTGATCTCATATTATAGTTTCGGATGCTTAGGTTCCCAACCAAACTTTGGTAATCCAGCGCATCAACAACAATAGTAGTGGTGAGTCCTCATATTTTGGGGACAAATTATGTTATTTCAGTTTTTCAATTTTAGCAGTTAGTTGGGGTTAGTTGGGGACTTGCACCATAAACTCCTTAGTCATTCAGTTAGAGGCTTTCAGACACTAGTACCGCAAGTTAGTCAATTTTTAGTTGTTTTAAACTATGATTCAGTATTGACTTTTAGTTGTTAAAACCTTATGGTGTTCTACTTAAATTCTGCACATATTTCTTTGATATTTAATTCAGTTCTCACAGTAGGTACTAGCTCATGGTTTAGCTTGTGGTCCTTCGGGGCTGTAAGTACTATGTGGTGTTTGGGGGTGTACTCCCGAGGCGTTACAAACTTCGTATTAGAGCCTAAGGTTTTAAAGTGTCCTAGGGAGTCTGAAAGTTGCATTAAGTAGAGTCATGTGCATGGGTATCAAGTGTGACACACTTATGGACAAGAGGCTTCTAAATGTTTTAGGAAATGTTTCCCCTATTTTAGTGTCCATGTCGTGCAAGTGAGCATGATCTCAATTTAAACTCTCTTTCTAATTGAATTTCCTTTTCGTCTATAGAACATGCCTCCTAAAAAGATTAACAGAAGGAGAAATAGGAACCACTCCGTACCTCCACCTATTCACGAAGATCCCCTGAATGATCTTGTCTCTTATTCTAAATTCAAAGAAGAATTTACTACCTTAGCCCACTCAGTAGCATCCTAGAATAATCAGCCAATTGCTATTCCAGCCGTTCCAATGGCTAATACTGCCATAGCTAGGATTTGTGACTTTACCCGAATGAACGCTTCTCTATTTTTGGGATCTAAGTCTAATGAGGATCCGTAAGAGTTCCTTGATATGGTTCAAAAGGTAACTGAGATTATGGGTATGAATTCTAGTGAGAGTGTAGAATTGGGTGCTTGTAGTTACATAATATTGCTCATACCTGGTATAAGCAGTGGAAGGGAGATAGAGAGATAGATATAGGGCCTATTGAATGGGAAGAGTTTGAAGTAGCTTTTCTAGATAGGTTCGTTCACTTGGACTTAAGGGAATCTAAGGTGCAGGAGTTTATAAATTTGAAGAAGGGAAACATGAGTGTGAAGGAGTATTCTCTAAAGTTTACTCAGCTAGCCAGATATGCTCCTAATGTTGCGTCTAATGACAGGTCTAAAATAAGTAAGTTTGTCTCAAGAATAACTAATAGCATGGTCAAGGAGTATAGGACCGCAATGTTGATTAAGGAAATGAACTTGTACAGGTTTATACTTCATGCTTAATAGAATAAAGAGCAAAAGTGTAAGTAAAGAGAGAGGGAGAATAAGAAGGTGTAATACCCCACGATTTTTCCTAGCTTAAATTCATCCCTAGAGTGTTAAGGGATATCTTCCAAAATAAATACTATTTATTTGGTATGTAATTCCTTAGATTTAGACTTTCCATTGCGTAGGAAATTGAATTAGCATTCCAACGATATAAGATTTGCCTAAGTCCGATAACCGAGTAAGAAGTTATGGCTATTATAAGTTCCAGTCAAAAAACACCATAGTTTGGACCCTTAGCGCATCGCGGATCAGTGTAAATTTCCAATTTTCCCATTCCAGTGGCTCTCTGCAATATTGGCGCATCGCAGAGAGGGTAAATTTCCCGTTTATTAATTTCCAGAGGTCCAGCGCGATAATGGTGTGTCGCGCCATGTGCCAAAATGGCATTCCAAAGGGGCACCATGATGTCTCCACATCGTGGAGTCTACCTAATTTCCATTCATCGATTTCCAATGAGCCACCACGATAGTGGCGTTCGCGGCAGCCACCTTGATCGAGAAAATGTACGTTTTCCAGTTTCGTATAAAAGTTTTAAAAGGGTTATATTGGTAATTCTCAAACCCCCAATCCGTCCAAAAATAAAAGATTAATCATACTTGAGAGCACTTTATGCTTTATTCATCATTCTCTCTTAAACAAAATCCTAAGGCTCATGCTTCCTCCCCAAGAAATCTAAAATTTCTCTATTTATTCTCCAAGACTCTTCAAGATTGAGAATTTCCAATTCAAGAACTCTAAGAAGTCATCTCCAAACCATCAATTGAGATCCAAGATTCAAGTTCTAGCATCTAGATCATCAAATTAAGGTAAGTGGGGTTTGAACAAGGATAATTCTTTCATCCTAGTGCCCAAAACTTTATTTTAATTACAAATTTACTTCAATTTATAAAATTTTCCATGAAATTTAAGTTAGGGTCTATAGCCATTATCATTATTAGCAAGATTATGAGATTTTCCATGATTTAGAAGTTGAATTACATGATTATATTAATATTTCTATGCATTGTGCAGTTATTTCCAGATTTTATGATGAATTATGAGTGTTTCTATTATCAAGCAGGAATTGTAAGATGTTCTAAACATGAAATTGATGCATGGGTCATTAAGCCCCAATTTAAGATTGTTATTTCGAGATTATTTGTTCCATGAGCACCCTCAGATAAGATTACTGATAAATTTTGACAATGATTTGACCTTATGGTCCTAAGCTAAGATAAAGAATTCACTTACTCAGATAACTTGAGATTTAAAGAAGGAAAAGCATAATTGGTTTTCTTGTAAACACTTGTGCTATTTTTGAAGTTGATTTCTTAAGATTTTGAGAATAAGAATGGGATTAGTATTTAGCACCGAGATGAGTAGGTTACTATGGTTTTAGACCCCAGAACTATGTGACAATGTAGGATTCAAATTTATTCCCACTTCTACATGAATGACTCAGATTGTGATCACTAAGATAGACGTTCTATTCCGATGGCAAGGGTAAAATAGCCCTTCCTAATGGGAGCTAGAAGTGGGACTCTATTGAAGCTCACATGGTGTATTTTTGTTAGAAGAACCTCCCAAAAGATGTCCCCTACTTTTCAACAGTCTACTGATTTAAAGCTTTAAGATAAAAGCATATGTTTTAGAAGTTATGGTTTTAAGATTCTTAATCTTTAAGATAAAGTATTTTATAGATTTTAGAACTAAGTGTAATGGCTCACCAAATTTATGATATATATTTTATGATTTATGATCTTCAGATTTCAGATTACTCAAGCCTGTGTGAGTCATTTATATTTAGCATGCATGATTTTATAAATTGTGATGATATTGTTTACTTATTGCATGCACCCCATATACTCAGTAAATCCTCAAAGTACTGATCCCCATAGATGTCTATGTGCTACATTACCTCATAATATAGGTTCAGGTGCTCAGCCTCAGCAATGTGAGTGATTCCCGAGCATCTCATCTACATCCTTGCAGTTGGTGAGTCCTTATAGTTTGGGGACTTAGTTATTCATACTTTAATTTTATTAGTAGATGTTCTTTTATTCATTTTAGATAGTTTGAGTCAGCTTGGGGCTTGTCCCAATGACTCTCTAGATTCAAATAGTAGAGTCTTGTCGGACTACTAGATTCATTTTAGATATTTGATTCAGAATTCAAATTTTTCAGTATTGTTTTACCCAGACTTCTAGTATGTTTTAGATAATATTTTCCATATTATTGTGATTTCATATTCATATTTCCCCTATCTTGAGATACAGACTTAGTAGAAAGCATCTAGGGTTAGATCAGGACTACTTGTAGTTCGGATCACCGTGTGGCATCTCGAGAACTAGATTTTGGGGCATTACAAACTTGGTATGAAATCCTAAGGTTTAGAGAGTCCTAGGGAGTCAGACAAGCTGCGTTACGTAGAGTCTTGATCATCGATGTGAAGTGCGTCATATCTATGAGCAAGAGGCTATGGAGCATTTAGAAAATCATCTCTTCTTTCATGATCTATAGTGCATTTATTATCTCTATCTCTATCTTCTAACTCGTACTTTCACATGACAGAAAATGCCTCCTCATCAAGCTAACGCTCGTAGAAATAATAACCAGCCACCTCAGCCCACAGATCTTTTGAACTCACGTGTCATATGCAGAGTTTTGAGCTGCCTTTCAGGCACTAGCCTAAGCTGTGACAACTAATGTTCAGGGAAACCATTAGGCTGCAGTCCCAGCTCATCAGGATGAGGACTTAGCCATAGTCAGAATCCAAGATTTTATGAGTATGAACCCGTCGGAATTCTTTGGGTCAAAAACAGATGAGGACCCACAACTTTATCTAGATGAGGTGGAGAAGATCAATCGAATTATGTATGTTTCTAAAGAGAAAAGTGTGTAATTGGAATCCTATAGGCTGAAGGATGTTGCATATAATTGGGTGGTGATGTGAAAGAAAAACAGAGCAGAGAATGCAGCTCCCATGACTTGGCAGATATTTCAGAAAGTGTTCTTAGACAAGTTTTTCCCATGCAAAATAAGGGAAGCTAAGATAAAAGAGTTCATGAACCTGAGGTAGGGCTAAATAAATGTGAAGGAGTATTGCCTTAAGTTCAACCAGTTGTCTAAGTCTGCCCCTGAATAGATGGCTGACCCTAGGTCAAGCATGAGTAAGTTTGTAACCGGTGTATCTGGGTTGGTAGTTAAAGAGTATAGGACAACTATTCTTATTGGAGATATGGATCTTCCTATATTAATGATGCACACTAAGCAGATTAAGGCAGAAAATGGGAAGGAAAGAGTGAGAGCAAATAAGAGGGCTAGAAAAGGGCAGTTTGATCATGGTCAGAATAGGTCTAGAGGAGGAAATCATTCGCAGTTTCAGTATCATTCATCTATGCCTGTACCTTCTTCAGCTAGTGATCCTACACCCAGAAATAGGCAGGAACAGTGGGGTAAGTCTTCTACGTCCAGATCTCAGAATAGTATGAGTGGGAAGCCTAATCATCCCCCATGTGCTAAGTGTGGTAAGAATCATGGAGGTGAATATCTGTGGGGCCAGAAGGGTTATTAGGGTTGTGGCCAGCAGGGTCATGAAATCAAAGAGTTCCCATATAATAGACGGGGTAATAGAGAGTTTTGTCCTCAGACTAAGGCTAATAGTGCACCAACTCATCTAGGTCGTTCAGCTCCTCCTCAGGGCGCATCATCCAATACTGGTGGCGGTCAGTGCTAGAATTAGTTTTATGCCTTACCATCTCGTCAGGAGCAGGAGGATTCACCCGATGTTGTGACTGGTATACTTCGTGTCTTTCATTTTGATGTTTATATGTTGTTAGACCCTGGGTCGAGTTTCTCTTATAAGACCCCAATAGTTGGTGTGAATTTTAAGATAAGTTTTGAAAAGATCCCTAAGCGTTTCTTGGTTTCTACCCAGTAGGTGAGTCAGTTGTTGCTAAATAAATCTATAAAAAATGTCCTATCACTGTCCTTCATAAAGTCATGTTAGCAGAATTGATAGAGTTAGATATGGTTGATTTTGATCTTATTCTTGGTATGGATTGGCTCCATTCCTATTATGCTTCTATAGATTGTCGCACCTGTGTGGTGAAACTTCAGTTCCCAGATTAGCCAGTCCTTGAGTGGTCAGGTAATTCAGTGTCTCCTAAGAGTCATTTCATATCTTACCTTAAAGCCAGAAATTTGATATCCAAAGGTTGCATTTACCACCTAGTTTGAGTAAAGGACACTAAGTTTGAGACTCTAACAATACAGTCCATCCGAGTGGTCAATGAGTTTCCTGATGTTTTTACAGAATATCTCTTAGGGGTACCTCCCGATAGAGAGATAAAATTTGGTATTGACCTTCTACCAGATACTCAGCCTATTTCTATACCTCCTTATCATATGGCTCCAGCAGAGCTTAAGGAGTTTAAGGATCAACTCAAATATCTTTTAGATAAAGGTTTCATAAGGTCTAGTGTTTCTCCATGGGGTGCTCCCCTCCTATTCGTGCGAAAGAAAAATGGTTCTTTTCATATGTGCATCAACTATCATCAGCTAAATAAAGTTACAATCAAGAACAAGTATCCTCTTCCTAGAATTAATGACTTATTTGAACAACTCCAAGGTGCAAGTTATTTCTCAAAGATAGACCTTAGATCCAGCTATCATCAGCTTATTGTAAGGGAATGTGATATTCCAAAGACAGCCTTTAGAACCCGTTATGGTCATTTTGAGTTTCTAGTTATGTCTTTCGGGCTAACCAATGCTCCAGCAGCTTTCATGGACCTCATGAATTGAGTGTTCAAGCATTATCTAGACACGTTTGTCATAGTATTCATAGATGATATCCTTGTATACTCCTGTAGTAAGGATGACCATGTAGATCATCTTAAAGCTGTCTTGCAAACTCTTAGAGACCATCAATTGCTCGCCAAATTTAGCAAGTGTGAATTTTGTCTAAGATCAGTAGCCTTTCTCAGTCATATTGTCTCCGACAATGTCATTAGAGTTGATCCCCAAAAGACAGACGCCGTAAGAAATTAGCCTAGACCTATCTCTCCATTTGACATTAGGAGTTTCTTGGGTCTAACTGGTTATTACCGCTGTTTTGTTGAAGGTTTCTCTTCTATCGTATCTCCTATGTCTAGATTGACCCAAAAAAAAGTTAAGTTCTTGTGGTCAGATTCCTACAAGAAGAGTTTTCAAGAGTTGAAAAATCGACTCACTTTAACCCCAGTTATAGAATTACTTGATGGTATAGATGACTTTGTTGCTTATTATGATGCCTCTAGAGTTGTTTTGGGTTGTGTGTTGATGCAGAGAGGTAAGGCCATAGCCTATTCCTCTATATAGTTGAAGCCTCATGAAAAGAATTACCCAACCCATTATCTCGAATTAGATGTTGTGGTGTTTGCTTTGAAAATTTGGAGACATTATTTGTATGGTGTGCATGTTGATGTGTTCACGAACCACAAAAGTTTACAATATGTGTTTACTTAGAGGGAGTTGAATCTTCTTCAGAGAAAGTGGTTGGAGTTGTTGAAAGACTATGATATGAGTGTGTTGTATCATTTGAGCAAGGCCAATGTAGTGACAGATGCTCTTAGTAGGTTATATATGGGTAGTGTTGCTCATGTGGAGAATGATAAGAAGGAGTTAGCTCGAGAAGTTTATTGTTTGGATAGATTGGGTGTTAGGTTGGTTGATTCACTAAAGGGAATGTTTGGGTTCAGAGTAGTTCTGAATCCTCTCTAGTTTCGGAAGTGAAGGAGACACAAGATATGGATTCTAGTTTGGTCAAACTGAAGGAGTCAGTTAAAGACCAAGAGGTAGAGATTTTCTCCCACGGGGGAGATGGTGTGTTAAGATACTAGAATAGATTATGTGTGCCTTGTGTTGATGAGTTGAGACAGAGAATTATGGATGAGGAACATGGTCCATGTTATTCTATCCATCCAGGATCTGCCAAGATGTACCGCGACTTGCGGGAAATCTATTGGTGGAGTGGAATAAAAAGTGATATAGCGAAGTTTGTAACAAAGTATGCAACTTGTTAACAGGTTAAGGTGGAACACCAAAGACCTGGTGGTATGTTGCAAGAGTTTGGTATCCCCACTTTGAAGTGGGAAGATGTGAACATAGATTTTGTGACTCGTTTACCCCAATCGCGATGTAATCATGATTCAATTTGGGTTATTGTAGACAGATTGACTAAGTCAGCACATTTTCTGCCAGTTCATACATCCTATACAACTGAGGATTATGCTAAGTTTTATATTTGAGAGTTATTTAGATTGCATGGGGTTCCCTTGTCTATCATCTCAGGTAGGGGTACTCAATTTACTTCCCAGTTTTGGAGAACTTTTCAGAAGGGTCTTGGTACGTAAGTCCATCTTAGCTCAGCTTTCCACCCTCATACAGATGGTCAAGTAGAGAGGAATATCTAAACTCTAGAAGATATGTTTAAGGCATGCGCTCTTGATTTAATGGGTAGTTGGGATGAGCATTTTCCATTGATTGAGTTTGCTTATAATAACAATTATCATTCTAGCATTCAAATGGCTCCATTTGAGGCTCTTTATGGGAGGAGATGTAGATCACCCATAGGTTGGTTTGAAGTGGGTGAGGCCACTTTTCTTGGGCCTGAAACAGTGTTTGAAGCTATGGATAAAGTTAAGTTGATTAAAGAAAGATTGAAAATAGCCCAGAGACGTCAGAAATCCTACGCGGATGTGAGAAGGAGGGACCTCAAGTTTGAGGTTAGTGATCTAGTGTATCTGAAGATTTCACCCATAAAAGGGGTGAAGAGATTTTCAAGAAGGGAAAACTTAGTCCCCGATATATTGGCCCTTTTAGAATTGTGAGTCATGTTGGGAAAGTAGCTTATGAGCTTAATTTGCCCGCAGATTTGTCAGCTGTTCATCCTGCATTTCAAGTCTCTATGCTTAAGAAGAGTATCGGTGACTCCAATGTTGTAGTTCTTTTAGAAAGCTCAGATGTTCAGAAAAGTCTTTCTTACGAAGAGATTCTAGTTGAGATTTTAGATCATCAGATCCGTAGACCAAGGAACAAAAAAGTTCAATTGGTCAAAGTTCTTTGGCGGAAATAGTCTGTTGAGGGTGCTACTTGGGAAGCATAAGCAGATATGTGAGCCAAGTACCCTCACCTTTACTCCGCAAACTCAGATGTAGCCGAAGGTAACACTCTTCCTTGATTCAATTCTTTTCTAATCATACGTTACATTCAGCTATATAGTTGTCCTCATGTAAGTTCATGTGCTCATAGATTACTCAGAAGCTCAGAATGATTTAGACTCAGACTCGAAGTTTATTTCAGTTGTGCATGCTACCTTATATTCTTAGATTACTCAGAAATTTCAGGTTAACTAGCCACATTCAAGGATGAATGTTTTCAAAGGGGAGATATTGTAATACCTCGCAATTTTTCCTAGCTTAAATTCGTCCCTAGAGTGTTAAGGGATAGCTTCCAAAACAACTACTATTTTTTGGTGTAGAATTTCTTAGATTTAGACTTTCCATTGTATAGTAAATTGAATTAGCTTTCCAATGATATAAGATTTGCCTAAGTTCAATAACTGAGTAAGAAGTTATGGCTATTTTAAGTTCCAATCGTAAAACACCGTCGTTTGGACCCTTAACGCGTCGAGGATCAGTGTAAATTTCCAATTGCCCCATTTTAGTGCATCGCGGAGAGGATCAATTTCCCATTTGTCAATTTCCAGAGGTCCAGCGCGATAATGGCGCATCGCGCCATGTGCTAAAATGACATTCCAAAGAGGCACCACGATGTCTCCACATCGTGGAGTCTGCCCAGTTTCAGTTCATTAATTTCCAGTGATTCACCACGATAGTGGCGTTCGCGGCGGCCACCTAGATCGGGAAAATGTACATTTTCCAGTTTCATATAAAAGTTTAAAAGGGAGTATTTTGGCAATTCTCCAACCCCCAGTCCGTCCAAAAATAAAAGATTAATCATATTTGAGAGCACTTTATGCTTTATTCATCATTCTCTTTAAAAAAAAACCCTAAGGCTCATACTTTCTCCCCAAGAACATCAAAATTTCTCCATTTATTCTCCAAGACTCTTCAAGATTGAGAATTTCCAATTCAAGAACTCTAAGATGTCCTCTCCAAAACATCAATTGAGATCCAAGATTCAAGTTCTAGTATCTAAATCATCAAATTAAGGTATGTGGGGTTTGAACAAGGATAATTCTTTATCCTTGTGCCCAAAACTTTTTTTAATTACAAATTTACTGCAATTTATGAGATTTTCCATGAAATTTAAGTTAGGGTTTATACCCATTATCATTATTTGCAAGAATATGAGATTTCTCATGATTTAGAAGTTGAATTACATGATTATATTTATATTCATTGTGCAGTATTCCAGATTTTATGATGAATTATGAGTGTTTATATTATCAAGCATGAATTTTAAGATGTTTTAAACATGAGATTGATGCATGGGTCGTTAAACCCCAATTTAAGATTGTTATTTCGAGATTATTTGTGCCATGAGCACCCTCAGATAAGATTACTCACAGATTTTGACAATGATTTGACATTTTGGTCCTAAGCTAAGATAAAGAATCCACATGTTCAGATAACTTGAGATTTAAAGAAAGAAAAGCATAATTGGTTTTCTTGTATACCCTTGTGCTATTTTTGAAGTTGATTTCTTAAGATTTTGAGCAGAAGAATGGGAGTAGTATTTACCACCGAGATGGGTAGGTTACTACGATTTTAGACCCCAGAACTACGTGCTAATGTAGGATTCAAATTTATTCCCACTTTTACGTGGATAACTCAGATTGTGATCACTAAGATAGAAGTTCTATTCCGATGGCAAGGGTGGAATAGACCTACCTAACGGGGTCCAGACGTGGGACTCCATGGATGCTCACATGGTGTATGTCGGTTAGAATTACCTCCCAAAAGATGTCCCCTACTCTTCAACAGTCTATTGATTTAAACCTTTAAGATAAAACGATATGTAATATTCTTAATCTTTAAGATAAAGTATTTTACAGATTTCATAACTATGTGTGAAGGCTCACCAAATTTACAATATATGTTTTATTATTTATGATTTATGATCTTCAGATTTCAAATTACTCAAGCCTGTGTGAGTCATTTACATTTAGCATGCATGATTTTTTAAAATGTGATGATATTGTTTACTTATTTCATACACCCCCATATACTTAGTACATCCTCAAAGTACTGATCCACATATATGTTTATGTTCTACATTGTCTCATAATGTAGGTTCAGGTGCTCAGTCTCAGTAGCATGAGTGATTCTCGAGCATCTCTTCTACAACACTACAATTAGTGAGTCTTCATAGTTCGGGGACTTAGTTATTCATACTTTTAGTTTATTAGTAAATGTTCATTTATTCATTTTAGATAGTTTGAGTCAACTGGGGGCCTGTCTCAGTGACTCTCTAAATTCAGATAGTAGAGGGTTTTCAGACTACTAGATTCAGTTTTAGACATTTAATTCAGAATTCTGATTTTTAGTATTGTTTTACCTAGACTTCTAGCATGTTTCAGATAAGATTTTCCATATTTTGTGATTTCATATTCATATTTCCTCTATGTTGAGATACAGACTTCGTAGAAAGTAGCCAGGGTTAGCTCAGGACTACTTGTAGTTCGGAGCACCATGTGGCATCTCGAAAACTAGATTTTGGGGCATTACAGAAGGCTAAAACAGGTAGTTTCAGTTTTGCTCATCCGAGGTTGGAGGGTGGTAACCATCATCGATTTCATCAAAACTGTTCAGCCCTAACTCTATCTTTAGCTAGTGCACCAACATCGAAGCTCAGAAATGATAATGGGATAGGGAACTAGGACCTAAGCCCTAGAAAAGTGTGAACAACAGTCACATAAATTCCCTTTGCCAGAAACACAGTTGAAACCATCAGGGTGTGTGTTGGGCTGGAAGTGAGGGATGCTTTGGGTGTGGCATGTCAGGCCACAGGATCAAGGATTATCCATAGAATGGTCAGCAGGGTTAGTCCAGCCATCCCCTAATTCCATCCGATCATCCAACTCAGTAGGGTGCCACTTCCAGCGCCACCCGTGGTCAGCGTCCAAACAGATTGTATGTACGTCAGTCTGGTAGGATCAGTAGAATTCTCTTGATGTATTTATTGGAATATTATAGGTCTTTCATTTACATGTTTATGATTTGTTATATCCAGGATCTTTTCTTTCTTTTGTAACCCATCGGTCCTGAGACTTTAGTAGAACCCTTCTTAGTTTCTACCCCAGTTGGTGTTTTTATTATAGCCAGGCAGGTATACAAGAACTCTCTGGTCATGATATCCTAGAAAGTTACTAATCTTGTAGAGTTAGAGATGATAAATTTTGATGTCATTCTCGGCATAGATTGGCTCCATTTTTGCTATGCTTCAGTTGATTATAGAAACAGAGTTGTTCATTTTCAGTTTCCTAATAAAATAGACCTTGAATGAAAGGGTAGTACTACAACACTTAGGGGTCAGCTTATTTCTTACTTCAGAGAGAGATAAATAATATCCAATGGGTGTGTGTACCATCTTGTCTGATTCAAAGTCTCTAATTCTAAGACCCAAAATCTTGAGTCGATTTCAATAGTGAGGGAATTCCCAGATGTGTTTCTCGAAGATCTTCCAAAAGTTCCTCTTGATAGGGAAATTGACTTTGGAATAGACCTTCTTCTAGATACCCAGCCTATCTCTATCCCGCCATAAAAAATGGCTCCAGCAGAACTCAAAGAGTTGAAAAAATAGTTAAAGAACCTCCTAGACAAAGGATTCATTAGGCCCAGTGTTTCCCCATGGGGTGCTCCGGTCCTATTCGTGAGTAAGAAAGACGGTTCCCTTAGAATATGTATTGATTACCGTCAGTTGACAAAGTCACAATCAAGAATACGTATCCACTCCCCAAAATTTATGACTTGTTCGACCAACTTCAGGGTGCTAGTTACTTCTCTAAGATATACCTCAGATCCAACTATCATCAACTCAGAGTCCGAGAATGTGACATTCCAAAAAAAGCTTTCAGAACTAGGTACGGTCACTAAAAATTTATATTCATGTCTTTCGGTCTTACAAATGCCCCAGCAACTTTCATGGACTTGATGAACCGAATTTTCAAATAGTACTTTGACATGTTCATCATAGTCTTCATTGATGACATTCTTGTCTATTCCCATAGTGAAAACGATCACGCAGTCCATCTTAGAATTATGTTGCAAACTCTTATAGCCCATCAGTGGTTTGCCAAATTTAGTAAGTGCAAATTTTGGCTAAGATTAGTAGATTTCCTTGTCCATATTATTTTCGGTGATGGCTTTAGATTTGATCCTCAAAAGACCGAAGCAGTGAGAAACTAGCCCAGACCCATTTGTCCTTCAGCTATTAGGAGTTTATTGGGTTTGGCTATCTATTACCGATGGTTTGTTGAAGGATTTTCATCTATTGAATCCCCCATGTATAGATTAACTTAGAAGAAAGTCAAGTTTAAGTGGTCAGATTCTTGTGAGATGAGTTTTCATGAGTTGAAGACTCGACTTACTTCAGCCTCAGTTTTGGCGCTACCTAATGGTACAGATGGATTTGTTATTTATTGTGATGCTTCCATAGTTGGTTTGGGTGGTGCTTTGATGCAGAAAGGTAAGTTCATAGCTTATACCTCTAGACAGCTTAAGCTTCCATAAAAGAATTACCCTATATATGATCTTGAGTTAGCAATAGTCGTTTTTGCTTGGAAAATTTTGAGGCATTATCTGTATAGGGTGCATGTTTATATGTTCATAGATCACAAGAGTTTGTAGTATGTGTTTTCTATGAGGGAGTTAAATTGAAAGACCCCACAAAATCCTAAGCTAAATTTAGTCCTTTAAAGCTTATTAAGGGGTCCCAGACTTAGAAAATTTTAGCTAAGTATTCATACTTAGAGTTATTTTAGCCTTCATATTCGGTGATCATATTTCGCGACTCTTACAACCATTAAATGTCGATCTTTATGTTTCTTCATGATCAAGAATACTAGTAGGTGTTCTCGGACGAGTTTCAAATTTTTCAAACATCGTTTGAATCACGTTTGGGAATCCAAAATAGTGTATTGATGTGATCTCGATGAGCCGGGTCTCCCATCGCGTCGATCAATATTTTTCCTTAGATCCCAGTGCAAATTCCACTGAGATGACATGGACTCAATAATGCACGTCTACCTTAGCATTGACCCCATCGACACGACACATCGCACTGTGCGTCACTGGGCCAGTTTTCAGTCATTAAAACTCCGCATCCTTAAGGGTATTTGGGTTATTTTACCATATCTATTCAGCGCTAAAAACACAAAATTCAGCCCTCAATGAACTAATTACACTCATTCTCTCTCAAATTGCTCAAGAACAAAACCATAGGTCTTCTAATTCAAGGTTCAAGATTCAAGAACTCACCATCAACCTTTATTAATTCAATTACTCAGGTATGTGAAGTGTTCATCCAAGGATTCCTTCAACCCTTGGAGTCCAAGAAACTCTTTTAAAACTTCAAGTAGATTGATTTCATGATTTACATGATTGGATTTAAGTGTATTCATGATTATAATATTAATTGGGTTTCTAATCCGTGGTCTATTACAAGTTTCATGTGGAATTGATTATAATGTGTGTAGTATCATGTGAATTCATGTTGAATCCATTGAATTTGCGAATTTGGGAATTGATGTTATGATGCCTACATGTTGTTTAGTATCATGTGCATATTGGTGCTCCCCAAGTGTTTGTTAAAATGCTCATGTAAATTAAATGGGGAAAAATCATGACATGCTAGTATATGTGTAAACTTATGCCTTACCAGTTTTTGATAAAATGTCTTTATGGATGAGTTATGAACAAGTGCATAGTGTTATGCTTTTCAAGTTTACTCTATGCTTTATTTTTCATGCTATCGAGTCCTGGGGGTATTCAATACCCAAAAATTTAGTTGTTTACCTAGAGCTACAGTAGTTGTAGAATAGTCTCAGTAGTGTTACGAATAGTAGTACTCAGTAATCAGTCACAATCTCAGTTCAGTATTCATTTCATAACTCAGTGAACTCATTTAGTTAACCAGATTCAGTGGTACTCCATCAGTTAGCAGAACCCAGTGAACTCAGTTCAGTTCAGTTAGACAATACGATCAGTAACAGTTCAGTCAAGCCTAGTATGGACTAGAAATTAGCTCAGTGTTTATTCAGTTTGGAGTAGGATTTAGCACCAAGCGAACCCAGGGATAGGGGTATTCCTGCCAGCAGAGGGTTTGACCCTTAGTAGCAATCCCTGCGTTATAAAACTACGTAGCTAGCGTAGGTTGAGATATCTTTTTACTAGACTAGGATTGATATATCTCGTACGAGTTTTCTTGCTAGCGAGGGTTGACGAAAGAGCTTCCTGTCAGAGAGGGTTAACTCATAACTTATCTTTACCTGTGGCACGGTACTGACACCCTTCCAACTGGGGATACAGGTTGGACCCCAATCCATTCAGAGAAAGACATGTCGGTTAGATGATTACCTCCCACAGTTTTAGTTTCAGTTTCAGTCTCAGTATAGAACTAAGTTTAGTTCTATAGAATTAGGACTGTCAGAAATAGTCTCCTAGATATCAATCAGGACTGTTAGAAATACTCACTCAGTTATCAGTATTACAGTATCAGTAAATTTAGATATCAGTTAATCAATATTTAGAACTCAGTAACCAGTGTTAACATGATCTCAGATACAATTTATGCATCCATGCATATTCTCTCATTCAGTTATGTTCATGATACTCAATCATTTATTGTTCATGCATATGAATCCATGCATATCATCCTACCTCACTTAGCATACTCGTACATTCAAATTAATGACACATACCTTTCTTTTTCGCTATGATGTCTTATAACATAGGTTCAGACGCAAAGGCTCTTGACCGTACTTAACAGTCCAGACTATCAGAAGAAGACTTAGTGGTGAGTACTCATAGTTGAGGATAGAATATTATTTCAGTATAGTTTTAGTTGTCGAAGTTAGTTGGGGGCTTGTCCCATCAACTCCATGATTCAGGAAGTTAGAGGCTTTCAGACTAGAGTATTTCTGATGGATGTTCAGCTTTCAGTATTCAGTATTGGTCTTTAAGTTATGAACCTTATGGAATTTTCATCCTAACTTCCGCACTTATTTTAGTTATATTATTATTATAGTATTATTATTATACAGTGCGCACAACAGGTACCAGTCATGGGTTAGCTGGTGGTCCTTCAGAATTTCTAGCATCGTGTATCATTCGGGGTACAGACTCGGGGTGTTACAAACTTGGTATCATAGCCTAAGGTTCAAAAGAGTCCTAGGAAGTCTAAAATCTGCATCTAGTAGAGTCTTGTGCATGGGTGTGTAGCGCTCCACACTTATGGACAAGAGGATACGAGGCATTTTTAGGAAAATTTTCCCTTATTTCAATACTCATATCGTGCGAGTGAGCATGAACTCAAGTTAAAATCTCTATCTATCCAAGTTTCCCTTCCATTTATAGAATATGCCTCCAAAAAATGACTAAGGAAAGAGGAATGGGAGACCAGCCAGCACCTCAGCCTGTCCAGCCAGATCCTTTGGACGAGCATGTCTCCGACGTGAAATTCAGAGCATCTTTCACTACTTTGGCTCATTCTATGGCATCCCAGAATGAATGCCCAACTATTATTCTGGCCAACCCAGTGGCCAATACTATTGTAGCTAGGATTCGAGACTTCACCTGAATGAACCTCCTTCTTTTACCTAGTTCAAGATAGATGAGGACCCACAAGATTTTCTTGATCAGGTGCAAAAATTTATAGATATTATGGGGGTAACTATGAGTGAGAGTTCAAAGTTAGCCACGTATTAGTTATAGGATTTGGTTCACTCATGGTTCAAGAAGTGGAAGGTAGAGAGAGCCACAGATACAGGGCCCATAGAGTGGGAGGAGTTTACTATTGCTTTTATGGATAGGTTCTCCCCACTAGAGTTGAAGGAAGTGAATGATTTAGAGTTTATTAATCTGAAGTAGGGAAACATGATGGTACAAGAGTATTCTCTAAAGTTTACTCAGTTAGCGAGATACGCTCCTCACGTGGTAGCAGATCGTAGATCTAAGATGAGTAAGTTTGTTTTGGGTGTGTCTAACAGTATGGTCAAGGAGTGTAGGACCGTAATGCTGATTAAGGATATGGACATATCCAGGCTCATGGTCCACGCTCAGTAAATATAGGAGGCTAATATTAAAAAGAAGGAGAGAAAGAGTAAGAGAACTAGAACAGGTAGCTTTAACTTCACTCAGCCTAAGTCAAAGGGTGGGAATCATTCTTATTTCCAGCCAAAATCTTTAGTCCTAGATCTGTCCTTATCCAGTGCTCCAGTTTTGAAATTCAGAGATGGTAATAGAGATAGGGTGCCAGTCCCTAAACCCCAGGGTAATGTTAGCAGTGCCTGAACAAATCCTCTTTGCCAGAAGTGTGGCAAAAACCATTAGGGTGTTTGTAGAGCTGGCAACGATGTATGTTTTGAATGTGGCAAGCCAGGCCACAGGGACAAATAGTGTCCTCAGGTGGGTTCACTAACTCAGTATAATCATCCCCCAGCTCAGTCCGATCATCCAAATCAGCAGGGTGCCACTTATAGGGACACTAGTGGGCAACGCACAAACAGACTCTATGCACTTCAATCCCAATAGGATTAGGAGATTTCTCCTAATATGGTCACTGGTACGTTACAAGTTTATCATTTACATGTTTATGCTTTACTAGATCTAGGATCTTCCTTGTCCTTTATAACTCCTCATATAGCTGTTGACTTTGGAGTAAGTCCTAAAATCCCAGTAGAGCCTTTCTCAGTATCTACCCTAGTGGGTAAATCTATCATAGCCCGACGTGTATACATGAACTGTCCAATTATGGTATATTAGAAAGTCACTTCAGCGGACATAGTAGAATTAGAGATGACAGATTTTGATTTCATTCTCAGCTTGGATTGGCTCATTCATGCTATGCTTCAGTTGAATGCAGAAACAAAATCATCCAATTTTAGTTTCCAAATGAACCTATACTAGAATAGAGGGGTAGTACTTCAACACTTAGGGGTCAGCTTTTTCTTACCTAAGGGCGATAAAAATAATATCTAGGGAATGTGTCTATCATCTTGTTTGAGTCAACGATTCTAGTTTTGATACTCCTAGTATTGAGTCATTTCCAGTAGCATGTGAGTTCCCAGATATGTTTCCCAAAGAACTTCCCAGAGTTCCTCTCGAAAGGGAAATTAACTTCAAAATAAACCTTCTTCCTGATACTCAGCCCATCTCTATCCCGCCATATAGAATGGATCCATTAGAACTCAAAGAATTAAAAGAACAGTCGAAGGACCTTCTAGATAAGGTATTCATCATACCCAGCGTATCCCTATGGGGTGCACCAGTTCTATTCGTGCATAAGAAAGATAGTTCTCTTAGAATGTGTATAGACTACCGTTAGCTAAATAAAGTCATGGTAAAGAACAAGTATCCACTTCACAGAATTAATGACTTGTTTAATAAACTTCAGGGTACCAGTTATTTTTCTAAGATAGTCTTCAAATCAGGCTATCATCAGCTCAAAGTCAGAGAATGTAACATTCTGAAAAAAACTTTCAAAACTCGGTATGGTCACTTTGAATTCCTAGTCATGTTATTTGGTCTCACCAATAACCCAACAGCTTTCATGGACTTGATGAACCGTGTGTTCAAGAAGTACTTGGACGTGCTCTTCATAGTCTTCATTGATGACATTCTTGTCTACTTCCGTAGTGAACATGATCATGCAGACCATTTTAGAATAGTGTTACAGACTCTCAAAAACCATCAGTTGTTCACCAAATTTAGTAAGGGAAAATTTTGGCTAAGGTTAGTAGCTTTCCTCATAATATAGTTTCCGATGATGGAATTAGAGTAGATCCTCAAAAGACCGAAGAAGTAAGAAACTGGAACAGTCCCATTTCTCTGACAGATATCAGAAATTTCTTGGGTTCTATTGGCTATTACCGATGGTTTGTTGAGGGAGTTTTATCTATTGTATCCCCCATGTCCAGATTGACTCAGATGAAAGTCAAATTCCAGTGGTCAGATTTTTGCGAGAAGAGTTTTCAGGAGTTGAAGACTCGACTCACTACAGCTCCAGTCTTGACTCTACCAGATGGTTCAGATGGGTTGTGGTATATTGTGATGCCTCTAAATTTGGTTTTGGGTGTGTTTTGATGCAGAGAGGTAAGTTCATAGCCTATGCCTTTAGACAGCTTAAGCCCCATATGAAGAACTACCCCACTCATGATCTTGAGTTAGCAGCTGTAGTATTTGCCTTAAAGATTTGGAGGCACTATTTTTATGGGGTACATGTTTATGTGTTCACAAACCATAAGATCCTCTAGTATGTGTTCTCTCAGAAAGACCTAAAACTCCGTCAGAGAAGGTGATTGGAGTTGTTGAAAGACTATGACATGAGTGTTCTATATCATTCAGGCAAGGCCAATGTAGTGGATGATACTCTCAGTAGGATGTCTATGGGTAGTGTTGCTCACGTGGATAAGGATAAGAAGAAGTTAGCTCAGGAAGTTCATCAGCTTTCCCGACTAGGTGTTCACTTAGTTGATTCTGCAGAAGGTAGTGTATATGTACAGAGTAGTTTAGAATCATCTCTAATTTCTGAGGTGAAGGAAAAGCAGGACAGAGATCCCAGTCTAGTTAAGTTGAAAGAGTCAGTCAGAGATCAGAAAGTGAGGTTTTTCTCCTAAGAGGGAGGTGGTGTATTGCGTTGCCAGGGTCGGCTATATATGCCAGGTGTAGATGAATTGAGGCATAAGATTCTTACAAAAAAACATGGTATGCTCTACTCTATTCATCCAGGGGCCACTAAGATGTACCGCGACTTGTGGAAAGTCTATTGGTGAAGTGGAATGAAGAGAGATATTGCAGATTTTGTAGCTAAATACTCAACATGTCAGTAGGTTAAGATTGAAGATCAGAAGCCTAGTGGGTCCGTACATGAATTCAGTATTCCTATATGGAAATGGGAAGAGGTGAACATGGACTTTGTGATGGGCTTTCCTCATACTCATCGTCAGCATGATTCAGTTTAGGTCATTGTGGATAGGATGACCAAATCAGCTCATTTCTTACCTGTCCATAACTTTTCTTTAGCTGAGGATTATGCCAAGCTCTATGTTAGAGAGTTGGTCAGATTGCACGGAGTTTCGTTATCCATCATCTCAGATAGAGGTACCCAGTTTACCTCTCATTTATGGAAAGCCTTCCAAAAAGGTCTTAGTACCCAAGTTCACCTCAGTACAGCCTTCCACCCTCAAACAGATGGTCAAGCAGAAAGAACCATTTAGACTTTGAAAGATATGCTAAGAGCATGTTCCATTGACTTTAAGGGTATTTGGGATGACCACTTGCCCTTGATTGAGTTCACATATAACAACAATTATCATTCCAGCATTAAAATGGTTTCGTTTGAGGTGCTTTATGGGAGGATATGTAGATCTTCCATTGGTTGGTTTGAAGTGGGTGAGGCTGCAGTGGTAGGGCTTGACTTGGTATTTAATATCTTAGAAAAAGTTCAATTGTTCAGGGAAAGGCTTAAGACAACTCAGAGCCGACAGAAATCATATACCGACATGCACAAAAAAGATCTCGCGTTTGAGAGTGGTGACTATGTGTATTTTAAAATCTCTCCTATGAGAGGAGTGAAGAGGTTTGGCAAGAAGGGGAAGCTCATTCCCTGATATATCGGTCCGTACCGAATTCTCAGCTATTTTGAAAAGGTAGCTTATGAGCTTGAGTTGCCTTCAGACTTAGCTTTAGTTCACCCAGTGTTTTATGTCTCCTTACTAAAGAAATGCACAGGTGACCCAACATTTGTAGTCCCTGTAGAGGATATAGATGTTCAGAAAAACCTCTCTTATGAAAAAATTCCTATCGAAATCCTTGATCATTAGTTTCGCAGACTGAGGAACAAAGAATTCCCTCTAGTCAAAGTTCTTTGGTGAAATCAGTCTCTTGAGGGAGCTACATGGGAAGGAGAAGTAGATATGCGGACCAAGTATCCTCACCTCTTCTCCACAAACTCAAACTCAACTCAAGGTAACAGTTTTCCTTAAATTTAGTCAGTTTCATGTTCAGATGTAGTTACCAACTTGGTATCAAGTAACGTTGCACACTCAGTCATACATTCATGAATCAATTCAGTCATGTACTCATCCATCAGATATGCATGTTCAGTATATAAACTCAGCTTATCAGTAATATCAGTTATGAAATCATGCATCAAATATGCATGTTCAGTATGATAATTCAGTATATCAGTAGTCTCAGCCATAAAATCATGCTTTAGTTGTGCATTTACAGTATGTAATTTTAGTCTATCAGTTACCCCATCTTAGTCAGTCTCATTCAAGGATGAATGTTCCCAAGGGGGAGATATTGTCAGACCCCACAAAATTCTAAGCTTAATTCAGTCCTTTAAAGTTTATTAAGGGGTCCCAGACTTAGAAATTTTTAGCTAAGTATTCATACTTAGAGTTATTTTAGCCTTCATATTCGGTGATCATATTTCACGACCCTTACGATCATTAAATGTCGATCTTTAAGTTGCTTCATGATCAGGAATGTTAGTAGGTGTTCTCGGATGAGTTTTAGATTTTTTGAACATTATTTGAATCACATTTCGGAATCCAAATTAGTGTATTGACACGATCTCGATGCGCCGTGTCGCCCATCGCGTCGATCAATATTTTTTCTTAGCTCCCAGTGCAAATTCCAGTGAATCGATGTGGACATGATGTAACATGTCGGCCATAGCATCGACCCTATCGACGCGACACATCGAGCTGTGTGTCACTGGATCAGTTTTCAGTAATTAAAACTCTGCGTCCTTAAGGGTATTTGGGTCATTTTTCTACGTCTATTCAGTTCCGAAAACATGAAATTCAGCCCTCAATAAGAAAATTACACTCATTCTCTCTCAAATTACTTAAGAACAAAACCCTAGGGCTTCTAATTCAAGGTTTAAGATTCAAGAACTCACCATAAACCTTCATTAATTCAAGTACTCAGGTATGTGAAGTGTTCATCCTAGTGTTCCTTCCTCCCTCAGAGTCCAAAAAACTCTTTTAAAACTTCAAGTAGATTGATTTCATGTTTTCCATGATTGGATTTAAGTGTATCCATGATTATAATGTTAATTGGGTTTATGATCCATGGTCTATTACAAGTTTCATGTGGAATTGATAATCATGTGTGTAGTATCATATGAATTCCTGTTGAAGCCATTGAATTTGTAAATTTGGGAATTGATATTATGATGCCTACATGTTGTTTAGTATCATATTCATATTGGTGCTCCCAAAGTGTTTGTTAAAATGCTCATGTAAATTAAATGGAGAAAAATCATGACATGCTAGTATATGTGTAAACTTATGCCTTACAAGTGTTTGATAAAATGTCTTTATGGATGAGTTATGAACAAGTGCACAGTGTGATGCTTTTCAAGTTTACTCTATACTTTAATTTTCATGTTATCAAGTCCTAGGGGTATTCAATACTAGAAAATTTAGCTATTTACCTAGAGATACAATAGTTATAGAATAGTCTCAATAGTGTTACAAACAGTAGTACTCAGTAATCAGTCACAGTCTCAATTCAGTATTCAGTTTAGAACTCAGTGAACTCAGTGAGTTAACCAGATTCAGTGGTACTCCATTAGTTAGCGGAACCCAGTGAAATCAGTTCAGTTTAGTTAGACAGTACGATCAGTAACAATTCAATCAAGCCTAGTATGGACTAGAAATCAGTTCAGTGTCTATTCAGTTGGGAGTAGGATTTAGCACTGAGCAAACCCAGGGATGGGGGTATTCCTTCCAGCAGAGGGTTTGATGCTTAAAGCAATCCCTGCATTACAGAACTATGCAACCAACGTAGGTTGAGATATCTTCCTTTTATACTAGGGTTGATACATCTCGTACGAGTTTTTCTGCTAGCGAGGGCTGACGAAAGTGCTTCCTATCAGAGAGGGTTAACTCACATCTAGTATTTACCAGTGGCACGGTACTGACACCCTTCCAATTGGGGTTACAGGTTGGACCCCAACCAATTTAGAGAGGGGCATGTTAGTTTGATGATTACCTCCCACAGTTTCAATTTTAGTTTTAGAGAGGGGCAGGTTGTCTTGTTCACATCATCAACATGGTTCGATTTGTTAATTATAGATAGAATGAACAAATCAGCCCATTTCTTGATAGTCCATACTTATTTTTTAGCCAAGGATTATGCAAATATCTATATTAAATATTTGGTTAGATTGCATGGAGTTCCATCGTCTATCATTTCAGATAGAGGAACTTAGTTTACCTCTCACTTTTGGAAAGCATTTCAGAAGGGTGTTGGTACCCAAGTTTATCTCAGTACAACTTTTCACCCTCAGACATATGGTCAGGCAGAGAGGACCATTCATACATTAGAAGATATGTTGAGAGCTTAAGTTATTAACTTTAAGGGGAGTTGGGATGATCACTTGCTTTTGATCTAGTTTGCCTATAATAACAGTTATCATTCTAGTATTCAGATGTCTCCATTTGAGACTCTTTATGAAAGGAGGTATAGATCTCCTATAGGGCGGTTTTAAGTAGGTGAGACTACAGTGATAGGGCTAGATTCAATGTTTGATGCTTTGGAAAAAGTTTAGTTGATCAGAGAAAGGATTAAAGTAGCCCAAAGTCATTAGAAATCCTTTGTGTATGTGAGTATTAGGGATTTCTAGTTCCCAGTTAGAGACTTGGTTTATCTAAAAATCTCTCCCATGAAGGGAGTGAAGAGGTTTGGTAAAAAGAGAAAGCTCAGTCACCGATATGTAGGACCTTACAAGATCTTGAATCGTTATCGAGAAGTAGTGTATGAGCTTGAGTTGCCCGCAAATTTGGCTTCAGTGCATCCAGTGGTAAATGTTTCTTTATTAATGAAGTGTATTGGTGATCCAACTGTAGTTTCTCCCTTAGAAAGTATGAATATTCAGGATAGTCTCTCTTACGAAAAAATCCCAGTCGAGATCCTAGTCATCAAATTCAAAGAATAAGGAACAAAGAAGTTCCCTTGGTCAAAGTTCTTTGGAGGAATCAGTCTGTTGGGGGAGCCACTTAGGAAGCAGAAGCAGAAGAAGAAGCATATATGCGAACCAAGTACCTCACCTTTTCTCCATAAACTCGAATTCAACTCAAGGTAATAGTTTTCACTTAGCTTATCTCTTTTTTATTTTCAAACCTAGCCATATGCTTATCTCTATGTCAGTGCATGCAATCATAAATTAGTTCAGTCAGTCATCATGTTCAGACTCAGTTATGAAATCATGTTCTAGACGTGTATATTAAAAATATAATCTCAGTCCCTTAGTATTCTCAGCTTAATCAGCCTCATTCGGGGATGAATGTTCCCAAGGGGGAGATATTGTAATACCCCATATTAGTCTAAGTTCAGTTCATCCAATAGAGCATGTATGAGAGGCCTAAGACCTGAAAATTTAGTTAAGTGTTAGGGACTTAGTCTTATTTTTGCCCTCTAAACTTTGATAGTTTTAAAGGTGACCTTCTCAACCCCAAGATGTAAGTTTATGAGTTATTCCCTGCTCAGAGGTGTAAGTAGCATATCTCGGGTGAGTTTTGGATTTTTCGGATGAGGTTTGAGGCTTGTTTGGATGTTCAAACCAGCGAGTCAACACGTTAAGGCTGCAATGCATCACCCATCGTATTGGCAGTCAATACGACACATTGCCTATCGTATCGACTAGTCAGATGATGCATCGCCAATCGTGTCCCTGTGCACGTTTTAACATAATTAAAAATCCAGGTCTAGAGGGGTAATTCAGTCTTTTCCCCTCACTTTAACATAGGATTTAGGTCCTAAAACAACACTTTTGCTTCATTCTTCACAATTTTCCCCAAATTAAAATCATCTTCTCTCAAGAACAAACCCTAGCCCTTCAAGTTTCAAGACTAATTATCAAGAAATCCACTGAGAACTCATAAGAATTCTTCAATTAAGGTATGTTAAATGTTCATCCATGGGCCCTTTCAACCCATGGAGTTCAGAATCCAGATTTTAAGTTAAAAAGTATGATCTTTATGTATTTTATGAATTATTCCCATAAACTCTCATGAATCTTGAATTTTATATCATGATTACATGAAATTATTTTTGTTATTAGATCATATATGTTCGAATGGTGTTGATCACTGATTTAAGCCTTAGTTTGGAGAGTTCGTATCGAAATCACATTACTACTACATGCTTTAAAGCCTATTCTCATGTTTAATCCATTCATTTTATTTGTTTGATGAAATGCCTCAAAGAATAAGTTTTGAATATTGATAACATGTCATGTTCCAAAAGTATTGATATGATTTTGTTAGTTTTACTATCGAGTACTAGGGGTTATAAATACCCAAAAACTTAGCTGATAACTTAGTTTCAATGTTGTCAGAATGGTTTCATATATACATTAGAGTATTTTTAGTTCAGTCAATATATCATGTCAGTAAGCTCAGTTCGGTTCATTAATTAGATTCAGTTCCATTAGGAGTAGGATTTAGCATTGACCGAACCCAGGGATGGGGGATCACATGCCAGTTGAGAGTGCGACCTTTAGCAGTAGTCCCTACATTCCAGAAAGTGTAGGTTAGTGATGTTAACCTGCAAGTTGAGGGTTGACATATATCTCATTAGGGACCTGCCAGTTAAGGATCACCCTTAGTCCTTTGGGATAATACTTTATTGGATCCACATAGCTATTGTTAGTACACGTGGCACAGTACGGTGCCCTGGGGTTACAAGTTGGACCCCAACTTTTTATATTGGGGCACAGTTCAGTTCCAGTTCTACTTTGATGGAAAAGATAGAACAACCCTCGTTAACGAGGGTCAAACATTGGACTCCAAGATAGCTTGCATGGTTTATGTCATTTATATGATAGCTCCCACTATCTCAGTACAGTATTCAATGTATTCTCAGTTCAGGTTTGCTTGACCAAGTGTACAGACTTTCAGTTATTTAGTTATATAGTTTATAGTCTTTCTGGTTTTAGACTTATTTCATCTTACAAATTTATGATTGGTCTTGCATTCTCAGATATTTTAGTTTACATGCATTCATGCTTAACTATCTCATGTTGTTCAGTTATTCCTTACCTTATATGCACAGTAGCCCAGAGTTTCACTCCAGTTATTTAGACTAAGTACAATTTTTTTCTTCATGTTTTGTATGCATACATGATTTTTGGTACAATTTTTACAACATGTTCAGCTTTACATGAGATTTACATATAGTACTCCTATTTTACCATATTCCAGCTTCAGTTCTACTTATCTTTCCACATTAAAGATTTTTAGAAACTAAGTGTAGTGATTCACCAGCTTATCAGATTTTATTTGTTAATCATGTTTTAAGATGTATTAACTTTCAGTTTATTTCAGTCTCTTGGTGAGCCTAGTCACACATAACATGCAAGTTTTAAGATTATGTATGAAACAGTCTTACATATTACATTCACCCCACTTACTCAGTATATTCTAGAAGTACTCATCCACATATATAGTATGTGCTACATTATCTCATAATATAGGTACTAGTTATAGCCTATGCATAATAATCTGACAGTTGCAGCTTTAAGCCAGCAGGTGATGAGTTCTCCTATTTCTAGGAATTTAGTCAAATTCTATTCATTTACTGTATTTAATTTCTTATTTTCCATATGTATTGATTAGTGGTAGTTGGAGGCATGTCCCTGCTATCTATAGTCAGTCAGTATAGTGGCTTCATAGATATCAGTCAAAGTCAATCCTATAAATCGAGTTCTTTCCTCATTTTATCAGTTACATAATCAAATTTCATTATGATTATTTTTCCGCACAGTAGAACAAATTATTTAATATATTGAATTAGTTGCTCAAGTAGTATGACAACTCATGGATTAGCTTGGGATCACTTGTGGTTCCAAGAACCGTATTACAACTAGGGGTAGTCTCGAATCATGACAAACTTGGTATCAGAGCCAAGAGTTCAAGTGTCCTAGGTTGTCTATGAAGCTGTGTCTAGTAGAGTCTTATAGAATGGTACAAAAAAGTCTGTACTTTTCTTTGAGAGGCAACAGGGCATTTAAGGAATGTTTCCCTATATTCATGTCTCAGATCGTGCAGTAGAAGTGTCCTCTAAGCAATTTATATAGATTCTCATCTTTCTCTATTCATGTCAACTCTTCCTTATTTTTAAGGTAATAAAAATAGTGAAACTTAAGTCCTTATAGATAGAGTTTTCTCATACAGTCTCCACAGATAGTTATGGGATTATATGTTGGCTCAAAAAGTATCCCATCAGTACCCATATTTTCCAAAGTTGGAAGGACTTCATTCATGTTCATGAAAATCGTTCATTGAGATGAAGTTAGATGTGCCCTCAAATCCTTTCTCAGAATCCTATGACAATATGTGATCTAGATTTAGAAGCATAAACCCAAAAGCTTCATAGTAGTAGAGTCGGGATAGCATTATCTAAATTGAACATATTATGTATTCAAGGGGCTAGTTTTTTGGAGGGTGAATCAATAGGCTTGAAATAGTGTATGCAAAAATTTAAGTTTCTTGATTCAAAATTAAGTATGATGGTGTGCATCTGAGTTAAGAGATTTTATATTAGTAGTCTATGAAGGAAGAGAAGTAGATGATTTGTTTAGTGAGGCAAGTACTTGTCGAGAAGAGTGAAAGTACGTGATGATGATTGCAGAAGCGAAAGAAAGTTAAGGGTAGTATATTCTATAGGAGTTTTGTATTTATGTGTATTATTTTAACTTGAGCTCAAAAGTAAAGTGGTTGTAGTTCAGTTAGAGTTTATTAAGTAGTTCATAGACTTAGTAAGATGGCTTAAATCTAATGGGAGGGGGGGGGGTGATAGAACAAGTAACCAAATCAGGCTCTCACATTCTAGTAGTGTTACCAGTGTATTGTAGAACATCAGTAGGGGAGGAAGGTGGATGACCTATTCTTATCTCAATGCAAAGTTTTATACTTCAGTCATGACGATATCTACTCATGCCCTACATGTTAGCTCCATGATCATAGTTCATATTCAAGCATTTTCCATAGAATCATGTATGCTCTGAGTCACTATTATAAGGAGTTCCATTTTTCTCATGTTCCATAAAATTATGAACTACAAACTCAGGTCATGTAGCTTATGACTCATACTCATGCTTTATAGAATGTTCATCTCCAGGTACTCATGGTACACTCTTAATGATCAGAATAAGTTAAATTATGCCATGTATGTCCTCAGTTTATCTCTCTTCGATGAATTCATGCTTTTGATACTCTATTCCCCAGGTCTTCATTTTATAACCTTTTAGTGACCTCTTTTTGTGTAATGATAGTGGTGATAAGTAATTTTTTAGATGGAAGAGAGTAAATGTTCCTTGTTAAAGAAAAGATTATAGCATGTTTGTTGTATCTAAGGCTATAAGGGTGAAGGAAGATTGAGGTTTAGCTTTTTGTAGATGTAATGATTACTTGAGAATTCCATGTGTGTCTTCTTAAGAATAGTGCAAGAAAGATGTTATTTATAGAGGTCTAGAGAATATGAGAAAAATGTTTTGTGGTTGTTTGCCTAGAAGTTCATATGTGGCTATGAAGATAGGCTTTAATGTCATGTTGTTATTTAAGTAAATAAATGCATTATGTGTCAGTGAGTTCCTAGTAAGGGGTTGAGTTTAGTTGTTAAAGTTGTAAGAAGAATTATTCTTGATATAAGAAGTGGTGAAAATACATGGGGTATTGAATTCATGGTTCAGACTAGTATCACAGTGTTATGGTGCACTATGTATATTCGAGTAGGCTTAATCATAGTGAGAGAATTCAGTTCAGCTTAGACTTCAGTAGATAGTAGTTATCAGTGGCCATGTGAATATTTTAAGTCGCCTCAAGTGAAGTGTAGTTTTGAAGTTGAATGTATAGTTGAGTATAAGCTTTCAGTATTATTCAGTCCGTATAGCCAGAAATCTAGTCTAGTAGTCAGACAGATAAGTTCCTTTGGTTTTCCATCATTCCATCTAGTCATACTATTCGGAGTCTTATGAATATGGCTATTCCAGGAGGTATTTTTGTTTAAATCCATGTAATTTATGAATTCATCTCAGTTCATGCATCATGCATCAATTTCAAATTCCAAATATTCAGTTATGATTCAGTCTGTAAGTGTCTCGTGCATCTTCTCAGTCTTTCCTTATTATTTCAAGAAAGTCAGTATCATTCGGGGGATGAAATATCCCAAGGTGGAGATATATTGTAATACCCTAAGTATTCATGTCCCAAAACTTTCATCTTTTCATCACGAAACAAGATCCAGCTTGAAGTAATGGTTACTCATAAGTTGACTCTCTCATTTCTATCTCAGCCTCATAACCATTCTCATGTCATTGCATGCATTCATGAAACCAGTTTAGTTCATGTATCATTCTCAGAATCAGTTATGCAGTCATATTCCAGGTCATTCATGTTAATAATATTATCTTAGTTTCCTCAGTACTCTTAGTCTAACAAGTCTCATTCGAGGATGAATGATTTCAAGGGGGAGATAATGTAACACCCCGCATTTTTAGGCTAGAGTTTGAAGCGTCGTTCTTATGTGTGTAGACTATAATCCCATGATGTACTTTTGATTTCATGTGTCATGATCTTTATACTAGGGTGTGAAGTGTTTTCGAGGTGAAAAATGTTCATAGGAATCACTTAGAACAAAGTTGAGCTAAGGACCTTTGATTCGTCCAGAGTTTGGTGTTTGATTCTACAAGGGTCTAATTTGATCATGTATAACTTTTGATATAAGTAGTATTTTTCAGCTCAAGACCCACCAAATGATAGGTAATTTAGTTAGATTTCCAACTATACAAATTGCTCCTTAATTCGACAATTGATTGAACAGTTATGGCCTTTTTGCAGGGGCATTAAGGAGTCACGATAGCCCTACGCTGTGATGGCTATTCAACCTGACTAAGGGTCATATTGCAATGGATGCTTAACCCAACTAAGGGTCACTCCACAGTCATGATTTCCAAGGGAAATAGAGGTCAAGGGGCAGTTTAGTCCTTTCTCCTCAACCCTAGCCATCCAAACATGATTTATAACTCAAAAGGGACATTATTTGCCCATCTTCCTCACAACAACTCACGTAAAAACCATTTTGTTCCCAAGAACGAAATCTTTAACTTTATAACCAATAATTCAAGTACCTAAGCTCCAAATTCATGTTTTTATTCAAGGATTCAAGCTTCAATTGCAAGAATTCTTTGAGAATTCATCTAATTAAGGTATGTGGGAGTTCATCCATGGGTCCCTTTTCACCGATGGAGCCCAAGAACCTTCTTTTCAATTAATGTATGATATATCCATTATTACAAAGTTGTATATGTTCAACATGCGTTTAAATAATTTTTTTCCTTAGTAATTTGACTCAATTCATGTCCTAGTATGATCCCATGAAAATATTTGTTATCTCATGTCTCAAGTTTCAATTTTTCTATGTTGTATTTAATTGAATATCATGTCGTAATATCAAATTGTTAATTTAGCCATGTTATCATATTGTCTCCGCATGTTTTAAGACATTCCCATGTTCAAGTCCATGATTCTTAAATGTTTGGTGAAATGTCTATTCTTTCAAGTCTTTGAACCATAATCACTTATTACAGTGTTTCAAGTTTGATATCGTATTATAAACTCATTCATTGCTTGGGGTTATGAACACCCGATACCTATGTGTTGCTACATAATTGCATTTTAAAGTAACAAGTCAATTAGAATCATGATTTTATCACCATGTTCAGATCATCATTTTTATAATAAACTCACCAGTATATATTTCATGTTAAATATATCCGTTCACATGTTCATGATTTCTTCAACGTTATGCATGCACTGTTATTTCAAAAATACCATGATCTGACCTTATCAGTTATTAGTTATCAGTGCATGCACCGATTAGTAATTTAGTGTATTTAAGTTGGGAGTAGGATTTAGCACTGAGTGGGAAGTGGGTATTAAGCGTATCCTACTTCCCCAAAAACTACGCGCCACCATTGGTTTAGGGGACTCACCAGAGAGTTTTTCCCCTTGCCCAATATGGGCCCAATTTAATGATCACTCTCATGTTTTATTCTGATGGCAAGATAGAACAACCCTCCTTAACATGGGTCAGACGTTGGACTCTATGATAGCTCACATAGTTTATGTTGATTATATGATAGCTCCCATTGTCTCAATATAGTATTCAGTGTATTCGCAGTTCAGGTTTGCTTGACCATGTGTATGGACTTTCAGTTATTCAGTTATATAGTTTATTGTCTCTAAGAGTTCAGACTTATCTCAAATTAAAGATTTATGCTTGGTCTTGTATTCTCAGATATTTCAGTTTCTATGCATTCATGCTAAATTTTCTAATGTTGTTCAGTTAGTCCTTACCTCATATGCATAGTATCACACAATTTCAGTCCAGTTATTTAGACAAAGTACATTTCAATTTTTCATATTTTGTATTCATACATGATTCTCAGTATAGTTTTTATAGAACGTTTAGATTTACATGAGATTTAAATACAGTATTCCTATTTTACCATATTCCAACTTCAGTTCTACTTATACTACCGAAGTAAATATTTTTAGAAACTAAGTGTAGTGATTCACCAGCTTATCAGATTTTCTTCGTTAATCATGTTTTAAGATGTATCAGCTTTCAGTTTATTTTAGTCTCTTGGTGAGCCTACTCATACTTAGCATGCATGTTTTAAGGTTATGTATGAAATCAGTCTTACTTATTACATCCACCTCCACTTACTCAGTACATTCTAGTAGTACTAATCTACATATATGTTTATGTGCTACATTGTCTCACAATGTAGGTACCAGTTATAGCCTATGCATCATAATTAGACAAATACAACTACCAGCCACCAGGTAATGAGTTCTCCTATTTTGGGGACTCTAGTAAGATTTAGTTCATATACAGTGTTGTATTTCTGATTTTCCATATGTATTAATTAGATTTAGTTGGAGGCATGTCCCAACTATCTATAGTCAGTATAGTAGAGGCTTCATAGATATCATTTAGAGTCAGTCCTATAAATTGAGTTCTTTCATCACTTTTATCTGATTGTAAATTTTTATCAGTTACATAAACAAATTTCATTATGATTATGTTTCCGCATAGCAGAACTATCTATTTAATATATTGAATCAGTTGCTCAAGTAGTATGCTAGCTCATAGGTTAGCTTAGGATCACTTGTGGTTCCAAGCACCGTGTTACGACTGGGGGTAGTCTCGGGTCATGACATTAAGTTATGAGATCGTTTGTCCTTAGTTTTCTTCATATGTTAGCCATTCTTCTTGTATGAATTCTGAGCTGAAATGATATTATGGGATCGCTTGGGGCTATTCGTATCCCTAAGCACCATGTGACTCTAGGGGATCTCTCGAAGCATTACAAAAATATTACCCCTTCATATTTTAACACTTCAAAACCAACCATGTGTATCAATGAAGCACAACAATGTGACACAATGAAATCAAGATATGGCATTTCATTAGAAGCAAACAACCATACATATGTACAAGTTACCTTTACCCAAACAATTAAGTAGATAAAAATACCACCAATGTACCCTTACAACAAAGAAGTCCCACTAACTCATATGAAATCATGCATATCAATGTAGAGACGTGTCAATAAATATTTAAACTCACAAGAGAAGTTCCACCAATACGCGTCAAATACCATAGGCTTGCCCTTATTTTCGTTACCTAAGCTTTCAGACAGCTAGGTTAGGATCACTGCAAGACTTTATTCAACTTTTAATGTAGGCTTGGGGGGCTGGTATGGTACATATAGACATTTTTAGTGACTAAGCCTCATTGGCACTATACTTACATTGGGGTCCACTTATCAACCAATTTTTTTTTATGCCACTCTTATTGCTCCCATTTTATTCTTTTATTAAACATTCAGGTTGTGTGTGGTTTCTTTTATTCTTTCTTTTTCCCTTTTTTCACAATATTCTTTTTATTTTTCTACCTTGCACAACCATGCTTTATTTTTCTCTTATTTACCCTTCTTCATACCCACTTTACATTAAGCCCCCTATGATATCCACCCTCAACTTAGGCAATTTTCCTGAGTTGAGGTGCACAGTGTCCATGGAGGTCCATGGCCAAAACAAGTTCATTATAACCAAAATTGAAAGGTGAAAGGTGTACCAACAAAATAGTCTATACAACATCAAAATAGGGATCAAGGGATAATTATTCACTTTTGGAAGGTCATTTAGGCTAAAAGTGGAGCCATTTCAAAAATTGTCTATCATCCTTTCCTAACCGACTATCCTATAACCTAGGAAAGACTAACCGGGCAAGTTCTGGATCCAAAAAACAAAGAAAACGAAGTAGTATCTCACACACACATAGCACAGGGTTGCATCACTAACTACTACCTATCCAGTGCATGCAACTGTTAGCTATGATTATTATGTCCCTAATCCTAATGCCATAATAAAATTCACAATGGTCACACATATATACATATCACATAATTCAAAAAACAAATTTTGGAGGGGTATCATTTTTCTCAAAAATCAATAAAAAACATATCAACTACATTAGATACTAAAAAAAATCTCCTAGTTACACAAAAAAAATCAACACAATACAAAACAAAACACACAATATGACACAATATTACCCTAAACATGTCAGTTATACAGCTATACCATGACCGCAGGAAAAGAAGAACGATAATAAAAATCGTGGCTGATATGGTATACTCGACCCGCAACTCAAAAACTAAGCATTGTCCCCAATGCATGAAAATAATATAAAATAAGGGAATAAGGACATACCTTGGACACACTAGGCATCCATGTCATGCTCGTACCCATGTGGGGGTATCTCGACTGGCAGAGGTAGTAAAGGTGGCGGTGCACTGCTAGAGAATGCACTCACATCTCTCTCAACACGCTTCTTTAGTTTAATAAATGTCAGACTCCTTTGAATCACGAGAGGCCCTTTGTAGGGACTAATGAAATAGTATGGGATTTTTCTTCTCATCCTCTACGGATAAGTCAAAATGTATAGGTCCAGGTAGAGGTGTTTGCTGATCAAATAGAGGTATAACTGGAGGGATGGCCTGAATAAGGCTCTTAGTGAGAGAGTGTATCTCTACTTATAGTGTTTCCACCTCCTCTCAATCTTACCTAGATTAGGTGCCTCCATATTTCTAAATCAAGCTAAAACTCAACCCTTAAAAGCATCTATACAGGCATGTACCTCAACTCAAAAAGCCAACATCTCAGCCTGATTTGTAGTCTGTAATCTAGTCTCAACCATCTCTAGTGTCATTGATGTGCTATAGAAATATAGCACTTTCAACCCTTAAATGAGGAAAATATGCATGTTTTTGAGGTTGTTTTGTTAGATATGATGCATTTTGGGGATGTTTTTGAAGAAAACTAGGTTTTGGATGCTAAGTTCATTAAAACGATGAAAAACATATTTTTGGCTACTTATGTGATAAATTATGGGTGATCATAACACTTTCTGGATTATTCGTGACCAAAGCATGTGCCGAAATTGAAAAAAAATTGAAAAGGACTCCCGACACATACCTAGGTCAATATGCATACTGCATATAGCACATGTGGACCATATGTGGGCAAAGCATATGTCAGAAGTCCAAAATATCGAGAGCAGAGTTGCAGAAATTTTTGGTCTGAGCATATATAGTCGCCACATGTGCCCATCCTCAGGCCGCATGAACTATATGCGCCCAAGGCCAGACCACATGTAGCCACTGACCTTTTTTTCTCCGATTTCGTTCGGGATTTAATTTTAGGATTTCATCATGTACTCTAAATACCCCTTATGTGTTTTTAGTAAAGTTACACACCCTTGATACTCACAAATATATTTTGATTTTGATATTCATTTTTAGTCTTGGAATTCTCTTGTATTGACTTTGATTTATTAATTTAATTATGCTTTTGGGTTTTTACTTCTTATAATTGTTATTTCACCTTATGCTTGCAATCATGAATGTTGTTGATTACTTCACAAGCATAAGCGGCTAAAAACCCTTAGCTAAGGTTGTTAAAACCCTAGTGGATTGATGAAGTAGGAGAAGTCCTAGTGTTGATTTGAACCGATACTCATGCATGCATTGCATTATCTTTACTTTAAAAGTTATCTTAGCAATTTCAAATGTTAGGATCCCACCTAGATTATTGCTACTTTGTCCAAAAAAGGAGTAGTGACTAGAAAAAGATAATAACAACAGTAATTTAAAGTTTAGTTAACGATCTAAGTTACTAGGTATTATATAAGTAAGATGTCTAGATTTCATCTAATAAAGCTAGGATCAATATAAGGGTTAGTAAGGAGACATCCTGAGACTCAAAAGGTAAAGGGTGAAATCTGCCTGCTCATCCAAAAGACTATAGATGGTACATAACTTATTAGATTCTACATGCAAGGTATCGAGTTGGTTCAACAAAACACGATAAGACTACGAAGTTAAGAATCCAGGGGGAGCACAATCCTAGTGTTCACCTACGACTAATTATAACCTAAGTTGATATTTGATGTGTGAGCAAATGCTAACACATTTGAGACTTTTAACTGAGAATAATTGCAAAGTCTTAAGTAAATTTGTCATTTTTGATTGTTTTCTCTTTGATATTGTAGTAAAAATCGAGATGCAAGAGAATCAGCAATAGTGAAAGTAAAAGAGTTGATTTCTGAGCAAGTAGAGAAGGAAGAATAGCTGATGACTTATCTGATAAGTCATCAGCCTTGTGATAAGCTATCAGAGTCATCGTCAGGCTTAGAAAGATAATGGCCTTCAGTTAGAATGTGTGACGACATCTGTGATAAGCCATCAGAAGTGTGATATGCTGTCAGACTCGTCATCAGACTTAGGCAAGGAATAGATTTTGAAGTGAAGGCGTGACGACATCCCTGATAAGTCATCACATGTATGATAAGCCATCAAGCCTCATCGTCAACCCAAGGAAGAGATTATCAAAGTGAAAAGGAGCTAACGACATTCTTGATAAGCTGTCAGACTCCTGATAAGGCGTCACACACGCCATCACCTGTCCGAGAAAATACTGTGATCTATGATTTTGTTTCCATAATTAATCTGAAGTATTTAAAGAATATGTTAGGGTTTTCATTGTAAAGTTTTTGACATCTTGGAACTCACGTTTGGAGATTTTCTCTCTTGATTTTCTAACTTTAACATTGTAATTATTTTTGGAGAGATTATTACAATTGTTTTGGGATTTTCTATTATGATCAAATCTGAGGAACACTTATTGGTATTCATATTGCTATAAGTCATATATTAAACTATGAATTCAACTTGTTGTCTTGATAATTTTATTATGAGTATCTAAATTTCCTTAACCCGAGTTGTGGGGTCTATGGGTTTGGGTTTGTAACGCAACTAAGTGTTCAAGATTCTAACGGTGGTAGGAACTTCTTGTTAATTCCATTATTTTACATACTGACTATTGGTTGCAAACAATAGGCTTTGCTTACGGGTGATTTGCTTGAGATAAGAAATCAACCCTAGTAAGAAGTGAATTACCAACAGGGACTTGGAAGCATTAAAATTCCATTTAATAATTAATGCTATAACAAGATTAATTAACTTGAGATAACATCCTGTTATGAAATATAAATTCCCAAAGTTTGAGAGAATTAGGTGATTAAATGTCTAAATAGGTTGATAAATATTTAGACAGAACTTCGACAAGGATAATTTGTTGTTCCTACCTACTTCAAGAATCTTGAACCATTACTAGCGTCTGTCAAATCACAACACCCATAGTGAACATAACTCTAGTTTACTTATCTTATTGATTTCAAACACTGAATTAAGAAGTAATTATTTATTACCTTTCCATAAACCCCCATTCATAGGAAACTGCTAACTATCAGTTGATTCATCCACAGATAACTTAAATTCACACCATATTCCTTGTGGGATTTGACCCTAACCTATTTGGGTTATATATTTACAATGATCGCTTACATTCTAATAAGAGATATGTAGCTTGAGCATTATCAAAAATGGCGCCATTGTCGGGGAATACGACTGTAAATTAAAGTTTTTAAGTGTGCTAATTGACTGTTAGTCAAAGATTCCTAGGTTTATGTTTATTTGTTGTTTTTGTTTGCTGAAGAACTTTTGTGGTATATGCCAAGAAACAGAAGTTCCAGAGAACCATTATTACCATTTAATCCTGAACCACAACTAATCGGCAGAATAACAGACCAACAGGAGGCGGACAGGTTAGCAGCCTTAGCTAGAACTCAGGTGAATGTGCAGAATGATGGTCAGCAAGTACAGTATCCAAATCCTGAGGATGAAGACTGGGGAGATGAGAAGTTTCTAAACCTTGGTATCTCGAGGTGTGCAGAGAAAATAGTTGCACCAGTACAACATAATGCTAACAGGAATCATTCGTTCCGAGGAAGGCAAGATTACCAGCCAGTCTAGTATGACCTCAATGATGATCATGATGGAATGGATGGAGAAGGTGCAATTATTCCTCCACCGTTATCACCTGGGGCGAAGTACAACATTACGAGTACTATGATTCAACTCCTTAATCTGAAGGGGTTGTTTGGTGGCCTTCCTGGAGATGATCCGAACTTGCATCTGGTGAATTTTGTCACCGTTTGTAAACTTTTTGATAACCCAGGAGTGGGAAAGAATTCCATCTTTTTGAGGTTATTTCCGTTGTATCTATTTGGAGTGCCAACATTGTGGCTAAATGAGCTGACACCCGATTCTATAACCAACTGGAGGCAGTTGAAAGGAGCTTTCCTAGAAAGGTTCTTTACTCCTTCCAGGAGGGTTCAGTTGAGGGAAGAGGATAGTAACTTTAGACAACTCCCAACTGAATCTTTGCATGAAACCTAGGAGATATTCTAAAAGAAGTTGACACAGTGTCTGAACCACAAATGACGGACATACACTTGATGGAGACTTTATACAAGGCTCTTAACTCTGTGACAAAACAAATTATAGATAATGCAATTGGTGGTTTTTTTGTTGATCTTACATTCCCAGAGGCTTCAGAAATTCTAGAGAGAATGACCAAACAAATTCGGGCATGGCATACCAGAGACTCTATAGTAGCAAGCCCCACTATTTCTGTGGGTATGAATGCAGAACAACGCAAAAGAGATGAGGAGCATGACCAAGACATGGCTCACCTAAAAATGCAGATGGACTTGCTAACCAAGCATTTACTATCAAGTAAAACTAAGAAAGTGAAGGTTGTGGGGTCGCAGGGCAAAGTGGAGTCTGACTCAGAAGAAGTAGCGAACTATGTAAATAATCAGAGGGGTTTTTCGAGGCAATAGCTAAGGAAATTAAGGTTAGATTTATTATGAAAAGGCTGGGTATAAGAATCAGGAGCAAGGAAATTGAAGGAGCAATAATGATAGGAGCGGTTTATATATCCCTTATGGAAATCATGAGACTGCTACAACAAGTTCTGAAAAGATGTCCATGGAGGACATGATGGCTAAATTATTAAAGGGAGTGGAGGCTACCAACTCAGGTGTGACTACCATGAAGACCGATCTGTCATCTATTATTCAGTTGGTAAACTCACACTCCACTGCAATCAAATAGCTGGAATAGCAAATGAGCCAACTCTCCACAACGCTGAACCAGAGGAAAAGTGGAACATTACCTAGTGACACAGTTCAGAATTCGTGGAATGATGGATCATGTATGGAGATTACCACTAGAAGTGGTAAGATATTACCTGGCCTTTCTGTGGGCAAAAATATAGTTGATGAGGTAGTTGATGATGAACCAGAAAAAGGTGGTCCAGTGAAGTCTAAGAAGCTGGACAACCCTGCTGATGTTTTAGAAAAAAGGAAAAGAGAAGGAGAAGGACGTAGTAGTTACCACTATTCTAAAACCATCACCTCCCTTTCCTCAACGGTTGAAGAAAAAAACTGATGATGCAAAATTCAGCAAGTTCATAGCAATGCTCAAGCAATTGACAGTGAATGTTCCATTGGTTGAGGCACTGAAGCAAATGCCAGGATATGCTAAGTTTATGAAGGATTTGTTGATAAAGAAAAGGGCAGTAAGCTATGAGCCGATGGACAATCTTCACCATTGCGGTGTCATTTCTACACGATCCTTAGTGTAAAAGAAGGACGACTTGGGAGCATTCACTATTCCATGTACAATCAGACCTCTCGATATTGCTAAGGACCTATGTGATTTGGGCACGAGAATAAATCTGATGCCGCGAGATGTATATAAAAAGCTGGGTTTGGGAGATCTAACCCCCACAAATATGCGACTGGTGATGGAAGATAGGTCTGTAAAGAGGCCAATAGGAATACTACATGATATATTGGTAAAGGTGGCCAACTTTATGTTTCCTGTTGATTTCATAGCCCATGACTATGATGTAGACTTTAAAGTACCCATTATTTTGGGTAGACCATTCCTCGCGACTGGGAGTGTGATAGTAGACATGGAGATGAATAAGTTGAAGTTCAGGCTTAATGACAAATAAGCAAGATTCACCATGCGCTCACCCATGACACAACAAAAGGAGATGAGTGTTTTCTCAATCATGGATATATTCTATAAAGATGGTAAAGAGGTATCATCAGGTTGTCTTGACGAAGTTTGAGTAGTCAACATAACCGAGTCATGCTGCGACACTAAATCAGGCGCTATTGGGAGGCAACTAAATTTTTTTATGTTTTCAAGAAAAGTATTTTTATTTTTGTAGTTAGGTTCTAGTAAAAAAGAAGGTGAAACTGATGCAGTCAGCTCAAGAAAGTTGAGACATGTTCTATTAAGGCTAACGACATTTGTGACGGGCTATCACACCTGTGATAAGACATTAGAGACGTCTTCAGATAATTTAAAATGAGGCAACATACTGCCTTGAACTAATGATATCATCGATGACTTATCAGACATCTGATAAGCCGTCAGGCAATTCTGGGCCCAGTTACTAAAAATCCAACCTGGCCCATAGTATATCCTTTCCACCTTTTCGCGTATCCCTTTTCTTTTCTTTAAGTTTTATTTCCTTCCTTAGTTAGTTTATTTGCTTACTCTTTTCAAGACTATTTCCTAAGGAAAAGAAGAAAAATATTTCTTTCTTATGAGTGATGCAACTCATGTAAACCTTAGTTTCAAATGGATTGAGGCAAGTGTAATCTTCCATTGTGTGGAAAATAGAATCTCGGGTTTATAGTGTTTCATTGTGCGTAAAAACCTAGGGTTTAGTGCAAGAACACAACTCCATGCGATGCTAAGAAGAAAATATTTTGAGAATTAAGACTAAAAGTGAGTTGGAGGTTGTATTCTGAGCTGAGGACGTGTTTGATAAGTTAACATGAACGTGACAGCTTATCAGACTATGTCGTCACAAGTGGGAAAAATAAAACTATTCTATCTAAGGCTGAAGACATGCCTGATAAGCTATCACACTTGTGACAACTTATCAGAACATATCATCACAACTTTGATCAGATAAAATTGTGAACCTCTTTTGAGGAATGTGGAATTATAATGACTGAACTTCTTGAGTTGTATGATCATGGGTGCTAAATAAGTGATTTCTTTTTCTACAGGTTTTATAATGGAACCCAAAGGAAAGAACCCCAAACCTACAAAGAAAGAGAAAGAGAGGAGTGTACCTCAAAAACTCTTCAATGAGGAATCCGATTATGAGGAGGAGGAGCCACTGCTCAAGAAGAAAAATAAAAATAAAAGCCCAAAAAAGCCTTCGCCACCTTCACCAGTTGAGGTGGAGGAGAGTGAAGAAAGTTATACTGAAGCAACAACACCACCTGACAGTACGACTTCTGAGCAACCTGAGTCTGAGCATTCTGAGTCTGGGGAACCTGAGTCTGAGCATACTGATTCTGAGCAATATGAATCTAAGGGACCATCATCTGAGTCCCCTTCTGCTGAGAAACAATATGATAAAAAATCTTTGATTCGGGGAACTATGGTTAAATGCAAGAACACCGAGGTTCGAGACATTGCTAAGTGGCAAATTCCTAAGGTACAAAAAATCTTCTATGATGGGCTTCTCAGAAATAAAAGAAGGACCATTAAAAGGCCAATCTTTGAAGAAAAGAAGATCATCACTACCGGGTTGAGCAAATACCCTTAAGTGGAGCAGAAATTTCGAGACTATGACTTGGGATGGACCGCAAAAGGAGAAATCTCATTTTGCCCTACACTTGTTAGGGAGTTCTATGCAAACTATCAGGCTCGATTAGAAAACATGTGCAAAGAAGGAGAGAATCAGCAGATCAACCTTTGTTGAATAAAGTTCCTGTATGGGGTGTGATGGTGGATCTCTCAGAAACAACAATTAATAGATTTCTTCATGGCCCCGAATTCACTCATCAGGCCACTTCACCTACATTCTATTCTTGGATGAAGCACGTATAAATCAACGGTCTTAGTTAGCCACCCTCATTGCTGAAGGGAAACCTGAATGGCTGACCAACCCGAATGAAAGGATTTCAAGGCCTCCCTGACTCAAGAGGCAAAGTTCTGGTGGGGTGTAGTGTGTACCCATTTGATGCCTACCGAGGGAGATAACATACTTGGAGATGATAGAGCAATACTGGTTGCAAGTCTTATGCCTAAAATCAGTTTGAACTTCGGAGAAATAATTAATGATGAGATAAAAATCCAGGTCTCAAGGCCCGATATGGCTTATCCTTTTCCTTGTATAATTATAAGTTTGTGTAAGGCAACCAATGTACCTGAGGTTGCAGGGATAGACAATGAATTGCCTTCCAGGAGGACCCAAAACCTCATCTAATATTATGAAAATCAGCTGAGGCTAACACTTAACAGAGGAGCAGGGGTTGCAATAGAACCACCAGTTATAGGTACCAGCTCAGCACCCAATGTAGAGGTGAAGGATCTAAAGATGTAGCACTAACATCCTCAGCACTAGCAGAGTTAGTGCCTAGAATTAAAACAAATCCTTCAGCTGTTGTGTCTACCACAGAGTTTGCCTTCAACCCGATAAATTTGAGGAGTGTGGCCAAATAAGACAAGTGGTGCGAGGCTCAGCTGCAATATTTTACCAAGCAATTTACCTTTGTAGTAGACAAGAGGATTAAGGTCGCACTAGAGCCATTCTGAGCCTTGCCCGATTGAATTGATGAATTAGAAAATCATTTTAATACACGAGTAAGAGAAATGTCGGGATCATACCTTGCATAACTTAGAGAATCCCTGGACAAGGTGAAGGCGAATGTTGGAGTATTACAGTAACACCAACTTATGGTGTCGGCAGATCCGGTTGTTGATGAGTTTGAGGGCAAAATCCCATTGCTTAATCTTATGGGGGAACCAATGATGAAAAATAAGAAGAAGGGTTAGAAGAAAGGTAAGAGTAAGAGAGAGAGGCCTGATAGTGATGAAGAAAGAAAAGCAGAGAAGAGGGCAATAAAGAAGACCAAAAGGGAGGAGAAAAAAAAGGTGATGATCGAGTCCTTAATTGATAATGAGGAATGGGAGGCAGCCCTCCGAGCAAGAGTCGTAGGTTCCTCAACTAGTAGGACCCCAACAAATGTTGTGCCTGATTTTTCAGAAAGGGGAGAGGCTCCCGATGGATATAAGGCAGCTGAGGATGCAGCGGCAGGGTAAAGGACCCATGATTACCATACTTGACCTACTCTAGGTATACCCTAACCCTTAGTTCAGTTTCTCTTTGATTTTAAGTTGAGGGTGTAGAGTAAGTTGTTGTTGTAACATTTTGTAGTTGACTAGGAGAAATATAAGTACCTCAGGCAGTTAACATAGTTTTGTTATTTTGTGAACACCTCTCAAGTAGGCTAATTATTTAACTGTATGATATGCATCAAATTGTGACCACTGTGCATCTTTGTATGGTATTAGTTCTAGTGACTTGATAACCATTGCTAAATACTTGCATGAACTGGATAAGTAGTAACTTGTGATATACTTATGTACCGTGTGCATGTGAGATTTTACTCAGTTTCCTTTGTATGTTGAATTCAGAACTTACCCGGTTAGTCTTGCCTAAGGTTGAAGGATAGGGGTTAGGAAAGGATCATAGGCCGTTTTGATAGTAACCCACTTTGGCCTAAATAACCTTCCCTATATATATAATATCCCTTGATCCCTATTTTGAGCTTGAATACCCTACTTTTTTTTTTTATGATACCTATCACCGACCTATTTATATTATAATGAACCTGTTTTGGCCCTGGTCTTCCTTAGAAACTGTGCACCTTGACTTAGGCAAATGGACAAAGTTAAGGGTGGCTATCATAGGGGTGCGTGATGTAAAATGAGTATGAAGAAAGGTAGAGTCAAAGAAAAGAATAAAAAACTGAGTGCGGTGAAAAAGAGAAAGAAAAGAAGGTTGTGAAAAAAAAGTAATTGTAGAAAAGACCGCACCCATCCTGAATAAGTGTGATCAAGAAAAGAGAAGAATAAAAAAAGTTAAATGAGTGAGACCCCAGAAACTAGTGTAGTGTCAAGGAGGCTTAGTCACTTTAAATATCATCGCGTATCATAACAGCCCCTAGCCTACATTACAAGCCAAAAAGAAGACCTATAGTGATCCAAGCTGACCTGTTTGAATATCTTAGTAATGAAAATAAGGGCAAGCCTATGGTATTCGGCATACATTGATTGGAACTTTATTCTGAGAGTGAGTGTCCTGTGATTGTCCCCATGGTTATGTATGTGATGTCTGATATAAGTGAAGTGGGACTTCTTTGTAGTGAGGGCACACTGGTTATGTTGCTATTTTCTAACTTGTTTGGATAGTGTGAGCTTGATATATGCATAGTTTTTGTTGATGAATTGATGCCATATCTTGATCCCTATGTGTCGCATTGTTGTTCTTCAATAATATACACAGTTGTTTTAAATTGATTGACCTTGGAGATGGTTAAGATATTTTGAGATAATATGGATGGTTGACTGCTGAATGTACTTTGTATTCTCTTGGTTGTGTTTTAGTTGCTTGAGGACAAACAATTGTTTTAAGTTGAGGGTGTTGATGTGTGAGCAGATGCTAACACATTTGAGGCTTTTAACTGAGAATAATTGCAAAGTCTTAAGAAACTTTTGTGGTTTTTGATTGTTTTCTCTTTGATATTGCAGTAAAAGTCGAGATGCAAGAGAATCAGCAATAATGGAAGTAAAAGAGTTGATTACTGAGCAAGTAGAGAAGGAAGAATAACTGACAACTTGTCTGATAAGTCGCCAGCCTTGTGATAAGCTATCAGAGTAATCGTTAGGCTTAGACAGAGAATGACCTTCAGCTGGAATGTGTGACGACATCTGTGATAAGTCGTCAGAAGTGTGATAAGCTGTCAGGCTCGTCGTCAGACTTAGGCTGGGAATGGATTTTAATGTGAAGGCATGACGACATCCCTAATAAGTTATCACATGTCTGATAAGGCATCAAGCCTTATCTTCAGCCCAAGGAAGAGATTATCAAAGTAAAGAGGAACTGACGACATTCTTGATAAGCCGTCAGACTCCTGATAAGGCTTCACACACGTCGTCATCTTTCCGAGAAAATACTGTGGTTTATTATTTTTTTCCATAATTAAGCTAAAGTATTTAAAGCATATGTTAGGGTTTTCATTGGAGAATTTTTGACATCTTGGAACTCATGTTTGGAGATTTTCTCTCTCGATTTTCTAACTTTAATTTACAATTATTTTTGGAGAGATTATTACAATTGTTTTGGGATTTTCTATTATGATCAAATCTGAGGAACACTTGTTTCTATTCATCTTGCTATAAGTCATATATCAAACTATGAATTCAAATTGTTGTTTTGATTATTTTATTATGAGTAGCTAAATTCCCTTAACCCGAGTTGTGGGATCTATGGGTTTGGGTTTGTAACACAACTAAGTGTTCAAGATTCTAACAGTGGTAGGAATTTCTTGTTAATTCCATTATTTTACATGCTGACTATTGGTTGCAAACAATAGGCTTTTTTTACGGGTGATTTACTTGAGATAAGAAATCAACCCTAGTAAGAAGTGAATTACTAACAGGGACTTGGAAGCATTAAACTTCCATTTAACAATTAATGTTGTAACAAGATTAATTAACTTGATAGAACATCCTATTATGAAATATAAATTCCCTAAGTTCGAGAGAATTAGGTGATTAAATGTCTAAATAGGTTGAGAAACATTTATACAGAACACTGACAAGGATAATCTGTTGTTCCTACCTACTACAATATTCTTGAACCATTACTAGCGTCTGTCAAATCCCAATAGTGAACATAACTTTGGTTTTCCATATCTTATTGATTTCAAACACTGAATTAAGAAGTAATTATTTGTTATCTTTCCACAAACCTCCATTCACAGGAAACTGCTAACTATCTGTTGATTCATCCGTAGATAACTTAAATTCACACCATCTTCCCTGTGGGATTCGACCCCAACCTAGTTGGGTTATATATTGACAATGATTGGTTACATTTTTATAAGAGAGGTGTAGTTTGAGTGTTATCAATATTTTCCACTTGTTCAATATTGATACTCAAAAACTCCATTTACTTTTCTAGTTCTTCCCGTTGATTACAATATATGAGAGCCACGATTCCATGTATTCCCTTGTGATTCTACCCCAACCTTTAATAGGTTACTATATTTTATAGAAACTTTAATCATCTTCACGGTGAAGGTATAGCTTGGACATTATCAAATTTTGGCACAGTTACCAAGGAATACGATGTAGATTTTTGAATTGGAGTTGTTGCAGATTTTGGGTTTTCTTTTTGTTTTTGTTCATAGTTGGGTGTACACCAGTGTATGCCTAGAACACAGAGTAGAGGAAATACCTTAATCCCATAAAATACGAATCTAAAGTGGATCCTACAAATACCTAGTAGGATGATAGAACCAAAAAGAGACAATCTTCCTGAAGGAGTTTGTGATGGTTTGCCCCCTCCTTCTGAAGGAGTTCAAGATATTGTTGATCGAAAAACTGGTGAGATGTTATATCAAACAAAAATTAAAGGAGGGTAGTAGAAGAATATCAACAGATAGCTCGAGAGGCAGAGTTAGCTAATAAGAGACAAGAAGCAGACCACTGAGTAGCACTTAGTCAAAATTAGAATAAAGTTAGAGGAGGATCAACTCAAGTGATCCCATCATATCAATATGTGAAGTTATACGAGGATGATGAGAAAGATCTGGGTTATGTTGAGACAGAAGATACTGGATCCATTATCCCTCCTATTTTACCCTCAGGTATAACTTAAAGAGTAATGATCTAGCTCCTAAATCTGAAAGGGTGTATTTGCGGGTTTGCCTTCAAATGATACAAATATACACCTTGCGAATTTCATTGAGATTTGCAATTTGTATATAAATCTAGGTGTGAAACAAGAAGTTCTTAGATGAAGGTTGTTCCCCTTCTTACTTACAGGGGAAACATATTTATGGCAAGGGGAATTTCCAAGAGGATCTATCACCACATGGAATGACTTACGCAGATAATTCTTGAACCAGTTCTTTACTTCATCCAAGATGTTGTATCCTAAGGATGATATCTATAATTTCAAGCAGTTGAAGTCAGAATACAAATACGAGGCATGGTTCAGGTTTAAGAAGAAGCTAAGTATGGTGCTAAATCATCAATTATCAGGGACTAGCCTATTAGAGATATTATACAGAGCCTTGACCATCAGTTCCAGAGCAATGGCAGGCACCATCTATATGGTTTTTTATGAGACTATGCTGGGAGGAAGCTTTAAGGATGCTAGATCAGATATCACTCACTAACCGAGGGTGGAAAATTTAGCAGGCTAGGAGAGTATCTAGCACATATGTTATTGGTTTCTCTTGTGGTCGAAAAGTAGCTGATGATTTAGTAGTACAAGATATTTCATTGATAAGAACTAATCTTGGGTTACTGGTAAAGTATTTTACAACAACCAGTTTTTGAAAGGTGAATGTAGTAGGATCATAGGGTGCAACTTCCAAAGCTTATGAGTCAGAGTTAGAGGAGGAAGCAAACTATCTGGATTATCTTCGATGGCAGGTTTCTGATCTCAAGGGAAAGAGAACCAAGGTCGGAACTATTATGATAGATACGGAGACCGTAGTAGAGATCTAGATGGTGAATGGAGAAAAAAAGATGAATACAGAAAGAAGGGATATCGGTAAATTCCACCTGGTAGAAGTGTTGCAAAATTAAGAATGAAAGAGATGTTGACTAAGCTTGTAGAGGGTCAAGAAAATCAGAAAACCAGCCTTAAGGAGATTATTTAATCCTTTGAGGTTGTACCACACTATGAGGGACCAAGTCCCTAAAAATCAGTCATAGGAAAAAACATAGTAAACCAACCAGGAACACAACATAGTGAAAGAAATGTAAATACAGAAGGATTTAACGAAGAAACCTCCTTTCTCAAGGGAGGAAAAATGTAATACCCCAAGTTTCTTAACTAATTTCATCCCAAGAATGTCAAGTATTAACTTCTAAATTTAATGATGTGTATTCCATGGGGAATTTTAAAGATTTTCACTCTTTGTTGTGTGTAAAATTCAATAAGCTTTCCATCTATACCAAATTCACCTAAATTCGACAATTGGGTAAGAAGTTATGGCGATTTAAAGTTTTAGTCATAAAACACCGTCATCTCAGTCAGTGGTGTGTCACGCCATAAGCCAAAATGACATTTGTCAATTTTCAGTAAGACTCCGTGATGTCACCGCATCATGGAGGGCTCCCAAATCCCAATTGTCAAATTTCATTGAATCTCCGCGCTGTCCCCGCGTAGCGCCTGGTCCAATTTTCCAGTTGCCAAATTCCAGTGACACGGCACAATAGCGCCGCATCGCGCCAGGGGTCCAGGTCGGGAAATTTTTACAAAATTTAAAAGATGCGTCCAGGGTTAAATGGGTCTTTTCCTATGATTTTAGTTCAACCCTAAACACAAAATTTAACCCTACATGACCTAAGAATATCATTATTCACTCTATTTTTCCTCAAATTGTGTTACTCTCTCTCAAGACAAGAAACCCTAGCTCTCAAATTCAAGAGCCAAATCACAAGAACTCTCCATCAATCCTTTCAAATTCATTAACTCAGGTATGTCATGTGTCGATTCATGGGTGTCTTTCACCCATGAACCTTAAGAGTCTCTTTTCAAAATCCAAGATTTGTATATTTATGAATGTTCATGATTTGATTGAATTGAAAATTGATGTCCATGTTGCTGGTTGGTTTCATTCCATGTTATAAACTATTAATTACAAGAATTGATTCTAATATATGAAGAATTATGCGATATTCATGATAAACCCTTCAATTTACAAGTTGATTGATGAATCCATGATTATTAGATGTGTTGATGATTGTATAACCAAAGCATGCTCCCCATATGTTTGATTAAATGCCTATATGAAGGAAGAGTGCCATATTAGTACGATAATGTGAAATCCCCATTCATATACAAGTTCATGCATGTCAAGTGTTTGATGAAATTTTTTAGTCAATGTATTATGGATATATATGTAGCCATTGTTGTGATTTAGAATTCATGCCATGAATTACTCTTATGATATCGAGTCCAGGGGGTACTTGTACCCGATAATTTAGCTATATACCTAGAGCAAGTGTCATGTTTTCACGATACTCTCAGTCAAGCCATGATCCCTAGAACTCAGTTAGTCATGTGACTCAGGAAAACTCAGTGTAATACCCCGCATGTTTCTAATCTAGGAAGTGAATAAGTTTTCCTACGTATGAAACCTCCTATCCTGTGAGTAGAATTTTAGTGCATGACTTACAATGAGTATCCTAGCAATAATATAGCTTATGATGCATTAAGCATGTTCATATGAGTCACTTAAGGTAATACAAGCTAAGATTTTTTGAATCCATCAAGTTTTAGTGTTCCATTTTGTAAGGATCATATTTGAATGAGTATAAATCTATGTTAATGTGGTATTTCTGCATATTTCTACCCACCAAATTATACAGAATCGAATTAACTTTCCAACAATACCAATTTCCCCTTAATCCATTACCCGAGCGAAAAGTTATGCCCATTTTCATGAGAGACAGTAAGGATATGCGATTGGTTAGGCGCCGCCCAACCAAACTTAGGCGATTGGTTAGGCGCCGCCCAACCCCTCTTGTGCGATTACTTGGGCGCCGCCTAAGTCAGTTCCAAGTGCCAAAAATACTCTGTTTTGAGTTATTTTGAGGGTAATTAAGTCTTTTAACACTCCTTACACGTCCCTAAACTTAACCCTGCGAAATATATAGATCCTAATCACATTACAACCCTATCAACATCTCAAAGCTCATTATCCAAGAGCACCATAGGATAAAAACAACTAGGGTTGCACAATCAAGCTTGAAGATCAAATATCAAGGAAATTCCTCCGTCAATCATCAAGAACCTCCCTTCCAAGGTATGCGTAGTGTTCATCCACGAATTTCTTTCGTCCGTGGAGTTCAAGAATCAATCTTTAAAATACAAAAGCTTGGTTGGTTGTGGTGATATAATCATACCCATGTTGATACTTGTTTGTTTTGCTATATAATAGTATCGTGACTGTATATCTCATGAAAGATATGTTGTTAGTTGAAAAACATTATCATTGGATGGATTGATAGAATGCAAGTATGAAATCCACCTATGCCTTAAAGAATGCATGCAAGGTATTCGATAAAATGCCTAGTATGTTAGAACCTCATATTTACATGATTTCATGATATCTAAATAAAAGGTTCATGTTAGTCATACACTCCAATATGAATTTCCATGCAAATTATGTGTTGTTATTGTTGTGGTATAAAGCATGTATGATAATGGAGATATAAATTATGTACATAAAAATATATCCATGCGTTTCCTATCATGTTTGAAATGTTGAATAAATACATGAAGTATACTATCCCCTGGTTATGATATTGTGAATTATAGACTCAAATCTTGTGATCAAGTCATGTCATGTGTGTCAGTTTCCTCCAATCGAGTCCTGTGGTATTCTTACCCGAAAAATATAGCTGTGTGCCTAGAGCCATGTTATGTTTTCACGATACTCTCAGTCAATCCATGTTCAGTAGACTTCAGTGTCACGCCCCAAATCCCATTGGAGCGGACTGGCACCCGTAGCCGAGGAGGCCCGGGAGAACCCGTTCATAACCTATACTTTCATATTTACATTACTTATGAAAATTAGAAATTTGGGCAGCACTTCATTGTAAATAGAAGAAAACAGTACCTGTATCAGCCCAGCAGACACGCATATATATATATAAATAGTAATTGGCCGTCAGAGCCATCACGTCTATTAACCAAACACTCCTATGGCTGTACAATATGTCTACAAAAGCCTCTACATAGATACACAACTGAGTTAGGGTCGGGATAAACTCCCGCCCACAAAAGACTTTTATACAAATACCAAAAATACATATAGAAACGACTTGGGATGCCCCGAAACAACTGGAGATCACCACTATCAACAGAATGTCCTGGCTCTTACTGCGGAGGTGTACGACCTGAAGTACCTCTTCCTGCAGGCATGAATACAGGTCCCCCGTGAGGGACGTCAGTACGAAAATATGTACTGAGTATGCAAGGCAGTGAGTATTAAGATGAGATACAAAAGATCAACAAAACCCAGATACCAGTGAATAAACAGTATGAGTAGACCATACTTAAAAGAGCTGATGGGATACCTGCACATTACTTTCATATCATTACTTCCCGTATTCCTTATCAATACATAACATATGTCATACAATGGCCAACTGATCAGTAGTACTAAAACAATACATCAGGGACCACCCCTGGAATAGCATATATACATAATCTTTATAATACAATGGCCAACTAATCAGTGGTACTAATACAATACATCATATCATCAATTTAAAATAAATACATTCCATTTCTTAATTCAATTAATCTTTGAGATTGGTTACTTTGTGGTCACACCTTATGGAACTTGAAACCATGATACCTCAATAGGAAAAACATGTAAATAGGTAATCAATATCATGAAAATGAAGTAGAGAATCATGGATACCTCATTAAACCATTTCGGAGTCAACAATAGTATATGGACATTTTTTGACTAGCCGGACATCTTAAAAGTGAAAACAAGTTCAATTGGTAGTGTCGAAGATCATATGATGTTATTATGTGTCATGTGTCGTAGGACAATGTTGGAAGCTTACTTGAGAGTGCCATGGGTCATTATTCATGCCAAAGATTAGATAGAGTATGTCTTACATACCTTGATATAACCACTTCAATACAAGTCCAACTTGACTTCCCGTACTCTTCGAACACTTATCTACAATAACTCATTTGTGGCAAACTAGTATTAGCAACCAAACCTTACCATTTAGGTATTAACTTCACCAAATAATGTCTAGGAAGTAATCCTTTAACTCATCAATAAGAGTGCTACATACATCCTCTTATACTCTTATTACATTCACATATCATGCATTTTCATGCAATATCCCTCAACATCACTCTTAGCCTTTATTTCCCCTCTTAATCACCATCCAATACCAACATGATCACTAGGCATATATAACCACTAATATAATGATATATCACCACAATTCATCCTCCATAATCCAATACAACAACTTCCATAATTTACTACTAACAATTTATACAAAACAATTCATTACTATGTTTCTAGTGATCTTCCAACATCAAGACAATACTCATAATCCTTTATCAATACTTATTCATGGATAAGAATCAAGAATAAATAATATTCATACCTTAACAATGAACTCTTGTATTTAGAATCCTCCTTACATAACCATGGGGTGCTTCTCGAAGCTTTTGAGATGGTGAACACAACTACGGAACCAATTCGAATTTTCTACGGTTGAATCACAAAATATTTGAAGTTGAAATTAGGCTAGGGTTTCACCTTCTCTTAATAATTGAATGATATATGATATATATGAGGCTAAGTGTATGTTTATAAAGACCAATTTTTGTCCAAGAGGTAATAGAAAATGACCATTTTGCCCTAAAAATTTAAATAAATCCGAACCTGTCCCCAGTGGACAGTTTTGACAGGCTGAAGTAAATCGATCATAACTCTTTACTCCGGTATCTGATTTGGGTGAAAAAAATTGCATTGGAAATATACCACCCAGTTCTTCCTGTACAAGGAGTTATGGTCGTTTAAAGTTGACCCAAAAATCTGTCCCAAAATTCTGTTTTTGTTTTGATAGGCTGTAGTAAAACGGGTATAGCTCCTTACTTAGACATTGGATTTGGATGAAACCAATTTCATAGGAAAGAAGACTCTCGGAGATTTTCGTCGATATATAGAAGCTCACACAGTTCCTTTTGTACAAGGAGTTATGATCGTCTAAAGTTGATCAAAAAAAAAATTACCTAGCTACAGTAATTTTCCTGCAGATTTACTGTTCACAGGCTTCCCGGCCACCGTTTTGAAATTTCGAATGTGCTCGCTTATATGAAATACTCCTCTGTTTTGGGCAAACTTTATATCGTTGGAAAGATTATTCCAATACCTACACATACAACTATTGACGGGATACTTCCGAACACCATAAACTTAATTTAACCCATACGCAGGCCTTTAGGACTCCATATAATCGCGATAAGTGTACGAAAAAATTTATGGGGTGTTACATTCAGTCAGTCTCATGACTCAGGAAAACTCATGTAAAGGCAGTATCAGTTCAGTTTTACTCAGTACTCAGTAATCTACGTAATCTCAGTAATATTTCGTCAGTCTATAGAATTCAGTAAATCTCAGTATCAGTATAATTTAGTTCAGTATTCAGTTCAGACATCTGTAAACTCAATCAGCTAACAGAACTCAGTAGCATTTAGTCAGTTATCATAATTTAGTAGTGTTTCACTAGTCATCGAAATTCAATAAACTCAATCCATGTTCAGTTCAGTTAAAAAGAACAATCTGTAACAATTCAGTTAATTCTAGTATGAACTAGGAAATCAGTTCAGTATAATCAGTTCAGTGTTATTCAGTTGGGAGTAGGATTCAGCACCGAGCGAACCCAAGGATGGGAACTCACCCGCCAGTTTAGGGTGTGATTCTTAGAAGCAGTCTTTGTGTTCCAGAACTACATAGCCAGCGTAGGTTGAGACATCTTAACCTGTCAGATTAGGGTTGATGAGGAGATTTAACCTGTCAGCTTAGGGTTCCCACCATTCTCATTGAGTTCCTGCCAGATAAGGGTCACTCACAACTTATCCTTACCAGTGACACGATATTAACACCCTTCTAATCAGGGCAGAGATTAGACCCCAGCTTAGCTATTATCGTGAATTTGGGGCATGTCAGTTAGATAACTACTTCCCACAGTTTTAGTATCAGTCTCAGTAAAAGAACTCAGATAGTTCTTCAGGATATCAGGACTGTCAAATGCAGTACAGAACTCAGCTAGTTCCATTAGATTTAGGACTGTCAGATATAGTCATTCATGCTATCAGTTATCAGAACTCATGTTATCAGATATATCAGTTATCAGAATTCAGTTATCATTCATGATATGTTATCAGTAAATAATGTCATCAATATTCATACTCAGTAGTCATGTTATCACGAGCTCAGTCTAAGTAGTCAGTATCACCACGAGTTTAGTTGCAGTTACGTATGTATGTATGTATGTATTCTCACGTTCATATCAGTCAGCATTGTTCATGCATATAAAACCCTTTGCATTTAGCCTACCTCACTCGTATACTCAGTACGTTCACTCGTACTGACACATTCGCGCTATGGTGTTTTATTTAACGCCATAAGTACAGAGGCATGAGTTTCAGAGCAGCAGTACCATTGCAGATTTCAGCAGTCAGTGCTTCTCTTCATTCGAGGATAATATTATTATTACTTTATCTTAGTATTTCAGATTAGTTTTTTAGTTCATGGAGTTAGTTGGATACATGTTCCTTCAACTCCTTATTCAGTTCAGTTAGTGGCTTTTGGACTAGATGTCAGATTAGATGTTCAGACTTCAATATTTATGTTCCTTTTTGGTATTGTTATACCATGTTCTTTCAGATATGTATCAGTATTGAACCTTATGGTCTTACAGTTCATGTTTCCGCATATTTTATGAGATATTATGCAGTTTACAGGTACAGATATTAGTCATGGGTTAGCTTGTGGTCCTTAGGGGTCATGAGAACCGGTAGCATTTCGGTTCAGAAAATTGGGGCGTTACACTCAGTGAATTCAGTATCAGTCCAGTAATCTCAGAAATTCAAATAAATCTCAGTAATTAAGTAATCTCAAAAATCTTGAACAGTTATCAGATCTCAATAACATTCCATCAGTCCACACAATTTAATAAACTCAGTCTAGTCCAGTTCAGTTAATCATGATCAATGTCTATTTAGATGGGAGTTGGAATTAGCACCGAGTGAACCTAATGATGGGAACTCACCTGTTATATGAGGGTATGATTCTTAGAAGCAATCCTTGCATTCCTGAACTATGTAGCCAGCGTAGGCTGAGACATCATAGCCTGTTATATGAGGGTAGATGAGATGGCTTAACCTGTTATATGAGGGTTTCCACCATTCTCACTAGAGTTACCTATTATATGAGGGTTACTCACAGATTGTCCTTACCAGTGGCGCGGTATTGACACCCTTCTAATTAGGGTTACAGATTGGAACCCAACACAGTTGTAATAGCTTATTAGGGGCATATCAATTAGATAGCTACTTCCTACAGTCTCAGTCTCAATAATAGAACTCAGATAGTTTTTCAGAATTTCAGAGCTGTCAGATACAGTCAACTCAGAATAGTATGGAACTCAGCTAGTTCTATCAGAACCTAGACTATCAAATACAGTCGCTTAGTATCAGTTATTTCACTTATATATTTATCAGTACCTCATGTTATCAGTAATCAAACTCAGTAATTATGCTATCACGAATTCAGTTATAGTCTCTTATTCATGCATGTATTTTCACGTTCATGTTATACAGTTAGTTAGTATAGTTCATGCATATGTACCCTTTATATTCAGCCTACCTCACTTGCATACCAGTATATTCAATCGTACTGATGAATTTGCGCTATGGTGTTTTATACCATAGGTTCATAAGCACGAGCTCCAGAGCATCATTAGCATTCCAGATTTTAGCAACCAGATTTAGCAGTAAGTTCTCATCTTTTGAGGACATAACCATTACATTATTTCATCATTACTTAGTCTATTATAGTAGTTAGAGTTAGTTGGGGACATGTCCCATCAACTCCTTATTCAGACAGTTGAGGCTTTTCAAACTTTCATGTTTCAAATAGTTTATTTCAGTTGTTTAGGGTATTCATACCCCATCCAGTTGTTATTTTTTGTTTTATTAGTTTTGAACCTTATGGCCTTACAACCTTTATTTCCGTATTATATAGTATATTATGTAGTGTTCAGGTACAAATATCAATCATGGGTTAGCTTGTGGTCATTCGGGGTCATGAGCACCGTGTAGCGTTCTGGATACCAGATTCGGGGTATTACGAAAAAAATGGCTTGCCCTCACAAGATCTAAAAAAGTACACTATAATTAACCTCTTAATTATAGACTCGACTTAAACCTAAATCTAGATTCCACCTGCTTGTAATAACTCTACTACAAGCCTACCTTTAGCAACTCTTCTAAGAAAATGCCTTGATATTGATTAACTCTAACAAATATCAACCTTAGGTAACTCTACCTAAGCTCTATAACACCCCGTATTTTTGGGCAAGACTTTGAAGTATCGCTTTTACATGTGTAAGCTATAATCCCATGATTTACTTTTGAGTTCTTGTTTTATGATCTTTATCCTAGTTTTTAAAGTATTTTGAGTAGAAAAATATTCATAAGAATAACTTAGAACAATGTTAAGCTAAAATCCTTTGATTTGTCTAAAGTTTAGTATTTGATTCTATAAAAATCTACTTTAAACATATATAACTTTTGATATACGTAGAATATTGCATCTCAACACCCACCAAATTATAGATAATTGAGTCAGCTTTCCAACGGTACCAATTACGCCTTAATCCATACTCGAGCGAAAGGTTATAGCCATTTTGGTGAGAGAGCAGTGAGGGGGCGCAATTAGCCTGCGGCGCACGTTCCATCTCCCACCCCTATTTTACAGCTTTTTGTTCAGGTTTTTAAGGGAAAATGGGTCATTTCCCCCTACCCATATTCATTTATAACACATAATTAAATTCCCTATATAGCTTTATTGGCCCCTTTATTCATAATTTCTCTCTAAGAAAGACTTCCTCTCCAAGAACAAACCCTAACCTCCTCCCAAGAACTTCAACTTCATGTTACATTCTCTTCAAGATAAATAAGAAATTAAGTTCTCTAGTCCAAGAATTCCAAGAAAAGCTTTCAAGATCATCTTCAAGGATTTCAAGATCAAGCTTTCTCTATCAAATCAAGCTTATTAAGGTATGTGGGGTTATGAAAAAGGGTATCCTTTCACCCTTGTACCCAAATTGCATGATTTTAATATTTAGCTTACTTGTTTTGAAGTAGGGTTCAAACCCAAGTTTATATATTCTTGAAGCATGTGATTAACATGAGATTTAAAGCTTTAAGTTTATCAAGAAATGCTCATGTTTATGTTTTTAACTTACATGATTTATATTATGAATGAGATTGAACTATCTTGACTTGTTATTGTTGAAGTATTTTAAGATTGTTATTGAGAATGATGTTTTATTATGAATTGACATGAGTTTAAAGCATGGGTTTTAAGTCCTAAGTTTAAATATTGAGATTTCAAAAAGATCATTGTCTTAAGTTTTATTTGATAAGTTTATACCAAGAATGAGTTTGAGTTTTCAAGAAGACTATGGTCTTAAGCTTCTTTGATGGTTTTATACCAAGATTTAAATAAAGATGGATCTTTTGATCCTAAGTAAGATATGGAATCCATATTTATTCATTTTGAATACAGTTTAAAGCAAAGAAAAGCATAACTGGTTTTCATTATAAAACCCTTGTGCTAAGTTAAGGTGGATTTCCTAAAGTATGAGCACTAAGTAATAAGGGAGTAGTATTTATCCCCGAGTTAGGTATGCGTCCAAGGCACATGCCCCAGAACTATGAGCCACCATAGATTTAAAGTCCCAATATGGGTTATGTATAGTGATCACTTAAGTTAAGGTCCTATTCCGATTGCAAGGGTAGGATAGTTTTCCCTAATGTGAGCTCTCCCTACAGTGGGTAAGACGTTGAACTCCACGATAGCTAACATGGTGTATGTCGATTATAAAAACCTTCCTAAGAAATACTAAAGTAAAGATTTTAGAAACTAAGTGTTATGGCTCACAATGATTGTCTTTATGATTTAATACTTATGTTTATGACTTTAGAAATTTTGTTTTATTCAAGCCCAAGGTGAGTAATTTACACTTAGCATGCATTAGTTAAATTTTTATATGTACATTAAGTTATTGTTTTTACTTATGAATTCACCCCCACATACAGTACATTCCAGAAGTACCGATCCATATATATGTCTATGTTCTACATAGTCTCATAATGTAGGTACAAGTTGTAGCGCACACATCATAATCAGATAGTTTGAAGCTTTCAGTCAGCAGGTAATGAGTCCTTTTGATTTGAGGGCTCGATTCAATCATAGTTTGAGTCGCATTTTATTTCTTTGTTTGATCGTATTGATTTAGGATAGATAGGGGTCATGTCCCGGTTACCTATAGTCAATACTAGTATAGGCTTCATAGATAGTTAGTAGAGTTGATGTATTTGATTTCTGTTTTGTTTTGTATAACTAGAGTTGTAATCATTTTAATAGTTTTCTTTTGAAGATGTTCAGCTAAAGACTTTTCTTCTGCTAATTTCCTTAAGATTTATGTATCTTATATAGTAGCTCATGAGTTATGCCAGTACAGGGGTTAGATTAGGATAACTTATGGTCTTAAGCACTGTGTGATGTTCAGGGGGTAGTCTTGAGGTATTGCAAACTTTGTATCAGAGCTCAAAGTTTAAGTGTCCTTGGGTGTCTATGAAGAAGTGTCTAGTAGAGTCTTGCAGATCGATACAAAGACATATGTACTTTTCTTCGAGAGGCTCCAAGGCATTTGAGAAATATTTCCCTCTTCATGCTCTAGATCGTGCTATAAAGTTTTTCTCTCAGAAATTTCATTTGATTTGTGTGTTACTCCATAATTCTCCATCTATAACCATCCAAGATAACCTGAGTACTAGATTCCAATTCCTGCCAAGATGATGCTCTCAAATTTACTATTAGTAACTTCAGAAGTCATACAAAGGGGTTAAGAGAAGCTCGCTAATGTGTTATAAGACCATTAAGTTGAAAGTTTACGTCCTCATCCATATGAGTTGTGCAGATAATACATAATACATTATGTATTTAGATTGCCTATTAACCCCATTAATCCAGATAGTGCTCATGAGAGGAGATAGTATGAACCTAAAGTTTTCAATAAAGTTTTCATTCAAGGGATGTTATGACCTTGAGTGTTCTGATTCTTAAGTAGTAGAACCTTCTTATAGTTGGAATTATGGGTTTAGAAGTATAGTGACAAGAAAGGTGGTAATGGCGATTGACTGAATGTATATAGATAAACTTTTGCATACGAGGTGTAATGAATGTGGTTCAGGCTCCTTGGTTGAAGGTAGAGAAGGAGTTATTGATGGTATTTATTCAATTAGAAAAGTCTATGTTATTAATGAAAGTATTTGGTGGTTGAGTATTGTGAATTTAGGCTTCTCTTATGGTTGCAAGGAGTTTAGTTTAAACTTATAGAGCTATGAAAGAAATTTAGGTATATAGATGGGTGAATAGTAGTAACGTGTAGAGAGAGGATGTGCTAATGGATTATAATAAGATAGGCCATATGATCATGATCAATTATTATTATATTATTATGAGGTTTTAGTGTACTAGTGTTTCTTGATGTTTTATTTTATAGCTTCCAAGTGAGAATAGTATATGAGGTTGGGTTGTTAATCAAGTCTAGCATAGAAAAGTGAATGACCATCAAGCTGGAAATAATGATTGCTTGGTTAGTGATGCTATATGGAAGTGATCTAGTAGGCTTGAACAATATATGCAGGAGTTTAAGTTCATTTAGTCACAATTGAGTATGATGTTGTAGGTACGACTTAGATATGTACCAAGGTGATATGGGGGCTGCATTATTTTCTAAGATTATTAAAGGTTGTTTGTGGTTAGTAGTACCCTTGAGTTTCTAAACAGGAAGAGGGCTAGTTTTGTAGTATATGGTGTTCTTAATAGCTAAGTTAAGGAGTTATGGATAGATGATGTTGATCCTTTTTTGCATGATTTTGATTCTCATGGTTTAGGAAAAAATATAAGTTTAGAGATGTGATATTAGTAGGCTATGATGTAAGTAGTATGGTTCATTAAAGGTTTGGGGATATTCATGTTAAGAGTTAGAATCTATGTCTAAATCTGGGATGATTGAGCTAACAAAAAGGAGAGTTAAAGCTCTAGATGGTGTGAACTCAGAGTATGGTGATGCTCATGAGTATTCTAAGTTAGTAAGTGTTCAAGTTATTATATGATGACCATTGGGGCTATATAAAGTTAAGAGTTGTATCTCAGAAGGAAGTATTAGCAGTGGGTTTTACATTTTCAAGTGTAGTCTTTCAGGGTGAGTATATTATTTATGTGTATTGTTATTTCTTGAACTCTAGAGTAGAATGGTTGCAGTTAAGTTTAGATTTTATTAAAGGGATTCATAGACTTAGAATGATGGGTTAAAGCTAAGGGGGGATGATAGAATAAGTAACAGAGTTAGGCTTTTAGATTCTAGTAGTGATGCTAGTGAGTTCTAGAACATCAGTAAGGGAGGAAGGTACCTGACCCATTCTTATCTCAGTGCAAATTCTTGTACTGTAGTCATCACGATATCTACTCATGCCTTACATGTCAGCTTCATGATCAAAGCTCGTATTTGTGCACTTTTCATAGAATCATGTATGCTTCTAGTCCCTAGTATAAGGTGTTCCAGTTCACTCAACAGTACCAATCATATTTCATGAATTTATGAACTCCAATCTCAGGTCATGTAGTTCCTGAGTCATGTACTCATGCTTCACAGTATGCTCAGTTCCTAGAACTCGCAGCCTCAATTAAGTGTCCAAGTTATGCATATTTTTTTTTTCATATTCCAGGTCCTTATGTTCTAATCCTTCAATGACTTGTCCTTGTGAATTGATAGTGGCGATGAGCAATTTTTTAGAGAGGATAGAGTAAATGTCTTATGTTGGGAAAATATTATTACGTGCTTGTTGTACCTCAGGTTATAAGTGTGAAGGATGATTGATGCAAAGATTTTTGATGTACGTCATGGTTAGTTGAAATTTTGTGTGTTTTCCCTGGGATGGTGCATGGAAGTCGTTATTAATAGAGCTTTAGAGAATATAAGAAAGATTCTTTTATGGGTGTTTTCTTAGAACTTCGTATGTCGATATAATGATAGGCTTAAATGTCATCTTGGTATATACATGGATGGGTGCATTGTGTTTTAGTGAATTCCTAGTAATAGGATTGAATTTAGTTATTAAAGGGGTAAGAAGAGTTATTCTTGCGATATGAAGTTATGAAAACATATGGGGTATTAAATTCATGGTTTAGACTAGTGTTATGGTGTTATCTGTAGTACTTTGTATATTCGAGTAGGCTTGAACATAGTAAGAGAATTCAGTTCAACTTAGAATTTAGTAGATAAGGATATCAGTGCCCAAGTAAAGATCATAAGTAGCCTCAAGTGAGGTGCAGTATTGATAGGAAACATATAGTTGAGGGGGTATTTGGGGAGTATGTCTAAGCTTGAAAGTGGTAGTTGTATGGCCTAAGGACTTGAAATTCTACCCCAGCTTAGACATACTCCCCAAATACCCACTCAACTATATGTTTCCTATCAATACTGCACTTCACTTGAGTCTACTTATGATATTTACATGGGCACTGATATCCTTATCTACAAAATTCTAAGTTGAACTGAATTATACTACCCCAGCTTATGTTCTATGATACACAGTTATAGCTATATTAAGATTTCTAACTCAGATATATTATTCAGATCATGACCAAGAATTCTTTCCTCCTTAATGTTATTAGAACTTCTTGCAAAGAGTATTGAGGAAATACTCCACTTGAGTATAAGCTTTCAGTATAATTTAGTCCGTATGGCCATCAATCTAGTTTAGCAGTGTGACAAACAAATTTCTATTGTTTTTTCATCTTCCGATCTAGTCTTACTATTTGAAGTTTCATGAGTATGGCCATTCTAAGAGGTAGTTTTTTCACATACATGTAAGTTGCAAATTCATCTTAGTCCACGCATCATGTTTCAGATTAAACTATTTAGTCATGACTCGGTTCATAAGTGTTCAGTGCATAATCTCAGGTTTCCAAGTATTCCAGCTTAGACAGTGTAATATCCCTTGTACGATCTTAGTCTCATTATCTCAGGGTCCGTGCTTATATAAGTCATAACTTCACAGTTCTATATGTATGATTTTATTATGAACACTTCAAGTGAGTTCTAAACTCTCAGCATATAATACCCCCTATAAGCCTTAGCTCAGTTCAGCCCATAGTGCATGTATAAGAGGCTTAGCACATGAAAATTTAGCAAAGTGTTGGACACTTAGTTTTATTTTTTGGCCTCTTAACTTCAATGATTTTTAAAGTGGCCTTCCCAACCCCAAGACGATGGTTTCTAAGATAATTCAAGTTCAGGGGTGTAAGTAGCATGTCTCAAGTAAGTTTTGGATTTTCGGATGAGGTTTGGACCACGTTTGGATTTCCAAAATAGTAAGTCACCGTGATTGGAATGCGTTGCGGGGGAATGACAATGGAGGCCTTGGCGTGTCATGGTGAGGGATCAATAGGTGTTCCAGTTATGAAGTTTAAATTTCCCAGGAAAAGTCTGGTCTTTTTCCATGGCTCCAATCTATAAAAACACGGGATTTATCATTGATAATGCTCAAATTACACCTCTCTTACGAGAGAGTAAGTGGTCGTTGTCAAAAATATAACCCAACTAGGTTGGGGTCGAATCCCACAGGGAATATGGTATTAATTAAGTTGTATACAGATTAGTTGACTTTTAATCGTTCGTTTTCGTAAAATAAGTAGGGGGAATTTGATTTAGTTCACAAATTAAAGGTTTCAGTTTAACAAGATGAGATATGTGTAGTAGTATTCAAATTCAGAGAAATAGCAAGCTAGGGTTATGTCCACCTTGTAGTTTTCAATACTTTCTAACTATGGGCTTTACGAATTCATACATGCATCTTGCTTACAGAGAAATGTATTGTATTTAATAACATAATCCTAGTGTTTCTCAACCATCAAGGACTAATTCACTTTAGTTCTCTCAAATCAAAAGCGTTCACCAAAAACAATATGAAATCTCCAAGTAGTTAATCCTACTAAGGCATTAACTTATGAAATAAGGGTTGGTAATCCTATTTTCTTGTCACTACTCTCTTTTCTGAACATCAACCTTTATTTCGAACAAATTGCATTTTAAGGCATATCCTCTATGTTTGCAACCACGAGAATTCAAGATAAGCGAAGAGAGTATGATGTAAACAAATCAATACATAATGAATTCAAAACCCAAAGTGATAGATTGTATTCTACAAGGCTTCCATAACCCTAACTAATAAACTTAGCTACTCATGAATAAAACGAAAAGCATCATAAATATATTCATCATACCAAAAACTAAAAAACAATCTTGGTGTGCGAATAGTGAAAACAAGAGAGAAAATGTTTCTCTCTCCCCCCAGGCTAAGCTGCCACTCTCCTCTCTCCAAATAATACAGAATAATCAATAATGACTAAAAATTCATCATTAAGCCTTTTAATAATCGTTTCTCTCACAATTTCCTTCTAAGTCCCTGAACTTATTATAAATGACAAACTAGTCTTGGACATAGTTTCTAGGTGCCACATTTGGTCCAGATTGCTACTCTCTTGTGTCATATGCCATATGCATTCCATAGTCCCATTATGTCTTCATATACTTCATTAATACCTGAAATCATGCTAATCACATCAGTTAGCTCAATTACATAGAAGTAGAGTAAAAACATAAGAAACTAGGCACTTTGTTCTCTAAACTTAGATAAAATATGGATAAGTTATGGTGCTTAGGCATATAAATACACCCGATATCAATCATCAGTTAAATTATTATATGCCCGATTTCTACAATTCCTCTTTAAAACAAACCCTATACCTTACCCAAATTCATCAAGATCAACTATTACTTCTTCAAGAAAACTCAAGAATTCAAGCTTCAACAACCAAGAATGATAAAGAACGTCAATTCTTAAAAGATTAAAGACTTTAGGTATTTTAAATGTTCATCCATGGGACTTTTTCACCCATGGAGTCCATGCACCTATTTTTGTATTTTAAACCATAAATTTACATGTTACAGTAAGTTATTTTCATGAAACTTTTGGGAATTTTCAATTATGCATGATGATTATAAGTGTTTTAGTTTAAAAGTAGCCTTCACACGTTTGAAGCATGAAATTTCATGATTAAATCCATAAAGAAGGGATTTAGTGTTACGGTTATGTATTCCCACATGTTTCAATCATTCCCATGCTTAAGTACATGAATTTCAAGTGTTTGATGAAATGCCTAAGACACGAATTTTGAACGATGACTACTTATTATGCTTTGAAGTTTTGGTATGTTTCTACTATTATTGTTATCGAGTCCTGGGGGTTATGAATACCCAAAAATTTAGTTGTTTTTATAGTTTCAGTATTTTTAGAACCATATCATTAAGCCTTAAGCATTATCCTTAAAATAGTTAGTATGATTAGTTGTTAGTTCAGTTAAGATTAGTTCAGTCCAAGAATCAGTGTCTTTAATTGGGAGTAACACTTAGCACCGAGAGAACATAGGGATTGTATCTCCCCCGTCAGTTAGGCATGAGACGTTAGTAGAAGTCACTAGATTCTAGACCTACGATGTCGTCGTAGACTTTGAGGGGTCTTTCATTAGTTAGGCATGACACCCTCATCCTTTGGGACATCAGATAGTGGATCCATAAATCCAATGTTAGTACCCATGGCATGGTACTGATACCCTTCTAACTCAGGTTACATGTTGGACCCTAATAATATATTGGGGCATGTCGGTTATATCTAGCTCCCAAAGTTTCAGTTTAGTTTTCAGTGTGATTCAGTTCAGGTTTGTATTGACCTTAGCATACAGTTACCTGTTATTCATTATTAGAATCTCAGCACTTTTAGTTTACAAATACTTTCAGAGTCATGTTATATGCTTTGTCATACATTATCATATTTTATAGTTTTCATGCATGTTGTTCATTAGTTATCTCATGCCACTCCTTTCAGTAAATTATTATTCATGCACGTAAGCCTATTTATATCAACCTAACCTCATCTAGCATACCAGTACATTCAAAGTACTGACCGGATACTTGTTTCTTGCGCTATGATGTCTTATATCATAGGTTCAGACACTCAAGTTCCCAACTGCACCTAGACATTCTAGCACACCGCCATTAGCAGCAGTGGTGAGTCCTCATACTTGGAGGACCGATTATTCTTATTTTTGGTATTTCAGTCCAGTAGTCAGTCGGAGTTAGTTTGGGATTTCTCCCATCAACACCACAGTTCAGTCAGTTAGAGTCTTTTGGACATTTTCAGATAGTTAATCAGTTTATTTGTCGTTATTGACAGTCCCTATAGTATTTTTCTAAGACACTTGTTTTCAGGCATACTATTTCAGAGATATTCTAAATGATTAAACCTTATGGCATATCTAGTTTTTTTTTGCACATATGTAACCTTTATTATCAGTATTATTCAGTGCTCACGGTAGGTACCAACTCAATGGTTAACTTGTAGTCACTTGTGACTGTAAGTACCGTGTGGAATCCAAGATATACTCCCAGGATGTTATAAACTTGGTATCAGAGCCTAAGGTTTTAAAGTTTCCTAGGGAATCTAAAAGTCGCATTGAGTAGAGTCTTCTGCATGAGTGTAAAGCGTGCCACACTTATGGGCAGGAGGCTACAAGATGTATTTGGAAAAGTTTCCCTTCTTTTAGTATTTATGTCATGTGAATGAGCATGAGCTCAATGTAAATTATCTTTATAATTCAATCTTCTTTATATTTACGAAACTTGCCTCCCAGAAAGAATAACTGAAGAAGAAATGGGAATCAGCCCGCACCTCCGCCTATTCAGGAAGATCCCCTGAATTAGCATGTCTCTCATACCAAATTTAGAGATTTCTTCACCACTTTATCTCACTCTATAGTAGATTAGAATAATCAACAGGCTATTATCGCAGTCGTTTTAGCGGCTAATACTTCCATAGCTAGGATTCAGGACTCCACCCGAATAAACCCTCCTCTGTTTTTGGGATCAAATTCTTATAAGGATCTATAAGATTTCCTTGACATGGTTCAGTAGGTAACTAATAATATGGGTGTGACCTCTAGCGAGAGTGCAGAGTTGGGTGCTTTCTAGTTTTAGAATGTATCTCACACTTAGTATAAGAAGTGGGAAGGGGATAGAGGCACAAATAAAAGGCCAATAGAATGGGAAGAGTTTGCTACAGCCGTTTTAGATAGATTCTTTCCTTTTGTGTTGAGGGAAGATAAGGTACCGGATTTCATTAATTTGAAGCAGGGAAATGCGAGTGTGAAGAAGTATCCTCTTAAGTTTACTCAGCTAGCCAGGTATGCTCCTCATGTAGCAGCTGATAACAGGTCTAGGATGAGAAAGTTTGTGTATGGTGTATCTGATAGTGTGGTCAAAGAGGGTGGGACCTCAATGTTAATTAAGGAGATAAACTTTTCTAGGATTATGGTTCACGCTCAATAGATTGAGGAGGAAGAGGTTAAGGAGAAAGAAATAGAGAATAAGAGGGCTAGGACAAGTAGCTTTAATTTTACTGATCCAAGGTCGGAGGGTGGTAACCATCCTCAATTCCATCAGAAATCTTTAGCTCTAGATCCATCTTCAACTAGTGCTCTAGTGTGAAAGTTCAGAAATAATAATTGGGAAAGGGAGCCAGGCTCTAAGACTCAGGGTAGTGTGAACAGTGGTCGGACTAATCCCCTCTGCCAGAATTGTAGTAGAAATCATCAAGAGGTATGTAGGTCTAGAAGCGATGTGTGTATTGGATGTGACAAGATAGTCCACAGGTTGAAGAAATATCCGACCGATATTTGGAAGGGTAGGAATGATCGCCAGGACGGTTAGACTAACTTTTCGGCAGCACCAGTAGGTCGCCCAACTCAGCAAGGTACCATTTCTAGTGCCACCAGATGTCAGTGCCAGAATTAGTTGTATACACTCCAGTCCCATCACGATTATTAAAGTTCTCCTAATGTTGTTACAGGTATATTACAAGTCCTTGATTTACATGTTTATGCTTTGTTAGATCGCGGAGCTTCTCTTTGTTTTGTGATCCCCTATATAGCTGTGAATTTTGGTGTCAATCCTAAAACTTCAGCAAAAACCTTCTTAGTGTCTACTCCAGTAGGTGTCTCTATTATAGCCAGGCAGGTATACAGGAACTGTTCGATCACAATATCCCAAAAATTCACTTTAGTTGATCTTGTGGAGTTAGAGATAACGGATTTTAATTTCATTCTTAGCATATATTGGATCCTCTCATGTATTTCTTCAGTTAATTGCAAAAATAGAGTTTCTCATTTAAAGATTTGAATGAACTATTCCTTGAATAGAGGGGTAGTACTTCCGCACTTAGGGGTCATCTTATTTCGTACCTTAGTGCGGGAAAACTGATATCTAAGGGGTGTGTCTACCATCTTGTTTAAGTTAGAGACTCTAATTTTGAGACTCCTTGTCTTGAGTCAATTTCAGTAGTTAGGGAATTTCCATATGTGTTCCCTAAAGATCATCCCCGAGTCCCTCCCGAAAGGAAAATTGACTTCGGAATAGACCTTCTTCTAGATACCTAGCATATCTCTATTCTTCCCTGCAGAATGACTCCAGCTGATCTTAGGGAGTTAAAGGAACAGTTGAAAGACCACTTAGACAAAGGATTCATCAGGCCCAGTGTTTCCCCATAGGACGCTCCAGTCTTTTTCGTGCGTAAGAAAGGTGGTTCTCTCAGAATGTGAATCGATTACCATCAGTTGAACAAAGTCACAATCAAGAATAAATATCCACTCCCTAGAATTGATGACTTGTTCGACCAACTTCAGGGTGCTAGTTACTTCTCTAAGATAGACATTAGATTTGACTATGATCAGCTTAGAGTCAAAGAATATGACATTTGAAAAAACTGCTTTTAAAACTCGGTATGGTCATTTCAAATTTCTAGTCATGTCTTTTGTTCTTAAAAATACCCTAGAAGATTTTAATGACTTGATGAAAAAAGTGTTCAAAAAGTACCTAGACATGTTCATCATAGTCTTCATAGATGACATCCTTGTCTATTCCCGTAATGAAAATGATCATGGAGACCATCTCAGAATAGTCTTGCAAACTCATAGAGCCTATCAATTATTTGCTAAATTTAACAAGTGTGAGTTATTGCTAATATCAGTAGATTTCCTTGGAAATATTATTTTCGGTGATGGCATTAGAGTGGAACCTCCAAGACCAAAGCAATGAGAAATTGGTCCAGACCCATTTCTCTGTCAGATATCAACAGATTCTTGAATTTGACTTGCTTTTATAGATGGTTTGTTAAGGGGTTTTCATCTATTGCAAACCCATGTCTATATTGACTCAGAAGAAAGTCAAGTATCAGTGGTCAGATTCCTATGAGAAGAGTTTTCAGGAGTTGAATACTCGAATCACCTCAGCCCCAGTTTTGACCTTGCCAGATAGTTCAGATGGGTTTGTTGTTTACTGTGATGCTAACAGAGTTGGTTTTTTTATGTTCTAATGGAGAGAGGTAAGGTCATGGCCTATGCCTCTAGACAACTTAAGCCCCATGAGAAGAATTATCCTACCTATTATCATGAGTTAGCAACTTTGTGTTTTCCTTGAAAATTCTAAGGAATTATCTATATGGGGTGTATGTTCATGTGTTCACGCATCACAAAAGTTTTTAGTATGTATTCTCACAGAGAGATCTAAATCTTCGTCAGAGAAGGTGGGAAGAATTTTTGAAAGATTATGATATGAGTGTTTTGTATCATCTAGGGAAGACCAATGTAGTGGTAGATGCCCTTAGTAGATTGTTTATAGGTAGTATGGCTCATGTTGAGAATGATAAGAAAAAGTTGGTTCAGGAGGTTCATCAAATGGCTAGATTAGGTGTTCATTGATTTACTCAGTAGAGGGTAGTGTAAGGGTTCAAAATAGTTCAGAATCTTCTTTGGTTGCCGAAGTGAAAGAAAATCGAGATAGGGATCCTAGTCTAGTTAAGTTGAAGGAGTCAGTCAGAGTTCAGAAAGTAGAGGTTTTCTCACTAGGGGGAGATGGTGTGTTGCAGTATCAGGGTATGCTGTGTGTGTTATGTGTTGATGGGTTGAGACAATGGGTTTTAGCATAAATGCATGGTGCACATTACTCTATTCACCCAGGTACTACTAAGATGTACCTTGATTTGTGGGAAATCTATTGGTAGAGTGAAATGAAGAGGGGATATTACAGAGTTTGTAGCCAAGTGTTCTAATTATCAGAAGGTTAATGTTGATAACCAAAGGGATAGTATCTTTATGCAGGAGTTCAGCACACCCATTAGGAAGTGGGAAGAGGTGAACATGGATTTTGTGATAGGGTTGCCTCATTCACGTCACCAACATGATTCTATTTGGGTTATTATGGATAGAATGACAAAATCAACCCATTTCTTGAAAGTCCATACTTCCTATTTAGCCGAGGATTATGCCAAGCTCTACATTATAGAGTTGTTTAGGTTCTATGGAGTCTTGTTGTCCATCATTTCAGATAGAGGTACTCAATTTACCTCTCATTTTTGGAAGGATTTTCAGAAGGGTCTTGGTAACCAAGTTCATCTCAGTACAACCTTTCACCCTCAGACATATATTCAGGCAGAGAGGACCATTCATACCTTAGAGGACATTTTAAGAGCTTGTGTCATCAAGTTTAAGGGCAGTTGGGATGATCACTTGCTATTTATTGAGTTTGCCTACAATGACAATTATCATTCTAGTATTCAGATAGTTCCATTTGAGGCTCTCCATGGTAGAAGATGTAGATCTTCTATTGGTTGGTTTGAGGTAGCTGAGACTATATTGATAGGGTCAGATTCAGTGTTCGATGCTTTGGAGAAAGTTCAGTTGATTAGGGAGAGGCTTAAGACAGCCTAGAGCCGTCAGAAATCCTATGCAGACATGAGGAGAAAAGATTTTGAGTTTGAAGTTGGAGATTTGTTATATTTGAAGATCTCTCCCATGAAGGGAGTGAATTAATTTTCAAAAAGGGGAAACTCAGTCCCCGATATGTAGTCCATTATAGGATCTTGAGACATTATGGAAAGGTAGTGTATGAGCTTGAGTTGCCCACAAATTGGCTTCAGTGCATCCAGTGTCCATGTGTCCTTGTTAAAGAAGTGTATAGGTGACCTAGCAGTCATTGTCCCTTTAGAAAATGTAGATGTTTAGAACAACCTTTCTTAAGAAGAACTCCCAGTTGAAATCTTAGATCGCCAGATTCACAGACTAAGGAACCAAGAAGATCCCTGGGTCAAAGTTCTTTGGCGGAATTAGCCCATTAAGGGAGCTACTTGGGAAACGGAAGCAAACATACATACCAAGTACCTTCACCTTTACTCTGCAAACTCAGACTCAGCTCGAGGTAATAGTTTTCCTTAAATTATCTCTTTTCCATTCTCAGTCCCAGCCATGTGGTTATCTTCATGTCATTGCATGCATTCATGAATCAGTTCAGTTAGTCACCATGTTTCAGACTCAGTCGTGTAATCCTATTTTTAGTTATACATATTCAACATGTAATCTCAGTACCTCTATATTTTCTTAGCTTAATCAGTCTCATTAGAGGATGAATATTCCTAAGGGGGAGATATTGTAATACCCCATATAAGCCTTAGCTCAGTTCAACTCTTAGTGCATGCATAAAAGGCTTACCACCTAAAAATTTAGCGAAGTGTTGGAGACTTACTTTTACTTTTTGGCCTCTTAACTTCGATAATTTTTAAAGTGGCCTTCCCAACCCTAAGATGTCAGTTTCTATGTTAATTCATATTCAGGGGTGTAAGTATCATGTCTTGGGTAAGTTTCAAATTTTTCAGATGAGGTTTGGACCACGTTTGGATTTCCAAAATAGTAAGTCACCGCGATTGGGGTGCATAGCGGTGGAATAGCGATAGAGGACTTAGCATATCGCGGTGAGGGCTCAATTGGTGTTCCAATTATGATTTAAATTTCACAGGGGCAGTCTAGTCTTTTTCCATGGGCCCAATCCGTAAAAACAAAGGATTTATCATCAGTTAAGGCATTATATGTCCAAGTTCCACAATTCCTCATTAAAAAACATCCTATCCCTCACCCAAATTCGTCAAATTCAATTATTACTTCTTCAATAAAACTCAAGAATTCAAGGTTCACCAACCAAGAACGATCAAGAATGTTAATTCTCTTGCAAGATTAAAGCCTTTAGGTATATTAAATGTTCATCCATGGATTCCAAGCATCTATTTTTGTGTTTTAAACCATGAATTTACATGTTACAATGAGTTATTTTCATGAATCTTTTGGAAGTTTTCAATTATGCAAGATGATTATAAGTGTTTTAGTTGAAAAGTAGCCTTTACACATTTGAAGCATGAAATTCCATGATTAAATCCACAAAGAATAGATTTAGTATTATGGTTATGTATTCCCATATGTTTCAATCATTCCTGTGGTTAAGTACATGAATTTCAAGTGTTTGATGAAATGTCTAAGACACAAATTTTGAACAATGACTACTTATTATGCTTTGAAGTTTTGATATGTTTCTACTGTTATTGTTATCGAGTCCTGGGGGTTATGAACACCAAAAAATTTAATTGTTTACATAGTTTCACTATTTGTAGAACGATCTTATATAAGTCTTAAGAACTTTCTCAAAACAGTTAGTATGATCAGTTGTTGGTTCAATCAAGATTAGTTTAGTTCCGAAATTAGTGTCTTTAGTTGGGAGTAACACTTAGCACCGAGCAAACTTAGGGATGACATATCCCCCATCAGTTTGGCATGAGGCATTATTAGCAGTCCCTAGATTCCAGACCTACGGTGCCACCATAGACATTAAGGGGTCCCCCATTAGTTCTGCATGACGTACTCATCCTTTGGTACATCAGATAATGGATAGACACAGCAAGTGTTAGCACCCGTGGCATGGTACTGACACCCTTCAAACTAGGGTTACAAGTTGGACCCTTATAATATATTAGGGCATGTCAGTAATAGCTAGCAACCACAATTTCAATTTAATTTTCAGTGTTATTCAGTTCAGGTTTGTATTGACCATAACATACAGTTATCAGTTATTCATTATCAGATTCTCAACATTTTTAGTTTACAGATGCTTTTAGAGTCATATTTTATGCTTTGTCATACATTATCAGATTTTACAATTTTCACGCATGTCGTTCATTAGTTATCTCATGCCACTCCTTTCAGTCAGTTATTATTCATGCACGTGAGCCCATGCATATCAACCTAACCTCATCTAGAATACTAGTACATTCAAAGTACTGATCGCATACTCATTTCTGGCACTATGATGTCTCATATCATAGGTTTGGAGCTCAGGTTCTCGAACACTACTAGACATTCCAGCGCACTAGAAGAAGCAGCAGTAGTGAGTCCTCATACTTCGAGGACCGATTATACTTATTTTGATATTTCAGTCTAGTAGTTAGTCGGAGTTAGTTAGGGACTTGTCCCATCAACAACACAGTTCAATCAGTTAAAGGCTTTTAGACATTTTTATATAGTTAGTCAGTTTATCAGTTGTTATGGATAGTCCTTATAATATTGTTTTCAGATACTTGTTTTCAGGAATATTATTTCAGAGATATTCTAAATGTTTAAACCTTATGGCATATCCAGTTTTGTTATCCGCACATATGTAACTTTTATTATCAGTATTATTTAGTGCTCACAGCAGGTACTAGCTCATGGGTTAGCTTGTAGTCACTTGTGACTATAAGCATCGTGTGGCATCCAGGGTGTACTCCTGAGACGTTACACAATATGAATCAACTCCTTATAGTAATAAAAGTAAAGCCATCTCAGAAATCAGTTTCATGATAAAAGTTTTAATAATTCAGCTCAGTTATATCCTTTATAAGATGACATATCATGTCTACATTATTACACACTTCTAAGAATTCAACGAGTTCTTATCCATCATTCGAGGACAAATTATTCCAAGGGGGAGATAATGTAATACCTCATATTTTTGGGCTAGACTTTGAAGCGTCGCTCTTACGTGTGTAAACTATAATCCCATGATTTACTTTTGAATTCATGTGTCATGATCTTTATCCGAGTTTGTGAAGTGATTTTAAATTGAAAAATGTTCATAAGAATCACTTAGAACAAAGTTGAGCTAAGATCCTTTGATTCGACCAAAGTTTGGTAATCAATTCTACAAGGGGTCTACTTTGAACGTATATAACTTTTGGTATACGTAGAATTTTGTAGAACAAGACCCACCAAATTTTAGATAATTGAGTCAGTTTTCCAAAGGTGTCAATTTTTCCTTAATATATTACCCGAGCGAAAAGTTATAGTCATTTCGTGAGAGAGGCAATAAAGGTGCGCGATTAGCCCGCGGCGCCCGCTCTATCGCCCGCACCAATTTTACAGCTTTTGGTTCCGTATTTTTAAGAGAGAATGGTCAATTTTCCCCGACCCAAATTCATCTGTAACACATAATTAAATCCCCCAAGGAGCATCATTAACCCCTTTATTCATAATTTCTCTCGAAGAACAAAACCTAACCTCCTCCCAAGAACTTCAACTTCAACTTATATTCTCTTCAAGATAAACAAGAATGTAAGTTCTCAAGTCCAAGAATTCTAAGAAAATCTTTCAAGATCATCTCCAAGGATTTCAAGGTCAAGCTTTATCCATCAAATCAAGCCTATTAAGGTATTTGGGGTTATGAACAACGGTATGCTCCCACTCTTGTGCCCAAATTACATGATTTTAAGATTTAACTTGCTAGTTTTGAAGTAGGGTTCATACCCAAGTTTAAATATTCTTTAAGTAAGTGATTAACATGTGACTTAAAGTTTTAATTATATCAAGAAGTGCTTATGTTTATGTTTTTAACTTACATTATTTATATTATGAATGAGATCACACTATATTGACTTGCTATTGTTGAAGTATTTCAAGATTGTTATTGAGCATGAAGTTTGATTATGAATTGACATGAGTTTAAATAATGGGTTTTAAGCCCTAAGTTTAAGTATTGAGATTTCAAGAAGATCATACACTTAAGTTTTATTTGATAAGTTTATACAAAGAATGAGCTTGAGTTTTCAAGAAGACTATGGTCTTAAGCTTCTTTGATGGTTTGATACCAAGACTTAAAGAAATATGGATCTTTTGATCCTAAGCTAAGATATGGAATCCACATTTATTCATTTTGATTACAGTTTAAACCAATGACAAGCCTAACTGGTTTTTATTATAAAACCCTTATGCTAAGTTAAGGCGGATATTCTAAAGTATGAGTACTAAGTAATAAGGGAGTAGCATTTAGCACCAAGTTAGTTATACGTCCAAGGTCACATGCCTCAAAACTACAAGACACCTTAGGTTTAAATTCCTAATATGGGTTAAGTATAGTGATTACTTAAGTTAAGGTCCTATTCCGATGGCAAGGGTAGGGTAGCTTTCAAAAACGTGAGCTCTCCCCACCGTGGGTAAGACGTTGGACTCCATGATATCTCACACCATGTATGTCGGTTAGAAGAACCTCCCTAAGAAAGAATAAATCAAAGCTTTATGAAACTAAGTGTTATGTCTCACAAAGATTGTATTTAATATTTATTAGTCATGTTTATGACTTTTCAACTTTTGTTTTATTCAAGCCCATTTACACTTAGCATATATTGTTTAAAGGTTTATATGTAAATTAATTCATTGTTTTTACTTATGCATTCACCTTCACATACTCAGTACATTCCAGAAGTACTCATCCACATCTATGTATATGTTCTACATTGTCTCATAATTTAAGTACTAGTTGTAGCGCACACATCATAATAAGACAGTTTGCAGCTTCCAGCTTTCAGGTGATGAGTCCTTTTGATTCGAGGGCTTGAATCAATCATATTTCAAGTAGCATCTTGTTTTCTTTATTTAGTCGTATTGATTTGGGATAGCTTGGGGTTATGTCCTGTCTACCTATAGTAGATACTAGTAGAGGCTTCATAGAAAGTTAGTGGAGTTGATGTATTTGATTTTAGTTTAGTTTTGTATAGCCAGAGTTGTAATCGTTTTAATAGTTTTTTTAAAATGTTCAGCTAAAGGCTTTTCTTCCTCTCATTTCTTCAAGATTTATGTATCTTATTCAGTTGCTCACGGGTTATGCTAGTACAAGGGTTAGCTTGGGATCATTTGTGGTCTTAAGCACCGGGTGACATCCAGGGGGTAGTCTCGAGGCATTACAAGCTCACTCAAATAAGCAAAGAAAACATTACTCTTATAGAATGAGTCATTTACTTACAATTCAGGACTCAACTCAAGGCCACTCACTCTTTTAGCTTACAAAAGTAATAAGAACTTGAGCAATAATTGAGCAATGAAGCTGGATTGAGTTTTTGCCTCTTTCAATATCTTTAATTCTGGTTTTTGCAAAAACTGCTTCATTGAGAAGAATTATTTTCATTTTGTAGTAGATTAATGATTTGGGCTGAAATGCCATTAGACCAGGCATCCAAAATAGTACGAGCAACACTTGCACAATTTATTACACTAAATGACAAAACTGTGTAGGTTCATGCCAGCTGTACTTTAGCCTTGAAGATCCAGGGACCTAGTCCCTTGTTGTAAGCTGCTCCTCATCAAAAAAAGTTATAGAAATCTCCCCCCCCCCTTGATGATGAAAAACCAACCACAAATCTTTGAGAATCAATATTCATTCATCATATTTAATCATCCCTTTTTTTATGATGACAAATCAACTATAAATCTTTGAGCATCAACATTCATTCATCACATTTAATTAGAGTGATTACCACTACTGAAGATGAATGTTCCCCCTATCATTTAATCATCATGCTTCCATCACATGCAACATAGGGACCTGGTAACTCATTGAATATTGATAACAAAAATTACATTTACTTCCAAATAATTCATTTACTTCCCTTTGTCACTAGACTCACTTCTCTCTATCATTATGCCTTCATACCATCTATTTAGCACATCATACTTTCCCCTACATTTGGTACCTTGTCCCTAACAGATAAAATCAGTAATTCCTCTTTTGCCATTATTGAAAAGTGAAAATAGTAAACCAAGAGTAAAATAAGCATAGGTAAGTTAACTCATGGCCACTTGGGCAATACTAACATGAAGAACAACTTTAATAGAAAGATTAAATACATGCAACACAAAAACAAAGATTCATTCATATGTAGAGGATAAGTATTATTGCAATTCATGATGTAAATATTTTATAGAAAAAGCCACAGGAATAAAAAAAGGTTAAACAGAAGAGAGACTTGGAAGGATGGTTTGAAGAAGTAGAGCCATGTTATTATTTTTTGTAGCATGAAGGTGCAACAATTCCTTGCTTAAATGCCTTATTTCTACATTCAAGCTAAGAACCTTAACTATTGAAGTGGATACCCTTTTCTTTAGGTCATCATTCTCAGTTTTAAGCTCATCAGTGACACTTGAACCCTCAACAGTCATATGTTGAATTGTCAAGTTCAATTTGCTAATCTCTACATCCTTAACAACTATATTGAGTTGTAACTCCTATATATCTTTGCTAAAATCCCCTTGGAATTTGGTACTTGATTTATTCTTCACACACTCAATTTTGACCAGTGTCGTCATACCAAGCACTTACAATTCAGTTCCAGGCAATACCAAAGTGATCAAAGACTTTATTTAATCAGAAACTATAAGGCATGCCATATTTTCCATTTTCCCCAAAAACCACTTTGTGTATGTGTTCCATCATCAATGCAGGTAAACTAATAAACCCAAAACTACTAAGAAATTCCATGTCATACAAGTCAGTAGATGAAGCAATGTTTCTTTTTTGTGATCTGGGCAAACCTACTTTGTTTGCAAAATCAAAGACCAATTGCAACTCACTCTTGAGTTATTTCCTATTTACTGTAGCCATAAATTTACCTTTAACCTTTGATGCAGTTGCAAAAATCTCTATTGATGGTTGTTGCCTTGAGACAATCCTTACACCACAGTTAGGAACATCCAAAATTCTCCCAAGTAATGCAACAACAATATTCAGATTTTTCCCTTTAACTACAACAGTCATCTTTATTTTGCGTTCAGAAAACTCTAATCTGGAATAAAATTCCCTGACTAGCTCATCAAAGACTGTGGGAATAGGTCCTTCTATAATATGAATCCATCCTTGATGTTTTACTAGCTCAACTAATTCCAACATATCAAGTTCTGTTAACATACTTGAGTAAAAAAATCCTTCTAGTTAACACCTTTAGATTTCTCAAGCCCTCTTGTTTTACTACTTTCACAAACACTAATGGGTTCCCCTTCGATCTTTTTCCTCTTCTTCAGACTAGGTCCTTCATAATTCAGTTGGTTCTCAGCAAAACTTTCCAACTTCTTCCCTGAACTTTTTGTTATCTTACTGACCTTTTGGTCCTTAGGACTAATTTTGCTCTTTCCAGGGCTATTTGACATCAAGATGAGATTTTTAGCAACCCAGGCATCATCCATTGACATACTACCAGAAAATTTTTGAGGCTTGAGAGATAAATCTTCATCAACAAGTTGAGTGAAGAAAGAGTTTGTCTTTGAAAGGGTAGATGATGAGTGTTTGTTTTCTAGAAGATTTGTGAGAGAATTTTTATCTAGTCTAAGCTCGAGTCCTTTTAAGGAATAAGAATGGATAGTTTGTGTCCATTTGGAGATTCTTAACACAAGAGAACTATTTGAGGATAGATTTCTTTCTTTGACAAGAGGGGTTTATGATAGAGCAGGACTTAAGAGACTGATAAGCATAGTGAGGGATATTTTGTGAGAATATGATATTATAAATTTTAATTTTTGGGGTGACTCATTCTTCCTTTTAATATAGGATAAATTTTTGACATAGTGAGTGAAAGTGGTTTTTTCTGTTAGAAAAAAATTACACATCATGATACTAACCAGAGAGATGAGACTAGGTCCTTCTCTTTCTTTGAGTGAATCCTTGACTTTGTAAATGTCACATTTTCCTCCTCCAAAGTTGTTCCCATGGGTGTATACCTATAAGGGTATGATACTGAGTTTGACCAATATGCGTCTATTTTACCAAGTATACCTGTCTCCTGAACATACCCAAATTTAGGAAGGGAAACTGATCTATCTAGTATGTTTGGTTAATTTTATCAATTCCATCCTAAGCTTATTAGTTTCAATACAACACTTCATACAATTTTTTTTTTGAAAAATGTCTGAGGACCAGGTCCCAGACTTTGCATCCTTTAAATATCCAAGGTTCCTTTTGCATTACCTTGAACCAACCAACATCTTTCAAAATCTTTTTCACCCTTTTTAGCTCATTTTTGGGATAGAAATGCTACGAAAGCCAAGAAATATCTAACTTAGGCTCTTGTTTGCACTCCTGTCTTCAAATACGAAGTTAAAATATCCAGGGAGATGAGAAGATATTTTCTTCCAGTTGGACCTTATGGGATAAATTCCATTGGGACCAAGTCCCTATGAAATCTTGACTAGACACTTCTCGATGTTCTTCTACTTGAGTTGATGTTTCTGACTAGATCTTGGATCATCATTCATCATTTGCTTTTGCATCAAGTAGTCCTTGAATAACATCTTCATTAATATCATCCATTTGACTAGATATCAGATCATCTGAATTTTCACCACAACCTGGATTACCATACCTTCTACATCTATTTGTGGCTTATTACCTGGAAATTTTGGCTTTGGTTTTCCAAGGACCAGATTACTTGAAATTAGCTGGTTGAGAAAAAAGGAACTTACATGTCTCATGAATCACCATCTTTATATTGAATAACAAAGTAAGTTATTTCCATCAGTCACATATTTTTTATCCTTTTTACCATTTCCACATAAAACACTTCTACTTTGAAGTGTCTTGAGAGAGAAAATACAATTTGACCTTTCAGTCATAGCTTTTAAAAGTTACATATCAAGAAGATAGTTTTGACTGTAAACCCTTTCTCCCTTCTGCAAATAAAATAATTTTTTAGATTCGGGAACCCAGTTGAGTTTAAGTTACTATTAGGAGGATAGAGGTGTGATCAAATACTTCATTGCCCATCTTCTTCATATTTTTCAAAGGTCTGAAACCTTTATGATATGTATTCCCTTGCTGGATATATCTAACATTGATCATTCTTGCTCTATTCCAACTTTGACAGTTTTTCTTTATGTGTCCATCTCTTCCACGGTGAGTATATAAAGGTTTGTGGAGGTTGTGTCTGACATTGTGAACAACTTTGCCTTATGACCTAGGTGATTGAGTTTTTTACTGATACCTAAGGACTTTACAAATACTAACTCCTTGTCCAGTTAAGTTAGAAAGGATATGTGAGGATGAAGTCCATTGTAGGGATTTTTTAAGTTCTCCCCTCAGACGGACCAGGTTCCTTTCTAATTCTCCATTCTTCTATGTAGTCAAGAAAAGCTTTTAAGAATCCTACAATTTTTCTTCAAGTTCGATCTGAACCTTTGAGGCATCTTTCTTACCTTTACCATTTGAATCATCCACTTTCTCAAGTTGACTCACCAAGCTCATATTTTAAAATTTCAACATAACAACTTGTTCCTCAGTTTCAGATATCTGGAGAGTCAGAGCTATCAACTCAAGCTACTAATCTTCAATTTTTTCTTCTAGAGCATTTTTCTTCTCTTTATCATGAGCATCGTCTCTTTTCTCCAATTTACTTACTAAATTCAGATTTTTAGATTTTATCTTCTACTTTTTTCTTCTAGATCATTTTTTTCAGTAGGCATTGCACACATGGAATCAATCAACACATTAGCAAGCTTTTTTATCTTTCTAGAAGTGTAGTTCTCGAAGTTGTCTTTAATGTCAGAAAGTGTTACCTCATTTTCTTCTTCATCTTCAGTGTTTTCTAAAAAAACAAAGAAGGAATCATAGGTCACTTTCTCATCCTCCACTGCCATCATAGAAACATTTTTATGCTTCCCATCTTCCTCAAACTTACTAGAGGAATCCTCCCAGATAGCTAAGGCCTGCTTAACTACAAAATCAGTTGCAGCCCTTCAACTTAATTTTATAGGGAACTGGTCACTGTTCTTTCCTTTGTCACATCCAATCTTTAGATATTCCTGATAGTCCATTTTTTGTATTGAAAAATCCTTAATGAAATGCTCAGGACATCCACATTTGTGACAAACCTCCATAGTGCCTCCCTTTTTGCTGCTACTTTCACTTCTTTAAAACTGACCACTTTTCTTTGTTGTTCTACCAATTCTTTTTACCAAATAGGCAACATCAGTGTCTTCTTTATTAGTGTCAAATTTTGATGCCTTAAGTGCCATAGATTTTTCCATTTTTTCTTCGTTCTTCTCTTGTTCTTTCTTCTTCTTGAATACAAGTGTCTTTAAATTATCAATAAGCTCATCCATAGTGAGAGTTTTATGGTTCCTTACCTCAGTAATAACATCTACTTTTCTTTCCAAGGATTTTCGCAGAACCCTAATAATCTTCCTCACTTTCTTATACAATGGAATCACTTCTCATATGCATTATAGCGCATTTGTGATAGAGGTGAATCTTTTATGCATTTTCTGTAGTGTCTCTCCTTCTTAAAAGGTAAATGTTTCATACTTGGTAGTCAATATGTCAACTTTGGAATCCTTCATATTTGTAGTTCCCTCATGAGCTATTTTTAAGCAATCCCAGATTTTTTTAGCATTTTCATATGCAGAAATCCTATAGTATTCATCAGGCCCTACACCCAAACTAACAATTTCTTGGCCTTATAATTCTTTTTAATTTTCTTTATGTCTTCATCATCATGGTCTATTCGGCTTTTAACAACCATTCCAATTATTTCTCGTTCTTTGAATTCTTTAACAGGAACATGAGGAACATCAAGAATTATGTACATTATGTCACTATCCATAGCCATAATAAAGTCAAGCATCCTGGTTTTCCACCACCAATAATACTACCCATTAAATCTAGGAGGTGTATTGGTAGATTGCCCTTTTTCCAGGTTAGGTAGAGTAGCCATGCTAACCATATCACTCTTGGTGTGAACCTTTTAGTGTGTTCCCTCACTGATACTAATTGTTGAAACCTTAGGGGTTCACCACACTGTGAAGGACCAGGTCCTTAAAAATGAGTCACAAGAAAAAACATAATAAACCAACCAAGAACACAACACAGTGCAGGAAATGTAAAGAAAGAAGGATTTAACGTAGAAACCTCCTTACTCAAAGGAGGATAAATCGGGGATTGCCCTCACAAGCTCTAAAAAAGTCCACTATAATCAACCTCTTGATTACAGACTTGACTTGAACCTAACTTTAGGTTCCACCTGCTTGTAATGACTCTACTAAAAGCCTACCTTAGCAGCTCTACTAAGAAGACGCGTTGATATTGACTAACTCTAACAAATATCAAACTTAGGTAACTCTAACTAAGTTAACTCAAGAAAGACAAGAAAAACATTACTCATATAGCATGATTTATTCAATTACAATTTAGTACTCAACTCATGACCACTTACTCTTTTACTCCCTTCGTCCCAAATTGCCCGTTCTAAATTGAGATGACACATTGATTAAGAAAAATAATTAATAACATGCCTAGTTTACCATAGTACTCCTATTAAATGATATTTACAATTTAATTTAAAGAAAAAGTAATTAATGCAAAGGGTAAAACATGAAAAAAAAATTGTCTTGTCTTGATTAATGAAAAAAGATAAGTAAAATGGGACATCAAATTAAGAAATTTGGGACGGAGGGAATAGCTTATAAAAAAATAAGAGCTTGAGCAATACTTGAGTAATGAAGCTAGATTGAGTTTTTGCCTTTTTCAATATCTTCAGTTTTGTTTTTTACTAAAATATCTTCATTGAGAAGCATCATTTTCCTTTTAAAGTAGAGTAATAATTAGGGTTGAAATGCAATTGGGCCAAGTGTCCTAAATAGTACAAGCAGGACCTACGCAATTTGTTAAACTAGATGATAAAATTGTGCAGGCATGTACCTGTTGTACTTTAGCCTTAAAGATCCAGGAAACTGGTCCCTTATTGTAAGCTACTCATCATAAAAACAAGATATGGTAGAGATTAAGGCTGGCATTTTAGGGTTGACCCAGAAGGTTGAATCTCATGCCACTGCTATCAAGTAATTGAAACAATAATTCGAGCAAATGTCAGCAACTTTGAACCAGAGGCAGCCAGGTACCCTTCTGAGTAACACTGTTCAAAATTTAAAGAATGAAGGTCATGTTCTTACCATTACCATAAGGAGTGGTATTACTAATATGGATCCCCCATTACCTGTTGCAGTAGAGCCAAGGCATGATGAGGTTGTTGTTAATGAGCCACCTATTATAGAGTCAGAAAAGACAATAGGTGGTGATAATATAGTTGTTAAGGAAAAAGGTAAGGGCCCAGTTATTAAGCAGCAAATAATATAAATTCTGTGACCACCCCCACCTTTTCCTCAAAGATTAAAGCAAAAGAGAGAGGAAGGTAAGTTTAAGCGATTCATTGAGATATTAAAAGAACTGAGCTTGAACATACCTCTTCTTGAGGTGTTGGAGCAGATGCCTGGATACGCCAGGTTTATGAAACAATTGGTCACATTGAAGAAAGGAGAGACAATTGAGGATGTTGAAGGTTTTCACACTGTAGTGCAGTCACAACTAGGTCTTTGGACTAGAAAAAAGAGTTACCCTGGATCATTCACAATACCATGCACTATTGGGTCATCCCGATTTGCCAGAGACTTATGTGAATTAGGGGTCAGCATAAATTTGATGTCGCTGGCTGTGTTCATGCAGTTAGGTTTGAACCATCCAAAATCAACTGCAATGCAACTATTGATGGATCACCCCACGGTGAAAAAACCTGTGTGTATTTGATTTGGTGATTGTAAGAGTTGACAACTTCATCTTTCTGGATGACTTTATCATTCTGGACTATGAGATTGACAACGAGATGCCCATAATATTGGGGAGACTATTGATGGCCACAGGTAGAGTGATGGTTGACATGGAGAAAGAAGAGTTAAAATTCCGAGTCAACGATGAGAAGGACATATACAACATTCAAAAATCAATGAAGCAGCCAATCAACATGAGGGTGGTGTCGGTAATTGATTGTATTAATGACCCTCGAGGATACTTCTATTGGTACTTGATAAATTCTGAGTAATAAAGGTACCTACATCGTGCTGTGACGTTAAATCAAGCACTGTATGGGAAGCAACCCATGGGCTTGTTGGTGAAATATGAGTAACCAACATAGCCACACGTGTCGGGATGTTAAATCAAGTGCAGAGTGGGAGCCAAACCCTCCTAATAATGGTAAGTTGAAGCTGAACATCGAGGTTCCGCACTCGCTAACCCTGGCATTGGTGGGCTAGGGGGAGTCTTTAGGGACCACAATGGCCAATGGATACTAGGTTTTTACATTCATCTTCCCCATAAATGTTATTTAATAAATGATATAAATAAATATTATGTAGTATATAATTAATTTTAAAATTCTAAATATTAATAATATTCTTTTTACTTAATTTATGTAAGAAAAGATTTAATAAATCAATTAACTTTGTTTTGCAATGTACTTATAACTCTACAAAAAAAAAATTTTATTCTTTCTCTTAGGCCCCTCTTTTCTCACTTCACTCACAACAACCTCCACAATCTTTCTTCCACACCATGTTTGTTCTTCTCCTTAATCTCTTTTATTTTTTGGTAGATCTAACTTGTATACAAATCATGGGTTGAAGTACATAATGATTAGGGCTGTTTAAAATCGAATCGTGTCTAATAAGCCACCCGCAAAATTGACTTATTGGCTTATTGATATTAGCTTATTAGATACATGGTTGGTGAATAGATTAAAATTTTTAATTAACGGCTTATTGGAGTGAGGGTGAATTACATAATTTTTTTATTGGATAAATCGTTAACCCGTTAAAAATTACCATATATACTTATATTTTTCACCTAGATATATAAAATACATATTAATATATACTATTAAATACAAATTCAAGGAAAAACTACAAGAATTAACATACTTAAGACTTAAATTATGAAAAATAGCAACACTTTAATGAAATTACATTGTGTAGCAAACGTAACATTATTTTAAGTGTGGTCCCCCACTTACTGCCTTTGATAAGTTACCATATATAAGGTTCCCTTTTTCATGTCACTTCTATTTCTCTTTCCTTTAACTGATATTTAGTTTACCTTTTAGTGTTTGAAATATCTTAGATTCCTCTTTCAATTTTTTTTCTTTTTCATAAATTAACTCTTATTTAAATTAATATATTTCTTTTTCAAATCAAACTCAATTATGAAGATTATTAACTTCATGATATTCAAAATTTCAAAATATCACTCTCTTATATTTCTAACTTTTTTTTTCTTTCTAGTTTTTTTCGTCTTTTTAGCGTTTTATTTTTTATTTAATTTTTTTCTATTTTTTATTTTTTATTTTTTCTTTCCACTTTATTTTCTCTCTTCTACCTTTTTTTCTTTTTTCGTTTTCTTATTTTTTTCCTTTCTCATATTTTTTTCGTTTTCTTCTTCTTTTTTTATTTTTTATTTTTACACTTCTATTTCTTGTTTCTATTTCTCTTTCTTCTTTTTTTTCCTTTTCACTTCTTTTTTCTGATTTTTATTGTTTATTTTTTTCTTTTTTTTTTATTTTCCTACTCTTCTATCTGTATCTTTTATTTTTAAAAGACAAATATCTATATCAATATACATATTTAAAAAATATATAAAATAAATAAACATACAGATGTGCATATGTATTTACGGTATAAAACATACATATATATCTGCATATGTATTTACAAAAATATATATCTAACGCACATGTATATATAAACCTATAGGATATGTATCATGTATTTTTTTATTACATATATGCATATGTATATAGTTGTCCCTTTTTTTTTAAGAGATTTCCTGTCTTATATGTTTATATATACATATGAGTGAGATATGTATTTTTGTAAATACATACGCAGATACATATGTATGTTTTATACTGTAAATACATATCCAGATCTGTATAACTATGTATTTTGTATATTTTTTAAATATGTGTATGTGATATACATATTTGTCTTTTAAAAATAAAAGTTAGAGATAAAAGAGTAAAAAAAAAAAAAGAGAAGTGAAAAAGAAAAAGAATTAAGTTTGAGCAGCTTGAAAAATCAATTTTGATCACTATATTGTTCGATCAGGTCAATTTACAGTTGCATTACTTTTTATTTTTTAAATTCGTTTACAAAATATTCAAAAATAATTTAACGAAATAAATTATTAAATTGTACAATGTAACAAAAAATTGATTTTGATCACTTAACGAAAAATCGTTAATGGCTCAAAATATTTAAAAAAATTAAAGAAAAATTAATTTTGATCACTATATTTGAAAAAAATATCAGTAATGGCTCAAAAAAATTTGAACGAAATAATAGTAATGGTTCAAAAAAAATTTAGAACGGAAATATTTTGATCGATTTCAAACAACTGGTGAAATTCATATAAGTAAACAATATTACGATTAAATACCTTCAACAACAGTAATGGTTTAATTTGAATTTTGAAGATATTAAACAGAAGAAGTTTTAGTTGAATTTGATTTTTTTGGGATGAAAACAATAACGTGAAACTAAAATTTGAATTTTGATTTCAATTGGTAACAAATAACGATAATCATGTTAATTAAGAGGTTTTAATGGAAAAAAAACTCTCCACATTTAATTTATGGATAATTATACCAATTTAACTCAACTGATTTGAGTTAAATATGGATAGTAAAATGATTTGTATATGTATTTTTATAGCAACGGTTTGTTGAAATACAAAATACAAGTTGCAAGTTTAAGTAATTATAAAAGGTTGCTATGAATCTCATAATTATGGTCTTAAGTATGCTATTTATAAATTTTACCCTAAATTCAAGCCTAATGGATCTATATTCTAACCTAAAGGCTCATTCCTAATTAACCCTAATATAGTATAAAAATTAAACAGTAAAGTACTACTGTGATTGCCAGTGTTATTTTTTGTTTCTTGTTGACACAGAGAGAATATTAGGCACCATATATGTGTCATGAATCTATTACTATACCTTGGCAGGTGAAGAAATTGTAACAACATTAGGGGTTGAAATTGATTTGCTAGAAAAGGAAATCTAGGAAATAGTTCCTAGTATTAAGCATGTGGACATTGAAGCACATAGTTCAATTGGTGCATCCCGGTTAGCTTGTTATGATCAAATGCTTTATTTGTTGTAATGTATGTCACTTTTGTTTCAAGAATGTCATAATGCGAAGAGAAATTAATGTACTACAACTCGGGCGAATGAAATTTTTTGTTTACAGTATTGAGAGTTCTCTTTGAAACATATACTACATAAATTGGAAATTTTGTTATGGTTGAGATTGCTAACTATTTTGTTCTGTTTTCTGTAAGGTATTTGCAATTGCATTCAAGTGGGAATTATGAATGTCCGATAAACCGCTTGATAACCGCTCGATAATTATTTATTTATTACCGAACCAATCGATATCTTATCGGTTGGCTAGTGGATTTAAATATTTTAAAATAGATAACCGATAAGTCAAACCGTTAAGTATAATGGTTCATCCGATCCATTCGATAAGCAACCCTAACAATGATAACTATTTTGTAAAATCAAGTACTTCTTTGATAATTCATTATTAAGCATTTTACGCATGATCAACACCATAGAAAGAATTAATTTAGCCACGGGCATCATTAATAATCCATCAATAAATTCACATGTGATTTTTTTTTGATAATTCGTTACTAATTTGTTGCTAAACAAAATTAAAAAAAAATCATTTTGAGGTGAAATAACTTACATTTAAAACAAAATTCAAAGTTCTCATCTGTTAGAATAAGTGTGTAAACAAAAAAATACAGGCCCTCAACAGAATATTGTTAGTCTCTTTTACCCTTATAAATTTTACATAAATAGATTGATTTTATTTCTTAATATATATTTATTTATAAATCGATACTTAGTTAATCCCCTAATATGCCGAGAAATTTGAATAATTAAATCCTAAAATCATTCACAAGTACAAATCTTGAATGAATCCCTTTTCTTGTCTTTGAGAGTCCGTGTCCCTTTAAAAAAAATCAACGCAACTTAAAATTTTGATATTTTTGTCAATTGGGCAAAGTGCTCATAATTGTCAGAGGAGATTTTTTCAGCAAAAGTTTATTTGTAGGCAAAAAATTTCAATCCCATTAAATCGGCAAAAAAACAAATTTTTAAATAACACTCTATGTTATTCTTATAGAAAAAAAAAAGAAGATGATAAAATTAGCATAAATACAAATACGTAATAAATTTATTAACATAAAACGGCTTGTAAAGTGAAGTACTCTTACAAAATTAGATATATATTTATAAAAAAAATTGTAAATCCTATTAAATAGGTAAATACAAACTTTTAATTTTTTCTTAAAAGTTTTAAGTGATTTATAAAAGTCAAAAAATTTTCCTCCAAATATGAAAGATAATTGTCTACAAGAAAACAATTACCAAATAAAAAACTCTAAGTATGATTTAAAAATTAAATCATACACTCACCAAAAAAACTCTTAAATTTGACAAAAAGAACATAAAATTAATCAAAAATTAGTTAACGAATATTATAATATATAAGTACCTCTTGAAATATTAAAGTATCGTGCAAGGCCTTCCTCATCAGAGTTTTCATTGATGATTAATAGTTTGAAAAAAAAATGCATTGGCATCTTTATGTTAATTCTTTGTGTTTGATTAGATTTTAGAAGCTTATATAGGTCAAACTAAATATGGTTTACATTTTCGATGTAGTTTGTGAAGTTGTAAATTTTTCATAAAATGTGGTTTACATCTTTGGTGGGGTTTGCAAGATTGTGATTTTTCTATGAAATTTTAAAAAAATACTTACAATTTTTAGATGATTTAATCAGTCAAAATCTGAGTTTCAACTTTTCAACATTTACAAAACTTCTTCTTTGGCCCTTGCCAATCTTGATATCTTCTCAACCACAACAGGCTCCATAGGAGCAACACTAATGTAGTTTTTGCGAATAGCTTGAGTTCTCCAATGACTTGCTCATTCCGATGTCCTTGCCCTTTTTTATTTTCTTCATTCTTCTATTCCTCTCTATTAGGAAAAAATGTTGAATTAGTATTACATAAAAAAGTAAATCGACATGTATTAGATAGGAAAGATTAAGGGAAGCAATGTGCATTTCTAGAAAAAAAAATATTATAGTCTGTAATTTGGCTAAGTTCTCCAATTCTTAAGAAAATCAATTTATCTTCATGTCAGAGTATAAACTGATTGGAGCTTCGGTAAGATGTTGAGCTTATTTCCTTTGAAGTTCAAATATCTTTCTACCTTTTTCACAACTACTTCCAAAAATTGTCTAAGAGATCAAATCAACACTCAATTTCTTCCTTACATAGAATGAGGAATATAAATACTTAGAGAATCACAAAGTTTAACGATTCAAATCTAAGTCAAATATTTTACCGTCTCTAGATTCCACTTTTTAAAATTTTATTGGATATATCATTCAATTTTATCACCTCCTAAATAGGCATAGGCTATGAACAATATAAAGAGAGTTGATTTGTCGCATGAGATGCCAACACCAAGTTTAGTGACTCTACTTACATCATGTGTGTTACGAAATCATCCAAGTTAACATTTTCAATTATCTAGCTTACGTTATTTCTCTAATCCTAAGCTATAGTCTAAACCTGCCTCATGTATAAGCATTTAGCAAAAGCCTCAAGTGCCATCTGTACGCATTTTAATATGCATTCCATGTTTTGATTCTAATTCTACCGTGGAAAGTGTATTCTATCCTATCACTACATAAAAAATGATCTCTAGCAGCAAGCTAAATATATTGTTGGAGACATTTAACAAAGACAAATACATAATGTCCCTAAACCCTAAATAGCGACATTGTACTGAAGTTTTGATATTTAAGACCACAAGCATTAATGATACAATACTTTACAACATTAAAAATTGACCACAAGAGAACTGTTTAATGGACAAACTAAAGAACATTCAATGCAAATAATAGACTTTCTAGAAGGTTTTATTTTTGTCTTTGAGTACAAACTAAAAGCCTTTAACACATGACCTTTTGAATAAAACGGAAGTGGAGTCCAATCCTAGCACTATATTATCGAACCTCCAAATCCTAGCACAATATTATCGAACCTCCAAATCCTAGCACAATATTATCGAACCTCATTATTAGAAACCAATTTCTTGCTTTTCCACGATCATTGTTCTTTTATCCAATCGGTTGATCCTCCACATCTTTAATCCTTCTTTAAGATAATAATATATATATAATTATAGTAATTCATGTTTGCATATATACTTCACATAATGGCGTAATTATGTCGATAGATTCAAAAATTGAACTTACTTGGCGGGGATGGGATATTTTGGAAAGAATTTCAACATCACTGGCCACGATGAAGCACACTATCCGCGTATAGGTAACGGCAAGATGCTGAAGGGGTTTCATAGAGAAGTATGTGAGCTAGAGCCACATCTTTAACATGCACACATGTTTAAACTAAATTGGCATATATTTTAGCTGACCTAGTCTGGTACTTGAGGACGTTAAGATTGATCAACTATGTATCAAACCTGTAGATCTCACTCATTTATGTTACTGCAACTGAAACTTGTCCACTCCAACTACATGAAGCAACAACATCATACATGACAGGATGAAATACAGCATCGAGCAAGCCTCGTTGTATACCTTAATCTTTCTGATGAGCATACAAGATTTTTGAGTTGTAAACATAAATTTATCCATCAGAGGAACCAGATATTACTTTCTCACCATCCAAGCTGAAATTGCATTTTATAGGGAATCCAGAAACACTATGACCTTCATATCTCCTGTACTTGTCAAGTCCAAAGGGAGGTTCGATAGAGAAAATTGCTATGTAGATTTCATTTGATTGCGCTATAAATTTGGTATCAGAAGGATGGCATCTTATCGAGGGACATGTATATGCTTCCCCGTAGACCTGAAAAACGTTCACAAAATTAGCCTTCTTTGCAGAAAACAGATTAGCATAATTTGTCATATCTGAATTGACACATCCCTATGAGTTTGTGAATGTGGACAACTAACGTGTGTAACATGACAATAGACGTACGACATACTTTAGGAATGCATATAAGTTTATATCCATTACTACTCTATTTTGTACTTAATCCTCTCCATCTCTCACTTTGTTACTGCTCATGGATGTGCAAAACTTCGACAAAACTTGGACAGAGATTGTGTATTACGTAAGAGCAGAGATAAAAATATAGGGACGGAGCAATAAAGAAGAAAGAGCCCCTTGACTGAAAGATGAAAAGATTAGAAACTTCAAAATAGAGAGCCTTGAAAATGAAAAGAAAAAGGAATGGACCACCGGGAAAAGGACTACGATAGTTCACTGGTTAATAGTGAATTTAGCTACAGTTGGAGAATATGAAGAAGATGAATTTTTTTGTTATTTCCTTGATAGTCATGCATTTGTATAAACATTCATGAACACATTCAAACGTTTTTTATTGTATATAGAATATCAACATTTCTAACAAACTTTAGGATGATGAAAATCAGTCATGAAATGTGAAGGGAAATATCATCTCTACATTTTCACCTAAAGCCAATATAATTAATTACATGAAAAATCAGAAGCATGAGGAAACAAACTAAAAGGCATTAATGAACTTTACCTGGTTAGATACAGGGGTTTTCCGTGAGACATCCTAAACAATAATTGAATTTTCACTAATATTGATTTTGGATACATCACTTGATGAAATTATACGCTTTGCGTCATAGGTTCAAGATTTCTCACATAATTATGAACCACCTTCCCAACTCTTATATCCCATATTTTAAGGTGACCTTCCGAACCTCCAGAGAGAGAGATTATAATTATGTAGATGAAATTTTACCACTGCAACAACTTGATCCTCATTGAAAACTTGGGTTTCTATTCCTCTTTCAACATCAATCAACATTGATGTGCAGTCATATCCACAAGAGAGCACAAATAAACCATATGACGACCATTTCACATCTTTGACAGCCCAATGGTGACAACTAAGTACGCGTGCTTTCTTCTGATCTCTGCTCCACACATTCCATATACAGACAGTTTGATCCATTCCGGCAGATGCTAGAAAGTGAGTTGCATGGTGAATAGTATACATGAAAAATCACGAACACAAATATGCTATTGAATCAGTAAAGTGCCACACATCGGAAAATAAATAGTAAACAACATAGAGTTCACGACTAATTGTTTTCATGTAAGTAATCAAGTGAATCATTGACTCACATCATTGTAAAAGTGAAAAATATTTTGCTTTGGTTAACAAAGCATCTTTTCACATTAGCCATTTGTTTTTCACAGCTTTTATATTTTACAACAAAAGTTTTGATTTAGAGTAATTAGTTCTTTTCCTTATCATTTTGGTTAAGAACAAGAAAGCTACTATGTCACTGATCCTTCTTTCAATAATTTGGAAAAGGTGTCCACCCTTCTTGACATCACAAGTAAAAATACTAAGTACATCAGGGCCCAAGCAAATATTTTGGAGCAGTTCATGTGACCTGACGACCCCAATCCAAGTAAAGCATGTCAATGTACCATCATAGCTTTAAGTAGCATGGTCCTTCTTATTTTTGCTATCTCACTTATGCTCCCTCAACGTGTGTGCAATCAAATTTCCACGAAATAGATACTTACTGCTCCTATAATATGCTTAATATTTAGCAGAAGAACTTTCACATAATAAAAGCTTCAACACTCAATTCATTCAATAACTTGAACTGATTTGATAGAGAAGAGATCAACAATTCAAAAATCAATTTACAAAGTTCAATCAACTTAAACTGTAAACACTTTTAACATTCAAAATCAGAAGTTGCAGTGTGAAGAAATAGAAACAGTAGCATATCGGTAATATCAACAACAAAAACGAACATGATCTACGCTCATCATCATCTTTGGTTGCTTTTGAGAAAGTTTTGTATAAATATAGAAAACAAATTACAGAGTTTTAGTCGGACTATGCCGCAGCTAATCAGATTTTAACCTAATTTGGATTCTTCTCGATTACTTTGGTCAGAGAGAACAAAGACCCGAGAGAAAAGCCTTATAATCCATCAATTGACTTTTGGCTGCTACTTCACGAAGAGAAGTAGCTTGAACACCTCCTATATGTCTCTCTAGAAGGTCTATCTGGATCTTTAATAACCTATATCAAGTACAAACCAAGACATAAAATATTTTTTTTTTACTCCAATATGTTGGCTAGTTAGCTATTCCATGATTACATGCAAATTAGATCTCAATTATCAATCCCTAATGAGATTCCCATCATCAACTCCTTAACATTGCTTAACTTGACGGAATACAAGATGCATTCATTCAATAAATCTTGAATATCGGTTACCCAAAGTCATAACCCTTTCTTAACCTCTGGAGCATATTCTACCTTTTATCCATATGTTTAGGAGTTTTTTCATACTATATTTAGGAGTTCGTTCGGAAACCAAACATCCCATATATGCACGTATGGAAGCAAAATAAAAATAAAAATAGAGAGGGTCTTTAGTGATTAATTGAAAAGATGTATTAAGATTTTATACTAAAAGTTATACCCATGTTCTAAATCGGACAACTTTCAAGATTTTAAGTATTCAAAAATAATTTCAAAATAAAGTATGAAATTAATTAATTTTATATGTAATTTAAATAGAATATGTGAAAAGACAATTTTATCTAAAGGGAGACTTTTAATGAAGGGCAAAAAGTTCAAACGTGATTTATAAGGCTTTTAATATAATAGAGATAGAGATAGAGATGATTAGAAGTTAATATTTTTAGGTTTATACACATATAAAGAATGATTCGAAGCTTAGAATTGATATTTTGGAGTGTTACAACCAGTCGTGGAGTGGTTCCTCGTCTCCAAACCAGTGAAGATCCCAGATCAATCCCAGGCACCATGAGTCATATCATGACTCGCGATATCAGGTAGGGTCGCACTACAATTCGTGAGGTCCTATTTCTCAAAATTTAATACAGTTTCTTAAAGGGAAAATCAGTCTTTTCCCACTCCTTAATAGGCTTTAGGAAGACTCCGTTTTGAGGCCCCAATTTTTCCTTCCTTTTTAGTGAATTGTCGGTTCTAAATATATTTTTTGTGCAAAAATATGTTTACTTTGTTAAGAAAAATAAAGACCAAGATCTTATATTGAAAAGAAAGCACATAGTAACCATGTGATTAATGATGAATGATTACTGGATAATTTAATTCTACATCACTGATATTCTCATCCTCTTTTTTAATTCTCGTCATGAATTTTGTATTTTTATTTTTCCCTAATAAGCTATTTGTTTTCTAAAAGATAACGGGTGCATTGAAAAATTAAATATCACAATCCTTCCTCCTCCTCCTCCTCCTTTTTTTTTTTTAAAAAAAATATCTTTTTTCCAAGCATTGAAGTAAGTAAATCCAAGCAGTAAAATTTTGCTCTAAAATAAAATTATCAACTTTCAGGATCATGTTTATTGTTTTAACTTATACTTATATTTTTTCAATTTGAAATCTGATAATTTTTTATGCACATATAAGTATATATAATATTTTAATCATATATTAGAAGTCAAATGGGTTAAGTCGAACATATGAATATTGTTACACAAGATTTTTGAAAAAAAAGGTAGAATTGAATTTGGATTAGAATATAAACAGGAACGCGTTAGATAAGGTTCGAAGGAAATTAAATAAATTGATTATATATTGTTAATAGTAAAATTAATATTAAAGATATAAATAAAAAGGGATTATTAACTGCATTTAGCTCAAAAAACTAGAAAAGTAGACTAAAAATAAGTACAGAGATGAGAAACTTTATTTTTAATTATTTTCTTTTTGTAAAACTGCCTTAGGTCCAGTGACGGATCCAGAATTTTTCCTCGAGAAATTCAAAAAATAAAAATATAAATGTGTGAATAAGCCAGCAAAACACAATTTCAAGAAATGCAATAGTATATAGAAGAAAAATAAAAAATAAATTAGTCAATCGCGCCCAATGAGGATCAAACTTACAAAGTGGACTAGTACTTGCGGCCCAAGAAGACCAGTCCAGTACTACGAAGTTATCACATATCTTTGCTTCAATTAGCAAAAAATTAATATATGTACAAAAATGTATATTTTCTATCTTATATATATAATGTAATATTTTTGCTGAGAAGTTCGCGTGAATCCCCTGAAAACCAGGTAGGTACATCAGTTAGGTCCCTTATGACGTTTTGTTTTAGACCACAACTGTTATTGAGTCGCTCCTGAACACCTAATTGCTCGTGAAGAAACATTTTAGTCAATCACAAACAAAGTTAAATACTTCTAATCAGAAATTATTTAAATGAAATCACGTATTGCTTACAAATCCACCTTAAAATATTAAGCAAACTAACACTAAATGTGATTTACTTCATAAATACACCATTTTTTCTCAAGTAATGTAGCCGGACAGACTCAACACAGTTATTTACATCTTATCTCCTTAACATGATAATATCTATCACTATCTTTAGCTTAATCTGATAGTAGTTCTAAGCTCATCAAGTATCTAGTTAGTTTCACTTTGAGACCACCTCCAAAATATACATGTTAAGAGTATTCTTTTCACCAGGACCCTATTTTTCTTCTTTTGCCTAGGAAAAAGACCTAGAGCCCGTTTGGATTACTGTTAAAAAACTGTTTATTTGAGAAACACTTTTATAAAATAGCTTTTCAGAAAAGTGTTTTTATTTAAAAGTAGTTTGTGTTTGGTAAATTCGTTCAAAAAGTGTTTTTGATTATCAAATTGTGTTTGGATAATTTTTTTGAAGAAGAGTTTTTTTTGAGGCAAATGAGCAAAAAGGACATATATCAATAGACTTTTATTACTAAAATCAAATTATAGAGAAAAATTATTTTAAATATCTATTATAATATTTTTTTTTTTTTTTAATTTAATTAAAAAGTACGTACTCTAAAATCTTCAATCAATATTTATATAAATAAATACATTTAAAAAATTAAATGGTGATATATTACTTAAATAATTTAAATATTACTTAAAACATCAATAAAAAATGAATACAGAAGTTATTTCATAAACTAAATCACTATATATGAAACAATTAACGACAAAAATAATTAGACCTTCATACATCACAAAAATTCTCAACAATTTCATCCTGAATTCTATTACGCAATGTCTCTATACTTGTAGAATATCTGTCTTGTATTTCTGAAGGTATACCAAAAGGCTGGTCTGCTTCTTCGATCTCTTTGATGATGCCTTCGTTAGCATAATAGTTAAAAGTCTTTTTTTGATTTATTTTTACAGTGTCAAAATTTACTACGAATAAGTAGTCATCATATTCATTTATATATATATACACACACTATATTTAAAAAAATATGTCACTTTTCATGAATTATTTATTTAAAATTAAATATTCGAGAAAAAAATTATATGTGACATCAAAATACAATCTTGTAACGTGATTCATCTGTCAATTGTTATCATTAATATTAATAAAATAATTTATATATTCTTTAGTCATCATCATCATCAATGATATTTTCAAATTTATTTAAAGAAAATGAGTGAAAATAAAATATAATATATAAATCATAAATAATTATGACGTAAAAATAAAATATAAATTTTTAAAAATCAAACATTAATCAAACTTGTAAGATATGTTAATTAACTAATAATATATATATATATAACGTGATTCATCTGTCAATTGTTATCATTAATATTAATAAAATAATTTATATATTCTTTAGTCATCATCATCAATGATATTTTCAAATTTATTTAAAGAAAATGAGTGAAAATAAAATATAATATATAAATCATAAAGAATTATGACGTAAAAATAAAATATAAATTTTTAAAAATCAAACATTAATCAAACTTGTAAGATATGTTAATTAACTAATAATATATATATATATATATATATATATATATATATATATATATTTGTGTGTGTGATAGGGATATTTTTATCATAAAAAAATAATTTTCTGCTTCTGCTTATTTTGAGAAGCAGAAATTTTCTGCCTCTTCCCAGAAACAGTTTTTATGCTTCTGCTTATTTTTAAAAACACTTTTACAAGTTTACCAAACACTTTTCTTTTTAAAAAAAGTATTTTTTCTCAAAATAAGTGCTTATTTTGAGAAATAAGCAATCCCAAACAGACTACTAGTTCCTCTCTCTCCACATATAATAGAGACAGCCTGTCAAAACAAGGGTTGTCCAAAATGAACTTCCATTTTGAGATTAACTGCACTTGGAAGGCTACATACTTGTAATAGGCTAGCTTCATGCCAGCTTTGCAACAATGCCTAGGAGTGCATTCAGAGTCTATTCTTTGCCTGCCCCTTTTCAGCAGGCAATATGGTCTAATGTCCTACAGTGGCAAGGCATACAAAGAAGCTATTTACAATGGAGTGAAGAACATTGATGGGCGATGGGCTCTATTAGGATTTCGGGACTGGTGCCAAAATCTACTGCTATAAAGGAGTCACAAAGGAAAGTGTGGCTCCGAGATCTAACAAGACATACATATGAAGATGAAAGACTTGTAATGTACCGGTTATAACTTCATGATAAGCCTCTTGATCCTTTCGAATTTGAAGGGTACAAAGTCAATTCTGGCACTGGCCATTGATTGCACTAGAAGTGGCACTTTGTTGAGTCGGGCTACCTGCTGGTGTTACTGAAGAATTAGTCTGGGCCTATTGACGATCATTCCTGCCCTTCCACATACCTATTAGGAAATCCCTTAACCTGTGTCCTAACTTACCACACCTAAAACACGCATCATTACTGGCCATACACTCACCCTCATGGTTCTTACCATATCTCTTGCAGACTGGGTTTATGCGACTACTATTTACACTATTCTGGAACTTGGAGCTTGACACTATATCACGAGTATCCTGCTAGAACTTAAGCACTAGAGCACTGGCAGAAGATGGGGCTGGGGTTGAGGACTTCTGGCGGAACTGAGAACGATTTCCACCATCTGACTTTTGCTAAGAGAAATTGAAGCTACCATTTACAGTCCTCTTATTTTCCCTTTACTTTTCCTTTATCTTCTCTTCCTCAATCTGATGATCATGAACTATAAACCTAGAAATATCCATCTCCTTAGTCAACATCACAGTCTTGTACTTCTTGACCACATCTTCAGAAACTCTAGACATAAACTTACTCATTCTGGCCCAATAATCTGCCGCCATAGTCGAAGCATGCCTCACCAATTGGGTAAAATTGAGCAAATACTACTTCATATTCATGCTGCCTTGCTTAGGGTTAATGAACTTTTGCACTTTGGATCCCCTCAACTCAAGTGGGAAAAAACTATCTAGAAAAGCAGTAGCAAATTCATTCCACTCCACAAGCCCTTCTTTGACACCTCTATCCTCCTTCCACTTCTTAATCCTGGTGTGATCCACCCGTTGCAATTGGTAAGCAACTAAGTCAGCACTCTTACTAGAAGTGACACCCCTAGTATCGATCACCTTTTGCACACAGATAAGAAAATCCTCTGGATCCTCCTCAAACTTAGATTCGAAGAACACCGAGGGATTCATCCGAGTAAAATCTTGGATCCAAGATGTTGTCATAGTCAGTACTTAGTTAGCTGGGGAAATAGCCTGCTAGTTATTCTGAGTAGCCATTGATTGGGCCAAAGCTGTGAACGCGATCCGGAATTCGACATGAGAGACCTGCTTTTTCAGAGAGTTTTCCTGAACAGGTGGCGGTATGGGATGGTCCCCATTATTCCTTCCATTATTCCTTCTGGAAGGAATTCTCTGTAAACAGATGAAGGATGAGCTAGGATAAGAAATTAAATAGAGATCACGCTTCATCGCACGACATGAACAATGAAAGAAGTGAAACTTTTCCTAAAACGTCTTGTAGCCTCTAGCCCATAAGTGTAGTGCCCTTCACACCCATGAATTAGAATTTACTTAATGTGGCTTTCAAACACCCTAGGATTCTTTAAAACTTGTGCTCCGATACCAAGTTTGTCACGATTCGAGGCTACCCTTAGTCGTAACACAGTGGTTGGAGGCACGAGTGACCCCAAGATAACCCATGATCAAATACCTACTAGGAGCACTGAATAAAAGTATCAATGTAATATATGGAAACTAGTCTAGAAAATCTAAATAACAAATAATATTGAAGGCAATTCTTAATACATCTGAATATTTGAGAAAAAACTGGAAAACAAGTTTGACTAGCTAAAAGCCTCTAACATAGGGAGTTGATGGGAAAAATCCCCAAATAACTCCAATTGACTATAATAAAATAAGTACTGGAAGAAACTATCAATAACTTATCCTCAAAGGATAAGGACTCACCACGACTGTTGTTGAGTGGATCATGAACTGTCTCAGTACGATCGGGGAACTGAGTGTTCGAACCTATATTATAAGAAAATATAGCACAAAAGAGTATACGATCAGTACTTTGAATGTACTGATCATGCAGTATGGGAGGGCTAACTTATATAACCTAGTATGAATACATGAACATGTAATTGAATACAAAGACCATATATATTCATGTACTGAATGAACTGAATAACTGAACAGTTGAATACAAGGTCATGCATATTTGCTCGAAAACATCATATGAATATAAACTAAATTTAAAACTAAACTGGAGACTGTGAAAGCTAACTACAATCGGCATACCCCAATCTGAGCAAAACTGGGGTGTGGGAGTTAGTACCTTGCAAAGGGTACTGGCACTAGCTAGCGTGGATCCACTAAAATGATGTCCCAAAGGACAAGGCTGTCATGCTTCTACTGACGGAGAAATAGGAAATTCTTAAGACTCAATGGGTAAAAAGGACCCATTGATGAAATTCCACATACCTGAGAGTGGAATCCTTAGAGAATTTCTTGGATTTGATCTTACCCCGGAGAAACCCTAGTTTGCTTGATAAAGATGGGAAAATTGCCTCTTTTGATTTCTCTCGAGTGAAGTTTATTATTATGTCATGAATTGGGGAATTTGGGTCTTTTATACCACACCTTTGGAAGCCAAAGTGGTGAGGGTTTTTCTTTTATGGGAGTGGGAAAAGACATAAAAATCCATGGAAAACATGCAGGAAAAACCCGCTTGCACTCGTTACGACTCACCTCACGACTTATTATGACTGGTCATGAGTCGTGATCTGAGTTATAGCCTAGGTTCCTAGGATCCTAGGTATATTTTGGTCTGACTACGACTACATCCTAATGATTCATCATGACTGACTATGAATCAGGTGGAGTCGTAGTCTGAGGCTTGATCCTTGGATCCTTTACTGGTCACGCTATGGGTCCATACAATGACTCATAATGTCAGTCTACGATTCATATGCTAGACTCGTAACTACTAGAATGGATTTTTGGTTGAGCACTATTGTGTCTACGAGTTCTTCCTTACGACTCATAACATCTAGTAACGAGTCATAGGTTCGAGTCGTTACCACTGAGAAAGTTACTGAGGATCTCACTGTTGTGACTATGACTATACGTAACGACTCATGAGGAATAATTACGGGTATTCAACTGAGTTGTGGTCATTGGAAGCTAACAGACTCCTAGAGAAAAATTTTCATAACTTTTTGCCATGATATCAAATTAGGGCGAGACTTGTGGCATTGGAAGGCTAACTTTATGGGCTGTATTTTTAGAGGTTTTAAAACATGAAAACTCAGGGTATTACAAATACTAGGAATGTATTGGTACAATAACTAACCAAAAACAACATACATTTCATATAAAATAATCAAGAACATTGTGAAAAAAATTAACATAATAAAATTCAAAACACATGGGCATAATTAAAGAGCTTAAAATCATTCTTCTAAAACATGGACTCAACTCTTTGCTTTAATTATGAGTTAAATGATACACCCTACAAGTCTATTACACCACTGGCTACATGGGTCCACCATTAACTCGTCGGCTAAGACCCCAATCCAAGTTTGTCACAAGGATCAGAGTTTCTGTATGGTGGTGTACCACCTTTCAGGCGTACCGTAGGCATCCCTATTTCAGGACACCTAAATTTTCCATCTTTTAGAATAATATAACATAATTCCCTCATTGGCAAAACACGATTTCCATAAATGAGCCCTTTCACATCAATGCTTTCTCTGGGTAATCATCTAGCTCTCTTTATGCCTAATTTTAGATTTTTTTTAAAACCACATTTAATGATTAAAACCTTTACTTCTTCCATTTTTAAGGCAATTCAATATTAGGTACCATTATACCTAGACTTGCATGCCATAATATATCAAATTATGTCCGTAGCCCTTTTATTCAAAATCATGTTAACGACCACCAAAAGAAGTAAACCCTATATGAGAGTTCTTATTTCAAATAAAATATGAAATTTATGCAGAAACATCCTCTTTTAAAGACATTAGAAAGTGGTGTCAATCTCTTGCATAAATCACGTGAAATCTCCGTTAAAACAAAGAGTATTTATGAAACAAGAAAAATACCCTCTCATTAGAACATAAAACAATATCAAATTACAATGATAGTAAAGAATTTAAACTCAAGATTTTAATCATCCGTTTAAACAACCCATAACTTGATAAGACAAATAGTTTTCATCATGACAGAGGGAATTTAATAAATCATGCTCTTAAATCAATTCTCAAAGTCCATAAAACATAGATACATTTGAATATAATCCAAGTTTATAGAAACCCCCCACAATAAATACATAATTTAATCATTAAAAGGGTTCATGATGCACGATCTTCAAATTATTTCAACATCCATACCATGTACATAGAAACACCATTTAAATATAAAATATATTTTTCAAGCCCATGAATAGTAGGATAGTTCTACATACCTTGAAATGGAGAAAACGTAGTGTCAATATACCCTTGGAGCTTAGAATCGTCAAACCTTAGGTAGTTTCCTTCTCTCTTTCTATTAGAATGATAAGTAGGGGATTCATGAGGTGTACATATATTTTTAAGTCCCTAAACACGTACATAAGGAATTTAGGAATGACTTAGGGGTGTGATAAGAGCCATATGCCCTTAAAATATACTAAAAATAGAACATTTTTCACGCAGGTCCGTGGTGAGACCCCCATCGCGAACTTGAAGGTTTGTGGTGCAACACCTAGAATGAACCCAAGGTAGTATCCTATCACGGGGGTATTTATGGTGCAGGGCTATCACGGGGTTCCTATTTCACGATGCAAAGATCTTTTATAATCCTAAGAATGGACCCAACCCATTCAAACCCAACCTAAGGTGGTTTGTCTTTGACATTGAGGTCTAAAAGACTCTTTTTAATCATTGGAAAAGCCAAGGTTTTACATCATCTTATGAACCACATAAAAGTAAAGTTGATGTAGGGGAGACATGACGATGTTGAAGGAGGTTAGGATTTTTAGAAAATTTCCTGGTGATGGCTAGTGATGATGCCATATTATCTAAGGGTGGAAACTCAAATTTAACATAGTGATCCCAACCCCCATGAGGTATAGAAAGGATTCAAGCTACATCTTCAATAATAAAAATGAAAGACACTCCTCGCACAAAAGTAGTGAAAAGGTACTCTATTCACAGACCCATTGGTATAAAACGCATATACTTCAGGTCTCACAAACTTGTGTTGAATGTCACATTGAAGAAATAAGGAATAAAAACCTTAAAACTTAATTTTTCTTTAGGTATTAGCCATTTCAGGACCAACCAAACCAGTAATAACCCTCTCACTAAAAAAAGTCCTCTTTTGAAAGTTCAGGACATGCTGTAAGATGGAATCAGATAGCTCAGAGATCTCAATGTTAGCAGGAGGAGGAACATCATACCCAGTTGCTTTTGAGAGAGGATGGACCAGGTTGAGTAACCCATTTCCAAAACTAGGGTTTTGGAGTTTGTTTGGATTTTAGAGGGGATAATTTAAATATAGTTAGAGAAAATTTATTGAGGGTGTAGAAAAATTAGTAGGTCTTGAAGGTTGAGAAGCTAAGGGATTATATTTAAGAGGTTTGATGGTCTTTTCTCAATGAAAGAATCCAACAAGCACATCAGAATCAACTTGAGGATTCTGTGGAATTGAAGAAATAAAAGATGATTATTTTTTTTACTAACTTAAAAAGCTTTCTCAAGAGAGGCTTCCTTTTGTCTCTTTCAATTTCTAGTATGAAGATTTCAAATTAAAGTAGGATGAGGTGATAGTTCAGGGATAGGTTCATCCTCAAGGATAGAAACACGATCCCCAAATTTCTTCTCTAAGATAGAGTGAACTCAATCTCGAACAAGAGTATGAGTAGGTTTATCTTCACTAGGAAGTATTTAAGAGGACTGGCCTCTTGAACTGGATTCGAGAAGGATTAATTTAAGATTAATTGCAGAAAGGGTCTTGAGTAAAGGAATCTAACATGGAACGAAACTTGTTCCAAGCCCTAAAATCTGACATCTTGATAGTAGGGGCTAATAAAGATTCTGGAGTTTTGTCTACAGTTGAATGAACAGTAATTGTGAGGGATTCTGATAATGAATTGGTGGGATCATTCTTGATAGAATACAAATGAGTTGAAGAAACCATTAGAGAAATATTTGAGCTTTGAGAAGAGAAATATGGTTCAAGGTCAGAGGGATGATGATGGAGTGTGATTTTGATTTGGGTTTATATTTATGTAGTGAAGAAGTGAGAGAGAAGATAGAAAGTTAAAATGTAGGAGTGAATGGTTGTGATAGAAGTGCACAAATCAGAGACAAGGATGGGACAATGATATAAAGGTCGTAGCAGCTTTTGGAAGAAGGGGGACTTTTGAGTTTTGATTGTTAATGAAGGAGTGTTGAAAGTTTAAACATTTTGAACATGAGTGCCTACCTGTTTCATAATGCATACTTAATCACTAACTCAAGTAAATCATACCTAGAAAAATCCATAAGCTCTACTGCCTTTTGTTTTTCTTAGATCTTCATAACTATTACATAGTTAAAATAAGTCATCATTACTCTAGAATTGGGATACACAACTAAATGTCCAAGACTGAAATGAGTAGAAAAAGACTAATATGCAAATAGAGCCTTTTTCTAACCAATCATTGAGGGTAGTTTATGAAATTTTAATCATCCCCAAGGTCAGCATGTTCTTTTCAAAGTATTCTCTACTTAGTGCTTTAGTAAAGATGTCAGTAATTTGATCTTCAGTGGAACAAATCATGAGTGATATATGATCTTTTTCAATATTATCTCTAAGGAAATGATGTCTAATATAAATATGTTTGGTTCCCTTATATTGGACTGGAGTTTTTGCAATATTTATGGCTCTAGTGTTGTCACAAAAATTTAGAACACAACCAACATCCACACTAAAATCATGTAATTGCTATTTAATCTATAGTAATTGTGCACAACATGATCCAATAGCTACATACTTAGCCTCAAAAATGGAAAAGGCTATAGAGTTTTGCTTATTAGTGGACTAGAGATCAAACATGAGCCAAGAAAGTATGCCATACCTGTTGTGTTTTTCCTATCCACTAGATAACCTGCATAGTTTGCATCAGTATAACCTACCAACTTGAAATTTCTCCCTTTAGGATACCAAAGACACAAGTCAATGTTTCCTTTGAGATATCTCAAAACCATCTTTACAGATTTAAGATGAGATTTTGTAGGAGCTGCTTGAAACCTTGTACATAGGCCAACACTAAAGACAATGTCATGTCTCCTTGCAGTGAGATACAAGAGATACCCAATCGTACCTCTATACAACTTTTGTTTTGCTGATGGAACTATTTAATCCATGTCTAGTTTTATGGTAGTAGAAATGGGAGTGCTTATCTCCTTGGCTTCCTTCATGAAGAACCTTTTGAGCAGTTTCTTCACATACTTCTGCAGGTGAATCAATGTTGCAATAAAAGTTTGTTTGATTTGCAATCCGAAGAAGAAGATGAGTTTTCCCATCATGCTCATGTCAAATTCATTACTCATAAGTTTGGCAAAGTCATGAGTCATATTGATATTAGTAAGCCAAAGATGATGTCATTCACATAAACTTGTACAATCAATAAATTATTGCCATTAGTTTTCAAAAAGAGAGTGTTGTCAATTATACCTTTTGTATGCCCATGCTTCAGAAGGAATTTTGAGAGTCATTCATACCAAGACCTAGGGGCTTGTTTGAATCCATAAGAAGCTTTGTCAAGTTTGCACACCTAATCAGGAAACTCTATATTTTCAAATCCAGGTGGCTGCATCATACAAACATCCTCTTTTATATAACCATTTAGGATGGGACACTTCACATCAATTTGATAAAGAGCAAAGTCCTTAAAGACAGTAAAATCTACAAGAATTTTATTAATTCAATTCTTGCCACAGGGGCAAAAGTCACATAATAGTCTGTGCCGTCCTCCTAATTGTATCCCTGGACCACTAGACTTGCCTTGTTCCTTAAAAATGTTCCATATTCTTCTACTTTGTTTCTATATGCCTACTTAGTTCCTATCACTGTCATATCTTGTGGTAGAGGTACTAAGTGCCACACTTTGCTTCTTTCAAATTGATGAAGTTCCTTTTGCATGGTAATGATCCAATATGTATCAAAAAGTGCTTCATTCACCTTTTTAGGTTCAACAATTGAGAGAAAGGCTTTGCAACCACACAAATTCTTTAATCCTGAACTTGTGACACGACCCGAACTAAGTCCTAGTCGTGTCAGGCATCTCAAGTCCAATCAGGACTGGAGACCACCCCCAATACCTAACCATAACTACCCTGCACCCTATGTCGAATGATTTCCGAACATATAACCAAATAAGACAGTCATAATTTAAAGACATTTTATTAAGTCTATAACCATGACCAAACAGTCATAACCAAAAATCCTAATAGTACAAATCCTAATACCAATACCACTACCAAGGCTGACATTAATACCAACACCGCCCATGCCCATAGTATTCTGACAAAGCCTCTAACCAGAATCAATAATATCCGTTCGGGACATGTCCTCGACTATAGCCAAAACCAAACAAAAGAAACAATAATGATAAAATAAGTCCATAGTATGAAATGGAGTCTTACAAAGTATGGAAGCTCACCACTTTAATCTCACTCAAAGCTGTTCCTAAATCCAAGTCACTAAGCAGGATGAAATAATAGTATGATCGGTTCCTGCATCGTGTGGGGATACAGTGCTCGAAGACCATTAGTAGAGTAAACACTAGCATGTAACTCAGGGATAGAGATAAAATAATGCCATTATTCAAAACCAAATCAAATAACCACATGTAATCACATATGTACAAATATATTATGTCGGGAAAGGGAATAAGGTTTAGCATGCATTAAAAACCTTAACCTGCAATGTGCAGCTCTGCCGTCCAAAATATCAACCCACAGGCTATATGGGTTCAGCTCCCCTGCTGAAAGGTCCCCAACGCATGTTAGCCACATAAATTAAAAAAAACCTATGATGAAAAGTACATCTCCCAAAATATAAAGTGTGACATCATACACGTAGTCACCATGACCAAACCTCCTAACGTCAAACATGAGTTTCTAGTATTGGTCCCCCCAGGACCTCTACCTTCCACAACTTTGCTAGCAGAACCCATTTTAAGACCATATTAAAACCAATTACACCTCCACAACCATTTACTAAGGAGTTTTTTATTTAGGCATTACCGTTGGTATCGTCATACCAAAATTAGAGCTTGCTAGTTTATCCTTTTATGTGATACAAAAACCATCAAACCAAGTTGACTCTAACATTTACAATTAAACAAAAACCATGGTCACCAAGGACTTTTTAAACCATTTATAATCAAACCCAACCAATTCAAGTTTCATTACTATTTATGCAATGCAAAGATTTCAAGAATAGTCAAACTATGTGACAAAATCATATTTATTGGCATTTTAAGAAATAGGTTGAGGGCACATAAGTTTCAAAACTATAACCGAGTAATTTGGGGAATCCATAGTACCCCGATTATCCAATTATCAATACCATGCATTTCACAATGTCAAAATCGTCCCAAAATCATGGAAGAAAATATAATTAAACCATGAGAAACATCATTCAACCATGAACATCCAAAACCCCCAACCCTTATTTCAAAATCATAACAATATCATGAAAATCATATATTAAAACACATAATCTTTATAAAATAACAATGAGGGAGAAGTAACATGACTTAGACATCAAGAAATATGGAGAGAATCATTCTTGAAAGCCCCTACTTTATTTTCTTGATGAAACCCTAGCCTCTTACTTGAATAGAGAGTTTGAGATATTTTAAAGAGTGTTTGATTGAGAATAATAGGTTAATAAATTCCAAAAAGTTTTTTAAGTCGTCGTTTCAAAAGAAGTTACAAGGGTGAAATGTTCAGAATGCCCCCAACTTAAAACTGTAAAAAGATCACAGGTGGTCACGAGTTGACCCGTGACTTGTGACCACAACATAAGACTCATACATTCGAGTCGTCACTAAGTCAGTGAGTTGGACATCCACACAATGTCCACCATATGACTGTACCACCCCACTCGTTATATGACCATACAACTGGTATAGTCTAGCCGCACCCAAGAAAGAATCCAAATAATTGGACACTCAACAACATACAAATCAACTCTACCAATCATACCCTATCCTTATGGCCCTTAGTGAGCACTCGTACTCAAAGACAAGTCAAGTTACTAAGTTTCTGATTTGATGAAGGACCGACCCGTCACCACCCCAAATGACTTGTACCATCGAACTAGGATAAATAGCATAACACGACTCATGTACCTTATCCAATATCATTTCTCGTAACCTATCTATATCGAGAACACATTTTTTTCCTTGGTACATCAAGGTACTGTAACGCCCCATATTTTTGCGCTAGAATTTAAACCGCCGTTCCTATATGTATAAATGTTAAACTGAAGATTTTTATGTTAATACATGTTTAATGATCATTACCCTAGTTTATGAAGTTCTCTCAAAGTGAAAGATGTACATAGAATTCACTTAGAAGAAAGTTGAGCTAAGAACCTCAGATTCGTCCAAAGTTTGGTGTTAGATTCTACAAGGGTCAACTTTGAAAGTGTATAACTTTTAAAATATGTAGAATTTTCCATCTAAAGACCCATCAAATTGTATATGATTGAGTCAGATTTCCTATAATACCAATTTTGCCTTAATCTGATATCCGAGTGAAAAGTTATAACATTTTTGGTATAAGGCAGTAAGCCGCCACGATTACATCGCTCCGTGGTGCTTATAGTGGTGGAAGAAATAGCACTCAGTGGTTATCCACAAAGTCAGGATTGTCCAAAATAGTAAGTCACAATGATTACACCACTCGGCAGTGGCTATTACGGTGGCACCAATAATGCTCAGTGGCGAGCCTCAAAATTAGGATTTCTGTTGAAACTTTTAATTCTGAAGGACATTCTTATTTTTTCCCATCTCAACCCAGGTCATAAAAATACGATTTTAAGCATCCATTAAGGTATTATTTTCTCTAATTCTCCTATTTACTATAAAAAACAAACCCTAATCAATCCTCTTTAAGATCATCCATTCAATCACCTCCTCTTCGAGAGAAACCAAGAATTTAGGGTTCCTAATCCAAGAAGTTCAAGAAAAGCATTCAAGAACATTTCCAAGGCTTCAAAGTCAAGATTTTACATCTAATTAAGCGTAATAAGGTATGTGGTGTTATGATCAAGGATACTCCTTTCATCCTTATGCCCAAAATTAGTATTTAAAGTTGAGTTTACATGAATTTACATGATTTACAGTTTAAGGTTCATACCCAAATATCATTTTTTGATCCTTATGAAGTTACATGTGATTTAAGTGTTGAATTGCATGACTATTTTCACATACTTATACGTGTGACTTGATTTTGTAGATTGAGTATCAAATATCATTATTTTGACTAGAATTGTTAAAGAATTTAAAGGTTTTCATTATTGAACATAAACTGGGATGATTTGACATGAGGTACAAGAAAGGGGTTTTAAAGCCCTAAGTTTTAGTCTTAAAATTTCAAGAAAGATAACGTTTAAGTATTCTTTGAAAAGCACGTGCCCTGATTTTAAGAAAGATTTTGATCTTTTGATCCTTAGGTAAGATATGGAATCCACACAGTTAGTTTTGATTACAGTTTAAAGTAAATAGATGCATAACTGGTTTTCATTGTAAACCCTTATGCTAATTTTAAGCTGAATTTCCCACAGAATGAGCACATAAATTAAAGGGAGTATTATTTAGTCCCGAGTTGGGTACGATTTCAAGTTCTCATGCCTCAGAACTATGCGCCACCGTAGGTTTTAATACCCCTAGTGGATTTAGTATAGTGATCACTCTAGCTAGGTTCTATTCCGATGGCAAGGGTAGAACAACTCTACCAACATGAGTAAGAGACGTTGGACTCCATGATAGCTCACATGGTTTATGTCGATTAGAAGAACCTCATTAATAGAAAAGAATAATAGAAAAGTATTTAGAAGAAACTCCCTAAGTCCTAAAATAGAATAACAAAAAAGCTTTAAGAAACTAAGTGTAAAGGCTCACGATTTTATGTAGATATTGTTTTCCATAAGTCATTAGCCATGAGACTTCAGCTTTTAGTTTAAAGATATAAAGGTGAGTCCTTTTACACTTAGCCTACATGATTTGAAAATAGACTTAACTTCAGTTCTACTTATTTCACTAATAGAAAGAGTAAAAGTACAACTTTTAGAACTAAGTGTTATGGCTCACAAGATTTATAAAATATTCTTTATATTCATGATATATGATTTTCAGCTTTCACTTATTCAAGACAATGTGAGTCATTTACACTTAGCATGCATTCTTTACAAGCTATATGAACAATTGAGTTACTGTTTTACTTATGCATTCATCCCCACATGCTCAGCATACTCCAAAAGCAATGATCCATCTATACGTCTATGTGCTATATTATTTAATAATGTAGGTACCAGTTCAGTTGTAGTCCATATATCATGATCAGACAGTTGCAGATTCCATCCAGTAAATGATAAGTCATCCTACTTTGGGGACTTCAGTTAGATGTTATTTATGTACTTTATTTTCTTACTCATGTGTATTGATTAGTGGTAGTTGGAGTCGCATCCCAGCTACCTATAGTCAGTATAGTAGAGGCTTCATAGATATTCAGTAGAAGCTAATGTATTTGATTCCAATTTTATTTTGTATAAGAAGAGTTGTAATCATTTTTATATAGCTTTGTATTGGTCATATTCAGAAAAGATTGATCTTGTGCTTATTTAGTTCATATTTATATATTTTATTCAGTTGAAAATGATTTATGCCAGTACAAGGCTTAGCTTGGGATCACGTGTGGTCTTAAGCACCGTGTGACGACTAGGGGTAGTCTCGGGTCATTACAAACTTAGTATCAGAATACAAGGTTCAAGTGTCCTAGGGTGTCTATGAAGCCGTGTCTAGCAGAGTCTTGCAGAACGGTACGAAGACGTCTATACTTTCTTCGAGAGGCTATAGGTCATTTAAAAAAAGGTTCCTTTCTTTCGTACTCTCAAAATTGTACAAACAATATATAGAAAATTGTAATAATGACTAAAAGAAACATATGTAGTTTTTTTTTTTCTTTTTAAGTTTTATGAGCACTTCAATAAGGTGCATATCCAGAATTTTAAAAGATGGGAGCACTATTTTAAAGAAGTGATTCATGAAAAGGAATTATAGCAATTATAGTAATTTTTCTCATATGTATCTATAAACTGTATTGAAAACTTGAATCCATAGACCATATGCTACATCTTTACTGCTGCTAATTTTAATATAGGCATCTGATTGAATTATACAGAAATACGATGATGACAAATGAATAATAGGAATTTCAAATGAATCAGACTTGAGGATTTTGAAAAAATAAGCTCAGAAAAATTACTTAAGTAAAACAAGAGAGGGGTCATAAGACGTTGATCATTGACTTAATTTACTGCGTTTTGGGCCCAAATTTAGAAAAAGAAATGGAAAAAACATGACAAACGTGAGATTTAAAACTGTGATTTCATTTGTAAAGGTGCATTCAAGCACCATAAGACTTTTTGAGCTTGGGCGCGCGCACATATATATTTAAATAAATTTTAAAAATAGAAGTGATCATATGTAGACTGTTGGGTTCGAAATCGAGAGGGCGTCCCGCGGAAGCTAATAGTTACAAATTATGAGACGATAAATCAGACGACAAAGAAAACAATACTAAAAGACATAAAATTATTATATATTTTGGCCAATTAGCCTACATATTATAAAACCTAATATTAAGAAAACACAAAAATCAATGAGAGAAAATCTCCCCCTAAACAAACTCTTAAAAGGCTACATTATGGATGCTATTGTCTTATTGAATTAGAAGAGGATTTTCTATTTATAGAGGTCCAAAATCATACCTCCAAGAAGAGGTTAGCCAAATATGGAAAAGTTTTATATTTTTCTTTCAGAAAAAGTAAAAGTAATTATGGTATTAATTTTATTTTTCTTCTAAGAAAAGTAAAACTTAAATTTGGTTAGAAAATCATGGCAAAAACCTTAACAAATCTCCCCCTTTTAGCGTGATTTTCTTCACTTGATCCACCTTTTCACATCACATGCATGAACTTTGTTCTTGATATAATCTTCATGATTGATTGTCATGGTTAAAAGTAAAGTTTAAAATATCATGATTAAAAATTGATGCAACAACAGGAATGTTGAAAATATGGTTGAAACTTGTTCACCACATGTAGTTGGACAACAATCCTCATTATCATCAAATTGGTTGCAAATTGATTTGAACCTCCTTGAATTTGTCTTCAATATAGTTTCACCAAACCACTGGACCTTTGAACCGTATTCTCTAATACCACTTGTTGGGTTCGAAATCGAGAGAGCGTCACGCGGAAGCTAATAGTTGCAAACTATGAGACGATAAATCAAGCGACAAAGAAAATAATACTAAAAAACATAAAATTATTATATGTTTTATCCAATTGACCTACATATTATAAAACCTAATATTAAAAAAATACAAAAATTAATAATAGAGAAAATCTCTCCCTAAACAAAACTCTTAAACGACTACATTGTGGATGCTATTGTGTTATTGTATGAGAAGAGGGTTTTCTATTTATAGAGGTCCAAAATCATTCCTTCAAGAAAGAAGTTAGCTACATATGAAAAAGTTTTATATTTTCCTTTCAGGAAAAGTAAAAGTAATTGTGGTATTACTTTTGTTTTTCTTCTAAGAAAAGTAAAACTTAATTTTGGTAAGAAAATCAGGGCAAAAACCCTAACATAGATATGACTCATTTTTAAAAAGGGCAAATGGCCAAATATATTCTTAAACTTTGTGATTTAGAAGTAATAGAACATTTATTAAAAAAGTAGCTCACATATATTTATATTGTTACACAAGTGACCAAAATTTAACCTTTCCAGAAAGTGAAAAACTGGATTTTGAATTTTTTATTGAAATAGAATCCATATGGGAGGATATTGAATCTTCTCACACTACGAGTTTGATTCAATAATTGAGTCTTTATTTGCATTAGAATCCTAGATTTTCTCTATGTAAATCTTATCGATCGATAATTATGTAAACCAGAAAAGGTCCTTCGTTTTTTCTTACACTCTATATTGCAAAGTTTTTTTCTCCCATAAAGGTGCGTAATCTTCAATTTTATTTGATGATACATCAGATTCTATATTTAAGTCGTTACCGAATTTGATTATGTCTCAATTTCTGTAATACTCTGGGTGTTTAGGCATCCAAATAAAGCTAAAAAGAGTATACGTGACCCTTAAATCGAGCAAAAAACACTTTAGGATGGGTTCAATTGCGTTGGTGGAGTTTTGAACGTTAAAAATGACCCAGCGTCACAAGGGGACCATCGTTCGATGGCCCCGTATCGAGAGGGATCCCACAAAGGGCTACTGCCTCGCCACACGGTGGGCCCTACATTGCGAGGGGGCAACCTCGCATTTGTCCTTGCGCCGTGAGGCTAGCTCTCTGCATTAGGGCTCGCATTGCGACCCTCATCTCCTTCATTGATTAGATGATGTTTTAAATGTTATGTAAGGGTGTTTGGGTCATTTCCGACCTATTAAACCGTTCTCCCTTCACCCTACATGTTTCTAAGCCCTAAGTATGACTAAAATCATTCTAAAGGGTCATTCTACTCTTCTAAAATAACTGAAAGTAAAAGACCAGGGTTCCAAGCTTAGAACTCAATTTTCTTGCATTCATCAGGGGATTTTCCATTAAAGAGACATGTTGAACACTTCTTGAATTAAATAGTGTTATATTGCATCAATTTACTTGGTATATTCATGTCTTTATCAGTTGTTTAAAACTAGGATTAATTGAGGAGATATGATTGTGAAAGCTTTATATCAGTTTCCTCTTGTTTTAATGGTTTTCTAGGCATGGATGAATGGTCTTGGAACTGAAATGTGTCATATAAACATGGTGTAATTGGTAATATAGTTTCATAACATTTACAGCTTTTGTATGATAAAGATATGAACCTCAACCCACTTCATAAATTGGTTTTAATGAAGATTTTATGGTATTTATTCCACTTCTTAAAATATTGTATGGTATAACAAAATTGAAAAAGGTTAAATGACTTTTTCAAATCCCTTGAGGGCTATGTTATAACTTTTTAAAGCCTTTGGGAGGTCATGGATATGGATTTTAAAATAGAGTTTAGATTCAAAAATATCTTAATGGTAATGGTATGACATAATATGAATGGATTGCAAGTCTTGGTATGACGAAACCAACATGAAAATGCCTTTATGAAAGAATCCATGGTTAACGATCTATAAAATATTTTAATTGAGCTTTAATAAGAGTTGTGTAGCTTCAGCGAGAAGGCGTGCGTCCTTGTGACTAATGCCTAAAACCTATGTTTTATTTATATAGGGATGTCGTACCTTAATTGGAAGTCGAATGGTGTCCTTAACATGAGGATAATATGGTGGCTTTATACTATTGATGACTTGACCTAATCTTAGTATTTGCATCAATCCTGGACTGAGGCCCCATCATCTAGGAATAGCGAATCCATATAGTCCATGGGTTACTGGAAGTCAGTGAAAAGCTATATAGTTCGAGACTAAATTTTTAATGGTCAGGTCTTCATGTCCCTTGTCCCTTGCCCTTTTATTATTTATATCATTATTATCATTACTATGGCTGAAGAATATTTGATTTATGACTGTTTTGGTAAAAGAATGTTTAATTTCTTTTCCTGGGTTGCATGCCAGTACTCGCCGTAATGACCGTCCCTAAACTCTATATCATTTCATGATGTAGGTTCATACACCTTTTCCCATGATTCTATGCAGCACTATCATGTTTGTATCCTTTATTGGATAACTCGTGAGAAGTGGTGTGACCTCCATCATCCGAAAGGCATTGTTACTTTTCAGTTATATTTCCATTCTAGTATTTTTTATTTTCATGGTATAGTTGGGGCTATGTCCCAACTTAGGGATTTCTCTTAAGGTTAGAAGCTTCATAGACAATGTTGGGTAACTGCTTGAATTTGGTTTTTGATTCATAGATATAATTTTAGTGGTTTATTGAAAATTTTATTTAATGGGTTAGTTTCTGCAATTCTTCATTATGCTATGCTTATGATATAATGCTAAGAGGTTATCTCACTCCTTCGTTGGTTTGGGATGCCCATCACGGCCAATTCCATATTTTGGTTCATGATAAACTTGATATCAGAGCATGGTTCAGGGTCTCAGGGTGTCTATGAAGACATATCAAGTAGAGTCCTTTTTATTAGGGTGTACACCACACTTATAAGAGGGAGGCTATGAGGCATTTAGGAATGTTTTCCTTTGGTCATGTTCTATTTTATGTTAGAAGGTCTAGTTACAATGAATTCTTCTAAATCCTGACTTTCCCACATTTAAAAATACCTCCACAAAGATCTAATAGGCACAAAGTTCAGCTGGAGTGTAATACCCCATATTATTCTTAGTGTAGTTTAGCTCCTAGTTAGATACATAAGAGGCTTAAAACCTGAAAATTTTACTAAGTGTTGGGGACTTAATCACTTTTAAGACCCTTAACTTCGAGGATTTTTAAATTGTTCTTCCTGACCCTGAAATATTAGGTTTTGAGTTAATTCATGTTTAGGGGTGTAAGGGGCATATCTCGCAGAAGTTTCAGATTTTTTGGATGAGGATTAGGTCATGTTAGGATTATGATTCCAATAGTTCACTGCGATAGCATCGCGTCGCGATGGTTATAGCAATGGAGCCCTAATCGCATCGCGGTGACCATATAATTCGCATTCTAGTTACAAATTTAAATGTCTGAGGGGCAATTATGTCTTTTACCCTCAACCCAATTTATAAAGTCATGACTTAAAGCTTTATTTAGGGTATTATTTTCCCATCTTCTCCAATTTTCTCTAAAAAATAAACCCTCTCCTTCCCCAAGATCATCAAATTCTATTTATTTCTCTCCAAGAAAACAAAGAATTCAAGTTTACCAATTCAAGAATCTTCAAGAAAACATCTAGATTGGCATTTTTCTTTCAAGATTAAGGGTTTTAAGGTATGTTTGATGTTCATCCATAGGCCTTTTTCACCCCTGGAGTCCAAGAATCTCCTTTTATATTTTAAATTATGAATTTTTGATGATTAAGTTGAATTCTGCCCATGAACGTCTTGATAATTTGATTTCAATTTATGATAACATGTATTTTCGATGGAATGAAGCATTAGATGTTTTTAATATTCAACTCTTGACATTCAAATCCTTAATTCATGGTTTTAGTATTGCAAATATGTTATTATCACATGATTTACTCATTCCCATGTTTAAGTTCATGACTCTCATGTGTTTGATGAAATGCCTAAGTGTTTGATTTTTAACAATGATTCCCTACTATGGTTGCAAAGATTTTATATATCCGTATTGTTATTTTCATTCACTGCTGGAGGGTTATGAATACCTGATACTTAGCTGTTTACATTATTTTAGTATCTTTAGAATGATTTTAGATATACCATGAGCATTATCATTCAGTCAATTATTATGATCAGTTTCTTGTTCAGTTAAGCTTAGGTTAGTCCATTAAATAGTGCCATTCAGTTGGCTGTAGGATTTAGTACCGAGCGAAACCAGGGATGGGGGCTTTCCTACCAGTTTAGGGTTTGAACCTTAGTAGAAATCCCTGAGTTACTGAACTATATAGCCAACGTACGTTTGAGATGTCTTCCTGCCATCTTAGGGTTGACACATATCTCATGAGTTTCCTTCTAGTATAGGGTTACTCTTTAGTCTTTTGAGACACAAGTTTAATGGATCCACACATCCATTGTTAGTACCCATGGCACGGTACTGACACCCTTCCCCTTAGGGTTATAGGTTGGACCCCAATTAGCTCAAATTAGGGCATGTCGGTTAGATGTACCTCCCACAGTCTTAGTACATTATTCAATATTATTTCAGTTCAGGTTTGCTTGACCAATTGTACAAATTTTCAGTTTATCAATTATACAGTTTTTAGTCTTTCAAATTATAGACTTATTTCAGATTTTAGATTTTTTCTTTGTCTTGCATTCTTAGATACCTCAGTTTTCATGTATTTATGTTCAGTTATCTCATGCTTTACAGTTAGTCCTTATCTCATATGCAAAGTACCATATGTATATCATCCCGACCTCATCGCATATACCAGTACATTCAAATTACTAACCGCATATGACTCTATTTCTAAGAACGATCGGTAGTTATTGTCCTATCTAGGCTTATAGTTCATGCTCTACAGAGTGAGGAGGAGAAGCATAGGGAAAAAGAGAGAGAATAAGATGGCTAGAAAAGGTAGTTTTAAGTCAAGGTCAGAAAGTGGTAACCATTCCCAGTTCTGCCAAAAATTCTTAGCCCCAACTCCTTCTTCAACTAGTACGCCAGTGCCAAAGTTTATGAATGAAAGTCGGGGTAGAGCGCAAGGCTTTAGGCCCTACAGTAACGTGAACAATGGTCGTACAAATCTTCTCTGCGAGAGGTATAGTAGAATCATTAGGGTGTATGTAGGGCTGGTAATGTGTGTGTTTTTGATGTGGCAAGCTACGCCCCAAGATGAGAAAGGCCCTGTAAGTATGTGAAAGGGTAGAAATGGTCGCCTACAGGGTCAGACTAACTCTTCGGTAGGACCAACAAGTCATCCAACTCAATAGGGCGCCACTTTCAGTGCCACCGGTGGTCAACGCCTGACCAGATTATATGAACTCCAGTCCTGACATGATCAAGAAAGTTTTCCTGATATTATTATGGGTTTGGTACATGTCTTTTATCTTCATGTTTATGTTTTATTTGATCTCGGATCTTCACTTTCTTGTATGACTCCTTATATAGCCGTCAATTTTGATGTCATTCTAGAAACATTAGCAGAGCCTTTTTATGTATCTACCCCAGTGGGTAAATCTATTATAGACGGATGAAAATACAAAAATTGCCCGATTATAGTATCTTAGAAAATCACATCAGTAGACCTTGTAGAGTTAGAGATGATTGATTTTGATGTCATTATTGGCATGGATTGGCTCCACTCGCATTATACCTCAGTTGACTGTAGAAATAGAGTCATTCATTTATAGTTCCTTAATAAACCAATTATTAAATGAAGGGGTAGTATCTCAGTGCTTAGGGGTCAGATCATTTCATATCTTAGAGAAAGAAAGATGATATCTAAGGGATGTGCTTTCAGATCCCTTCTCAGAATCGTATGACAACATATAATCTAGAGTTAAAAGTATAAATCCAGAATTTTAGAAGCAGTAAGGTGGGGATAACATTTATCGATAGTTAGTAGTTGATGTATCCATATGGCTAGTTGTATGAAAGGTGAATCAGTAGGTGATAAATTAAGTTAAGATAGTGTGGGTGTGCTTATATAGTACGCTTGAGATGCTAAGTTTGAATGAGGCTAGTAATGTAGTAATTGATGTTCTTACCAGCAAAGTTATAGGCTATAGGATAATGATGTGTCTGATGTTCAGGTCTAATGGAAATTCTCATGGTTTAGGAAAAAAATATAGGCTTGGAGGTGGGATATAAGTAGTCTATGGAGGAAGTTAGTATGGTTCATTAAAAATTTGAGAATATCCATGTTATGTGTTAGAATCTAAGTTTGAATCTTGGATGGATGATCTAATAGTAAGGAGAATTGAAAATTTTAGATGGTGAACTCATGCTATGTTATAGTAATTAGTTAAATTCATATTATTTCATGTATGTCCTCAGTTTTGATCTCTTTTGAAGTCATTCTTTTGATACTCTATTCCCCAGGCCTCAGTTAAGTGTCAAAGTTATGCATAGTATTCTTTCATGTTTCAAATCCTCATGTTCTAACTTTTCAGTGACCTCTCTGTAATGTTAAGATAGTGGTGATGAAAAATTGATGATCAATTGTATATTGGGAGAGAGTAAATATTTCTTGTTGAGGAAAGATTGTTGTATGCTTGTTTTATATATAAGGCTATACGGGTGAAGAAAGATTGAGGTTAAACCTTTTTGTATATGTCATGATTAGTTGAGAATTATAGGTATGTCTTCTTGGGGATAGTTCATGAAAGATGTTATTGATAAAAGTTTAGATAATATGAGAAAGATGCTTTTATGGGTGCTTTTCTAGAAGTTTGTATGTAGTTATAATGATAGGCTTGAATGTCATGTTGGTATGAAAGTGGATGGGTGCATTATGCGCTAGTAAATTCCTAGTATGAGGCTGAATTTAGTTGTTGAGGTGGTAAGAAGAATGATTCTTGAGATAAGAAGTTGTGAAAATGCATGGGTTATTGAATTCAAGGTTCAAACTGCATTATGGTGTTATGTGCAGTACCTCGTAATTACGAGTTAGGATTGAACATAGTGAGAGCAGGTAGTTCAACTCAGACTTTGGCTGGAGTAGTTATATTTACTCATGCAAATATTTAAGGAGAGAGGCTAAGCTTGAATTGGGCAATTGCATTATCTATGGCCTAGTAATTCTATCCTAGTTTATATTTCATAGGCCTATGTTCCATGTTACACAGTTATAACCATATTAAGAGTCCATACTTATATATCTTATTCAGATCATGCCCAAGTTTTTTGCTCCCTACTGTTATTAGAACTTATTAGACAGAGCTAATTGTTCACATCCTTATAAATTGTGAATTTAGTTCAGTTCATGCTTTATGTTCTAGATTCAGATATTCAGTCATGATTCGGTTCATAAGTGTCTCGTGCATCATCTCAGTTCCATCTATGTGGTCATACTCATGTCATTACATGCATTCACAAATCCAGTTCAGTCATATATCATGTTTTAGACTCAAACATGTAATCATATTTCCAGTTGTGCATGTTCAGTTTGTGATCTCAGTTGCCTTAGTTCAGAACTCTCAGACTAATTAGTCTCATTCGAGGATGAATGATCCCAAGAGGGAGATAGTGTAATACCAAGTATCATTCATAGTTTAGTTAATCTCCTAGTTGGATACATAAGAGGCTTAAAACCTGAAAGTTTCACTAAGTGTTGGGGACTTAGTCATTTTCAAGGCTTTTTAAATTCGAGGATCTTTAAATTGGTCTTCCCAACCCCGAGATATTGGTTTTTGAGTTAATTCATGTTTAGGGGTGTAAAGGGCATGTCTTAGAGAAGTTTTAGATTTTTTGAACAAAGATTGGGTCATGTTTGGATCACGATCCAGTAGCTCATCATGATAGCATCGCGTCGTGGTGATTATAGCGATGGAGCCCTCATCGCATCACGGTGACCATATAATCCGTATTCCAGTTACAAATTTAAATGTTTGAGGGGAAATTATGTCTTTTACCCTCAACCCAATTCATAAATTCCTGAATTAAAGCTTCAGTTAGGGCATTATTTTCCCACCTTCTCCAATTTTCTCTCAAAAACAAACCATCTCCTCCCCCAAGATCATCAAATTCCAATACTTTCTTTCCAAGAAAATCAAGAATTCAAGTTTCCTATTACAAGAACCTTTAAGAAAGCAACAAGATTGATGTTTCTCTTTAAATCTTAAGCATTTTAAGGTATGTGTGATGTTCATCCATGGTCCCTTTTCACCCATGGAGTCCAAGAATCCCCTTTAATATTTTAAACGTAAAATGGTTCGGTGGACCCTTGTACTATGTCTGTTTTGTAATGTGGACACTCCTACTTATATGTTTGCCATCTAGACCCTTAAACCCATTAAAAGACAATATTTTAAACCCTATTTTGGTGTGTGTAACACACTCGCCTCCACGCCAGCTGCCACGTTATTTTTAAATATTGCATTAAATTCCACATCAGCTTCCACATCATTTTAAATACAACATTAAATTTCACATTATTTTTAAAATGCCACATAAGAAATTAAATATTTTAAAAATAAAAAAATTAAATTGAGCATAAAAAATAAATAAATTGAGAATTAAAAAAAATTAAAATGGTGGGGGTTGGGGGCTTTCTTCTCCATCTCTACCGCATTTACCTCCACACCTTCTCCCACTCCCCAGCCCTTCTCCCTCGCTACCCCCACCAGTTCCCCATTTCCCACCCCTTGACTAAAAAATCTCTTACTTACAACATTAACATTCTTCAACAGACTCAATTTCTGAATAGGTTCGAGTAAATTCAAGTCAAGCAAATAAATAAAATCATCGGAGAGAACAATGAGTGTTCTAATATGAGTAGTAACGTGGATCGAAGTGATGGGTTTACCAATGATGTTGACCTATATGTGGAGATAAACCAAAGTTTGAATTCAAGAAGAGGGAAATAACATCTCCGGAGTTTGTTCCGACAAAAACTAGGATTTGGGAATCAGAATTTGTGGTGATTGCTAAAGAGCAAATCGATAGAAATTGAGGAATTGAAGGGTTTAAGCCAGCAAAAAGTTCTAGAACGTTCTGTGAATGAGATTTGGGTTCTGATCTCGGTATGGATTTCCAATTTTCCATAGGAGAAGAAGCAGAAGAGCTAGCAATGACTAAATGACTATTGGTTATCCATTACCCTCTTCATTCTTAACCTCCATTTTTGCTTTTTGAAATTGATCAGTACTATTGGTTGTTTCAAGGGTGTTGGGGTTTTTGTTCGCTTTAATAGAGGAAGTGTTGGCGATGGCAACCTGGTGCAAAGAGGATGATGGCAACCTTGGCGATTCAGTTTTTTGTTTAAGTATTATTGATAAATAGATAATTGATGAAATTATGAGAGTGAAGAGAGTTAACAGAGAGATTATCAAACAAAATTTTCTTTTGGTTATTGAAGAAGATTTTTGATCTTGTAGGAGGTGCTGGTTATTGATTGATTCGTCCATTTTTTCTTTTTGAAAATTTTTTGAAGCTAAATTGAAAGTGTAAAGGTTTTATTTTTTATTGCGGAAGTCAAAGCTTAGAAGGTGCTAAGAAAGAGGTGGCGCACTGATGGATTTAATGTTTTAATCTTTTTAATTTTTTTTTAAATTATTTTAATGTAAAAATGGCCAAAAAATGATGCCCACTCGCCCTCTGCGCGTGTAATCACGTGTTCCGTCCTACTCATTCATTTTTGTGCCACATAAGCTTGGTCAACGGTCAGAGGGGTTTAAAATATTACGTTTTATTGAGTTGAAGGGTCCAGATGACAGACATGTAAGTAGGAGTATCCACATTACAAAACAGACATAGTATAAGGGTTCACTGAGCTATTTTGCCTATTTTAAATTATAAATTTTTGACGATTAGGTTGAATTATGCCTATGAACGTCTTGATAATTAGATTTCAGGATATGATTACATGCGTTTTCGATGGAATGAGACATTAGATGTTTTGAATATTGAACTTTATTATGATCAGTTGTTTGTTTAGTTAAGCTTAGTTCAGTCCATTAAATAGTGTCATTTAGTTGGGAGTAGGATTCAGCACCGAGCAAACCCAGGGATGGGGGCATTCCTTCTAGTTTATGGTTTGACTCTTAGTAGCAATCTCTAAGTTACAAAAATACGTATCCAGCGTAGGTTTGAGATATCTTCCTGCCAGCTTAGGGTTGACACACATCTCCTGAGTGTAATGACCCGCGGTTACCCCTAGTCATAATAATGGTGTTTACAGTTTCGAAAGACCACAAACTAACCCATGAACTGGTACCTGCTATGAGTACTAAATAATATACTGATAATGAAGACGTATGCGGAAAATCAATTGATAATGCCATAAGGTTTTAGAAACTGAAAACAATACTAAATCATAGTTTTGAACATCTGGAAACATACTAAAAATACAGATAAAAACAACTGATAAACTTACAATCAGTTTGAAAGCCTCTAAAACTGACTAACTATGGAGTTGATGGGACAAAACCGACTATCTCTAACTGACTAAATAACTAAACTATTGACATAACTAAATATAATATAAACCAGTTCTCGAAGGATGACTGCTCACCAGTACTGCTACTGTTGATAAGCTGATCTGCCTAAGCACGGTCAAGAAACCGAGCATCCAAACCTATGCTATTAAACATCATAGCGTAAGAAACGAGTATGCGGTCAGTAGTTTGAATTTACTGGTATATGAGATGAGGTTAGGCTAAAATGCATTGGTTATATGCATAAGATAATGACTGATTGAATAGCATGAGATAGCTAAGTCTATGTAACACCCCGCACTTTCGGGCTATAGTTTGAACCGATGTTATTATGTGTATAAGATATAATCCAAGTGATTACCATGCGAATATAAGTTTAATGATCTTTATCATAGTGTGTGAAGTGCTCTTGAGGTTAAAAATATTTATAGTAATCACTTAGAGTCAAGTTGAGCTAAGATCATTTGATTGGTCCAAAATTTGGCATTTGATTCTATAAGGGTATACTTTAAATGTGTATAACATTTTATATATATGAAATTTTTCATCTCAATACCCACTAAATTATAGATAATTGAATTAGCTTTCCAACAATATCAATTTCGTCAAAATCTGATACCCGACCAAAAAGTTACAGCCATTTTTATGGAGAGGCAGTAAGCCGAGGTGATCTTGCATGCCCTCCCCTCACTAGTACTCCAATCTTGGTGGTAACCGATATCTGGTAGTCGGTGAAAACTGTGAAATTGTAGGGTGTACCACCTAGCTCAACAGTGTTGGGGGAAATTGAACCACATAGGGTGAAAATGTTATTGAAACTCAAATACCTTGCCCATGTATTTGTGAATGATTTCTGCGATACTATGCTTTACAAAGTCTCTCACCTATGTTGTATAAAAATATATTTTGTTTTTGGATTACTCTGCGTACCTGTATATCTGTATTGACCCCCTATATTTCAGGATTTTGAGACACAGTCCTGGGGTCCCGTTAAGCAGTAGAATGACTTGTAAGAAGTTTGCAGCTGGTGAGCCTCCCACAATTCGGAAGTCCTAGATTATAACTTATTATTGTTATTTTATATTGATTCATGGTCTGACTGAGGGCCTTGTCCAAGTTTTAGACAAGATGTTGGTTTTGATGTATTAGAGATTTTGCAGACTGATGTTAGATGTTGTTAAAGGTTTATGGATTCCATTCTAGATTGTCCAATTGAATTGTGATATTGACCATGATTTCGTATTGTTTTATATTTTCGCATGTTCCTTCATATTATATGAAAGTGTGTATGATTGCCAGATAGAGAAGGGTGCTCAGGCCTTCATGGTTTGGGATGCCCATCATGGCTAGGGCCTCAGCTCGGGTCGTGATAGTATAAATGCATGCAAACTGTAAAATCTGAGAATGCATGACCAAGCATAAAACATGTTCTAATATGGTCTGTAAACTAAAATACTAATAAATGAGTAACCGATAACTGTATGCTATAGTCAAGCAAAACTGAAAATAAACTCTGTACTGAATACTGAACTGAGACTGTGGGCACTAGATATAACCGACATGCCCCAATGTACTATCAGGTTCCAACTTGTAACCCTAGTTGGAAGGGTGTCAATACCGTGCCACGGGTACTAACTTTAGTTGTATGGATACACTAATCTATTGTCCCAAAATACGAGGGTGTCATGTCTAAATGATGGGGAACCCCTCAAAGTGTATGGTGGTGCCGTATATCCAGAACCTAGGGACAACTACTAACGTCTCATGCCTAATAAGAGTAGAGACAAGTGCCTCATGCCTACTGATGGGGGAGATGCCATTCCTACATTCACTCGATGCTGAGTTTTAATCCCAACTAAAAGACACTGATTACTGAACTGACTAAACTTTAACTGATCCAAGACTTAACATAAAATCTAACTGACTGAGGATGTTCATGGTTTATCTAAAACCATTCTGTAATTAATGGAAACTATGTCAGTAACAAAATTTTGAGTATTCATGTAACGACCCGAGACTACCCCTTAGTCGTCACACGATGCTAGGAACCATAAGTGATCCCAAGCTAACCCATGAACTGGCATACTATTAAGCAGCTGAATTATAACATAATGAATAGCTCTTCTTCTGTGCGGAAATATAATCATACTAAAAATCTAAAACAGATACAATACTGATAAAGCTGTATAATCTGATAAATTTAAAGGATGAAACTAAAATTACACAACTGACTCTGACTGAAATCTATGAAGCCTATACTATACTGACTATAGATAGCTAGGACATGCCTCCAACTACCACTAATCAATACACATGAAAATAAATAAACTGTACATGAACTAACACTGTCTGGAGTTCCCATATTAAGAGAACTCTTCACCTGCTGGCTGGAATCTGCAATTGTCTGATCATGGTGCGTAGGTTATAATTGGTACCTACATTATTAGAAAATGTAGCACATAGATGTATATATCGATCAGTACTTCTAGGATGTACTGATTATGTAAGGGTGAATGTAATAAGTAAAACTGATTTCATACGTAATCGTAAGACATGCATGATAAGTGTAAGTAGACTCACCAATAGCCGGAATAAACTGAAAACTAAAATATCTTAAAGCATGAATGACAAACATTCTTTGATAAGGTGGTGAATCTTTACACTTAGTTTCTGTAAAACTTTACTTTATTGACGTAAGTATAACTAAAACTGGGATATTATAAAATGTAGTTACTGTATGAAACCGGGTCCGACACTACGTGGTGGAGACTAAAATAGATTGAGGATCTGAATATACAATCACACTGAGCACGAATGTATAAACATACTAACTTATCTGATTAACTTATTGACTGATAGCTGAATACTGGGCATGTAAGATAGAACTGTACTTAGTCTGAATAACTAGATTTAAACTGTAGAGTATTATGCATATGAGGAAGGGATTAACTGAGTAACATAAGATAACTAAGTATGAATTTGTGACAACTATATTATCTGAGAATGCAATACCAAGCGTATAACATGATTCTGAAATAGTTTGTAAACTGAGGTACTAAAATACTCATAACTGTATGCTACATTCAAGTAAACCTAAAACTAAATTGATTTACTAATTTGATGACTATATTGAGACTGTGACTGAGATTGTAACTAAGATGGTAACTGAGATTGTAACTGAGTCTATAAGTAAGATGGTAATTGAGACTATAACTAGGATTGTAATTGAGACTGTACTGGAACTGAATACTAAGTTTTGATAACTTAGTGACTGATATCTGAGTTTACTGATAACTGGGTGACTATTTCTGATAGTCTTGATTCTGTAGAACTGAACTGAGTTTTATACTAAGTTGGGTGACTGTTTCTGACAGTTCTGATTTATGGAATAGAACTGAGTTCCATCCTGAGTCTGAAGCTGAAACTATAATTGTGAGAGTGTTCATCTAACCGACATGCCCCAAATAAGATAACTGGGGTCCAACCTGTAACCCTAGTTGGAAGGGTGTCAATACCGTGCCACGGGTAAAGACAAGCTAAAGAGTCACCCTTTTCTAGCAGGTGCCTTGAACGAGAACGGTGTTACCCTCAACAGGCAAGTAGAAATACCTCATCAACCCTCAACTGGCAGGTTAATGTCTCAACCTACGCTGACTACGTAGTTATGGAATGCAAGGACTGCTTCTAAGGATCACACCCTCTACTGGCAGGTGAGACCCCATCCTTGGGTTCACTTGGTGCTGAATCCTACTCTTAACTGAATAGACCGTGGACTGATTACTAGACTTTACTGGATTTGACTAAACTGTTACTGAGTTTACTAAGTTCTGTTAACAGACTGAATACACTTTGTTCTTTAAGTGACTGAGTACTATGTATGTGACATTACTAAGACTATTCAGTAGCTACTGTAATTCTAGGTAAACAACTAGATTTTGGGTATTGAATACCCACAGGACTCGATAGCATTGAAATTAAAATATGGCATGATCATAATAGCATAACAATAGTAGCTTGTTAATAATGCTTTCATTTAGACATTTTGTCAAACACTTGAGAGGCATGAACTTGTACATGAATGAGAACACATGGTGACATGTCATGATTACCCTATTCAATTAACATGGGCATCCTATCAAGCACGGGGAGATTAATACCTTAATATGGGGCAATTTGCAAAACACATGGGGATCGTGAACAATGGACGTGGGAATACCTTAACATGGGAGCATAACCTGGTTTCATAACAAAAATCATAAATTGGGGGAAATTACATGAAATTCATTTGAAATAGGACATGGGCATTTCATCACAACATGTAAGGATCAAACATGTGGAAAGCATGAATTTAAAACATAGAAATATTTCTAATTTTCTTGAATATAGGATCCACCATGGAATCCAACTAAAACACTAAGGACATGATATGTAAGCCTTTGTTCAAAATCATTCTTATGGGCATTTCATCAAATACTTGTCATGGTTTAGGCAAAGCATGGGAATAGATAAAAATAGTAGTAATAGCAAGATATCACCTCTAAAATCACCAATAAGGGTTTAAATTTACAATAAATACCTTTCAAGCATGTAAGGTTTAATATCACCAACAATTTCATGGAAACATGATATAAGCTTGAGATTCATGAAGATTCATAAGAAAAATTCATGGGAACATGTAAAAATTATGAATTTAAACTTGAAATTTGGATTTTTTGGGCTCCATGGGTGAAAGAGGACCCATGGATGAACTCCCACATACCTTAATATTCTTGAATTATGAAGAAAGCTTGAATCTTGGAACTTGAATGATGAACTTGTGAAAGAAACTCCATTCTTGAAGGTTTATTGAACTAGGACACTTTAACCCTTGGATTCTTGAAGAAAGATTGAGTTAAAATCTTAAATCCTTGTGTTCTTGAGAAAAAAGTTAAACTTTGATCATGGTGAAAAAAGGGGAGAGTTTACGTGAGTTTTGATGATGAAAAGTGGGCAAATAATGCCCTTTGTGGTATTATAAATTGTCCATTGGACGTTTGGGGTTGAGGGGAAAGGACCAAAGTTCCCCTTGACCCTTAAGGAGTTTAAAACAACTGGGGAATGGTCAAGGCGCTGCCCCCTTTAGAAGGGTGAGTAGATCCCGCGGCGCCCCTCCTATCCCGGTGCAATAACCTGGGCGGCGCGGGCATATCGCCTCGGCTTACTGCCTCTCACAAAAATGGCTTTAACTTTTTGATCGGGTATCGAATTTTTGAGAAATTGGTATCATTGGAAAGATAATTAAATTATATACAATTTGATGGGTCTTTATGTGAACATTTTTAGTCTTACCAAAGGTTATACACATTTAAAGTAGACCCTTATAGAATTGAAAATCAAATTTTGGACGAATCAAATGTTCTTAGCTCAACTTGGCTCTAAGTGATTCCTATGAACATTTTTAACCTCAAGAGCACTTCAAAAACTAGGATAAAGATTATGAAACTTATATTCACATAGGAATCACTTGGATTATAGATTATACACATAAGAATAATGGTTCATAGACTAGCCAAAAAATGCAGGGTATTACATTATCTCCCCCTTGGGAATATTCGTCCTCGAATGAGATTGGTTAGAATGAGATACTATACGAAGGTAACTGAGATCATATTCTGAACATGAATGAATTGGAACATGATTGCATAACTGATTCTAAAATATGATACATGAACTGAATATCATAAGCTGAACTGATTTCTTGAATACATGCAATGACATAAGAATGACTATAAGACTAAGATAGAAACGAGAGAGTCAACTGATGAGTAAACATTACTTCATGCTGGAACTTATTTTTTGAAGAAAAATAAAAGGTTTAGGACATGAATACTCAGGGCTTTACATCTCCTCCTTGGGATACTCTGTCCCCCGAATGATATTGGCTTGGCTGAAATACTAAGGAAAGACTGAGATGATGCACGTGACACTTATGAAATGAATCATAGTTGAACATATAGAATCTGAATCTGATGCCTGACGCATGAACTAAATTGAATTTTATGACTTGCGTGGTCATGAATGAATTACCTCATGAATAAGAGAGATGGGAAACAATAAGAATTTGTCTGTCTGACTGCTAGACTAGATTACTGGCTATTCAGACTGAATTATACTGAAATCTTACACTCAACTATTCATTCCAATTGCACACCAACATGACATTCAAGCCTATCTTCATTATCACACATGAACTTGTAGGCTTTCAACCACAAAATCATTTTTCTCATATTCACTAAACCTCAATTATTAAAACTTTCATGCACTAGCCCAAGAAAACACACTTAAAATTTCAATTAATCATGACATAAGGAGAGGTCACTGAAACATTGAACATGAGGACCTGAAACATAAAATAATAACTTTGACACTCAACTGAGGCCTGAGGAATAAAGCATCAATGAATTGAATTTGTTAGAGAGGTCTGAACTGAGGACATACATGACATAAACTAAATTTTGCTGATCATTAGAGGTGTAGCATAAGTACCTAGAACTGAACATATTGTAAAACATAAGTACATAAGTCATGAGTTGCATGACCTAAGTTTGGAGTTCATGATTTCATGGAACGTGATTTATACTGCTGAGTGAACTGGAACTCCTCATACTAGAAACTGAAAGCGTACAGGTTTTTTTTTCTATAAAGTGCATGAATATGAGATATGATGAGGGATCTAATATGTTAGGCATGATTAGATATCGTGTTGACTACAAAACTTTGTAGTGAGATAATAATAAGTTTGGAATCGTCCTCCCTTACTGCTTTTCTACACATACTGGCACTACTTTTAGAATTTGAGAGCCTGACTTTGTTACTTGTTCTATCATCTCCCCCTTATCTTTAAGCCATCATCTTAAGTCTGTGGCCACTTAACTAAACTCTAAACTGAACTTCAATCACTTACTCTAGAGTCTGGGGTGTAATAGTACACTTGAATGATAAACTCATCCACACCATCATACTTAATCTCAAATCAACAATCTTAAATTCTTGTATGCACTGTTCAAGCCCACTAATTTATGTTTCATTAAACTAGCCACTTGAATATATAATCTGCTCAATCTGGATAAAGCTATCCCAACTGGACTACTGCTAAACTTCTGGGTTTATACTTCTAACTCTAGATCACATACTCAAAAAGGGATCCTGATAGGGGATCTAAAAGCACATCTAACTTTGGTTTATTGCATGATTTTCATGAACATGAATGAAATATTTAAAACTTTAGGATATAAGGGAACTGATGGGATACTTTTTGAGACAACATGCAATCCCATAACTATCTGTGGGGACTGGCTGAGGAAACACTGTCTGTAAGGACTTAAGCTTCACTATTTCTGTCACCTCAAAACTAAGGTAGAGTTAGCATGAATAGAGCAAGTTGAGGATCTGCATAAATTTCTTAGATAATACTTCTACTGCACGATCTAAGACTTGAAACAAGGGAAACAATTCCTAAATGCCTTATAGACTCTCGAAGAAAAGTACAGATGTCTCCATTCCATTCTGCAAGACTCTACTAGACACCGCTTCATAGACACCTAAGGACACTTGAACTCTATGCTCTGATACCAAGTTTGTAAGGACCCGAGACTACCCCCTAGTCATCACATGGTGCTAGGAACCATAAGTTCTCCCAAGCTAACCCATGAACTGGCATACTGTTAAGCAACTGAATTATAACATAATGAATATCTATTTTACTATGCAGAAATATAATCATACTGAAAATCTAAAATAGATACAATACTGATAAAGCTTTACAATCTGATAAATCTGAAGGATGAAATTGAAATTACACAACTAACTCTGACTGACATCTATGAAGCCTTTTCTATACTGACTATAGATAGCTAGGACATGAATCCAACTACCTCTAATAAATACACATGAAAGTAAATGAACTGTACATGAACTAAAACTATTTGGACTTCCCAAATTAAGAGAACTCATCACCGGCTGTCTGGAATCTGCAACTGTCTGATCATGGTGTGTAGGCTATAACTGGTACCTATATTATGATATAATGTAGCACATAGATATATATATGGATCAATACTTCTGGAATGTACTGAGTATGCAGGGGTGAATGCAATAAGTAAAACTGATTTCATACGTAATTATAAGACATGTATGATAAGTGTAAGTGGACTCACCAATGGATGGAATAAACTAAAAATTAAAATATCTTAAAGCATGAGTGACAAACATTCTTTGATAAGATGGTGAATCTATACACTTAGTGTCTGTAAAACTTTACTTTATTGACATAAGTATAACTGAAGATGGGATATGATAAAACATGGATACTGTATGAATACTGGGTTTGAAACTATGTGATAAAGAATAAAATAGATTGGGGATCTAAATATACAATCACACTGAGCACGAATACATAAACATACTAACTTATATGATTAACTGAATGGCTGATAGCTAAATACTGGTCATGTAATACAGAACTGTACTTATTCTGAATAACTAGACTGAAACTGTAGAGTATTATACAGAGGAAGGGACTGACTGAGTAACATGAGGTAATTGAGCATGAATTTGTGACAACTATATTATCTAAAAATGCAAGATCAAGCGTATAACATGATTCTGAAATAGTCTGTAAACTGAGGTACTGTAATACTGATAACTGAATAACTGATAACTGTACGCTATGGTTAAGCAAACTTGAAACTAAACAGAGTTACTGCTCTGATTACTAGACTGAGATTGTGACTGAGATTGTAACTAAGATAGTAACTAAGATTGTAACTGAGAGTATTACTAAGATGGTAACTGAGACTATAACTAAGACTATAACTAGGACTGTAACTAAGACTGTAATGGAACCGACTATTGAGTTCTGATAACTGAGTGACTGATATCTGAGTTTACTGATAATTGTATTACTGATAACTGGGTGATTGTTTATGACAGTACTAATTCTGCAGAACTGAACTGAGTTCTATACTGATCTGGGTGACTATTTCTGACAGTCCTAATTTGTGGAACAGAACTGAGTTCCATCCTGAGTTCTAAGCTAAAATTATAACTGTGGGAGTATTTATCTAACCGACATACCCCAAATAAGATAATTGGAGTCCAACCTATAACCCCAGTTGGAAGGGTATCAGTACCGTGCCACGGGTAAAGACAAGCTAAAGAGTCACCCTTATTTGGCAGGTGTCCTGAACGAGAATGGTGGTACCCTCAACTGACAGGTAGAAATACCTCATCAAGCCTTAATTGGTAGGTTAATGTCTCAACCTACGCTATCTACGTAGTTCTAGAACTCAAGGACTGCTTCTAAGGATCACACCCTCTACTGGTAGGTAAGACCCCATCCTTGGGTTTACTCGGTGCTGAATCCTTCTTCTAGCTGAATAGGCCGTGGAATAATTACTACACTATACTAGATTTCACTGAACTATCACTAAGTTCACAGATTTCTGTTAACAGGATGAATACACTATGTTCTATAAGTGATTGAGTACTACTGTATGTGACAGTACTGAGACTATTCTTTAGCTGCTGTAATTCAAGATAAACAACTAGATTTTTGGTACTGAATACACCCAGACTCGATAGCATTAAAAGTAAAACATGGCATGTTCATAATAGCATAATAATAGTAGCTTGTTAACAATGCTTTCATTTAAATAATTTGTCAAACACTTTAGAGGCATGAACTTGTATATGAACGAGAACACATGGTAACGTGTCATAATTACCCTATTCAATTCACATGGGCATCCTATCAAGCATGTGGAGATTAACACTTTAATATAGGGCAATTCGCCAAACACATGGGGATCATGAACATGGACGTGGGAATACCTTAACATGGAAGCATAGCATGGTTTCATAACCAAAATCGTGAATTGGGGGAAATTACATGAAATTCACTTGAAATAGGACATGGGAATTTCATCATAATATGTAAGGATCAAACATGTGGAAAACATGAACTTAAAATGTGGAAATATTTCTAATTATCTTGAATATAGGTTCTACCATGGAATCAAACTAAAACTCTAAGGACATGATATGTAAGCCTTTGTTCAAAATCATTCTTGTAGGCATTTCATCAAACACTTGTAATTCATGGTTTACGCTAAGCATGGGAATACTTAAAAATAGTAGTAATAACATGATACCACCTTTAAAATCACCAATTAGGGTTTAAATTTAGCAATAAATACCTTTAAAACATGTAAGGTTTAATATCACCAACAATTTCATGGAAAGATGATATAAGCTTGAGATTCATGAAGATTTATAAGCAAAATTCTTGGGAACATGTAAAGATTATAAATTTAAACTAGAAATTTGAGTATTTTGGCTCCATGGGTGAAAGAGGACCGATCCATGGATAAACTCCCACGTACCTTAATTTTCTTGAATTGTGAAGAAAGCTTGAATCTTGGAACTTGAACGATGAACTTGTGAAAGAAACTCTATTCTTGATTTTTCTTGAAGGTTTATATAACTATGACACTTTAACCCTTGGATTCTTGAAGAAATATTTAATTCAAAACTTAAATCCTTGTGTTCTTGAGAGAAAAGTTGAACTTTGTTCATGGTGGAAAAAGGGGAGGGTTTACGTGAGTTTTGATGATGAAAAGTGGGCAAATAATACCCTTTGGGGTGTTATAAATAATCCATTGGACGTTTAGGGTTGAGGGGAAAGGACCAAAGTGCCCCTTGACCCATAAGGAGTTTAAAACAGCGGGGAATGGTTAAGGTGACTCCCCCTTTAGCCCGGGGGAGTAGAGCCCGTGGCTCCCCGCCTATCCTGGTGCAATAACCCGGGTTATGCGAGCATATCGCCTTGGCTTACTTCCTATCACCAAAATGGCTGTAACTTTTAGATCGAGTATCAGATTTTGGCAAAATTTATATCGTTGGAAAGATAATTCAATTATCTACAATTTTGTGGGTCTTGATCTGAAAATTTTCACATGTACCAAAAGTTATACATATTTAAAGTAGACCCTTGTAGAATCGAATATCAAATTTTGGATGAATCAAATGTTCTTAGCTCAACTTGGCTCTAAGTGATTCCTATGAACATTTTTAACCTCAAGAGAACTTCACACACTAGGATAAAGATCATGAAACTTATATTCACATGGGAATCACTTAGATTATAGCTTATACACATAGGAACGATGGTTCATTGACTAGCCCAAAAATATGGGAGTTACAATTCATAACCCCTAGCACTGAATGGAAGCCACAATAAGGACATATGAAGCCTTAAATACCATAGAAAGGGATCATTGTTCAAAATTTAACTCTTATACATTTCATCAAACACATGAGGGTCATGAATTAAAGCATGAGAATAGTTTAAAACATGTAATTTTCACATAGCTACAATAAAAAAAACCATAATTTAGGGATCTAACTTGAAAATATGATCATTCCAACATGTAAGGTTTAATTCCATCTTAAAAAATTTTAAACATGATGTATAATAAAAAATTCATAACAATTCATGGGGATAATTCATCATAAAACATATAAAAACTCACAATATGATATAAAAGAAGGATTCTTGAACTCCATGGGTGGAAAATGACCCATGGATGAACATCACACATACCTTTAATACTTAAATCTTGAAAAAGAAAACTATCTTGAAAGCTTTCTTGGATTGGGACACTTGAGTTTTTGGTTTTCTTGAAAGGAAGATGATTTAACTTGATGAATGTGGAGAAAGGTTAGGGTTTATTTAAGAGAGAAATTAGGAAATTTGGGCATATAATGCCCTAACTGAAGTTTAATCCCATGTTATTATGGATTGAGGTGATGGGAAAAGACAAGACTGCCCTTCTAGAATTTAAATTCGTAACTAAAATGCCAAATAGGAGGCCACCACGACACGATGAACCCTTCATAGCTATACCCACTGCGACACGATGCAATCGCGGTGAGGTTCTAGAATTGAATTCCAAACGTGCCGCAATCCTTATCTAAAAAATCTGGAACTTTCCCAAGACATGCTACATACACCTCTGAACATGAATTAACTCAAAAACTTACATCTCGAGGTTGGGAAGGTCACTTTAAAAAATCATCAAAGTTAATAGGACAAAATAAGGATAAGTCCCCAACACTTAGCTATATTTTTAGGCTTTAAGTCTCTTATACATGCACTATGGGCTGAACTTATGTAAGACCCCGCAAAATCCTAAGCTTCATTTAGTTCTTTAAAGCTTGTTAAGGGGTCCTAGACTTAGAAATTTTAACTAAGTATTTATACTTAATGTTATTTTATCCTTCATAAGTTGGCAATCTTATTTCATGATCCATACGACCTTTAAATATCGATTTTTGGGTTGATCCATGTTCAAGAATGTCAGTAGGTGTCCCTGAACAAGTTTTAGATTTTTTGAACCTCGTTTGAATCAAGTTTAGGAGTCCAAACTAGTGGATCAACGTGATCTCGATGTGTCGCATCGACAATTGCATCGATAAATGTTTTTCCCAGTTACCAGTGCCAATTTCCAATGAAACGATACAGAGTCAACGTGGCACGTCGGACCTAGGTTTGACCCAACCAATGTGGTATGTTGGGCTGCATGCCACTGGGCTAATTTTCAGTCATTAAAACTCCATGTCCTTAAGGGTATTTGGGTCATTTTCCCACATCTATTCAGCCTCCAAAAAAATGAAATTTAGCCCTCAATAAGAAAATTACTCTCATTCTCTCTCAAATTACTCAAGAACAAAAACCCAAGAAGATCTAATTTCAAATACAAGATTCAAGAATTCACCATCAACTTTCATTAATTCAAGCACCAAGGTATGTGAAGTTTTCATCCGAGGGTTTCCTTCTACCCTTGGAGTTCAAGAAACTCTTTTAAAACTTCAAGCTAATTGATCTCATGAATTCCATGTTGGATTTGAGTATGTTCATGATTGTGATGTTAATTGGGTTTCTAATCCATGGTTTATTACAAATTTCATGTGAAATTACTTAACTTGTGTGTAGTATCATGTGAATTTATGTTAAAACTTTTAATTTGGTAAATTAGGATTTGAAATCATGATGCCTACATGTTGATTGGTATTATATGCATAAAATATGTTCCCCAAGTGTTTGATAAATTGCTCATGTGGATTAAATAGGGAAATCATGACATGCTAGCATATGTTCAAGCTTATTTCTTGCAAGTGTTTGATAAAATGTCTCTATGAATGAGTTATGAACATTATAATGCTTTTAAGATCATGGTATGATTTACTTTTCATATTATCTAGTCTTAGGGTATCTAATACCCGACAATCTAGCTATTTACCTAGAATTACAGTATCTTCAGAATAGTCTCTGTTATGTCACGCTCAGTAGTATTTCGTCAGCCAATGGAACCCATTGAACTCAGTTTAGATAGATAGCACGATCAGTAACAGTTTAGTCAAGTATAGTACAGTCTAAGAATCAGGTCAATGTCTATTTAGTTGGGAGTAGGATTCAGCACCGAGTGAGAGCAGGGAAGATGGCTTCTCTGTCAGATAAGCAAAGTCGTTAGTAGCAATCCCTGTAATCCAGAACTGCATATCAAGTGCAGGATGAGAAGTCACCCGTCAGACTAGGCTTGACTACCTCCCAGGGGTCACCCATTATATTAGGCTTGACTCCGCCCAGGTGTCACCCATCAGTTAGACATGGCATCCTAGTTTTCTAGTATTTGTACCCATAGCACGGTATTAGCATCCATCCAACTGGGGTCACAGTTTGGGCCCCATCAGTTTAAATTTAGGGCATGTCGGTTAGATGATTACTTCCAACAATTTCAGTTTCAGCTGAGTACAGAACTCAGTTTAGTTCTACAGATTCAGGACTGTTAGATAAAGTCACCCAACTCTATACAAAACTCACTTTAGTTATATAGATTCATGACTGTCAGATATAGTCACCTAGCTCAGTATAAAACTCATATCATTTCTACAGAATTAGGACTGTCAGATACAGTCACTCAGTTATGAGTAATACAGTATCAATAACCTTAGATATCACTAAATTAATATTTAGAACTCAGTATCCAGTGTTGTCATGACCTTAGTTATAGTTTATGTTTTCATGTATGTACTCTCACTCAGTTATGTTTATATTACCCAGTCAGTTATTTTTTATGTATATGAACCCATGCATATCAGCCTACCTTACTTAGCATACTAGTATATTCAAAGTACCGATGTATACTTTTTTTTTGCACTATGATGTCTTATATCATAGGTTCAAATGTACGGGCTCTTGACCATCCTTAGCAGCCAGGATTATCAGCAGCAGATTAGTGGTGAGTTATCATAGTTTGAGGATGATGATATCCTTTAGTATTTCAGTAGTTCAGCATTTTTAGTAGACAGAGTTAGTAGGGGACTTGTCCCATAAACTCCCTATTCAGACAGTTAGAGACTTTCAGACTAGAGTATTTCAGAGAAATATTTTAGTATTCAATATTTGTTTTCATTTATGATCCTTATGGAGATTTCAGCCTACCTTTCATATTTATTTCGGTAATATCATTATTACAGAGTTATTATTATTCAGTACTCATTGAAGGTACCGGTCAAGGGTTAGTTGGTGCTCCTTTGAGGTCGTTAGCATCGTGTAGTGTCTGGGGTATAGACTCGGGGCATTAAAAACTTGGTATTAGAGACTAAGGTTTAATGAAGTCCTAAAAAGTCTAAAAGCCGCATCTAGTAGAGTCTTGTGCATGGGTGTGTATCGCGCCACACTTATGGATGAGAGACTACGAGATGTTTTAGAAAAAATTTCCCTTCTTTCAGTATTAATGTCGTGTGAGTGAGCATAAGATCAAATTAAACTCTCAGCCTAATCCTTTTCTTACTTCCATTTACAGAACATGCCTCCCAATAAGAACATAAGAAGAATAGGAAATCAGCCAGCCTCTCAGACCGCCCAGGCAGATCCGCTGGAAGAGCATGTCTCCTATACAGAATTCAGGGCTATATTTACCACTCTAGCCAATTCAGTAGCAACCCAAAATAAATGCCCAATTTCCGTTCCAGCAAACCCAATGGACAAAACTGCTACAGCTAGAATTCGGGACTTCACCCGAGTGAACCCTCCATTATTTATCGAGTCTAAGTTAGATGAGGACGCATAGTAATTCCTTGATCAGGTGCATAAAGCCACAAACATTATGGGAGTGACTGATAGTGAGAGTACTGAGTTGGATACAAATCAGTTGCAGGATGTGTCTCACTCATGATTCAAGCAGTAGAAGGTAGAAAGGGTCGCAAATACAAGGCCCATAGAATGAGAAGAGTTTGCCACTACTTTTCTTAATAGGTTCTTCCCACTGGAGTTGATGGAAGCTAAGGTTTTGGAGTTTATAAATTTGAAGCAGGGCAACATGATAGTACAAGAGTATTCTCTTAAGTTTAATCAATTAGCCAGATATGCCCCTCATGTGGTAGCAAATAGTAGGTCTAAGATGAGTAATTTTGTGTAAGGGGTGTTTAACAGTGTGGTCAAAGAGTATGGGACTGCAATGCTAATTAAGAAGATGGATATATCCAAACTCATGGTCTATGCTCAGTAGATAGAGGAGGCTAAAAATAAAGAGAAGAAGAGGGAGAACAAAAGAGCGAGAACAGGTAGCTTCAACTTCGCTCAACCAAAGTCAGAGGGTGGAAATCGTTCTCAATTCCTTCTGAAATCCTCAGTTCTAGATCCATCCTCAACTAGCGCTCCAGTGCCAAAATTCATAAATAATAATAGAGATAGAGCATAGGACCTAAACCCCAGGGTAGTGTTAACAATGCCCGAATGAATCCTCTTTGCCAGAAGAATGGCAGAAACCATTAAGGTGAGTGAAGAGATAATAGTGATGTGATATTTGGGTGTGGAAAGCTAGGCCATAGGATTCTGGAGTGTCGGGTAGTTTCTCAGAAAGGTAGGGAGTTGCTCCAACAGTGCTATTTCCATCAGTTGTTAGTTCCAGCTGGTTGCCCAACTCAGCAGGGTGCCTCTTCCAGCTCCACTAGCAGGTAATGCCCAAATAGGCTCTACGCACTTCAGTCCCTACAGGATTAGGAAAGTTCTCCTGATGTGGTCACTGGTACGTTACAAGTTTATCAGTTACATATTTATACTTTTCTATATCTAGAAGATTTCTTGTCCTTTGTAACTCCTTATATAACTATTGACTTTGGAGTCAGTCCCGAAGTCCTAGCAGAGCCTTTTTTAGTCTCTACACTAGTGGGTAAATCTATCATAGCTCGGCGAGTATACAAGGACTATCTGGTTATGGTATCTCAGAAATTCACTTCAGCAGACTTAGTAGAATTAGACATGACAGATTTTGATGTTATTCTTGGCATGGACTGGCTTCATTCATGCTATGCCTCAGTTTACTGCAGAAACAAAATTGTCCAATTCCAGTTCCCAAATGAACCTATCCTAGAGTGGAGGGGTAGTATTTCAGCACTTACGGGTCAACTTATTTCTTAACTTAGGGTGAGAAAAATAATATCTAAGTGATGTATCTATCATATCGTTCTAGTACAAGACTCTAGTTTAGAGACCCCTAATCTTGAATCAGCGTCAGTAGCATGTGAATTCATGAATGTGTTTCCCGAAGATCTTCTCGGAATTTCTCCTAAAAGGGAAATTGACTTCTAAATCAACCTTTTTCCAGATACGCAACCCATATCTATTCCGCCATACAGAATGACTCCCACAAAACTCAAGGAATTAAAAGAACAGTTGAAGGATATCCTAGATAAGGGATTCATCATACCTAGTGTGACCATGGGGTGCACTAGTTCTATTCCTGTGCAAGAAATACAGTTCTCTCAAAATATGTCTAGACTACTGCCAGCTAAATAGTCATGGTCAAGAACAAGTATACCCTTCTTAGAATTGATGACTTGTTTGACCAACTTCAAGGTGCCAATTACTTTTCTAAGATAGACCTCAGATCAGGCTATCATCAACTTAGAGTTAGCGAATGTGACATTCCAAAAATAGCTTTCAAAACTCGGAATGGTCACTTTGAATTCTTAGTCATGTCATTTGGTCTTACCAATGCCCCAAAAACTTTCATGGACTTGATGAACCGTGTGTTCAAGCAACACTTAGACATGTTCGTCATAGTCTTCTTAGATGACATTCTTGTTTACTCCCCAGTGAACATGATCATGCAGACCATCTCAGAATAGTATTATAGACTCTCAGAAACCATCAACTATTCCCAAAATTTAGTAAGTGCAAATTATGTATAAGGTCAGTAGATTTCCTCAGCCATATTATTTTCAGTGATGGCATTAAATTTGATCCTCAAAAGATCAAAGCAGTGAGAAACTGTCCTAGACCCATCTCTCCATCAGATATTAGGAGTTTCTTGGGTTTGGCCGGCTATTATCGATGGTTTTTTGATGGAATTTCATCTATTGCATCCCCTATTTCTAGATTGACTTAGAAGAAAGTCAAATTCCAGCGGTTAGATTCTTGTGAGAAGAGTTTTCAGGAGTTGAAGACTCGACTCACTACAACCCCAATTTTGAATTTACCAGATGGTTCAGATAGATTTATGGTATATTGTGATGCTTCTAGGGTTGGTTTGGGGTGTGTTTTGATGAAGAGAGGTAAGGTCATAGCCTAAGCCTCTAGACGTCTTAAGACCCATGAGAAGAACTATCTCACTTATGATCTTGAGTTTGCAGCAGTTGTGTTTTCCTTAAAGATTTGGAGGAAATATTTGTATAGAGTGCACGTTGATGTGTTCGCTGACCATAAGAGCCTGCAGTATGTGTTCTCTCAGAAAGACCTTAACCTCCATCAAAGAAGGTGGTTGGAGTTATTAAAAGATTACGACATGAATATTTTATACTATCTGGGTAAGGCCAATGTAGTGGCTGATCTCTCAGTAGGATGTCTATGGGTAGTGTTTCTCACGTGGAAGATGGTAAGAGCAAGTTAGATTAGTAAGTTCATCAGCTTGCCCAACTAGGTATTCGCTTAGTCGATTCTGTAGAAGGTAGTATATGGGTGCAGAGTAGTTTAGAATCATCTCTAGTTTCCGAGGTGAAGGGAAATTAGGATAGGGAACCCAGTCTAGTTACGTTTAAAGAATCAATCAGAGATCAGAAGGTAAAGAATCAATCAGAGATCAGAACACAAAATTCATCCCTCAATAAGCAAATTATAGTCATTCTCTCTCAAATTACTCAATAACAAAAGCCCTAGGAGATCTAATTTCAAATTCAAGATTCAAGAATTCACCATTAAATTTCATTAATTCAAGCACCAAGGTATGTGAAGTGTTCATCCAAGCGTTTCCTTCCACCCTTGGAGTTCAAGAAACTCTTATAAAATTTTAAGCTAATTTGAAATGTTGGGTTTGAGTATGTTCATGATTGTGATGTTAATTGGGTTTCTAACCCATGGTTTATTAAAAATTTCATGTGAAATTACTTAACATGTGTGCAGTATCATGTGAATTCATGTTAAAAGTTTTGATTTGGTAAATTGGGATTTGAAATCATGATGCCTACATGTTGATTAGTATTATGTGCATAGAATATGTTCCCCAAGTGTTTGATAAATTGCTCATGTAGATTAAATCGGGAAATCAGGATATCTTAGCATAGGTGCAAGCTTATTTCTTACAAGTGTTTGATGAAATATCTCTATAAATGAGTTATGAACATTATAATGCTTTCAAGATCATGATATGATTTACGTTTCATGTTATAGGGTTGTGGGGTTATAGTAGCTTTAGAATAGTCTTAGTGATGTCATGCTCAGTATTATTCCGTCAGTGAACGGAACATAGTGAACTCATTTTGGTTAGACAGCACGATCAGTAATAGTTTAGTAAAGTCTAGTACAGTCTAAGAATTAGTTCAGTGTCTATTAAGTTGGAAGTAGGATTCATCACCGAGAGATAAAAGGGATGATGGATTCCCTATAAGATTTGCAAAGTCGTTAGTAGCAATCCTTATACTCCAGAACTACGTAGCCAGTGCAGGATGAAGAGTCATCTGTCAGACTAGGCTTGACTACCTCCCAGGGGTCACTCGTCAGATTAGGCTTGACTCTGCCCAGGTGTCACCCGACAGTTAGGCTTTGTATCCTGGTTTTCCAGTATTAGCACCCATGGAATGGTATTATTATCTTTCCAACTGGGGTCACATGTTGGGCCCCATCAGTTTAGATTTTGGGCATGTCGGTTAGATGATTACTTCCTACTATTTTAGTTTCAACTGAGTACAGAACTCAGTTCTGTTCTACAGATTCAGGACTGTCAGTTATAGTCACCCAGCTCCGTATAAAACTCAGTTCAGTTCTACAGATTCATGACTGTCAGATATAGTCACACAACTCAATGTAGAACTCAGATTAGTTTTACAGAATTAGGACTGTCAGATACAGTCACTCAGTTATCAGTAATATAGTATTAATAAACTCAGATATCAGTAAATCAGTATTTAGAACTCAGTATCTAGTGTTATCATGACCTCTGTTATAGTTTATGTATTTATGCATGTATTCTCATTCAGTTATGTTCATGTTTCTCAGTCAGTTATTGTTCATGAATATGAACCCATTCATATCAGCCTACCTCACTTAGCATACAAGTACATTCAAAGTGCTGACACATACTTTTATTTTATGGTATGATGTCCTACATAATAGGTTCAGACGTACGAGATCCTGACCATCCTTAGCAGCCTAGATTATAAGCAGTAGATTAGTGGTGAGTCCTCATAGTTCGAGGACGATGATGTATTTCAATATTTCAGTAGTTCAACATTTTTAGTAGAGGAAGTTAGTTGGGGACTTGTCCCATTAACTCCTTATTCAGACAGTTAGAGGCTTTCAGACTAGAGTATTTCAGATAGATATTTCAGTATTTAGTTTTCAGTATTTGTTTTTAGTTATAAACTGTATGGCAATTTCTGCCTACCTTTCGCATTTATTTCAGTAATATCATTATTGCAGTGTTATTATTATTCAGTGCTCACAGCAGGTACCAGTCATGGGTTAGCTGTTGGTTCTTCGGGGTCGCTAGCATCATGTAGTGACCGGGTTACAGACTCGGGGAATTACAACTGAACTAAGACTAATGAGGGGTATTACAATCTCTCCCCCTTGGGAATATTCATCCTCGAGTGAGACTGATTAAGATGAGAATACTGAGGAATTTAAAATCACCTAATGAACATGCATAACTGAATACATGATTGCATAACTAAGTCTGAAACATGATACATGGACTGAACTAATTCCTTAAATGTATGCAATGCCATGAGAATGGTTATAAGGCTGAGATGAGAGAGTCAACTTTTCAGTAACAATTGCCTCAAGCTGGATCTGGTTTCATGAAGAAAAGTTGAGAGGTTTAGGATGTGAAAACTCGAGGTATCACCACATCTCCCAATTGGGATACTTTATCTGCCGAATGATACTGATTTGGCTGAAATTCTAACGAAAGACTGAGAAGATGTATGGGACACTAAAGAACTGAATCATGACTAAATATCTGAATCTGAAACATGATGCATGAACTAAACTGGATTCATAATTTACATGGATGCGAACAAACTATCTCTTGGAATGGACATATTCATGAAACTTTAGATAGTAAGACTCGATCAAAAGATAAAAAACCGTAGGAACTTGTCTGTCTGTCTACTAAAATGAACTACTGGAAAAATGAAATGAATCATATTCAAAGCTTGTACTCAACTATACATTCCACTCCAAAACTTCACTTCACTTGAGGCTACTTAAAATACTCACATAGGCACTGATAACTCTATCTACTGAAGTCTGAGCTGAACTTAATTCTCTCACTATGTTCAAGACTACTCGAATCTACAAAGTACTACACATCACATCATAACACTAGTTCAAATCATAAATTCAATACACCTTGCATTTTCACAACTTCTCATATCATGAATAATTATTATTACCACTTCAACAAATACATTTAACCTCTTAGTAGACATTTACTAATGCACAATATATTCAATTCAAAATATATACAAACATGACATTCAAGCCTATCATCATAACCACACTTGAACATCTAGGCAAACAACAAATCAAAGCATCTTTTTCGTATTCTCTAGTACTTCTATCATTAACAACTTTCATGCACTATTCTAAAGAAAATAACACACAAAATTTCAACTAATCATGACATATATAAAAAAATTGACCTCAATCTGTAATACCCCAAAATTTCTTCATACGTAATTTCATCTCAAGAAGATAAATAGATGACTTCTAAAGTGAGTAATATTTGAATCATATAGAATTTTTCTAATTTCAAATTTTTATCGTGTGAGAAGTTGAATTATCTTTCCTAAGATCTAAGATTCATCTAAATCCGATAGCCAGGCAGGAAGTTATGGCTATTTTAAGTTCTAGTCGTAAAACACTGTCATTTAGACACTGAGCGCGTTGCGGAGAGGGTAAATTCCTAATTGTCATTTTCCATTGGCCCTCCGTGATGTTGGAACATAACGGAGAGGTCTTATTTCCTAATTTTCAATTTCCAGAAGCTCAACGCGATAGTGGCGCGTCGCGCCAGGTGCCAAAATGGCATTTCAAAGGGGCACCCAATTGCTCCGCATCGCGGAGTCTGCCCAGTTCCCAGTGGTTGATTTACAGTGAGCTACCTTGATACTGGAACATCGCGGTGGCTACCCACTTCGCAAAATATTTCATTTTCCAGTTTGTTAAGAGTTAAAGGGGGGTATTTGGTCAATTACCCTACCCCCAATCCGTCCAAAAACATAAAATCAATTACAGAAAAAAGCACTTTATTCCCTAATCCTCATTCTCTTCAAAACAAAAATCCTAGTTCACATACTTATCCTTCAAGAAACTCAAGATTTCTCCATCAATTCTCTAAATTGAGTCAAGATTCTATGTTCTTAGTGCAAGAATTCCAAGAACCCTCATTCAAGAGTCCCAATAACATCTCAAAAGCAATTTGTTAGTCCAACTTTATCAATCTAAGGTATGTGGGATTTTAACAAGAAAAAATCCTTGTGTTCTTGTGCCCAAAAACTTCTTTTAACTTATAAATTTCTGAATTTTATTATGATTTCCATGAAAATCAAGTTAGGGTTTTACCCATTACCATTATTTGCATAATTATGTGATTTCCCATGGTTCAAAAGTTGAATTACATGATTTTGTTTATATTTCTACGCCTATTGATGAAATTTCAAGATTTTAAGATGAATCATGAATAATTGTGTTACAAAGTGTGAATTTTTATGATGTTTGATATGATATTGAAGTATGGGACATTAAACCCTAGTATGTATGTTGAACTTCAAGAATGATCATGATTTAAGCACCCCGTGAATAGCTATTTTCAATTTTTGATAAAGAAAATTGATCATTTGAACTAAGCTAAGATAGGAATCCACATTATTTAGTCAAGTTATGATATAAATCAAAGAGAGGCATAATCAATTTTAATTATAAACCTTTACGCTATTTTAAGGTGGATTTACTAAAGTTCAGAGCAATAAGTATGGGAGTAGTATTTAGCACCAAGTGGGTATGATTCCAAGGTCTCATGCCCCAGAACTACGAGCCACCATAGGTTCCAATTTACCCCAAGGGGATTAAGATGGTGATCACTAAAGTTAAAGGTTCTATTCCAATGGCAAGGATAGAGAAACTCTCCCCAACCTGGGCAAGACGTTAGAATCTATGTCATCTCACATGGTTTATGTCGGTTAGAAGAAACTACCATAGTCTCCCAAGCCCAAAGTCCCTAAGTTCCAAAGTCCTATAACCTTCCAGTTTTAAAGAAGTCTCTTATTCTCCATAAGATAAATGTATAGGTTTTGAAAGCTATTGTTCTAAGATTTATCTTGCTTACAAGTTTTGAAAATAAAATGGAGAATACAGATTTTAGAAGTGAATATAATGACTCACGAGATTTGTACTATATGCTTCATTATACACGATTTATGAAATACAGATTTCAGTTTTAACTCAAGCTATGTAAGTCATTTATATCAGCATGTAAGTTTTATATAAAGATTGATGATATTTTTTACTTATTGTATTGCACCCCCATATACTCAGTACATCCGCAGAGTATTGATCCACATATATGTCTGTTTGCTACATTGTCTTATAATGTAGGTTTAGGTGCTCAGTATCCGCAATGTGAGTTGTTTGAGTATCTTTATCTATGTTCCCAGAGTGGTGAGTCCTTATGATTCGAGGGCCTACTTCTTTAGACTTTCATTTTTCTTTTAGTATATGGACTATCGCTTTTAAATTCAGTTCAAGTCAGTTGGGGGTCTATCCTAATGGCTCTCTAGTTCTTTGTTAGTAGTAGAGGTTTGTCAGACTACGAGTTTGTTTAACGGCTATTAATATTTGTTATTCAGACAATATCTATCGTTTATTCTTTTTAGTTTTGATATGAAACAATATTTATTCTTGACTAGATTATCTTAAAGTAAGGGTTACAAGAAGTAGCAGGCTCAAAGGGTTAGCTTAAGGCTACTTGTAGCCTTAACCACTGTGTGACGTCTCGGGATGAGATTTTGGGGCATTACAAATTTGGTATCAGATCCCAAGGTTTAAGGAGTCCTAGGGAATCTGACAAGTCACGTTACGTAGAGTCTTGATCATCGGTGTGTAGCATGCCATATCTATGAGCAAGAGGCTATAAGACGTCTTAGGAAAAAGACATCTCTTTTTTTTATAATCTATCGTGCTTACAGTTTTCTCTCTCTGTTATTAAGTCGTGCTCTCTTATGATAAAAAATGCCTCCTCGAAGATTTAATGCCCTTAGGAATATCGATCAGCCACCTCAACCGGCCGATCCCCTGAATGGGAACTTGTCTCACGCTGATTTTCAAGCTGCCTTTCAGGCGTTATCCCAGGTAGTCACCATTAATGTCCAGGCCAATAACCAGGCTGTAGTTCCACACCAGAAAAGATGTGATTTAGCTACAGTCAGGATTATATATTTCATAAGGATGAATCCGCCAGAGTTCTATGGGTCGAAGGCAGGTGAGGACCCACAATTATATCTTGAGGAGGTTAAAAAAATCACCTAAGTCATGCATATTTTTGAAGAAGAGTATGTAGAGTTGGCCTCTTATAGGCTGAAAGATATTGCTTATGACTGGGTTGTGGCATGGAAGAAGACTAGAGGGGAGAATGCTGCTCCTATGACTTGGCATGTATTTTAGGATACATTTGTGGATAAGTTCTACCCGCTTGAGATTGGGAAGCAAAGATAGAGGAATTCATGAAACTGAGGCAAGGCTCTATCACTATTAAGGAGTATTGCCTCAAGTTCAACCAATTAGCTAAGTATGCTCCTAACTTGGTAGTTGACACCCGATCTAGTATGAGTAAGTTCATGACCGATGTATTAGGTTTAATGATGAAAGTGTGTAAGACTGCTATGCTCAATAGGGAAATGGATCTATGAAAACTGATGATGCATGCTCAGCAGATTAAGGTAGATAAAATAAGGGAGAGAGATATAGTAAGTGGAAACAAGAGGGTTAGGTTAGAGAAGTATGATCATGGTCAAACTAGATCCCATAGAGTGAACCAGCTGTAGTTTTATAGTTGTTCATCTATGCCAGTGCCGTTATTAGCTAGTGCTCCCACACCTAAAAATAGGCAAGAGCAGGGGAATAAGTCTTGTATATCTAGATCCTAGCACAATGTAAGTAACAATCCTAATTATCCCCCATGTGCTAAGTGTGGCAGGACCCAACCCGGTGAGTGCTTGTTCAAATAGAGGGGTTTTTATGGTTGTGGAAAGTTGGACCACAGACTTAGAGAGTGTTTGCATGCTAGATAGGGGAGCTGAGATGTTTATCCCCAGACTCAGGCTACCAGTGCACCAGCTTCTTTAGCCTGTCCAGCCCCTCCTCAGGGTGCTTCATCCAATACTGTTAGCGTTCAATGCCAGAATTGATTATATGCTTTTCCATCCCTACGGGAGCAGGAAGATTCACCAGATGTTGTTACTGGTATGCTTTGTCTCTTTCATTTTGATGTGTATGTGTTGTTAGATGATGATAGGCGAATTTACATGCCTATATCAATATATTTTGCCCATATTTTAGCCTAGTTTTGAGAACAAAGTATATATTTTATGCACTTTTAGTCCTTTTTTCTGTAAATGAGCTAATGAACATGATTAGTAAAGTTTCAGGTATAAATGATGCAGAATTCAGCATTTTATGGCTTACTTGACGCAAAAGAAAGCTCACGAAGGAAGGGAAGGGAGTTTACACGCCTAAGGACCAAAACTGCAGCATGGAAAATCTGTCCCGGGCTAAAACAGTATTTCTGAAGACTTTGGGGATTTGCAGTAACTTAGTTGGATTTGGACAATGATACATTAACCCAGTACAATTGGGTTATGTATTTCATTAGTTTATTTGGATTATGATAATGTTACATTAACCTAGTACAATTGGGTTAAGTATTACATTAGCCTAGTAGGATTTTGTTAGATATTTTATTTATCTAGTAGGATTAGGATATGGGTATTATAAATACCCTATCATGCTAGAGATTTTGAAGAATCGGGGAGACCACAATACTTCCTTCCAACCCTCTCATCTTCCACTACAAACAATTCTACAACTCTTCTAATCTTTCCATTAATTCTATTTTTCTTCTTCTACTCTTCTATTCTTAAATTCCACAACAAGAGAATCGTTACTTTGCCTATGAATTCACGCCTCACGCCTACCACCTAAGCTACACGAAATTACTCAATCTTGTGGTATAACAACAATGTCAATCGTGATCTCCTTCGCATTCATGGGTAACTAAACTTCTCTGTTGGGGTTATGGAAGCCGTATGAGATACTATCTATTGCTGTGAGTTTGTGAGTTCGCGACACGTATACTGCTTATTGATGGGACATATGGTATAAAAAAATCCTCAAGAAGCTTGTTAATGGACATAATTTGTCGTTGATGATGATCTTGATGGTGATGGTGATCTTGATGATGATGATCCGTATGATGATGATCTTGATGGTGCAGGAGCCACTGGAGCTATAATTCCACCACCATTAGCGCCCGGAGCCAAGTTCAACATCACAAGCACCATGATTCATTTATTGCAACTCAAGGGATTGTTTGGTGGACTAGCAGGCGATGATCCGAATATGCATCTCATCAACTTTATTTCTACATGCAAGTCTTTTGACAATCCTGGTGTTGGTCAGAATGCAATTCGATTACGTCTATTTCCATTGTCTCTGTCTGGGGAGGCAACACTATGGTTGAATGGGCTGACTCCTGATTCAATTACAAATTGGAGGCAATTGAGAGACGCTTTCCTAGAAAGATTCTTTCTGCCTTCCAAAAGGGCACAATTAAGAGATGAAATCAGCAACTTTCGTCAGCTTCCCACTGAAGCTCTTCATGAAACATGGGAGAGGTTCAAGACAAAGCTAGCGAGATGCCCAAACCATCACATGACTAATGTTCACCTCATGGAGATATTGTATAGAGCCTTGAATTCAATAACTAAGCCAGTGGTGGATAACGCAGCTGGAGGATCTTTTATGGACCTCACCTTTGGTCAAGCAAGCAATATGCTAGATCGCATGACGAAACAAAGTAGAGCTTGGCATACCAGGGATTCCGAGGTAGTAAGCCCTACTTTATCTATAGGCATGACTGCAGACCAAAGAAGAAGACAAGAAGAACGTGATCAAGATTTAGCGCACATGAAAATGCAAGTGGATCTTCTGACAAAGCATTTATTATCAGGGAAGACCAAAAAAGTGAAAGCTGTGGCGCTAAAAGGAAGAGACGAATCTGATTCGGAAGAGGAGGCCAACTACTTGAACAATCAGGGGGGTTTCCATGGGAATACCCAAGGAAACCAAGGTCGGAACTATTATGATAAATCTGGAAGCAAAGACCAAGGTAGTTGGAAGAAAAACAATGAAAAAAGTGGTTTGTACGTTCCCCCTGGTAGACGTGATACCACCACATCTAATTATGGAAGTATGGAAGACATGATGGCTAAATTATTGAAAGGAGTGGAAGCAACGAGTACGGGAGTTACTGAGGTAATTAATGATTTGTCCTCCATGAAACAACTAGTTGATTCTCATTCCACTTCAATCAAGCAAATAGAGCAGCAATTGAGCCAACTTTCAGCAGCACTCAATCAAAGAAAGGCTGGCACTTTACCTAGAGATACTGTGCAAAACCCAAGGAATGATGGGTCATGCATGGCCATCACTACCAGAAGTGGTAAGGTGCTGGAACCTTCAGCAAAAGGCAAGCAAGTGGTTGACGAAGTTGCGGACATAGATGATAACGCAAAAGGAGAAGATGCCGCAACAACCAGTCCTGACGTCAAGGACGTCACGCCCAGTGACGTGCAGCCTGAAAAAATGGAAAAATGGAAGCAAGAGAAGAAGAAAACTGTGGAGAGAACACTTCCATACCCACCACCACCTTTTCCCCAAAGACTGAAGAAGGTGGCGGATGACACTAAGTTCAGCAAATTCATGACTATGTTAAAGCAGCTAACCATTAATGTTCCATTGGTGGAGGCACTTGAACAAATGCCTGGGTATGCGAAGTTTATGAAGGATCTTTTGACAAAGAAGAGGGCAGCAAGTTATGAGCTGAAAGACGATGTGCATCATTGTAGTGCAATTGCTACCCGATCGATAGTTCAGAAGAAGGCCGACCCCGGAGCTTTCACTATTCCTTGCACCGTCGGATCTTTGAACTTTGCCAAAGCATTATGTGACTTAGGAGCCAGCATCAATTTGATGCCATTATCGATCTACAAGAAGTTGGGGTTAGGAGATCCTACTCCAACCAATATGAGGCTCGTCATGGCGGATAGGTCGGTAAAACGACCTGTTGGTATTCTATGCGATGTCTTGGTAAAAGTTTCTTCATTTATCTTTCCAGCAGACTTTGTCATCTTGGATTGTGAAGCAGATTCCGAGGTTCCCATAATCTTGGGGCGCCCTTTCCTTGCTACAGGAAGTGTGCTCATTGATTTGAGAGCTAATGAACTTTCATTCCGAATAAATGACGAAGTGGTTCGTTTTGATGTTTGCAAATCAATGAAGCAACCCAAAGATCTTAGTGTATTTTCGGTGGCTGATGTTTTCTTTGATGATGAGAAAGAACTACTTGAAGAAGAGCAAATTATTGATGATCCCTTGGAGGTTATGCTCATGAATGGAGAGAGTGAAGATGCTGAAAATTCTGAAGAAGCCATTTGTGCTCTATCGGGATTAGGAACATATCGCTATACTCCCAAGAAGCTGGATCTTGATCTCAAGAATCGGCCTACACCACCAGCTAAGCCATCTATTGAAGAGCCACCCACGTTAGAATTGAAGGAGCTGCCAAGTCATTTGAAGTACGCATTCTTAGGAAGCGGAAACACTCTTCCAGTTATTGTGGCAGCCGATTTGGGTGAGCGACAAGTTGCAGCTCTTATTGCTATTCTACGCAAGTATATTAGAGCTATTGGATGGACCATTGCGGATATTATTGGTATTCCACCTGGGATTTGTACACATAAAATTCAGCTTCAAGAAAATTGCACACCCACCATTGAGCATCAAAGGCGTCTAAACCCACCTATGCAAGAAGTGGTGAAGAAAGAGATCATCAAGTGGTTAGAAGCAGGAGTTGTGTATCCTATTTCTGATAGTACATGGGTAAGCCCTGTACAATGTGTTCCCAAGAAAGGAGGTATGACGGTGGTCGCGAATGCAAAGAATGAACTTATTCCACTCAGGCCCGTCACTGGATGGAGAGTATGCATGGACTACCGCAAGATGAATTCTTGGACACTCAAGGATCACTTCCCAATGCCATTTATGGACCAAATGCTAGATCGATTAGCGGGGAAAGGATGGTTTTGCTTCTTGGATGGTTATTCAGGCTATAATCAGATTTGTATTGCACCCGAAGACCAAGAGAAGACAACGTTTACATGCCCATATGGTACGTTTGCCTTCAAACGTATGCCATTTGGGTTATGTAACGCACCAGCCACCTTTCAACGTTGTATGATATCTATTTTCTCTGATATGGTTGAAGACACTTTGGAGGTATTTATGGACGACTTTTCAATTGTTGGTGAGTCTTTTGAAGCATGCCTGGCAAACTTGAGCATGGCATTACAAAGATGTGTAGAGTTCAACCTTGTGCTGAATTGGGAGAAGTGCCACTTCATGGTAAAAGAAGGAATTGTTCTTGGGCACAAGATCTCTGAAAGAGGAATAGAGGTTGACCGAGAAAAAATTGAGGTTATTGAGAAGCTACCGCCTCCAATTTTGGTGAAGGGAGTTCGTAGTTTTCTTGGCCATGCTGGTTTCTATCGTAGGTTCATCAAAGACTTCTCCAAAATTGCGAGTCCATTGTGCAAACTATTGGAGAAAGATGCAAAGCTTGACTTTAATGACGATTGCTTAAAGGCATTCGAATGCCTTAAAGGAAAACTCATTGAAGCCCCTATTATGGTAGCACCAGATTGGACTCTCCCATTTGAAGTCATGTGTGATGCTAGTGGTGTAGCCGTTGGTGCTGTTCTTGGTCAGAGAAAGGATAAATTATTTCATCCTATCTACTATGCGAGTAAGGTCCTAAATGAAGCCCAAAGGAACTACACTGTTACTGAACAAGAGCTCCTAGAGGTTGTGTATGCATTTGAGAAGTTTCGTGCCTATCTATTGGGTACTAAGGTGATCGTTCATACAGACCATGCAGCTCTTAGGTATCTAATGACAAAGAAGGATGCAAAACCAAGACTAATTCGATGGGTATTGCTGCTGCAAGAGTTTGATTTCAAAGTTAAAGATAGAAAAGGTTGCGAGAACCAAGTAGTCGACCATCTCTCTAGACTCGAGAACGAGCATGTGGCGCAACCTGAAATCGAGATTGATGATGCATTCCCTGATGAGGAGATCTTAGCCACGATAATAGAAGATTTACCATGGTATGCCGACTTTGCAAACTTTGTGGTGAGTAATATGATACCTGCAAATTTATCTTACCATCAAAAGAGGAAGTTTATGCATGATGTATAGCACTACTTTTGGGATGAGCCATATTTGTTTCGATGATGCGCGGATGGTGTTATCCGACGATGTATATCCCATGAAGAGGTGCCAAATATATCGGAAGCATGCCACACTTCCCAAGTGGGAGGACATCACGCAGGTAATCGGACGGAAAGAAAGGTATTGCAAAGCGGATACTATTGGCCTTCGATATTTAGAGATGCCTACAACTTTGTTAGAAGATGCGACCAATGCCAGCGACAAGGTGCTATTTCAAAACACCATGAGATGCCCATGTCGAAAATCCTTGAAGTAGAGCTCTTTGACGTATGGGGTATTGATTTCATGGGTCCATTCGTAAATTCATTCGGAATGAAGTACATCTTAGTTGTTGTGGATTATGTCTCAAAATGGGTTGAAGCTGTAGCGTTGGCCGACAATGAGGGAAAGCGTGTAGTAGCGTTCTTGAAGAGGAATATCTTCTCTCGCTTTGGAGTACCATGTACTATCATAAGCGATGGAGGATCTCACTTTTGCAACAAGCTATTCAAGTTCGTGTTGGCAAAATATGGGGTCAAGCAACACAAGGTAGCCACGCCTTATCACCCACAAACAAGTGGACAGGTAGAGGTTTCCAATTGAGAGATCAAGCAAATCCTTGCGAAGACGGTAAATGCTAATAGGAAGGATTGGTCGCGGAAGCTGGACGATGCACTATGGGCGTACAGGACTGCATTCAAAACGCCAATTGGCATGTCCCCTTATCAACTATTTTATGGGAAGGCTTGTCACTTACCCATTGAGCTCAAACACAAGGCATTGTGGGCACTGAAGCGATTGAATTTGAATTGGGATGATGCAATGAAGCTGAGGATGGAGCAACTGAACAAGATGGATGAATTCCGTCTCCATGCTTATGAAAGATCAGACCTATACAAGGAACGGATGAAAAAGTATCATGATCAGCGGATTGTTCGTCGAAACCTTCAAAAGGATGACATGGTACTTCTCTTCAACTCCAGATTGAAACTCTTCCCAGGTAAGTTAAACTCCAAGTGGTCGGTCCATACAAAGTTATCCAAGTCTACTCGTCTGGAGTAGTCGAATTGGAAGACAATAATGGTGTTGTCTTCAAGGTGAATGGCCAATGTGTTAAGCCTTATATCGGTCCTCTTGACTCGATGAATTCTATGGCCATCACTTATCTCGACGAAGTCTATGTACTCGAGGTAACTATGTCGAGCCACGACAATAAAAAAGACGCTAGATGGGAGGCAACCCATCGTTTTATCGTTTTATCGTTCTTTTTTTTTTACTTGTTTTGCTTTTGATAATGAAAATCCAAAAATAAGAGTCGTTCCACGACCAAAACTAAGGCGCTTGGTGGGAGGCAACCCATCGTACTAATCGTTTTTATTTGGTTTTAAGCAAAAATAGGTGCAAGAGGTATTCAACGAGGAGATTGATTTCAATTGACGATTTGGACGCATTGTATGGTAAAGTTGGTAAGTTAGGAATAGTGATGCATAAGGATATGGATTGAGCATTGCTCATGCCAAACTAGGCATCGAGGAAGGCTAGGCCTAGGTAAAACTAGGCCACGAACGATGCACAACCTATCCTATAGCCTAAGGTCTCAGAATCTAGTGTGCTATACACTATGCGCCGCCCATTCCTAAGTGTTCTTTTGACTATGCGCCACCTATTCTATAGCATTAGGTCTCAGGATCTCATAGACCATAGACTATGCGGCGCATATGTCCCTAAATGCCATAGACTATGCGCCGCATATACCATGACTATGCCGAGTATTATGCGCCGCATATGTAGCATTTTTGTCTCCAAAACCGATTGTAAATGGGTCAAAACCCGACCCATTCTCTTCCTATATAAAGGGGACTTAGTCTTGAAACATAACCACACTAGAAATTAACCTAAAGGCGCCGCATTACCTCTCCAAACCATCCCAAAATTTTTCTTTTTGCTCTTCCAATTCACAAAACCATCTCCAAAAGCTTCAAGCAAGTAAGTACTCTCTTATTCTTCATTTATTTCTCGTAAGTACTACGTTTCTATGTCTATTATAAATTGCTACATCGTATAAGATTGATTGGTGATGTTCATGTGCTTTGATCGTTGATACAAAATCATGTGAGTAAACATATACGTAGGAAAATCTTGACTTGTTTCCGACTTGAATTTGGTTTTAATAGCATTGTTATACGATTTGCTGAATTTCTATGGTGACGAACATTGACTATCATGTTATGATCTTGTTACTTGGATACTTACATGCTAGACTATCCCGTTCATCGGGATAAGCCTTATAGTTGCCTACCGACTTAGGAGGTTGCGATTGTTGAAAACATCCATACCATGTTACAACCCCTATGTAGTAGTGTTGTTATATCTAACATGAAAGTAGTGCAATGGCTGCAAGTAGTAATACATTACTGATTTTCTTGTCGAAATATAATCCTAAAACGTATGTTGACGAAATCTGAGTAATCGACCACTTTCACTTCACTGATTTGTGTCAACAAAACTAAGTGTGGGGTGGTACCCCTACTGCTTGTTTATAGATTGTATCGACTGATATTGTGCTGCCATTAACACTATTTCTAGTCTCAGGTACAATGGCACCTAAAGCGAGGCAAGGCAAGGAGAAGGCTACCACTTCCCAAAAGGGCAAGAAGAGAGGTAGAAAGGACCAAGGAGAATCATCCTCAACACCTACCTCACAGAATGTTTGGAATAAAATGGGTTCTTGAGGAGGAAGCCAAAGAATGGTACAGGAACAACAAAGAAAGAAGATATGTTCACGTCGACCTGATCAACAAGGACACCTTAGCGAAGAAGGAGCCGCGTATGTTGGCGAAAATCATGGCATTAAAGCTGGATTTCATCTTCCGCGATATGGGAGAATGTAATCTTGATTTGACAAGAGAGTTTTACGCCAACTAGTTGCCGAAAACAACATGCAACGAAGTCAAAATTCGGGGCCAAGTGTTACAGCTCAACGCGGACTGGATCAACTCTTTTCTTGGCTTACCTTCGGTCGACCCAGCACCATTCAAAGAGCTGTACAGCAGGCCTCCTTATAGAGCAATTAGACACACACTTTGTGGAAGTAGATCGATGGCAAGGTGGGGTAGACATAAAGACACAGGACGACACAACACCTTCCCCTATGCTTCACTGAATAGGGAAGCAAGAATCTGGATGCGTATTGTCAACTCATGCCTTATTCCTGGGACTCAATACACCAAGATATCAAGAGATAGAGTGTGTTTGGTCTATGCTTTGATGACGAATGTCCCTATTAACTTTGGGGCAATTATTCGCTCTACTATGAGGAAGGCCAGACTCCACAAAAGGTCCCACTTCACGTTTGGAAATCTGTTGACAGCAATCTTGCGGAAGGAGGATATCGAAGAGGAACCAGCTGACCACAAACTCCCACATAACCCAAAGAAGGTTGACCTTACTAAGGTCAAAGATGCTGAAACAACTCATGGTGTCAACCTTACTACTGCGGAAAGACATGCTCGTAATGAGAGTTTCTTCCGTCATCTTTATGGCATGACACGATTTACTATGATGAGTGGTGGACGTGTTCCAACTGCTGCAGAGCTCCAACAGCTGGACCACAACTATCCCATGAACATGCAAGCACGGGAGATGTGTGGAGTGGGCGTATACTTTGAGGAACCTCTAGATGATGATGTGCCGACTGATGACGATCGACGCTTGCCAGACTCTGACGACGACTCTTATGATGATTCCGACGAAGGGGGTATGACCCCCGACATTGAGAAAGAGTCCGACTAACCAGGTTCCTCGTATTTATTTTCCACTGAGGGCAGTGTCCCGTTTAAGTGTGGGGTGGAGGTATCGTATGCTATACTTCTCTATCGCATCTATGTTTGTTTATTTTGTTGTTTTTTTGTTGTTTTTTTTTCGTGTTTTAGTTTTGTTGTTTTTGTTGTTTTTTCTAGCTTCGCATGAAATTATTTTGATAGGCAGCATGAGATTATAACAAGAGTATGTGCTACAATTGTGACTATTGAGACGTTTAGGCTCTAGTTGTGACTCATTATGTGATATTGTGTGGTTCAATTCCTTCACTTGTTGGGTCGAGAGTCTATATTACTTCCAAGAAAGTCGACCATGTGCCTTGTGTGTGTGAGATAATCGTATATTCTATGTGTGTGGCTGATGCTAGAACTTGCCTGGTATGTATGCAAAGCGAAAATAAGGAGTGTAAGTTTAGGATATGATTTAGGCATTTCTTTGGCAACCTATATTTGTTTACCTTCAGTTTTACCTACCCATGGACATCATCCTAGTTAAACCCTTTTGAGCCTTTAGCCTATTTTCTTTGACAACCTTGTATGTAAGCCTAATCCATTTTTTTTCAAGACCGTAATTTGATCCAAATTCCTAAGTGCTTTAAAGTGAAAAAGTCATGTGACAACATAAGAGGAAATTGGGTGAGTATGATGCTATAAATTGTAATGGTGCTTGAATGTGTTATGAAAAAGAAAGTGCTATCATAAGAAGTATGTTGTGAAAAGAAAAAGGAAAGAAAGCTGAAAAGCGAGTTGTGCTTAAAATTGAAAAACAAAAGAGGAGAACAAGGGTGGTAGAATAAAAGAAAGAAAGGTTGAAAGAAAAAAAAAAGTGTCAATGATACAAAGTGATGTATTAAAGCGCTTAGGAACTTAGTCACTATTCCTGGCCAAAATAGTCCTTCCCATCCCTTAGCCTACATTACAACCATCAAAAGACCTACTTGATCCTAAGCTTAGCATTCTGACATTTAGTAGAGTATTACATTAAGGGCAAGCCTATGGTCATCAGTTGCTACATATGAATTCTTTGTGAGAGTGAGAGAAGGACATTTTGATACCCATGTTTGAAAAATATGCTATACTTGTGAGTGATTATGGGTACTATAGTGTGAGACACACATGGTTGATGAGTTTTGGGTAGTTATATATGATTCCTTGTACCTTAACGTTTGCATGCGAGTTGATCACCATCACGAGTCTATGCTAGAGGTTAAATTGTTTCTACCTATAATCGAAAAGCTACTCTTTGTTGATAATTGTTGTGCTTGTCTTGACAAATGTTTTGTGTTGTTGCTGTGAAACCCTAAGTTGATGTTTAGAAGGACATGGTATTTCATTCGAGGACGAACAAAGCTTCAAGTGTGGGGTGTTGATGATAGGCGAATTTACACGCCTATATCAATATATTTTGCCCATATTTTAGCCTAGTTTTGAGAACAAAGTATATATTTCATGCACTTTTAGTCCTTTTTCCTGTAAATGAGCTAACGAACATGATTAGTAAAGTTTCAGGTATAAATGATGCAGAATTCAGCATTTTATGGCTTACTTGACGCAAAAGAAAGCTCACGAAGGAAGGGAAGGGAGTTTACACGCCTAAGGACCAAAACTGCTGCATGGAAAATCTGTCCCGGGCTAAAACAGCATTTCTGAAGACTTTGGGGATTTGCAGTAACTTAGTTGGATTTGGACAATGATACATTAACCCAGTACAATTGGGTTATGTATTTCATTAGTTTATTTGGATTATGATAATGTTACATTAACCTAGTACAATTGGGTTAAGTATTACATTAACCTAGTAGGATTTGGTTAGATATTTTATTTATCTAGTAGGATTAGGATATGGGTATTATAAATACCCTATCATGCTAGAGATTTTGAAGAATCGGGGAGACCACAATACTTCCTTCCATCCCTCTCATCTTCCACTACAAACAATTCTACAACTCTTCTAATCTTTCCATTAATTCTATTTTTCTTCTTCTACTCTTTTATTCTTAAATTCCACAACAAGAGAATCGTTACTTTGCCTAGGAATTCACACCTCACTCCTACCACCTAAGCTACACGAAATTACTCAATCTTGTGGTATAACAACAATGTCAATCGTGAGCAGATACTCACATGTCCCATCAATAAGCAGTATACGTGTCAATCGTGAGCAGATACTCAAGAAGCTGATTTTTTAAAAAATCCTCAACAATGTCAATCGTGAGCAGATACTCAAGAAGCTGATTTTTTTAAGCTTGTCTTGAAGATTCCTTCTCTGTAGATACTCCATTGGAATTGAATGTAAATTATGTCCATTAGGAAGGCGATCTTCTTCCTGATTGATCAAATTATGTTTCAACGACTATTTGGTAGCCTAAATCCTCAACAATCTTGTGGTATAAAAAAATCCTGTTTGAAATAATTGCTTCGAGCCTAATTTAATAAGTTTAGCATAATAATTTAGGAGTTTATCATGATTCATAATGGAGTTGATCACTTAGTGTATTATCAGCATTATAAACCAAATTTGTGTATTTATTTAGTGGTTTATGTTGATAATATCATTATCACCATCAATGATCAATATGATATCACTAATTTGAAGAAACATCTCTTTTAGCATTTCCAGACTAAGGACCTGGTTGGCTAAAATATTTTCTAGGTATTGATGTTGCTCAGTCCACATTAGGTATTGTTATTTCTCAATGTAAGTATGTCGTAGACATTCTTTAGGAGATAAGAATAATGGTATATATCTAATTGAAACTCATATGGATCTTAATGCTAAATTTCTTCTAGGATAGGGGGAGACGCTCACTAATCCTAGAAGGTATATAGACGGTTGGTTGGAAAGTTGAATTATCATATAGTGACCTGGAATATCTTTTTCTGTGAGTGTTATAAGCCAGTTTATGACTTTCCCCTATAATAGTAATTGGAATGCAATTGTTCATATTCTGTGATATATAAAGTCAGCTCCAAGTAAAGGACTACTCTTTGAGGATAGAGCCCATGATCATACCATTGGATATACATATGTTGATTAGACAAGATCACCCTCTAATTGACATTCTACATCCAGATATTATGGTTTAGTAGGAGCTAACTTATGTCCTAAAAGAGTAAGAAACAGAATGTGGTTACTCAATCTAGTGTGGAAGCAGAATATCAAGGAATGGTTGTAGCAACTTTTAAGATAGTTTAGATTAAACAGTTGTTGAGAGAACTAAAATTTGGAGAAACTGGTATGATGAAAAGTATGTGTGATAATCAAGAAACCCTTCATATCACATCAAATCTAGTGTTTTGTGAGAGGACTAAGCACATAGATATTGATTGCTTTGTAAGAGAAAAGATACTCCCTGGAGATATTGTTAGAACATTTATGAAGTCAAGTGATCAACTTCCATATATCTTCACCAAGTCCCTCACTAGTCCTCAAATTAATTACATTTATAACAAGTTAGGTATATATGACTTATATGTACCATCTTGATGGGGGCGTTAGAATATGAGTAAGAATAGGAATACTATATAAAATCCTACTTAGAAAAGGATTGTAATGTAGTATCTAAAAAAGGATCTCAATCTAATTATGTAGATACACAATTCAATAATATTTTTCTCCATTATTTCTCACAATATACTCATATACATTTTACACGGCACATGATCCATGAATAGTTTCATCTGAGATCATGGTAGAGGACATAACTTATGATCATAGACTTATATCATGCCATTAGGCATTTGATTAGACATTTCACAATGATTTGAGCACTTTGAAGTTGGCCATGTATTTCTACCTTGATAGGATGGATGAAATTCTTTCCCAGATATTGAATCATTAATGACAATGTTGCTAATGCATTGATGAACTCATTCTAAATTTGAGTGACTTGTCTGGACTCAATATTTATTCATTTTTCAGATAATTCTTTTACATAGTGTGAATATGTCAATATCTTGAAATTTTTAATGATTCATTCTCCATCATGAATTCGTGATAACATAAATATGGAATTCTAACTTCTCTCACTAGATGTCAAGATCCTTAGCAACATTGTGATAGCCTTTGTCCACTTATAAAATCATATCCCAAACAACTCCAAGGTCATTTATTGTTAATACTCTAGAGCTAATGTAACAACAAAATACATGATTTTTTTTGGACACTAGTATAAACTTTACTAGTGGAGAGAAGTATATTATTTCATTGATATGTATGTGTATATATACAAGAAAACACACGACAAATAATGAAAGAATCAACTAATAAATAATTATGATCTTATCCTAATCAAAAGAAAAACTAAATCACTAATGAGATACTAAGATAAGGAAGATCAATTATGATATATCATGAGATATCTTAGTATCAATCGAGAGATATGACTAATATTCCCTTGCAAGATGGTGGATGGTAAAAAGATCATCCAGTTGGTCTTGGGATGAGATAAGAGAAACACGTAACAGGCCTTGTTGGTAAAAATTTCAAACAAAATAACGGTGAATCTCATTATTCTGTATTTTGGAACGAAAAACTGGTTTAGCACACACATAGGTCATGCTAAGCTTGTCATGGTAGATAAGTAGTGGTTCCTTGAGAGAAATAGATTACTCTTGAAGAAATTACGAACCCAACAAATTTTAGCTGATGCTGAAGTAGTAGCAAGATATTCAACTTCTGTGGATGAGCGAGCAATAACTACTTGTTTCTTAGAACATTATGAGATTGGATTGGATCCTAAAAACATAATATTTGTTGTAGTAGAGGAGTGATCTTCACGATTACCTGCCCAATCTGAGTCAAAAAGGGCGTACAGATTTAGTGGCTTACCTTAGCAAAGAAATAGGCCATTAGAAGATATTCCAACAAGATAGCGAAGAACTCATATTACCATATCCCAATATGTAGTCATTGAAGCGCTTGTAAACTGGAAAAATTTACATACAACAAAGCTCACATCCGGTCAAGTAAGGTAGATATATTGTAAACTTCCAACTATAGTTTGATATTCTTTAGGATCCTCAAGTAGAGAGCCATCACTACTTATGGGAAAAGATCCACTTGCCATTGGTGTGCGCACTAGATTAGCTTCAGCCAGTTGACATTATCTAATATCTTATATATGTATTTTTGCTGACTTTAGAAAATTCGAGAAGGTACGTGAACAACTCAAACACTCAAGAAAAAATGCAAATCACCAAGATTTTTAACAGAGGAATGATTAGAAGGATACCCAATAAAATCTTCCACCTAACTTTGATGATTACCCGTGATAATTAGACCATCAACATAGACAATGAGATAAAGTATAACTCCAGATTTAGCATGTTTAAATAGGCAATGAACTGACTAGAGTGGTAAAATCTATATAAAATAAGATAGGATTTGAGTTTCTCATACCATGCTCATGGAGCCTGTTTAAGCCCATAAATTGCTTTGTGAAGTCGACAAATAAACCTGGGAGGTTGAGACATATAAACTTACTCTGTTAGATTATCGTACAAGAAGGTATTATTTACATCTAACTGATGAAGTGGACAATCAAATGAGGCAGCCAATGAGAGAATAACATGTAGTATGGTATACTTTTTTATTGAAGAATATGTCTCTCCATAATCAACACTTGCACACTGAAAGAAATTATCACGACTCAAACCAAGGCCCTGACCGCGACGGACGTCCCAAACCATGAAGGCCCGAGAGCCCTACTCTAATTGGCAATCATATACACAGAAACATGGTCATTATTTTACTTTAATTGAACATATGAAAATGTGTTCATAAAACATTCAAAAATACCTGACATTAATCTGTGAAATCTCTAGCAACTCAAAAATACTACTGTCTGAATATTAGGACAAGGCCCCTAGTCGGACCATAAACCAACATGAAATATCAATGTCAAATTAATAAGGCCTTCCAAAATAAGAAAGTCTCACCAACTGAAAACTTCAGACAACCCAATATGCTGCTTAGCGGGACCTCGGGACTGTGTCTCAGATCCTGAAGTATAGGGGGGTCAATACATATCTACTGGTATGTGAAACAACCAAAAAAATAGCATGTTTTTATACAAAATAGGTGAGAGCATTTCACAATAACAGTGAAAATTTTGTAAGTAAAACTACATGGGCATATTTGATAAATTTCAAATCAATTCTTGACAAACTTGACTCACTCTTTGTTGTTCTTCTGAGCTAGTTGGTATACCCTACAAATCTGTAATCCCATGGGCTATGTGTGACCCACCCTTGACTCAGTGGCCAAGCCTTCAATCTAAGTAGCCGCCAGGATTGGAGTGGTGATACCCCCCATGTGAGCACACCACAGGAAATTACCCCATGTGAGATGTCCTAAAAAGTGCCCTTTCATGTAGGATCATATATCATATGTCCCGCATTGGCAACTACGGTTTCCAGCGATAAGCCCTTGCACTCAATCGCCTTCTTCGGGTAACCTACTTGCTCTCTTAAGCCCAACTTTTAGTTCTTTAAAGAAAATATGTTTATACTTTCAAAACATTCAACACTATCTTGTTAAGGGCATGAAATCATCGGGTATCGTCATAACCTGACTTGCAAGTCAATAAAATCACATCATATCATATTTGTATCCCTTTTCACTTATTATCATATTTATGACCACCCCTAGCTTTTAAACATCAGATAAGAGAGAGTTAGGCAATAGAAATTTCATTCAAATTTCATCAAAACATTCTCCTCCCAATTGTAAAATCAATAGATGGTCACCTGATATTTGTAATTACTTAAAACTCATGAAAAGTGTTAATTTGAAACAATGAACATTTATCATGAAAAAACACCCTCTCAACATGTCATAAACAGTACCAATCCATGATCATTAAATAGGCATTCACCCTTTAGTTTTCTTTAAGAAAGCTCATGCAATTTAAATAATCCACAACACTTGGAATCAAAGACATTATAAAAAGGAGAGGGAGTTTTTATCAATCATGCTCTCAATATACTCTTCATTGCGAATGAAAACATACATATATAGTTACAATTCAAATTTCATGAAAAATGATTCAAGACAACATATAATTTCATCAAAACAATTCCATGATATATACTTTTCGCAACAATATCAAAACCCTTCTTTATAATTAAAATTGGGGATCTTTAAAATTGATAAAATAGTAAATATTATGCCCATGGTATTTAGAGTAGTCCCTGATACCTTAGGTTGTTTAATTTGAAAAATGGAACCTTAATCTTGAAACCTTTCTTGAGAATCTTGAATTGAAAGGATTGAATTCTTGATCTTTGGGGAAGAAAAGTTGAATCTTGTTCTTTGAGGTGGCTAGGGTTTTTCATTGAGAGAAATTGAATAAAGATGCAACCTAATGATCCTTGGGGCTGAAATTTTGTGTTATGGATGGAATTTGGGTGAGGGGAAGTGGCCAAAGCTCCCCTATACCCTTTAGGAACTGAAATAGTGTGTGAAACAGTTCTATAACGTGATTTAGATAAAATTGGTATCTTTTGAAAGATAATTCAATTATATACAATTTGGTGGGTCTTGATCTGCAAAATTCTACGTTTATTGAAAGTTATACACGTTCAAAGTATACCCTTTTAGAATAAAATATCAAACTTTGGATGAATGAAAGATTCTTAGCTCAACTTTGCTCTAAGTGATTTCTATGAACATTTTTCACCTCATAATAACTTCATACACTAGGAGAAAGATCATGACACATGAATTTAAATATAAACCACAGAATTAGACCTTACACACATAGGAACGACAGTTTGATTTCTATCTCAAAAATGCAGGATGTTACATTATCTCCCCTTTGGGATCATTCATCCCCGAATGATGGGTAGGGACTTGTTGAAGCTCAAAACGTGTAGAATAAATAACAAAACCTCACATTGAACATTTTCCCTTAACAAAATATGAAAAAAGAATCAAACGAGCTTCATGATAACCCCTAGATAAACATATAAGCACGAAACATGGGATAATGAGACTTTACATAGGGATGATCTTGAAAATGATTTCTATGAATCATAATCATCAAAACATTAGGAATGGGTTTATTTGATGATCATAGACCTGATTTATATTGGTACTAGTCATGAAATAAGATTTCACAGAAGATAGGAATAGAAGGATTCTCCGCCTCTCAAGATACAATGAATAGACTTAGCTTAAAGACACTACTCGGCTATGCCCCAACATTAAATAACATACTCCATCCTTTCTATCTTACAAGTCCCCCATCTCACATCTAACTACAAGAATTTGAGTCCCACGCAAAGTGCATTTATGTTGAACCCTAACTCGGAGTAACAAGGCGATAACATAAGCTATAGGACCCTGTAATTTACATCCTATTAAGAATATTACCTCACCTTATCATTATCATCAAACACCCTCGGGTTTTAATTCAGGGAATACTAACCACATAGTACATGGGTTGTGTTTTCAACAATCACAACATTCAAGTCTATCATTACGATATCCACTTCATGGATTTCCCCCACTAAGACCAGCAAATTCAATCACTTTCACAAATACTTTCGCCATATACCTCATTCCTAACTATGTCTCATAATGAAAGTACATCCCCTTCTTTCCCCCATCTCCTATATCCTTAGCTCAAGAAATCAGATTAAAAATTTTCACCTTCAAGAACATCTACTTCCCTAACAAATACATTACTATGCTTCCACAATCACCATCATACTAATATATGGAGGGTCATTATGGGACCGAGCACAAGCATCAAGAATGGGAGAAATACTACTCAATTATAACCTATATATGTTAATCTACTCAAGGTGGGACATGAGGTGAATATATGATATCATCATAAAGTACTTCCTATATCAAGTGTATGGATCATAAGTAGAAAGTTGTTCCGACAGAAAAACAATACAACATTAGTTCATAGGACATAGCACAATGAGAAAAAATTGGTGCACATATCATGAGTTATATAAAATGAAGCCGGAATTTATGAAGTTAACAACTAAGACAAAGATTTCCACTTGAAGCAATTGCTCCTCATTTAATTAAAGAGCTGAAATTTGCCATGATTTCGCACAACTTTATCATTTTGGCTAATCCTGACATAAGATGAATCAGTAACATATAAAGACATAGTTCCTTAGAACCAAGCATGATTCGGGACACAGATTTATGAATCTTGAATATGATAACATAGAGCTTGAATACATGAAAGACTGGATTTACTGAGACATCGCTACTTCTAGTTTGGAGGTCGAAATATTTACATGAGTTACATAGAGAACTCAGACCTTAAACATAGGCAGAACTTGAATACATAAGACATTAGTACAATGACCTCTTAAATTAAAGTAGGAGGAATATACTTGGATAGGAATAGGTTTATCATGACCCCTCCCCGCAACTTGCCACATTGAGAAAATTTGGGAACTACCTTTATTCCCCATCTCCCCATTAGGTCAAAGTCACCCTCATAGACTTGCCGACATAACCTCACATCAAAATCTATAGCCACAACTCTCAACACAAAAGAGACTTCGCCACATACTTAAACTCTAAACTCTCCCTGAAGAACTATACTCTGAAGGCCTTGCTTTTCTGTAAATGCTACTCTTAACTTTCTATAGCCATCACCCTATATCTCACACTCACGTGGGTATAGGTATCCACACCCCTTATCACATAACCACTTATTCTCCACCATTTAAGATGCTCGCATTAAAGCTCTTATCGCAAAATTTACAACTTAACAAAATTTGTACAACTATACCAAAGGCACACTAGCCTACCTATATTTTCTTATGTTCTACTTTAATGAACACTATACAATAACTCCCCAAACTTTTTCGTACTACAAAATTCAAAAGCACAAACTAGGTACACATGACACTTAGACCATACAACCTTATCTAACAACATGCTATCTAGGGTTCAACTTATTCTTACATGACTATCACTCTTATCACCTTAATGACTCAACCACAATTCATCATTTTAACACTAGTCCTCATGTACATAAATATCACAATTATCCACTCTTTTTTCACAAGTTGCCAACCTAGGATATTTCACACCTCACATTAAGCCTACTAACTCATTCCCAAAAAAACATGCATTATCAATCTTGAGCTACTATTCTCACCACTACACTCCATATCTAAAGTTCAAGCCTATTGTCTATCATCAATCATATAACACCAATGAATCATTCCACATATTATACTATTCCATTAGATAGAAATATAAACCTAAGTCTCTTACTTCACTTAACTACGACCCATACGTTCATCCTCTTCATGACATTTCTACTACACCTCAAAAAATCTACTACATACCTTCTCACATGCAGTACTACCTTACAACTACTAGAGAAAAGACATCAAAGGGGGTAAAGACACATAATAAGGATGGTCTACCTTAATCTCATATTATATCCCATTCCAATCTTATCAACATATTCTAATTTCTCACATCATACTTACTTACCCTAGCATACATTTTGACTATCTTCAAAGTCCACTTACGCCAATGAGTCTCTACCTATAACTTATTGACTAATCTACCCCCTCTTCATTCAAATCTATAAATGATTTATACAACCACGATAACTATCTATTTTGAGATCCTTCCCTATTTTGAATAAATAAAAAAAATCATATTCAGTCACTTCCTTCACAGACTACCATACAATGTACAATTATTGCTACCACATTAGTCTATCATCATAAAATGACAAACCATACCTCAATCAATGGTTATATAACTAAACCTATTTATTTATACAAAAGTCACCCTCACTCTGACTTCTAATCTTGTGACTTCTTAGTTGTCATTCATTCTGATAACTTTTAATAAGAAAAAGTTTTATTATAAATATATTTAATTAATTTTTAACTCTTAAATATTGAGAAAAATAGTGAAAAGATGATTTTATCTAAAGCAAAGACTTTTAATAAGAGAAAAAAGTTCAAAAATTATTTCTAAGGCCATTCACACTTTTAATATATTATAGATATAGATTATAGATATAGATTTTATATATATGTGTGTGTGTGTGGAAAAATTATATCCCATAGATAAATAAGTCTTTAATTATTTGGCATGGTTAAGGTTTTAAATAATTACCTTACATGGTTAATTTTTAGTTTTATAATTGTCGTTTATGTGGGTCCTTATATATATAAATATTCTACACAAGGTATATATTTAATATTATGATTCTCTCTCACTTAATTGATTTTTCAAATACTCTCTCTCTTTTCTGATTGATTGCTTCTACAGAATATAACTACATCATTCTTAAAGAGATTTCAATGGACTTCATTTACCTCACAAATTCATTCTTGAATTTGCTTGTTATCACTTTTTTTCCCTGTTAATTTCTATTGTTCAAAGTGAAATTAAGAAGATCCATTTATGTGGAATGTGATAATGAATTCATTTTCAAGTAGAAGTGATTCATATGAGGCTTTTGAAGTGTTCTATTTGATGCTTAAAAGTGGTTTTTTGTGGATGAGTATCCATTGTCTATAGTGTTGAAAGTGTAGTCAAGAATGAGTTTTGTTAAGCAAGGAATGAAACATGTTCATAGATTATTGAAGAACATGAAATTTGGGTCGGATTTGTTTTTGCAAACTTGTTTGATTTCTATGTTTGTTGACAAGGAGTATTCAAGGTGAGGTGCCATGGTGTATGCTTTTTGCAGATGATGTAGTCTTGATTGATGAGTCGCGTCGAGGTGTTAATGATAAGTTGGATTTTTGGAGACAAACCCTGGAAACTAAAGGTTTTAGGTTGAGTAGGAAAAAGACGGAGTACTTGGAGTGTAAGTTTAGTGACACGAGGCAAGAGAACGAGGTGGTAGTGAAGTTGGAGTCTCAGGTGGTGTGTAAGAGAGATAGTGACATGTTCATGTTGTATGCTTTCAATATTTGAACATAGTCTTGGTCCTTTTCTTGAGCCGGGGGTCTATCGGAAACAACCTCTCTACTTCTTCGGATGTAGTGGCATAGACTACGTACATTCTACCCTCCCCAGATCACTATGTGGGAATATACTGGGTTTTTTGTTATTGTTGTTTGATTTCTATGTTTGTATGGTATAGATTTATTGAGTATGGCCAGCAAGTATTCGATAGAATGTCTAAGAGAGATTCTTTTTCGTATAATACGGTGATTGATGGGTATATTAAATGTGGAATGCTTGATCTTGCTTGTCATATGTTTGATTTTATGACGTATGAGATGAGGAATTTGATTTCTTGGAAAGTGATGCTTAATGTGTATGTTAAGTTGGATCAAGGGTTTGATGTTGTTTGGTTTCTTAGCTATATCATCGAATTTGTATCAATGTATAAATTTCTTGGTTGTATCAATAAATTCTATACGTTTATTGATTTTGAATTTTTATATTTACACATATAAAATGTATTATAGGTATGTATATATTTTATGTCTACATTTGTATTTCGGATATGAAATATTTTCATGTATTATATTAATTTTCTGTATATACATGTCCGTAATTGTATATAATTGTATGAACATATTTATTTTGTATATTTATTTGATTAACTATATATACATATCGTTAAATTTATATTCCGTATACTCATTTGATTAACTATACATATATGTTCTTAAATTTATATACATGTCTTCTCGTATGTATTCTTAATGTATTTTGTATATGGATTATCTACACATATTTAAAGTCTTAATATCCAATATTTTGTTGTTTCCATTCTGTACATATACATTTTTGTTTACATTTGTACTCTCTCTCTCTATATATATGGATTAATTTGATAGACTCCATTATATTATTATATGCATATGCATGTACATATATGTAAAGAGACTATAATGGGTAAGTTGGAGAAATATTGGGTGTTGATTTCTATCCCTTTTCTTACTAATCTTTATTGTAACTGAAAAGAGAAAAAGATTTTATGTTTTTTGTATTAATTTTTTTTCAATTGTCTAATATGTATTCCATATATACAATATGTAATTGTATATTCCATATATACAATATGTAATTGTATACATATAAGTTATCATATATACTTAATATTTTAGTAAAATTATTTGTATAAACATTTATATTCAAATATATACAACCATAAAGCTACATATATTTGTATTTCAAACATGAACTATTTTCATATGTATGTGAATCATGTTTAATTACGTACATGTAATTCCTTATATATGTTTGTAGGAGTGTATATTTAATTGTATATATATATTGCCCTAATTTTGTTAACACCAGACGACTAACTCTCTGTGAGTATACATATGTTTGATAGATGTAATTACTATAGTTTTAGTACAAATGAAGTATTCTATGCACACACTCTCAAACGATATCATATGCATCATGTAAAAATCTTTAACATCTTTGTAACACATATTTAAGTCAATCATTTGAATCAGCTTACAACAATTAAATATCTACAAGTATAAAGACTTTCAAAATTATTTATTAAACCAAGTACTGGAATGTATTCAAAACAATAAGAAACCAACATTAGTCACAAATAAAAACTGAAAAATTAATTTAATATGTTTTTCAAATTTTGCTATTGCTTTTCTCGAATGACTATTGTACCCACTATGATCACAAGCATGACATGAATTTAAAGACTAATCTCTAAAGAACTTTTCTACAAACTTTTCTCTTTCTCTTTTTTTGGTCTCCTGGATGGTCTTTTGTATTTTGATGGCAGAACAACCTCACTTAAGATATAATCTAGTATCTCCCACATACAATCTTCAAATTCTCACATTTGTGCTTGAAATCTATACAAAGTTTTTTAAAAATCAACCCTAGCAATTCATCATTGTTTCCACATTTTTTCATTGCAATTAAGTCCAACTGGTATTCATCATATTCATTTTCAGTCGTGCACACATCCGAATGCTTCAAAACAATTAGTAATTGAGCCATATCCTGTTAAGAATGAAGCATATAATAACAATCAATTATGGGGTATTTCAAATTGTATACATATTTCAGTTTGAATAGATACAATCCTCAAATACAAAACCATTACCATATACAACTTAAATAGTACAAATAAGTCAATTTTTGTTTGAAAAAATATTTTAATTTGTGTATTTACAATTCACTATTATGAATAAAATACCATATACAATACTGAAATTGTACAACACTTAATAAATTATGTTCAAAAAAGTAATTTGATATGTATATATACATAAAATTACCGAATACGAGTCCAAATATACTAAACAATTAATAACCAAAATTATTATATATTTAAGTTTTAAAAACGAATGCAAATATCAAATGAATTGATCGAACTGAAATCACAAACATACCTATCCATTGTAATAGAATTGGATAACCCAAGTACGAAAGTCAATTACAAGTCAGTTTATACAAAGCATATCATTTTATATAGTTATTTTTTCAGAATATAGGGATGAAGCAGGGATTAAAGAACAAGACGATTGAATTACATACTTGTTATAAATTGTTGATGTTGTTTTCTCAATCTTTCATAAATTTTTCAATGTGTTCCGTTGAAGGTGACTTAAAAGAAGATTTATGGAAGGAGAATATTGTGGTAAGTTAGAGAAAATTAAAGGCGTTCATTAATCCCTCTTAACTTATATAGCTCTATCTTCTATTTATTGTAACTGGTTGCTGAGAAAAAATTGTCTGAGTAAATTTGTATAAATAGGTCATAAATACATTTTTTAAATAACTATTGATCATAATTTGCAATTAGTAAAACTTAGACTATGAAGTTAATTAGGAGGTATCTAAGTTGTCTATGTCATAGATATAGCAAGATATGGTGAATATCCTACCCTGCTTCCGAAAATGACGAAAAACACAGACGTTGAGCATAAAGTATGGTCCGAAATTAAACTCTTTAACATAGATGTAAAGAACTATATGGTTGGTCACCATATCTAATTTTCCATATCTTTATTTGCTAAGTTGATCTTGATTTCCTTCTACAAAATGATCATCAAATCAATAGTTCACGAACTATGCTTGTGGCCTACATAGTTGAATCAAGACGTCCTGTTTCTCACAGGATTAAACCACTTATGTTCACTAGTCATTTTGGATCGAAGGCTTTTCTTGTCTCCATAATCTTTTATATTAATTAGGCACATTTAATATCTAAATGTAGGAATTTATCTAGACAGAAAAGAGATTTCCATCATAACCAAGCGTACCAAGCAAGCGCTATATCCGATCATGATTTGGACCTGAGCATTCCAGGCCCGAGGTCTTGCCATAGGCAGGATGATTGTTTTCCAGAAGAAGGATACTTACAAGACAAATAATACTACATCACTTGACATCTTGAATATAGTTACAGATTAGCTGAATATCAAATTATTACCTGACATAGCATTTGTACTGGATCAAAAAAATTTGACCAGCTCTTTCTTTTCTCTTACAAAAGGCAACAATCTTTTTAAAACTTTTTTCCCCGTCGAAGTAATCAAGACCAAAATTTCTTCCTGAGTAGAATTTGTAGAGTTCAATATGTTAGAATAGAAAAATGTAATAATGAAGAAAATTGTTTTTAGAAAAAAAATGGTGGTTCCAAAGAGGTTTAATTTTACATATGGCACAGATGTAAAAAATGACTTTATTTATTATTATAACAAGAATAAAAGCACTGTTTCCACCCTGAACTATAAACGAAATTGATGAGACACACTCCAATTTAAAGGAGGTCCTATTACCCCTGGACTAATTAAAACTATAGTTTTGGCAATCTTAGTGCCTACGTAGCACATACGTGCACACTGCGTGAATAAACACACTGAAGGCCTATGTAGGCACACGTATGTGCCACGTAGGCACTAAGGTTGCCAAAAATACAGTTTTAATTAGTCCAGTGGTAATAGGCCCGCCTTTAAGTTCAGGTGTGTCTCAAAAATTTTGTTTATAGTTCAGGGTGGAAACAATGCATTTACTCTTTAACAATAACATCACACAACTATTTTTGTCATCAAAATAACTGAATTTACTTGTAGGAGACTTCTTACATAGGAAAAAAGCTAAGCTGTGACTACACCTATTGTTAGAGTTTGTGATCCAAATTTTGTTGATTCGTCCCTGAAAAGATCAGGGTGCGACCCATGTATGAGATTTTTGGGGGGGTCTATGATGGTAGCGTAGGGATCGGTATGGACCTATATATTTTTGGGATTAAGATTTATTTGTACACACGTATTATATAAGTGAGATCTAGTGGGTTGTTTTTCATAGTTTTGAATATACATCATTGATACTTGAGTCTCCTCCTTATACTCATCTCCATTATAGTGAATTTCCTCCTCCTCTGCCCATGGTTTTTTTTCGTTAAGGGTTTCCACGTAAAATCTGTGTGTTGTTCTTGTTTTCTTTTGTTTATTATAATGTTGATTCCTGTTGGTTCAATAACACCTATTTACAGCCTTCTAATTAAAGAGAAAACAACATGATCCAGTAATCCCCAAAATGCCAAATATACTCCCAAGAAGGAACATTTCAGTAACACCTGAATCACATTCCATCCATCAGACAAGATATGTATTGATTTACATTTTTCCTAAATAGCCATCTGCTAGACTTTCCTAATAGTAAAAGTTTTGGTGATCATCGGCTTCTCCCCTTGTTTATCTGGAAGCTATGAGCATGAAAAAAAATCTTGGGTATCCAGTGCTATTGGTACCACACCAATTATCTCAGAAAACATCCTCAGAGAGACCTGCATATGTAAAATAATCCAATTTATGAATAGTAACTCAATTATCATTACTTACATATCTGACAATATAACTAGTTTACAATATGTTACAAAAATCATGAAAATCAAAAAAAACTTTTGATGCATATATATCCCACATTTTAGGATTAAACATCCATGCATTCCTGGCTTGGCTTTCTAAACGAATCACATAATAGACACAGGCAATTTAAGTATATCGAGTACTGACTTCGAAAATGCCTCAATAGACTAAGCATACATATAACTCAGATGCAATAAACCTCCTATGTATCTAAATCTAACACTATTATACCTCTATACTATAAGAATCCTACAAAAACACTAAGACAATTAATGTTCTGTTAATTTATACTTCATAAGTTTAGCACCACTTGCAACTTTGATCTAAACATAGACACCACAACAATGATTTTAAACTCCTAAACCCCGTATCATCATCATATGCGTGATTGCTTTGTTTTCTAACCAAAACCATCATTTTATTGCTCAAGTAAATGGGAAACTTTGCACAATCATCTTTATTTTTTTAATTATTTGCGTTCTTCAGATTTTCTCTAACCATGAGTATAATCATTTCATCCATTATTTTGCATATTTGCTTCCTTTACTTCTACATTGAAACATCTTCAGACCCATCAACCACCCTGGAACCATTGATTGCCACATCAAGCAAATAAATATGCATGTCATTAGCAGTATTTATGATCAAAGAAGTTGTGTCTTGCTTTGTGGGTGCATTACTATTCAAGTAAGGACTCACATCTTAACTGACCACTTGTAACAACATTGTCAACCAACCTACTATAAGTAAGTTCCCTACTCACACAAATAGGTATCGTAACCTTACCATATAATTCCATATCAAACATTATGTGTCGTTCACTCATTCACCAAAATAATCACCGTCCAATAGTAGAAGTTCCCTCACTAGTGGTCAAAAGATATATATGTACTTTGTCATTATCTTTTGATCAACCAAACCATATTATACTCATTATTTGGAAAATCAGGGGAGGAGATGCTCATATTGGAGTGGACTGGGAGATGTTTACTCTCTTATAAAGGAAAGAAAAGAGTGGAAAGAAAATTATCAATGTGTAAGGGACTTAATGACTAATGGTTGCTGGAATGAGGAGATACTAAAGAGATTGTTTACTAATAACATAATGGATTATGTGAAGTTCAATAAAAGAGCAGTGAAGCAAACAATCAAAAGGACAAGCCAATATGGAGTCTGGAAGAAAGGGGGAATTTCTCAGTAAGGTCTGCATGGCATTATGTGAGGCAGAGGGGGGCTCCTAACGATTTCTATAAGCAATTATGGATAGGGGGGCTTCCATTCAATATTGTGTTTTTTATATGGAGAATATGGAAGGAAAAGATATTAGTAGATGATACTATTAGGAGATGGGGGGATATATGGTCCTTCCAAGTGCTGGTGTTGTCAAAACCCAGCACAAGAGACCATATCATATGTGCTACTGAGATCCTTTTCAGCTAACAGGACCTGGTCCTACTTTTTTTTTTATAGGGATTAGCATACAAGAAAGAAGTTTAAGAGAGAAAATTTATGCATAGTGGAATGCTCAGGCTAAACAAAGAGAGAAAGCCTACTTCAGAGCAATACTAGCAATCATAATGTGGGAATTATGGAAAAGGAGAAATGTTAAGAAACATAAAGGCAAATAGATCAGTGTGCATAGATTGAGATTCAATGTTACAAGACACCTAAGGATGCTACTGAATGTGAGAAAACTAGCACTGGAATTCACAATAGACTGGCCATTAATCTTGAATCCACTAAGCCAACTAAAGCCTAGAGTTAAAACCAAGGTTGTACTATGGGAATTGCCAGAGCAAGGTTGGTGTAAATACAATGCTGATGGAGCATCAAAAGAGAATCTAGGTAGAAGCTCATGGGCATTTTGCTTAAGGGATGAAAAGGGAGATCTAATGCATACAGAAGGGTCAACAATAGAAGACACAGATAACATGGTAGCAGAAGCTAAGGCCATAGTACAAGAAGCCATTCATTGTTATAATTCAGGTCAAGATAAGGTCATTATTCAGACAGACTCCCTAGCAATGCAGAAGTTTATAAGTGAGGAATGGGAAACACCATGGAATATAGCAGGCATAGTAAACCAAATAAAGAAATTGCTAGAACACAAGCAAGTACAAATAAAGCATTTATTCAGAGAAGGCAATCAACTTGTAGATTACTTAGCTAATCTAGCCTTTGATCAGGAGAAGTTCATATTTACAACATTCAACCAGCTACCAAACTCAGGTAGAAAGATTCTTAACAGTGACAAGCAACAATGTCCATACCTGAGGCTAAGCTTAGCAAAAGGATAAGGGGACTGGAAGGGCTATAGCAAGGTCTTTCACATACAACATATTTACAGACAAGGAGGCTAAAAAAAAGTGAATGTGCTAATTAGCCTATCTACACCAGCCAATAAAAAAGAAATCTCAGTAGATTAGGGGTCACCAAGTCAGATAAGATTCAAGTGACTGAGTTACTTGTTCCTTTTCAACTATCACCGTGTCCGACCATCCCATAATCTTAATCCCAACTATAGCTACACATGGAGAATACACAGAAGGTCAAATGTAACATACAAGTAAAGTAGTAAGCTCATAAGTGAAAATGACTTACTAGATGAAGGAATCAAGCTTCAGAACACGATACCCAACTTGTTAGCACCAAAAAAAAACTAGAAACATACTGGAGATCTCAAGTGAGATAAAACAAATGAAGAATAGAAGAAGGCTCTCAATAAAAGTTTAAACAACAAACAAAGTAAAAAAGAAAAATACTCACTCATGCAAGATGGAATCCTCATCCCGATGCAACCAGGTTACGATATTCACCACCCAAAGCTGAAGAAAAAGAAATTAAAGATTATTGAAGTTGAACATAATGAAATAGGAGGAGAAAGGGAGAGCTCAACTCTAAGTCTGAATTTAGAAACCCTACTAAAGTTATATGTTGATTTCAGACTGGGTCATTCATTTGGGTCAACCCATTTGTTATTTAATTTTTTGGGTCAGATTTAGGTGTTGGAATTGTAAGATGGATTGGTCCATCATGTTTTAGACTTATTATTTATTAATAAAATCCCAAATTAAACCCAAAAAACCATATTATATTCATCAAATTGTCGATTAATCATGCCTTGGTCGGCAAAGGTTCGATTAATCAACCTCCTTGGTTTATTAATCAATACAATTCAAAATTTGCAAATCAAGAATTGTAATCTCAGATATTGCATGGACAAGTACTAGATCTTAAAATAAATTTTCTCCATAATCGAATGAACAACTCGAAAAGCTTGTAAATTTTAAATCATATGCTGAGGTTATGTACTAGACTTTGGAGGGAACTAGAGAAGTCACTAGCCGTTGACAGAGTTTGCTTGCAACATTTATTAGTTCAGCATTAAAATGTCACCTTATTAGCCACCAAATTAAGCCTAACATCTTCTATAAGGTAGTTTGAGCGCATGTTATTTTACCAGGTGTAGTATGAGATATAAAGGAAAGAATCAAACTTATCTGAGATAGTAAAGCATACAAAAGTAAACAAAAATCATATGCAGTCAGGATGTACTAGAGGCTAAATTTCATGGTTTCTAATCAAGTGTTTCTAAATGTTTCACCCATGAAAGGTGTTACGATACTTCACAAGAAATGGAGGTGAAGTTTATGTTTTTTAGACCAGGTCAAATTCTTGAGTGAATGGGTGCGTAGCCTACCAATGCACTCCCTCTTGATATGGTTCCTGTATGGATATATGTCTAGTTGTCCATGTCATCATATTGGAAAAGTACATATATGGCCCCTCATATGTCATTCTACCTGGATAATAGAGTAATCAGGAACTAGTTGTTGTACACTAACTAGTCAAAAATTGGGTCCAAGGGGATATCCTTAGTTATAGTACTATGGAGGAACATTTCAAGTGAAGAATCCATATAAGAAGGTACAGATGACATGAAAATAATATATCCCCATATCTTTGAGCCTTTAGGTATGATTAGTTTTTAAATGAGATAAACAGATTTATTAAGAAGGGCGAATAAATCCCCTCCCTGCTCCCCCCACTCTGGACAAGTAATAGGTAATTCTTGAAACATACGTAACTCTTAAAACTAGGAAATTAAAAGTGAGTTTCGCAGGACGAGATACAAACATAATAAGCAACCAGAAAAAGTGTTTTTGGTGCAATTGTAGCTTATATAGAATAGGAAATAGCTAAGATAACCGTAAAGTGTAGAAGATAAATAGCACTTAATATTTACATGAAAACCTCTTTGGAAAAAACCATGACCTATATCATAGGATTTCCAACTAGATCCACTATTTTCAAGCCAAAAGTGTGATTACAAACTCCAATAATCACAAGGATTAAAATATTAATCTCATTCACCATGTAACACCTCTATTATAATATTTGTGTAATACCCCATATATTTCTAAGCTAGAAAATGAACCATTGTTCCTATGCATAAAACCTCCTCTCCTGTGATTCATATTTGAGTACATGAATTAGGATGAGTATCCTAGTGATAATAGAGCTTATGATGTGTTAAGCATGTTCATAAGAGTCACTTAGAGTAAGCCAAGCTAAGAACTTTTGAATCCACCAAGTTTTCGTGTGTGATTTCACATAGGTCATCTTTGAACGAGCATAACTTGGTTTATTGGGGGTATTTTGGCATATTTATACCCTCAAAATTGTAAATAATTGAATAATATTTCTGTTGATACCAAATTCCCCTAAACCAGACACCCGGTGAAGAAGTTATGGCGATTTAAAGTTTTAGCAGCGTTATTTCAGTTAGTGGCCTGTCGCGCCATAAGCCAAAATGACGTTTGTCAATTTCCAGTGTCTCTCCGTGATTCCACCACATTTCGGTGAGTTTCTAGGTCGCAAACAAGTGGCAACGCGATATCTCTGCATCGCGCCAAGGGCCCAAATTGGAAAATTTTCACAGAAATTAAATGACGCATCTAGAGAGGTATTTGGGTCATCTTCCCACCCCTATATATATTCCATAAACACAGAATTTAGCCCCAATCTAACCACATTATACTCTCTTTTCTAAAAAATTCTCTCAAGAACTCCATAGGGTTTTCATAGGAGCTTCAAGATTCAAAAGATTTCACCGTTAATCTTCAAGAATTTTCCATCTAAGGTATGCATAGTGTTCATTCATGGATCCCTTTCATCCTTGGAGCTCAAGAATCAAGTTTTAAAATCATGAATTTGTGATTATCTTATTGTGGTATGATTTTGTTCATGTTGATGGTTGTTATTTTGTATCTTGATGTATTTTCATGAAGTATGTGAGCATGTTAGTTGAAATCCATGAATTTGGGTGGCTTAAGATTGTTAAATTGATAAGTATACCTATTCCAAAAGTTATGCATGTAAGGTGTTTGATAAAATGCCTAGAATGATAGAAATCATGTATTATAGCTTAGGGATGAACTATATGATAAATTCATGCTAGTCTATTATGTTCAAAGGGCTCACATATTGTTGTTGTGCAATATATATGCTGTCGGAATGCCCATGATATTAGAACATGAGGTTTATGACTTGATTATAAGAATTCCCATTCATGTTAGATATTATGATGACCATGTACTTCATGAAATCCCTCACTCATGTATTATGGATTATTATTGATGGTCATGTATTCAAGAAAGTCACGTTGTGTCAGTTTTTTCCATCGAGTCCTGGGGGTACTTGTACTCAAAAAATATAACTGTGTGCCTAGAGCAAAGTCATGTTTTCATGATATCCTCAGTCAATCCATGATCCATAGAACTCAGTCAGTCATGTGACTCAGGAAAACCCAGAAATATCAGTAAGCTCAGTAGTTCAGTAATCTCAGTGATCTTAGTTAACTTCAGTAATCTCAGTACTTAGTAACTTCAGTAATCTCTATACTCAGTAACTTCAGTAATCTTCGTAATTTAGAACTCTCAGAAATCTCATGAACTCAGTACTTAGTAAGATCAGTAATTTCATGAACTCAGTCAGTTATCAGATATCACTAGTATTCCGCCAGTCAACAAAAATCCAGTAACTCAGTCCATGTTTAGTTCAGTAAATCATGTTCAGTGTCCATTCATATAGGAGTAGAAATTAGCACCGAGTGAACCCAAGGATGGGCACTCACTTGTTATATGAGGGTGTGATTCCTAGAAGCAATCCTTGCATTCCAGAACTATGTAGCCAGCATAGGTTGAGACACCGTAGCCTGCTATATGAGGATAGATGAGGTGGCTTAACCTATTATATGAGGGTTCCCACCATTCTCACTTGAGTTACCTGTTATATTAGGGTACTCACATGTTGTCCTTACCAGTGGCGCGGTATTGACACCCTTCTAATCAGGGCACAGATTGGACCCCAGCTCAGCTATTATAGCACATTTGGGGCATGTCGGTTAGATCACTACTTCCCACAGTCTTAGTTACAGTCTCAGTCTCAGTAAAAGAACTCAGATAGTTCCTCAAATCTCAAGACTGTCAGATATAGTCAATTCAGATACAGTACGGAACTCAGCTAGTTCCATCAGATTCAGGACTTTCAGATATATTCACTCATGTTATCAGTTATATCAATTCTCAAAACTCATGTTATCAGTCATATCAGTTATCAAAACTTATGTTATCAGTATTCAACTTTAGGACTGTCAGATACAGTCAACCAGACCAGTTCTTCATAATTAGAACTGTCAGACACAGTTATTTATGTATCAGTAACATAGTATCAGTCCCTTAGTATTCAGTAATACAGTATCAGTCTTTCTCACTCATTAGTGACTCAGATGTTAATATCAGTAAACTCAATAGTCAGAACTCAGCATTTAGTCCAATCATGATCTCAGTTACAGTTACGTAGTCATGCATGCACTCTCACGTTCATATTAGTTAGTCAGTTATTATTGTTCATGCATATGAACCACATGCATTTAGCCTACCTCACTTGTATACTAGTATATTCAAAGTACTGACATATTTGTGTTATGGTGTCTTATACCATAGGTTTAGAAGTACGAGCTCCTGAGCATCAGTAGCATCCCAGTTCAGCAGTCAGAGTCAGCTATGAGTCCTCATCCTTCGGGGACATGATTATTACATTACTATTTTTATTTTCAGTTTATTTCTGTAGATGGAGTTAGTTGGGGACATGTCCTATCAACTCCTTATTCAGACAGTTTAGAGGCTTTCAAACTATAGCATGTCAAACAGTTATTTCAGATTTGTTTTGGTATTGCTATACCATTTTCAGACATTGTTCTTATCAAATGTTTATCCAGTTTGAACCTTATGGTCTTTCAGTTCATGTTTCTGTATTTTTCAGTCTTTTATGCAATATACAGGTACAGATATCAGTCATGGGTTAGCTTATGGTCCTTCGGGGTCATGAGCACCGTGTAGCGTTCCAGTTTAGAAAATCAGGGCGTTACAATTTTTGAAGAAATTCTACTTCACCTTTCAAAATAACTAACTCTAGTTGATTCCCTAGGTAACTCTACCCAGAATCACATAAGGCATCATGAAGAAATCTTCACTACACTACGATTGAATCAATAACTAGCTCTAGTTAACTTAACTCAACCTAAGACTTAGACAAGACTGGCACCTATAATCCTTTATAATACATGAGTACATTTACAGTTGTAAAAACAAAAGACTATGACTCAAGAAATTGACAAAGTCTGAATTTCAGCTCTATCAGGTCCCTTGTTAAGAATGAACAGTAATAGGTCCCTTGTTGAGAATGAGCAGTAATCTAACAAAAATGACTTTTGCTTTTTAGAGAAAAACTTTTGATTGAAAAAATCAAATTTTGCTCATGTCACATCATCTATTAATAAGAGAGAGAAAACCTTATAGCCATTTTATTGGTCCAGGTGTAACCTTATAGCCATTTTATTGGTCCAGGTGTAAGCGAGATAGTTGTGTCACTGTTGCAACACTACCAGCTAAAATAGATAGTACATTTTACAACTGTACATGGTTTTCTTAGATTGTTAAATCAGCACAGCACGAACCAGGTCCCTTGCATTATTATTTGTAAATCATCAAAACCAAAGTACCACAAATTCAAAGCATTACAAAGATGGCCTCTTTTGCAGTATGAATCAATTCTTATACTGTATGTTATGCAATTAAGATTAAAACCTCTTTTAACCATCTCATGGTAAAATAAGTCTACAGCGATAATATCCCTGATTCCTTGAACACCAAAATCAAGATATTCATTGTTTTGGTATCAGGTGGGGAACCTAGATTGGAGTTTATTGAATACTAAATGATATTCTTTCATCTTTGTTAAAATAGAATGAGTTCACTAGATCATTTTGCTATTGTGTTACTATTACATTGAAACAGTGTTTACTGTTTCATTGAAGTTATAGTTAGTTGAGTTAGTTAGCCGAGTAGATGAGTTAACAGGCCACTTGATCAAGATGTTAAAGTTTGTTAGGAAGTTTCTAGAAGCTCATGTAATGATCACGTGAGTCTATATATACATGTCTTGTGATTCTTATTATAACAACATTATTCATTTCAATACAATTTAGTTTTTTCTCATTCTTCTTACCTAATCGAAGCTCTTCTTCAGTAGCCATTATATGTATGTATGAGTAATGTACTAGTATATTTTTACCATGGTATCAGAGCCACGATCGTGGAAGTATAGAATTAGCAATCGATTGTGCTTTATCTCTACTGTAATGGAAGTTTTGAGTTTTATTTGTGAGCTATAGTTCCTGAGTTTTTTTAGAACAACTAAGAGAAGTTTAGATCTCTGCTCATGAGATGTATTTTACAATTTGTTTTGCACTCTTCTGAGATTGAGTTTAGTTATATTCTACAAAGTAATAATGGCACCTAAATTGATCCTAGTGATCCTCTATTTCTTAGAGCCTTAAATGTAGCTAGAGCTGTGTTGATCCCCATTAAGCTAGTTGGTTCAGAACACTATGGATTATGGTGTATATCCATGAAGATTGTACTATTGGAAAAAGGAAATATGGTTTTATAACTAATACTTGCAACAAAGACATGTATGAAGAGAAATTACATGACTAATGGGAGACATGTAATGCAGTAGTATTATCATGGCTAATGAGCTCAATCAGTGAAGAATTACTGAGTGGTATTGTATGAAACAAATGCGTGTAAGGTATGGGAAGATCTCAAGGAAAGGTTTGACAGGTACTGACTCATTTTCTACTTCACTAAATTGAAGAGCCTCTGGAGTGACTATGATGCAGTCATTCCTGATCCATCAAGTAATTTTCCGAAATCTAAGGAATATGTAGATCATCTATATCAGTTGAGGATAATACAGTTTCTAAGTGGGCTGAATGATGCATATGATTAATCTAGGAGACAGATACTAATGAAAGGAGTGATACCTACACTCAATCAGACATATGCAATGTAGTGGAAGATGAAATTCAGCAACTTACTTGTAGTACAACAATTAGTGATAAAACTGAATTTATAGCCATCCAGATGCATAGACATTATACAGAAACTGGTTATGAAGGCCAAAATTTTAAAGGCAAAAGGTGTAACTATTGTAACTTTACTGGACATACAAAAGAAAATTATTACAAATTGATTGGATATCCTACTAATTGGAAGCATAGGAAGAAAGAAAATTACAACAGTTAAAAAAAGCACATCAATCTTTCCATAATAATCAGTCTCATGGTAGATTTAGTGGATATGGACATCCAGCTGCTGGTCAAACGAACAATCAATTCTCATCTCATATCTTCACTGGAACTCAATCAGAAAATTCTAGTTTAGCAGCTTCATCCAGCAGTCAGGGGAATAAAGACATCAACAGTGTTGTTCTAGCCAAGGGGCAAGGTTTCTTAGAAGAATAATACAAGCAGATCATGGCATTAATAATAAAGGACACACAAGAGGTAAAATTACTTATTTATCTACTCATGTTATTCCACATGAATGGGTAGTAGATTCTGGAGATACACATTATATTGTGGCATACAAAAGTGTGTTTTCACTCTATCATAAGATGGTTAACACAAAATCTGATAAGGTAGATCTTCCCACCAAAGCCAAAGTTGATATATCATATGTTAGAGAAGCACAGGTGCTCATGAAAGAAGTTGAAAAGAATTTACTGTTTGTTCTTGATTTTAAACTCAATTTGTTGCCAGTATCTAAGATGACTAAATAAATTTCATGTTTTGTTTCATCTATGTTGACTTCTTTATATTTCAGAATCTTCACAATGATAGGGTGAAAGGGATTGATACAGAGAAAGGAGGATTATATATCCTCAAAAATGTTTATGGGTTGAATGGGATACATAGCAATAATGTTCATCAAAGGCAAGTTGGAAAGTAGATATGCAGGACTACAATCTGTGGCATATGAGGCTTGGACATCCTTCTTCCTAAGACTCAAAGTCTCTTAGTTTACTAAGATATGGTAATGACATAAAGGTTCTAAATAAGTGTCATGTTTGTCCATTAGCTAAACAGACCAGGCTAGCCTTACCTATCTACAATTCTAGAGATATAAAGTGTTTTGATGTTGTACTTATGGATATTTGGGGGCCTTATAAGATTCCAAGTTTTGATAAAAAAAAATATTACTTCCTAACTGTTTGAAAGACCCCACAAAAATCCTAAGCGTAACTCAGTCCCCTAGAGCTTGATAATGGATCCCAAACTTAGAAAATTTTAGCTAAGTGTTAGAACTTAATCTTTTCTAAAGCCCTCAAACTTTGAGGAATTTACTTATGATCTTCCTGACCTCCAAAAGTTAGTTTTTAAGTTGATTCAGGATCGGGGGAGTTAATAGTACATCTCAGGTGAGTTTCAGAATTTTCGGACAAGCGTAAGGGCGTGTTTGAAACTACAAAATAGCAGCTCAGGGGATTAGCCCATAAATACTCGCCCAGTTCAGTGCTAGGGGAAGCCCGCGATGGAGAGCAGGGTGCCTCACCCAGAGCGGTGCTCCAGAGCCTGCGGCACTCTGGCCAGCCCGGTCTGGGTAATTTCTGCAGTCAGGTTCTGTATTTTTAAGGGCAAATGGGTCATTTTCCCTTCACCCAACAGCTCCATAACATGGTATTAAATCCCTAAATAGAAAAATCCCCTATTCTTTTTGGAAAATCCTCTCAAGAACAAGTCGTAGCTTCATCAAGTTCAAGAAACAAACCTCAAAAATTCACCCCAATCTCCATGAAGTTATCAATTAAGGTATGTGAAGTGTTCATTCAAGGGTTCCTTCCACCCTTGGAGTTCAAGAAACTATTTTTAAAACTTCAAGGGTATTGATTTTGTGAATTCCATGTTGGGTTTGATTATAATGATTAGTTAGGTTTCTAATCCATGTTTTATTACAAGTTTCATGTATAGTTAATTGATATATGTGTAGTATCATGTGAATCCATGTTAAACCCTTGAATGTGTAAATTTATTATGGTAGTCATGATGCATTAGAATGTTGGTCATTTCCAAGTATAAGTTTATGCCTTCCATGTGTTTGAAAAAATGCCTAAGTGAATAAATTGTGCATTGTGGTCCATTGGTGACCTTATGATGAATTCATGCTAGAACTACATGTTCCAAATTTGCTCCCATGTTAAAGCTATACTTTGTAAGTGATTGATGGAATGTCCATGAGAATTGAACAGTGAAATTATGATATGTTAGAAAGTGTTTGCATTCATGTACAAGCCCAAAAATATGGCAAAATATCTCAGTGACTGCAATGTGAATAGTTTACTGTTGTCATGTTATCAAGAAGTGCCATATTTTGGTATTATCTATTCTATCGAGTGCTGGGGGTATTTAATACCCAATAGTTTAGCTGTTACCTAGAGCCAGTGTCAGTACAGAATAGTATCAGTCATGTTATGATTAGCAGTACTTCCAGTCAGTTACGATAATTTAGTAGAACTCAGGAAAACTCAATAAACTCAGTATCAGTCCAGTTTAATTTAGTACATCAATTCTGTTTCTTTCAATTGGGAGTAGGATTCAGCACCTAGTGAACCTAAGGATGGGGAATCACTTGCCAGCAGAGGGTGTGATCCTTAAAAGCAGTCCTTGCATTATAGAACTACGTATCCAGTGTAGGTTGAGATATCAACCTGCCAGTTGAGGGTTGATAAGGTGTCTTACTTGCCATTTGAGGGTACCACTGTTCTCATTCAGAGCACCTTCCAGATGAGGGTGACTCAGCATTTGTCTTTACCTATGGCATGGTACTGACACCCTTCCAACTGGGGTTACAAGTTGGACCCCAAATTAGTTTAGAGAAGGGGCATGTCGGTTAGATTATTACCTCTCATAGTCTCAGTTTCAGTTTTAGTCTCAGTATAAAACTCAGTTCAGATCTATAGAAATCAAGAATGTCAGACACAGTCACTCAATTTAGCACGAAACTCTGAATAATTCTATAGAAATCAGGACTATCAGATACAATCATTCAGTTAACAGTAATACAGTATCAGTAAACTCAGATATCAGTAAACCAGTATTCTAAACTTAGTATTCAGTGTTACCATGACCTCAGTTATAGTTTAAGAATTCATGCATGTACTCTCTTTCGATTATGGTCATGTTATTCAGTTAGTTATTGTTCATGCATATGATCTCATGAACATCATCCTACCTCACTTAACATACCAGTACATTCAAAGTACTGACACATACTTTTCTCTTATACTATGATGTCTTATATCATAGGTTCAGACGCACGGGCTCCCGACCACACTTAGCAGTCTAATCGATCAGTAGAAGAGTTAGTGGTGAGTCCTCATAGTTCGAGGATAGATTTATCATTTTAGTTATATCAACACTCAGTTTAATCAGTAGTCGGAGTTAGTTGGGGACTTTTCCCATCAAATCCTTGTTCAGACAGTAGAGGCTTTTCAAACTAGAGTAATGTATCAGTATTCAGTTCTCAATATTGATATTCAGTATTTTTTTATATTTGAACCTTATGGAAGATTTTTTCCTAATTTCTGCATAATTATAGTATTGTTATTCAGTTATTGCAGAAGGTACCAGTCATGGGTTAGCTTATACTCCTTCGAGATTATGAGCACCATGTAGCGTCTGGGGTACAGACTCGGGGCATTACAAACTTGGTATCAGAGCCTAAGGTTCAACAGCGTCCTAAGAAGTTTGAAATAAGCGTCTAGTGGAGTCTTGTGCATGAATGTGTAGTGCGCCACACTTATTGACAGGAGTCTATTAGATGTTTTAATAAAAGTTTCCCTTCTTTCAGTAATCATGTCATGCGGGTGAGTACAAGCTAAAGTTAAACTCTTTGTCTAATCCAAGTTTCTCTTTTGTTTATAAAATATGCCTCCAAAGAGGACTAAGGGAAGAGGAATGGGAGACTAGCCAATATTTCAGCCCATCCATCCTGATCCCCAGGACGAACATGTCTCCCATGCTAAATTCAGAGCAACGTTCACCACCCTAACTCATTCTGTGGCATCCCAAAATGAATGCATAGCTACCATTTTGGCCAACTCGATGGCTAATACTACTGCAACCAGGATTCAAGACTTCACCCAAATGAACCCTCCATCTTTTACTGGGTCTAAGTCAGATGAGGACCCTCAAGAATTTCTTGATCAGGTGCAAAAAATTATAGATATTATGGAGGTGCCTGCTATTTAGAGTGTTGAGTTGGCCGTATATTAGTTGCGGGATGTGGCTTAATTATGGTTTAAATAGTGTAAAGTAGAAAGGGCAACAGATGCAGGGTCCATAGAGTGGGAGGAGTTTGCCATGGCTTTTCTGGATAGGTTCTTCCCGTTGGAGTTAAGGGAGGCGAAGGTTCTAGAATTTATTAATCTGAAGCAGGGCGACATAATAGTGAAAGAGTATTCTCTCAAGTTTACTCAGTTAGCCAGATACGCTCCTTATGTGGTGGTAGATAGCAGGTCCAGGATGAGTAAGTTTGTGTCTGGGGTTTCTAGTAGTGAAGTCAAAGAGTGTAGAACAACAATGCTGATTAAGAAAATGGACATATCCATGCTTATGGTCCACGCTCAGCAGATAAAGGAGTCTAAGAGTAGGGAGAAGGAGAGGGAGAATAAGAGAGCGAGAATAGGTAGTTTCAACTTTGCCCAACCTAAGTCAGAAGGAGGAAATTGTTCTCAATTCCGCTCAAAATCCTCAGTTCCATATCCATCCTTAGCCAGTGCCCCAGTGCCAAAATTTAGAGATGGAAACAGAGATAGGGCGTCAGGCCCTAAGCCTCAGGGTAGTGTTAGCAGAGCCCGAACCAATCTCCTTTGCCAAAAATATGGCAGAAACCACTAGGGTATCTGCAGGGCTAGTAGTGATGTGTGTTTCGCGTGTGGAAAGCCAGGTCATAGGTTCAGAGATTATCCCCAGTCAGGTTTCCAGGGTCAGCATAATCGTACCCCAGCCCAGTCAGGTCTCCCGAATCAGCAGGGTGCCTCTTCCAGTGCCACTAGTGGGCAATACCCAAATAGACTCTATGTCTTTCAATCTCGACAGGATCAGGAAAGTTCTCCTGGTGTGGACACTGGTACTTTACGAGTTTATCATTACATATTTATGTTTTGCTAGATCCAGGAGCTTCTTTGTCCTTTGTTACTCCCTATATAGTTGTTGACTTAGGAGTCAGTCCCAAAATTCTAGCAGAGCCTTTCTCAGTCTCTACCCTAGTGGGTAAATCTATCATAGCCCGGCGGGTATACAGGAACTATCCGGTTATGGTATCTCAGAAAGTCACCTCAACAGACTTAGTCAAATTAGAGATGACCGATTTTGATGTCATTCTTAGCATGGATTGGCTTTATTCCAGCTATGCCTCAGTCGACTGCAGAAATAGAATTGTCCAGTTTTAGTTTCGGAATGAGCTCTTCCTAGAGTAGAGGGGAAGTACTTTAGCACTTAGGAGTCAGCTTATTTCCTACCTAAGGTCAAGAAAAATGATATTTAAGGGGTGTATCTACCATCTTGTTTGAGTCCAAGACTCTGGCTCAGAAACCCCTAATCTTGAATCAGTGTCAGTAGCATGTGAATTCCCAGATGTATTTCTCAAAGATCTTCCTGGAGTTCCTTCTGAAAGGAAAATTAACTTTGGAATAGACCTTCTTCTAGATACTCAGCCTATCTCTATTCTGCCTTATTGAATGGCTCCAGCAAAACTCAAGGAGTTAAAAGAACAGTTGAAGGATCTCTTAGATAAGGGATTCATCAGACCCAGTGTGTCCCCGTGGGGTGTACCAGTTCTATTCGTGCGTAAGAAAGACGGTTCTCTCAGAATGTGTATTGACTACCGTCAGTTAAATAAAGTCATGGTCAAGAACAAGTATCCACTCCTCAGAATCGATGACTTATTTGACCAACTTTAGGGTGCCAGTTACTTTTCCAAGATAGACCTCAGATCAGGCTATCATCAACTCAGAGTCAGGGAATGTGACATCCCAAAAATAGCCTTCAAAACTTGGTGTGGTCACTTTGAATTCTTAGTCATGTCATTTGGTTTTACCAATGCCCCAACAGCTTTTATGGACTTGATGAACCATGTGTTCGAGCAGTACTTGGACATGTTCATCATAGTCTTCATAGATGACATCCTTGTCTACTCCCGCAATAAGCATGATCATGTAGACCATCTAGAGTAGTCTTATAGACTCTCAGAAACCATCAGTTGTTCTCCAAATTCAGTAAGTGCAAATTTTGGCTAAGGTTAGTAGCTTTCCTTGGTCATATTATTTTTGGTGATGGCATTAGAATTGATCCCCAAAAGACTAAAGTAGTGAGAAATTGGCCCAGACCCCTCTCTCTATCAGATATCTAGAGTTTCTTAGGTTTGGATGGCTATTACTGATGATTTGTTGAGTGATTTTTATCTATTGCATCCCCTATGTCCATATTGACTCAGAAGAAGGACAAATTTCAGTGGTCAATTCTTGTGAGAAGAGTTTTTAGGAGTTGAAGACTCGACTCACTACATCCCTAGTTTTGACTCTACCAGATAGTTCAAACGGCTTTGTTGTGTATTATGATGCTTCTAGAGTTGGTTTAGGTTGTGTTTTGATGTAGAAAGGTAAGGTCATAGCCTATGCCTCTAGACAGCTCAGACCCCATGAAAGGAACTATCCAACTCATGATCTTGAGTTAGCAGCGGTAGTATTTGCCTTAAATATTTGGAGGCACTATTTGTATGGTGTGCACGTTAATGTGTTCACTGACCATAAGAGCCTACAGTATGTGTTCTCTTAGAAATACCTAAACCTCCATTAGAGAAGGTGGTTGAAGTTGTTGAAAGACTAAGACATGAGTGTCCTGTATCATCCGGGTAAAGCCAATGTAGTGGTTGATGCTCTAAGTAGGATGTCTATGGGTAGTGTTGCTCGTGTGTAAAATGGTAAGAAAAAGTTAGCTCAGGAAGTTCATCAGCTTTCCCGACTTGGTGTTCGCTTAGTCTATTCAACAGAAGGTAGTGTATGGGTGCAGAGTAGTTCAGAATCATCTCTGGTTTTCGAGGTGAAGTAAAAGTAGTCCAAAGATCCCAATTTAGTCAAATTAAAAGAATCAGCTGGAGATTAGAAAGTAAAGATTTTCTCCCAAGGGGGAGATGGTGTATTGCGTTGCCAGGGTCGGTTATGTGTGCCAGGTGTAGATGACTTGAGACAGTGGATTCTTGTAGTAGTGCATGGTGCGCGTTACTCTATTCATCTAGGGGTCACTAAGATGTACCATGATTTGCGGGAGATCTATTGGTGGAGTGGGATGAAGAGAGATATTGCAAAGTTTGTAGCTAAGTGCTTGACATGTCAACAGGTTAAGATTGACCACCAGAAACCTAGTGGGTCTATTCAGGAGTTCAGTATTCCTACTTGGAAATGGGAAGAGGTGAACATGGATTTTGTGATGGGTTTGCCTTGTACTCATCGTCAGCACGATTTGGTTTGAGTCATTGTAGATAGGATGAACAAATCAGCTCATTTCGTACCAGTCCATGCCTCTTATTCAGTCGAGGACTATGCCAAGCTCTATGTCAGAGAGTTGGACAGATTACATGGAGTTTCGATATCCATTATCTCTTATTTCTGGAAAGTATTTCAAAAGGGTCTTGGAACCCAAGTTCACCTCAGTACAGCCTTTCACCCTCAAACAGATAGTCAAGCAGAAAGGACCATTCAGACTTTAGAGAATATGCTGCGAGTATGTGCAATAGACTTTAAAGTTAGTTGGGATGACGATATGTCTTTGATCGAGTTCATATATAATAACAGTTATCATTCCAACATTCAAATGTCTCCTTTTGAGGCACTTTATGGAAAGAGATGTAGATCTCTCATTGGTTGGTTTGAAGTGGGTGAGGCTGCAATAGTAGGGCCTTATTTGGTATTTGATACTTTGGAAACAGTTCAATTGATCAGTAAAAGGCTTAAGACAGCTCATATACGACATAAATCATGCGTAGATATGTGTAGAAAGGATCTCAAGTTCGAGATTGGTGATTATGTGTATTTAAAAATCTCTTTTATTAAAGGAGTAAAGAGGTTTAGCAGGAAGGAGAAGCTCAGTCCCCAATATGTCGGTCCTTACCGAATTTTCAGCAGTTTTAGAAAGGTAGCTTACGATCTTGAGTTTCCTTCAGACCTAGGTTCAGTACATCCAGTCTTTCATATTTCCTTGCTTAAGAAGTGCATAGGTGACCCTGCAGTTGTAGTCCCTATAGAGAGCATAGATATTCAAAACAGTCTCTCTTATGAATAGGTTCCAGTCGAAATCCTTGACTATCAGATTCACAGACTTAGGAAAAAAGAAGTCCCTTTAGATAAAGTTATTTGGCGGAATCATTCCGTTGAGGGAGCTACTTGGGAAGTAGAAGAAGACATGCGGACCAAGTATTCTCACCTTTTTCTGCGAACTTAGACTCATCCCAAGGTTACAGTTTTCCTTAAACTTACTCAGTTTCATGCTCAGATTTACCTTACAAACTAGGTATCAGTTACCATTGCATATTCAGTCATATATTCAGGAGCCAGTTCAGCCAGATGTTCATGCAACAGATATGCATGTTCAGTATGAGGACACTCAGCTTATCAGCAATCCCAGTCATGCATTCATGAATCAATTGAGTCATGTATTAATGCATCAAATATGCATGTTCAGTATGAAATTTCAGTATGTCAGTAGTGACAGTCTTGTAATCACGTTAAGTTGTGCATGTTCGGTATATGAATTTAGTCTATCAGTATTCTCTGCCTAGTCAGTCTCATTCGAGGAAGAATATTTCCAAGAGGGAGATATTGTAAGACCCTGCAAAAATCCTAAGCATAACTCAGTCCCTTAGAGCTTGATAAGGGGTCACAGACTTAGAAAATTTCAGCTAAGTGTTAGAACTTAGTCTTTTATAAAGCCCTCAAACTTTGAGGGATTTATTTACGAACTTACCGACCTCCGAAAGTTAGTTTTTAAGTCGGTTCAAGATCGTGGGAGTTAATAGTACATCTCGAGTAAGTTTTAGAATTTTCGGACAAGCATAAGGGCATGTTTGAAACTTCAAAATAGCAACTCAGGGCGATTAGCCCGCGGCGCCTTTGCCAGTCCGGTGCTAGGGGAAGCCCGCAATGGAGACCGCAGCGCCTCACCCAGAGTGATGCTCTAGAGCCCGCAGCGCCCTGGCCAGTCCGGTCTGGGTAATTTCTGTAGTCAGGTTTCGCATTTTTAAGGGCAAATGAGTCATTTTCCCTTCACCCAATAGCTCCATAACACAGGATCAAATCCCCAAATAGAAAAATCCCTCATTCTTTTCACAAAATCCTCTCAAGAACAAGTCGTACCTTCATCAAATTCAAGAAACAAACCTCAAGAATTTGCCCCAATCTCCACGAAGTTATCAATCAAGGTATGTGAAGTGTTCATCCAAGGGTTCCTTCCACCCTTGAAGTTCAAGAAACTATTTTTAAAAATTCAAGTGTATTGATTTCGTGAATTCTATGTTGGGTTTGATTATAATGATTAGTTGAGTTTCTAATCCATGTTTTATTACAAGTCTCATGTGTAGTTAATTGATATATGTGTAGTATCATGTGAATCCATGTTAAACCCTTGAATGTGTAAATTTATTATAGTAGTCATGATGCATTAGCATGTTGTTCATTCCCAAGTATAAGGTTTTGCCTTCCATGTGTTTGACCAAATGCTTAAGTGAATAAACTGTGTGTTGTGGTCTATTGGTGACCTTATGATAAATTTATGCTAGAACTATATGTTCCAAATTTAATCCCATGTTAAAGCTATATTTTGTAAGTGATTGATGGAATGTCCATGAGAATTGAATAGTAAAATTATGATATGCTAGCATACATTTCCATTCATGTACAAACGCAAGAATATGGCAAAATCTCTCAGTGACTGCATTGTGAATAGTTTACTGTTGTCATGTTATCAAGAAGTGCCATGTCTTAGTATTATCTATGCTATAGAGTCTTGGGAGTATTTAATACCCGATAATTTAGTTGTTTACCTAGAGCCATTGTCAGTACAGAATAGTATGAGTCATGTCATGATCAGTAGTACTCTCAGTTAGTTACGAAAACTCAGTAGAACTTAGTCAGTTACAAAACTCAAGAAAACTCAGTAAACTCAGTATCAGTCCAGTTCAGTTATGTACATCAGTTCAGTGTCTTTCAATTGGGAGTAGGATTCAGCACCGAGTAAACCCAAGGATAGGGACCCACATGCCAGCAGAGGGTGTGATCCTTAAAAGTAGTCCTTGCATTACAGAACTACATAGACAATGTAGGTTGAGACATCAACCTGCCAGTTGAGGGTTGATGAGGTGTCTTACTTTCCAGTTGAGGGTACCACCATTCTCATTCAGAACACCTACCAGATAAGGGTAACTCAGCATTTTTCTTTACCCATGGCACCGTACTGATACCCTTCCAACTGGGGTTACAGGTTGGACCCCAAATCAATTCACAGAAGGGGCATATTGGTTAGATGATTACCTCCCACAGTTTTAATTTTGGTTTTAATCTCATTATAGAACTCAGTTCAGTTCTACAGAAACCAAGACTGTCAGACACAGTCACTCAGATTAGCACGGAACTCAGAATAATTCTACGAAAATCAGGACTGTCAGATGTATTCACTTAGTTAATAGTAATACAATATCAGTAAACTTTGATATCAGTAAATCAGTGATTCAGAACTTAGTATTCAGTGTTACCATAACCTCAGTTACAGTTTAAGCATTCATGTATGTACTCTCTTTCAGTTATGATCATGATATTCAGTCAGTTATTGTTTATTCATATGAACCCATGCACATCTGCCTACCTCACTTAGCATACCAGTACATTCAAAGTACTGATGCATTCTTTTCTCTTGCGCTATGATGTTTTATATCATAGGTTCAGATGCACGGGCTCCCGACCACACGTAGCAGCCTAATTGATCAACATTAGACTTAGTGGTGAGTCCTTATAGTTTCAAGATAGATTTATCATTTCAGTTATATCAGCACTCAGTTTTCTTTAGTAGTCGGAGTTAGTTGGGGACTTGTCCCATCAACAACTTGTTCCGACAGTAGAGGCTTTTCAGACTAGAGTATTTCAGCAGATATATCAGTATTCAGTTCTCAGTATTAATATTCAGTATTTATTTCATATTTGAACCTTATGGTAGATTTTTGCCTAATTTCTGCATAATTACAGTATTGTTATTCAATTATTGCAGAAGGTACCAGTCATGGGTTAGCTTGTGGTCCTTCGGGATTATGAGCACTGTGTAGCGTCCGGGGTACAAACTCATGGCTTTACACTGTTATAGATGACTATAGTAGATATACTTAGTTACATTTGTTAGAGTTGAAGTCTAAGTATATTGTAGCCATCAAGAACTTCTTGAATATGATTTAGAGTCAATTTAATGATCAAATAAAGCTTTTTTGATCAGACAATGGGACATAATTTTTTAAATCTCATTGTAGAGAGTTGTTTCAATCCTTGGGGATAATACATCAAAGCAATTTCCCTTACACACCATAAAAAAATATGGTGGATGAGATAAAACACAAACAAATACTGAATATTACTAGAGCAATCAGATTTCAGTCTCAAATGCCTATCAAGTTTTGGGGATAGAATGTTAAAGTTGTTTTATATCTCATTAACATATTACCTTATTCATCTATTAAAGGTAAAAGTTCCTATGAGATGTTTCTCTGCAAAGCTCCATCCTTAACACACTTGAGAGTAATTGATTGTAATTGTTATGCTTCAGTACTACCAAAGGGTGACAAATTTTCTAAAAAAGATAAGGTTGCAGTATTGATGGGATATTTTGCTACTCAGAAAAGATACCTGCTACTGGATTTGCTAAGTAACAAGTTATTTGTCTTTAGGAATGTTATGTTTCAAGAAGATTCATTCCCTTTTGTAGAAAAATCATGTTCAAACTCACTTGCAGACTTTCTTAAGCTAAGTCTGCCTGACCATGCAAGTGCAGATACTGATGATCAAGTCCCTAAACCAAAAGATGAGAACATGTCACCACATGCTACAATTAGTATTCATGATAAGAATACTTCTAGTTTGTCAGATGCATATGAGTTATTCTTACCACTACAATAGTTTCTCCAAAAAGATTATCTAGAGTTCCTAAACAACTGGCTAGGCTGATAGACTATGCCTAACCAGGAGAAGGAAAAACAACTAGATATTCTTTAGCAAATTATCAGTCCTATGCTAATATCACTCTAAGGTAGCAGTGTTTTGTGTCTAGTTTATCAGCACTAGTTGAACCACAATCTTACAGTGAAGCTAGTAACGGTGAGAGATAGATTGAAGCTATAAAGATAGAGTTCAATTCTCTTGAAGATAATCACACTTGGGAAATGGTTGATATGCCTCCAGATAAGAACAACATAGGATCAAAATGGGTATACAAAATCAAGTATAAAGCTAATAGAGAAGTAGAGAGATTTAAAGCAATATTGGTAGCCAAAAGCTACAGCTAACAAGAGGTACTAAATTATTGTAACACCTTTTCTGCAGTTTCCAAGATGGTTATAGTGAGGTATGTCATTTCTTTGGCAGTATCAAAAAGGTTGGTGTATGTATCAAATGGATGTCTATAATGCCTTTCTATAAGGGGACCTATATGAAGAAGTTTACATGAAAATGACATATGGTTTCAAGGAAGGAATACAACACAAAGTTTGCAAATTGATTAAGTCATTATATGGATTTAAACAAGAATCAAGACAGTGGAATATTAAACTTACTACAGCTCTACTTCATGCAGGCTTCACTCATAGCACTTATGACTATTCACTTTTTACCTTGAAGAAGAAAGAAGGGATAGTTGTAGTGCTAGTATATGTAGATGATCTTCTCATTACTGGTGATAATGTTGATATGATTAATGCAGCAAAAACACACTACATCAGAAATTTAAACTCAAGAATCTAGGTGATCTTAATTATTTCTTAGGTATTGAACTATTGAGGTCCACAAATGGAATAATATTAAATTGGAAAAATTATATTTTGGAGCTTATATCTGTCACGGGACTTGCGGGTGCTAAACCAGCTCTATTTCACTAGAAACTAATACAAAACTGACTTCTGCTGAAGAAGGTAAAGCAACAGGTGTTACAGGATATATTGTTCTGAAAGATATTACATCCTATTAGAGGCTCATTGGAAAGTTAATCTATGCAACAATAACCAGGCCAGACATCAGTTATGTTGTGCAGGCCTTGAGTAAATTCATGCAACAAACTATGAATTCTCACTTGGAAGTTGAAAATAAGGTGGTGAGGTACTTAAAATGTACTATAGGATAGGGTGTTTGGCTCAGGACACAGCCTACTACAGAACTTGTCTATTGTTGGGTTGCATGTCCAAACACAAGAATATCTATTACTAGCTATGTAGTGCAATTTGGTAACTCCTTGATATCCTGAAGTCTAAGAAGCAACACACAGTGTCTAAAAGTTCAGCTAAGGAAGAGTATAGAAGCATGGCCTCAGCTTTAGTAGAAGAGACATGGTTGGAAGGTCTATTTTCAAACATGAATGTGCCTATCAGCAAGCCTATCACAATCTTCAATGATAGCAAGTCCGCTATTCAGCTAGCATCCAATCCTTTTTTCATGAAAGAAGTAAACATATTAAAATTGATTGACATTTCATCAGGGACAAAATCAAAGAGGGGCCGATTCAACCTATGTATGTGCAAACAAACCATCAAGTTGCAAACATCCTTACTAAAAGTTTGAATCATAATCAACGCTTACATCTCTTAAGCAAGCTTGGTGTGCTTAACATTCTGCACCCTTCATCTTGAGGGGGAGTGTTAAAATATAATGAGTTTACTAGATCATTTTGCTATTGTGTTACTGTTAAATTGAAATAGTTTTTATTGTTTCATTGAAGTTAGATTTAGTTGAGTTAGTTAAATGAGTAGATCAGTTAGCAGGACACTTGATCAAGTTGTTAGAGTTTGTTAGGAAGTTTCTAGAAGCTCATGTGATGACCATGTGAGTCTATAAATACATGTCTCATGATTCTTATTGTAACAACATTATTCATTTCTATACAATTCAGTTTCTTCTCCTTCTTCTTCCTTAACTAAAGCTCTGCTTCAATGGCCATTATGTGTAAGTATGAGTAATGTCCTAGTGTAGTTTTAACAATCTGCCTTTGTATGAAAATGCTTGAAGGAGAATATTGAACTCCTCGATGTCAAATGTCCTCCCAGGGAATAAATACTGCTCTATCTTCTCAAAAGCTTCAAGGGTGTCTTCATAGGACCAATAATTGGCTATTCTTGATAACATGATGCTCATTGACTTAAGGGCGAGCAACCAGGGTTGAAGCTATTGAATTTTCTTCATTAGTTCCAAACCTTTATCAAAGTAATGCATTCTTGCTAGTATGTGAAGTGTCCTCTCAGATGCATCAGAGTTCGGACTATACTCAGGATGGGGGAGGCAAAACTCAAAAAGATCATATGGTTTAACACCATTAGCATGTGCTGCTAATAGGAAACCAAGGACATTTTCAACAAACGTGGTCGACGGGATACTCGGAGAGATATGATGTTTAACCGTTGGTTGCAGAGGCTGAGCAGGCAAAGGGTGGTCCTTGATGAGTAGCAATATTTTCAGTTTCATCTTTTATTTTTGAAACAGAGTGAAGCCAACTTCTTGACCAAATGCGAACATTTACCTGCCCAATGACTTTCAGAATTAAGCGAATTTTATCTATTTGTTTAGAAATCACAACCACCATTTCATGTAAACAAAAAAAAGTCAAAATTTTGTTCAATCAACACGAGCAAGGTTGTTACCAACCTTATCCCATCTGAGTGAGCTGACAGTTTCTTAATGATTATGAAAACTTGATATCAACAGAGATTCAACAATCTATCTCAAAAAAGTGATGTTATACCAACTCACAAGTTCATCAACTCAAAGCAATTTGGGGGCCTTATTAGAATTACTCAAAAGCCTTCATGCGTTGAACCAAAAAATCTTTCTCTTGTCCATAACAAATATTTTGCTTATTTATTTAAAAACAGATATATTTCAATGGAAAAATCTATGGAGGAACAAAACTTAGGATTATCAAACTTACCAGAACAGGTATATTTATTCAGTATTATGAATAGCTAAATTCATAATTCCTAACAATCATGATATGATAAGATAAGTTCATGTTAGTTACTTTATAGTAGAATTATTCAAAGAATAGCATGTTAAGAAGTTTATTAGCAAAGTGGAAACGGAGAAAAATCCCTAAGAACTATGCCATCCTAAAGGTGAAACCAATAAGGCAAGAAGCCGTGGTGGGGAGTAGCCAGAGTTGAGGCGCTGTTTAAGGGAAAAGTATCTGGATTACCATGCTAATAGTGACTGACGAAATGTTATTTAAGAATGATCTAGTATATAGTAATCTAATAAGATCATATTTTGTTATGTGTATGATTGAAGGGAATATTTTGAAAATAGCAATTTTATGAAAAATGAATAATTATTTATCTGACGAAATGGTAGATAAATTTAAAATACTTGTTTTGTATGAACTTAAGGATATAGAAGTAGTAGATATAAGAAAAATCATTTGGTAAATATTATATGACTAGAATAAATTACATACCATACCTACCTAACTACTCTTACAAATACTTACGTACACACCAACCATGATAAATTACATATATCTAGAATTTTGGAAAAAAGATATGAGAAACATACAGTTAGTAGAAAAATAGATGAAAGTAAATTTAGACAAATACATGAAAGCTAAAGATATAAAATATATAGAATTCCTTAATGAAAATATGCAAGAACTACTTAGACTAAAACAAACAACTAAAAAATATTATGAAAAAACATTTAATCAAGCATAAATGACAGATGATATTAAAATACTTGTTTTATATATACTTAGAGATATAGAAATCATAGACATAAAGAAAATAATATGGGAAAAATTACAGGATTATGAAGAGGAGGAATTATTAAACAGTATAGAAAACTAACACATATATTATGAACATCAATACTATTTAGATTCAGATGGATATTATACAGACTAAAAATGTCAGAATATATTAAGAAAATTAGAGAAAACCAAGAAGACCTACATAAAGAAATTAATTACAGAAAACAAATTAGAGAAATAATGGAAAATCTAATAGAAAAATTAAAATGGATAGACGAAACCTTGAAAAATTTAGAAAAAAGCAAAGATAAAAACTTAGATAGTTTAAAAAATTCATTAAGAAGAGAACAAGACAAAAATAGTTAGTAGTATTAATAACCTCAAACAAGATATTAAATATAGTACAAGTAGAATAGATTATTATACATTTACTTTAGAAGAATAAAATGATAAACTACGAATAACTAAAATATTGAGAACAAGAAATGGAAGAAATAAGATTAACAGAAAACCTTATAAAAACGAATTTAATTGAATATTTTAAAACAAAAGATATAGAATATTTAGAATATCTTAAAAATAATATAGAAGACTTACAAAAACTAAGAGAAAAAGCTAAAGAATAAAATAGCAAAGCATTTAATCAACTATCATTTAATCACCCCCAAAATATGAATATCAGTAAAATTGAATAAATTAATAAAATAAATGAAAATAAAAAATACAAGAACGAAGAAAAACAGTTAATGAATATTACTAGAAAGCATTTAACAATTACATAAATTAATGGATACATCTTATGAAAAAATAAATCATTAAAAGAAATCGAAACCCAACTATATAGTTTATACCAAGAATACAAAAGATTACATAGTACTAACGAGGATCCTAGAATACTAGATAATTTAATTACGATAATATCTAATTTAGAATATGAATTAATGAAACATCTTAAGTCAAGAAGATAAAAATAAAAAATATTTCAATCGATAATATTCACAAAATACATTATATAAAAATAAATACTTATTACCTAATAACTATTTATTTTCTAGTAAAGTTACCGCGCCTAATCCTAATAACTATTTATTTTCTAGTAAAGTTACCGCGCCTAATCCACACACCCCTACATTGTAGGGGGTGCGGATTAGGAGCGGTAACTTTACTAGAAAATAAATGGTTATTAGGTTTATATAATGTATTTTGTGAATATTATCGATTGAAATATTTTTCATTTTTATCTTCTTGACTTAAGATGTTTTATTAATTCATATTCTAAATTTGATATTATCGTAATTAAATTATCTAGTGTTCTAGGATCCTCGTTAGTACTATGTAATCTTTTGTATTCTTGGTATAAACTATATAGTTGGGTTTCGATTTCTTTTAATGATTTATTCTTTTCGTAAGATGTATCCATTAATTTATGTAATTGTTAAATGCTTTGTAGTAATATTCATTAACTTTTTTTCTTTGTTCTTGTATTTTTTATTTTCATATATTTTATTAATATATTCAATTTTACTGATATTCATATTTTGGGGGGTGATTAAATGGTGGTTGATTAAATGCTTTGCTATAATATTCTTTAGCTTTTTCTCTTAGTTTTTGTAAGTCTTCTATATTATTTTTAAGATATTCTAGATATTCTATATCTTTTGTTTTAAAATATTCAATTAAATTCGTTTTTATAAGGTTTTCTGTTAATCTTATTCTTTTTATTTCTTGTTCCCAGTATTTTAGATTTTCGTAGTTTATCATTTTATTCTTCTAAAGTAAATGTATAATAATCTATTCTACTTGTACTATATTTAATATCTTGTTTGAGGTTATTAATACTACTAACTATTTTTTCTTGTTCTCTTCTTAATGAATTTTTTTAAACTATCTAAACTTTTATCTTTGCTTTTTTCTAAATTTTTCAAGGTTTCGTCTATCCATTTTAATTTTTCTATTAGATTTTTCATTATTTCTCTAATTTGTTTTCTATAATTAATTTCTTTATGTAGGTCTTCTTGGTTTTCTCTAATTTTCTTAATATATTCTGACATTTTTAGTCTGTATAATATCCATCTGAATCTAAATAGTATTGATGTTCATAATATATGTGTAAGTTTTCTATACTGTTTAATAATTCTTCCTCTTCATAATCTTGTAATTTTTCTCATATTATTTTCTTTATGTCTATGATTTCTATATCTCTAAGTATATATAAAACAAGTATTTTAATATCATCTGTCATTTAAGCTTGATTAAATGCTTTTTCATTGTATTTTTCAGTTGTTTGTTTTAGTCTAAGTAGTTCTTGCATATTTTCATTAAGGAATTCTATATATTTTATATCTTTAGTTTCCATGTATTTGTCTAAATTTACTTTCATCTGTTTTTCTACTAACTGTATGTTTCTCATATCTTTTTCCCAAAATTCTAGATATATGTAATTTATTATGGTTGGTGTGTACGTAAGTATTTGTAAGAGTAGTTAGGTAGGTATGATATGTAATTTATTCTAGTCATATAATATTTACCAAATGATTTTTCTTATATCTACTACTTCTATATCCTTAAGTGCATACAAAATAAGTATTTTAAATTTATCTACCATTTCGTCAGATAAATAATTATTCATTTTTCATAAAATTGTTATTTTCAAAATATTTCCTTCAATCATACACATAACAAAATATGATCATATTAGATTACTATATACTAGATCATTCTTAAATAACATGTTTGTTGGTCACTATTAGCATGGTAATCCAGATACTTTTCCCTTAAACAACGCCTCAACTCTGGCTACTCCCCACCACGGCTTATTGCCTTATTGGTTTCACCTTTAGGATGGCATAGTTCTTAGGGATTTTTCTCCATTTCCACTTTGCTAATAAACTTCTTAACATGTTATTCTTCGAATAATTCTACTATAAAGTAACTAACATGAACTTATCTTATCATATCATGATTGTTAGGAATTATGAATTTAGCTATTCATAATACCGAATAAATATACCTGTTCTGGTAAGTTTGATAATCCTAAGTTTTGTTCCTCCATAGATTTTTCCATTGAAATATACCTGTTTTTAAATAAATAAGCAACATATTTGTTGTAGACAAGAGAGAATTTTTTTGGCTTGTCCTTCTTATGCCTCCGATGCCTTCTATTTATAATGAGAAACTTTACATAATTTTACACGTTTCTAAAGCTTTAAAAAAAATCTAAAGACTTGAAAAGTCTTTTTCTACCTAACCTAATTAAAGTTCTGACATATTTTTACATGAAAGTCTTTACAAAGACTTTAATATCTATCTATAAGACAAAAATTTATAAATGTTTTTGGCTTGAAAAGTCAAAAAAGCCTATTCTATCTAAAAACTTTACAAACTTGACAAACTTTATACAATAAACTTTACATAAAGTAAAGTTATGCTATTCACATGTCTTTTGTTTTTATCTCTTTCTTCCGTATCTGCTTTGGTTATCTTCTCTATTTTTTGTCAGTGTAGAATCACATCTGGAATAAAGTTGCGCTTGCCACTACATCTGCTGCATATGTGGTCTTTGTATTTTTGGCCAACTTTTTCAGAAAATTGATCCATAGCTTCTTCTGAAATAATTCCCCTATTGATAGATCTCGTTAATGGTTGTTCTTCTGGTCCGAGGAGTGTTAATCCCCATTTTCTAAGTTCTTCCATGTCATGGTCTCTAACTTCTTTGCAAGTTGAATAAATCAATGCTTGATTCCTTGAATTATATATCCAAACTGGCTTTTTATTTGAATAATTATTAAGTAATTCTGATAATATATTGCTTATTCCAATAACTCTTTTGTTGCGGTAAAATATTGGTATCTGCGTTTTTGGTATCTCGGTCTGTTCACATATTTCTTCCGGAATAATATAATCTCTAGTCATACCCATTTTGACCACATTAATAGTTTGTTTAATTTCGTCAAATAATATTTCTGCTGGTGCGGAATAAAATCGAACATAGAATAATTGTCCGTTGGTAATTCTCTTGTAAGTCATAAATTCTTTGTGAATTTCTGGGATTCCTGCTAACTCTTCTCCATCAGTTGTATAAACCGTAGATAATAGTCCATAATAGTAACATGATTTAATAAAATTTGGGCTTGTACCTGGTAAGGCAATAAGTTTATTGTAATTTTGGCATTTCTGGGTATTATATCCTTTTTGTTGTGCGGCTAGCTCTTCACTTTGAATAGGCTTGGTATTTAATAAGGTTTGTAAGGTGTGTATGTTATCAATGTATTTACGAGAAGAATAATTGTATATCTGTTTTTTTTTGTTAAGTGATTCAGAATATGTATGTATCTGGGGAGGTGCAAATGCTTCTAAATTTTGTATATTTGGTGTATATGATTTTGAAAATATTTGGCTGAGGTTATAATTCTTTTTCTTTGGTATTACAGGTCTATTTTGAGTGACTATATTTTCCCCTTTAGATGTACCTACAGCTGTAATTGAAGTTTCATCAGTAATTTGAGTTTTAAGGTGTTTCTCATCGTCACCTTCTAGGTCTAGTTTTTTAATGTGCTCTTCCTGCACAGTATCTTATTTTTTATAGTGCTCGACTTGCACTTTTACATTTGTAACTTCAGTAGTTAGTGTAATAACTCGTTCTTGTAATAACTTCATTTGTTTAAACATTTGGAGCAATAAATCAGTCTGGGTATCTTTGGAATTAGTCTCTTCCATTGGTAAATCAGTTTGAGTAGCTTTGTATTGATAAGTAATCTGCAATGATATTTTTGTTAGTATTGATTACTTCAATTGTAAATGTAAAATTCAGTATATTTAATACTAGTATCCGAATTTCCTTTGTCGTAACTGAGTTTTGTATTTTTCTTGTTAGCCACCATCGTACCTGTGTATTATCTGTTCTAACAATAAACTTGTTATACACGATATATGGTTCAAATTCTATTAAATATTTATATAAAGAACATAATTCTTTTCTATTTATTTCTCATTTTATTTTTGTTTCGTTAAACGTTCCTGAATAATATCTACAATGATGTTCTAATTTTTCTTCTTCATACCTATATTTGAGTACTCTTCCATAACTATATTCACTTGCATCAGCTTCTACTATATATGTAAATTTTTTATTTTCATCTGGAAATTGTAATTTTGGTAATTCTTTACAAAGTAATTTTATTTTCTGTACCTGTTTTTTGTCTTCTTCATTATATCTATATTCTACATCCTTTTTTAATTTTTTCTGTAATGGTTTTAAGTTTTCTGCTAATTTTGGAATATATTCTCTTACTTGGTTTACTAATCCTAAAAATGATTGTAATTTCTTTTTTGTATCTAATTCTTCTTCTGAATTTATTATTTTTTGGACTATATGTTGTTGCATTTTGACTCCACTTTTATCTATTTGTATTCCTAAAAATTCTATCTGATTTTTCATAATTTCTGTTTTCTTCTCACTTAAACTTATTCCTGATTTTTCTATTATATCTGTAAATTATTCTAATAATTTTAAATGTTCTTCTTTAGTTTTTGTATATAATAGTATATCATCTATGTATACTATACAATTAGGTAATTGTTTAAAATAACTATCCATAAAATGTTGATATCTACCTGGTGCATTTTTATATCCAAATGGTAGTACATTCCATTCATAAAATCCTTGTGGTACCATAAATGCGGTTAATTCCTTAGATTCTTCTTCTAACTTTAAATGGTAAAATCCTCATTTACAATCAAATTTACTAAAATAATTATATCCTTGTAGTTGCCTTATTTTTAATATCTTGTTTGGTATTAGGTAATTATAAGCCATTGTTTTTGCATTTAAATTTCTATAATCAATAACCATCCTACTTTTTCCTCTTTTTTGTTCACTATGTTTATTTACTATAAATGTTGGGCTATTATGTTTACTATTACTTTTTTGTATATATTATTTTTCTAATAATTCTTCTATATGCATTTTAAATTCTTTTAAATCATCAAAATTATATGTTAATGGTTTCTGGGTTATTATGCTATTTTTATCTATTAATTCAATTTTTATAGTGGTTTTATGTTTTTCCCATCCTTTTAATGGATCTTCACTATATAATTGTTCTAATTTTTTCTTAATTATTTCTATCTTATTTATTGAAAATATAGTTATTTCCTTTTTATTTATTGAAAATACGGCTAGTTCTATTGTATCTTCAGTATTTTTTATATTTTTTAATTTTTGTGTAATTTTTTCACTTCCTTTTATCCAATCAGTTTTCTTTCTTATTTTATTAATAACTCTTTTTGCTCTTACTTTCTGTTTACATGGTGTTGTAAACCACCAATCTGTTCTAGTTATTATATGTAGGTATAATTTATCTAAAAACGACATTCCTAAAAGTATATCTTTTGATGTTAGCTCATAATTATAGATTTCTTCTATTGTTAATATTTTATCCCATACTTGTGTTTTTACATTCTTAGCTTTATAAGTAATTAAGCTTCCTTCATTATTAAATCCTTTAACTATTATTGGTGTTTTTAATTTATCCCATTTACTTTCTGGTAAACAATTATATCTACATAAATTAGTTTTTGCTCCTGTATCTATCATAGGCGTATAATATCTACTATAATATCCTTCTACTATTATCTTCATTAATACATATATTTTCATATCATGTTAAAGCTCTTCTTAAGAATAATTTTTCTCTATTATATGTTATAGATAATTGTGTATATTCTATATTGTATGGTTTTACTTGTTCTAGCCATTTAATTCCTAATATTATGTCTGCTTTTTGCATTTCTTCCTTTATTTTAAATTCTATTTTCATTTTTCTAACTCCTATTGTTATTTCTTTTTCTGCTATATTTTTAGTGTTTATTAAGCTTCTTGGTAGATCTGGGCATATATTATTATCAGATTTTATTTCCTCATTTTTTACTAGATATTTTGCTATATTATTTTCTTCTTGTCCCGTATTTAAGAGTATTAAATATTCTTTTTCATTTATTGTTCTTGTTATGTAATATTGGTTTAAATTAACTATTGAACTTGTTTCATAACTTGTTCTTCTTGATGATTCTGGTTTTTCATAAGCTATTCTTTTTGTTGTACTTATTCTATCATTTATTATTTCTAAATCTTCTTTTATGTCTATATTTTTGTACCTATAATCATTATTATCAATTGTTTTTACGAATTGTTCAAAAGGACTTTCTATTTGTATTTTATTAATTTTATTTTTTCCTGTTATTTTGTGTTTTGTAGTTAATACATATAGATTTTTACATCTTGCTGTAAATATTTTACTTCCTGGGGTTAGTTCTATTCCTGATATTTTCCAATATAATACCAATGATTTATCTATATTTTTATCTGTTATTGCTACTGAATAATTTGCACTTATTATAAATTTAAATTTTTGGTATATTAAATTTCCTTTTATGGCAGTTATTATACTTTTTTCTATAGGTCTTATAATCCTATCATCTGCTAAATATAATTCTATTGGTGTATCTATTCCTTCTCTAAAACATGCTTTTATCAATATCTCTGGGTGTACATATTTTATTGGGTCTCTACTTTTTATATCGTTTATTTCTTTATTTATTATTCTTTTTGTTACTAGTGGTATACTAGCTTTACCTTTTGCATATCTGCAGTCTATTACATGTTCTTTTTGACTTACTACATAATATTCTTCCTTTTTCCTGGTAAATATATTTTTTATTGTTGGTATTTTAAATATTTTTTCTACACTTAAGTCTAACTCTTTTTCTTTTATTTCATCAAATATATTATTATCAAATATTATTTTTTGATTTGTTCCTTCGTCATTTAAATATTCTTATTTTGTTATTATTTTTATATCTTCTTCAGTCATTTGGTTTATTTGTATATCTTCTTCAGTCATTTAATTCGTCTAATTCACTATCTATTTCATTATCTTCTATTTCATTATCGGTTTCATTCTCTGAAATTTCATATATACTGTCTTCACTTTCTAATTCGTAATCTATATAATCTATCTGCATATATTTTGTATTTTCTATTTTTATTTCTGATATTTTTTTATTTTTTGGGTTTTTAGGTAATTTACAATCTCTAGCTAAATGTCCTAATTTTCCGCAATTATAACAAGTACATTCTTTTATAGATTTCTTCTATTGTTAATATTTTATCTCATACTTGTGTTTTTACATTCTTAGATTTATAAGTAATTAAGTTTCCTTCGTTATTAAATCCTTTAACTATTATTGGTGTTTTTTCTGCTATATTTTTAGTGTTTATTAAGCTTCTTGGTAGATCTGGGCATATATTATTATCAGATTTTATTTCCACATTTTTTACTAAAATATAATTTTCTTATTTCTTTACTTTCTTTTGTATTATATGCTCCTTTATAATAATATTCTTTAAATGCGCAAGTATATTCATCTATTTAGCACATATTACATATTGTTAATTTTAACATTAAATTCCTATTCGTATCTTTCTCTTCATTTTGTTCTTCTTCTGTTGTTGTCATGCTACTAAATTCGTCTTTTATAGCTGTTTCATATTTTTTTAATAATTCTATAGGTGTTAATTTAGTTGTAGTTGTTGATGATGTTCCTTCTGTAGGTTTGTCAGTTCTTAATACTCTTTTACTATTTTCAGTTAGATTTAAAAACCATAATTTCACTGTTCCTATTAGTGTTCTTTCTATATTTTATGGTGCATCTATTACATTTATATTATTATCTAATAATTGTTTTGTCATATATCCTATCCATAATTGTATTGTTTTTTCTGTATCTATTACACAATCTAAGTCTAAAAAGTTATAATTTTTATTAACTATTTGTTTTGGTGTCCATTTGTCATATTCATTCTTTAGCTTATATCTTTTAAACTTATTCTTATAATATATAAGTTTTCTTATTTCTGATGTTCTAGGTATTATATTTTCATCTTCTTTTTTATCAAGAGTGTTTATTTTCGTGTTTATATTTTCTAAGTTTTCTTCATTAATTACTTCTTGTTTTTCATTGATTCCTAAATTTTTTGTATTTGTTAAGATTTCTGTATATGTTTCACTATCTTCCGAATCATAATTAATAAATTAATCAAGTAAATCCATATATATACGACTTCCGTATTTTTTAAATAACAAGGCTCTGATACAAATTGTAGGGGGGTGCGGATTAGGCGCGGTAACTTTACTAGAAAATAAATAGTTATTAGGTTTATATAATGTATTTTGTGAATATTATTGATTGAAATATTTTTCATTTTTATCTTCTTGACTTAAGATGTTTTATTAATTCATATTCTAAATTAGATATTATCGTAATTAAATTATCTAGTGTTCTAGGATCCTCGTTAGTACTATGTAATCTTTTGTATTCTTGGTATAAACTATATAGTTAGGTTTCGATTTCTTTTAATGATTTATTCTTTTCGTAAGATGTATCCATTAATTTATGTAATTGTTAAATGCTTTGTAGTAATATTCATTAACTGTTTTTCTTCGTTCTTGTATTTTTTATTTTCATATATTTTATTAATATATTCATATTTTGGGGGTGATTAAATGATAGTTGATTAAATGCTTTGCTATAATATTCTTTAGTTTTTTCTCTTAGTTTTTGTAAGTCTTCTATATTATTTTTAAGATATTCTAAATATTCTATATCTTTTGTTTTAAAATATTCAATTAAATTCGTTTTATAAGGTTTTCTGTTAATCTTATTTCTTCCATTTCTTGTTTCCACTATTTTAGATATTCGTAGTTTATCATTTTATTCTTCTAAAGTAAATGTATAATAATCTATTCTACTTGTACTATATTTAATATCTTGTTTGAGGTTATTAATACTACTAACTATTTTTTCTTGTTCTCTTCTTAATGAATTTTTTAAACTATCTAAACTTTTATCTTTGTTTTTTTCTAAATTTTTCAAGGTTTCGTCTATCCATTTTAATTTTTCTATTAGATTTTTCATTATTTCTCTAATTTGTTTTCTATAATTAATTTCTTTATGTAGGTCTTCTTGGTTTTCTCTAATTTTCTTAATATATTCTGACATTTTTAGTCTGTATAATATCTATCTGAATCTAAATAGTATTGATGTTCATAATATATGCGTAAGTTTTCTATACTGTTTAATAATTCTTCCTCTTCATAATCTTGTAATTTTTCCCATATTATTTTCTTTATGTCTATGATTTCTATATCTCTAAGTATATATAAAACAAGTATTTTAATATCATCTGTCATTTAAGCTTGATTAAATGTTTTTTCATAATATTTTTTAGTTGTTTGTTTTAGTCTAAGTAGTTCTTGCATATTTTCATTAAGGAATTCTATATATTTTATATCTTTAGTTTCCATGTATTTGTCTAAATTTACTTTCATTTGTTTTTCTACTAACTGTATGTTTCTCATATCTTTTTCCCAAAATTCTAGATATATGTAATTTATCATGGTTGGTGTGTACGTAAGTATTTGTAAGAGTAGTTAGGTAGGTATGGTATGTAATTTATTCTAGTCATATAATATTTACCAAATGCTTTTTCTAATATGATTTTTCTTATATCTACTACTTCTATATCCTTAAGTGCATACAAAATAAGTATTTTAAATTTATCTACCATTTCGTCAGATAAATAATTATTCATTTTTCATAAAATTGCTATTTTCAAAATATTCCCTTCAATCATACACATAACAAAATATGATCATATTAGATTACTATATACTAGATCATTCTTAAATAACATGTTCGTCGGTCACTATTAGCATGGTAATCCAGATACTTTTCCCTTAAACAACGCCTCAACTCTGGCTACTCTCCACCATGGCTTCTTGCCTTATTGGTTTCACCTTTAGGATGACATAGTTCTTAATGATTTTTCTCCGTTTCCACTTTGCTAATAAACTTCTTAACATGCTATTCTTTGAATAATTCTACTATAAAGTAACTAACATGAACTTAGGATTATCAAACTTACCAGAACAGGTATATTTATTCAGTATAGATCTGTTCATTCCAAATCCACCCTGGATACTTGTCTTAATTTTCTTTTATAGAGTCAAAGAGTATAATTTTTTATAAAAATATCAAATGTATCTTTCAATAATATTAAAAAGACTATTGCAACTTATACTCATACTTTTATATAGTTTTTGAATATTTAAATTTTTATAAAAAAATTTATAATCGTATTTTTCAATTATTTTATTTTGATCTAATTTAAAATATTTAATCAATCTAATCTAATTTTACTTTAAAAATAAGTCAAATTTAATTTTAGAATATGAAATATGATAACTAAAAGAATGGTATATTTTTATATTTAATAATAATTTATTTTAAACTTTTTGTTTTACTATTAATAGAACTAGTTTACGTGTACGCGTCTTGCGCGTGTACCTCACTTTAATGAATTCAAACATTACACTAAATAGGATATTTGTCTAAATAATAAAGATGAATATAATAATTAAATTTAATATCTTCTGAGTATGTAGAGATGAAGAATTTACTTATTAAACCTAATCTTTACCAAAACTATTTTTAAAAGTTGATCGACATTTATCTACCATCTGTAAATTACAGCAAAACAATACAATGATAGAGACATCAAAATACAATTAAATTTAATCTTTACATACAAAAAAAAATTCAAAGTCGTCTGACACTCATCTACCACTTATAAACAATAACAAAATAATACGATAATAGAGATATCAATACAATACGACTAAACCTAACATTTACATAAAAAAATTCTTCAAAGCCGACCAGCATTTATCTATCACCTGTAAACTGCAACAAAACAATACGATAAAAGTGATATAAAAAGAATATAATTAAACTTAAATTTTACACACAAAAATTTCTCAAAGCCGATCAAAATTTATCTACGAACTGTAAACTACCACAAAATAACAAACTAATAGAGATATTACGATAATACAATTGAACGTAATTTTACCTAAAAAAAAATTCAAAGTCGACCCACATTTATCTAGCATTTGTAAATTAAAATAAAAGAATAAGATAATAAAGATATCAAAACAATACAATTAAACCTAACATTTACACAAGAAAATCTTTAAAACCAACCGACATTCATCTACGACCTGTAAACTATAAAAAAAAACACAATAGTGATCACAAAGCTTCGATTTTGATCCAACTAATTCTTGTCTGAGCGTAAATTTTGACCCCAAGGAGTGATTTTGAATGAAAACAAAGAAGATATATATATTCGCACATGTTGAATTCTATTATGCTGACAAAAACAGTGAAGAAGTTGAGAGTTAGAAAATCAAGCATCCACCAATCTAGGACATGCAATCGAACCAAGTTAGATGAGCATCAATCATATTCTCCCAATAGGCAAACCGGTTTGTCCTCTAATTTAACGTACATCTCAATATCTATAGAAGTATTTGCTTGATTAATGGAGTCCTACTTTAGGAGTATTTTTCTAATTGAACAGTAGAAAGGAAAATATTAATTAATTCTCCTATTATATATTTTAGGAGTCTCATATATTTTAGAAAGTTTAGTAGGAAACTATTAATTAATTCTCCTACCATATATTTTAGGAGTCCCATATATTTTAGAAAGTCTAGTTAATATAATAAAAAATAATTAAATAATAAATTAAAAAAATAGTGAAAAAATAATTTTGTCTAAAGAAGAGTATTTTAATGAAGGACAAAAAGTTTAAATCACTTTTCTAAGAATATTCACATTTTTAATATTATAGATATAGAGTATAGATAAGGATGTTCACACTTTTAATATATTATAAAAATAGATTATAGATTATAGATATAGATTATAGATTATAGATTATAGATATATTATATATTATAGATAGATAATGACAGTCACATAAATGGAAAGGGAGGAAGTAAGCATTTTTGAACTTCTTATCATAGATTACCGCCAACCTTACATGACTGGTCTATCTTTATATGCGTTCATGACGAAAAATTAGAATATGTGGATCGAATTTTATATAATCAAGACAAATCATAAATTACTGATATTTAAATAATACAGAAAAAGAATTACTTTTATTTTAATCATCTCCACTGTGCTCTTAACCCCTTTTTTTTAATGGCAGAGATAGACATTCTAATTTGATTTTGACTAACGATTAAACACTTAAATTTTGAAAATATATAAATAGCTTAATTTTATTTAACTTGACCTCATAAACGATCCAACTTTTTGAATGCAAATAAATGTGTTTATGGGATCAATTCAAACTTAATTAAGACGTCTAGACATGTATTTTTGAATTCCGGATATTTAATTATGGCCAAATTAAAGCATCTACTTATGTATTATGCTTTTCTTTAATCATCTCTATCTCGAGTCTTTGTGTTGTCTCGTAGACCATTAAGTGAGTCTACTTTCCTTTTTTTTTTTTTTTTAATAATACCAATATTTTTTTCAATAATGCAACTTGTGTTTTTACATTGTGTTGGCATTGTTGAGCTTTGCTAGCTAACAAGCAGAATCAAGCTTTCACCTTTCACTAGCTATTCATCAGTTACAACTTTCCCATTATCACCATAATTATTCTAATAGAACAAACAAAGACTATGGTTCGCGATTAAGTCGTTATGCTTCTATAGCAATTCAAAATTCTATTTTCATCTATAAAGTTGTTTCATTGATCAACTCTGCATCAATAGTTTTACAAGTGATGGCTACTGAAATCACTTGAGTGGAAATGTTGCGATCATATGATGCCTTCTTGAATTTTAGAGGTGAAGACATGATGCAAACAAACTTTACTGATGTTCTTTTCACAACATCTGTTAATAATATTGTCTACAAGTTTCTCTAGTTGAGAAAACAAATAAATTTTTCTACTAATCCACAAAATTAAAGTTTCAATTAGTACTAGATTAATAATATATTCGTTCGCTACAACACTATATAGTTTACAAGTCAAACTAATACTAAATTTCACTCAAAATCACTTGTTAAGTACTTAGTTTTGATGATTGACAAAATTATTCCTTGGGAACTGGTTCCTGAAGATCTTGTGATGGCAAAGCTACAACTACTTAGGGACCGGGTGACCGCATTCATGTCGCTATCACTGGTTAGCACTACAGCTGGATATAGTACTACTCTGCAAAAAGTTGGTGAAAAGGTTGGTGCACTTTTTGTCTCAACCAATGAGATTCATCCTAGATTTTCTTGTCTCTTATATATGCTCATCTCAACTAAAAGAAAATCTAATGCTTCCATTGCAACGCCTCATAATTTTCTCAACTCGATATCACTTTGTAGCATGCTTAATGAGCTGACAACTTGAATGATGTTTTTCATTCTAAGTGTTAAGAAAATGACTTAGTCACATTTTGAGCTCCTAATCTTTGATAATTTGATTTTCGACCTTCCCGACCTTGAAAAGTTAATTTTTAAGTTGGTTCATGATTGGGGAAGTCAATAGTACATCTCGGATGAGTTTCGTAATTTTTGGAAAAGTGAAAGGGCATGTTTGGTACCCCAAAACAGTAGCTCGGGGCGATATGCCCGCGGCGCCCTGCCCAGTCTGGCACCTGGGTGAGCAACAATGGAGGCTGCGGAGCCTCGCCCAGAGCGGTGCTTCAGAGCCCGCGGTGCCCTGGCTAGTCCGGCCCGTATATTTTTTTGCAGTCAAGCTCTACGTTTTTAAGGGAAAATGGGTCATTTTCCTTCACCCTAATTCGCCCAAACAAGAAATTAAATCATTTGGGCTCCCTGGTCTGGGACTAACCACACCCAACCTCCCTAGAGAGAGGTATCGAATGTTAAGTTCAGACAGTCGATGCATATGATTGCACATTTGGTGTCTTCATAGACCTGAAGGTTGGAGGATGTTGGGTTTGCATATGGTGCATCCGAGACTACATAGGTGGGTCATATTATGAGGTTGAACCCGTCTAATTTTATGGGTACAAAGGTAGAGAAGGATCCACAAGAGTTTATAGACGAGATGGAGAAAATTTTTCGAGTGATGCATGTGGATGAAGTGGAAGGGGTTGAACTATAAGCTTATCAACTGAAGGAGGTAGCAAATCAATAGTACAATGAGTGGAAATATTTTAGGTGAGATAGTGCTGAACCTTCTGTGTGGAGTGAATTATGGAAGCCTTCCTGGACCGATTCTTTCCCCAGGAGTTGAGGGAGTCCAATGCTGAAGAGTTCACGAATTTGAAACAAGGAAAGATGAGCATTAAGGAGTATACCTTGAAATTCAATCAACTATCGGGCTATGTTCCGAAATTGGTGGGAAACATGAGGGCTCGTATGAGGAAGTTTGCATCCGATCTTTCGGATGACATGGTGTCGGAGGGGCAATATTGAATAGAAATATGGACTTCTCCAGATTGTCTGTTCACATGCAGTAGGTTGAGGATCAGAAAAAGAGGGTTGCTGAAGCAAAGGAGAAAGACGGGCAGGCCAAGAGGGCCAGATCTTCATATCAGCACTACAACCAATGTCAGGATGGAGATTGGGGTAACAGGTGGTCAAAGAAAAAGACTTGGGGTAATGCGCAGCCTTCGGTCAGTGCCCCAGCTCCCAGTCCTTCACATGATCAGCAACCCTTTAGTCCTCAGTCTAATAGTGGTTGGAGGATGCAGTACATCCGTCCCCAGGGGAGCGTGACGTAGCCTGCCAAATCATTTACCCGTTGTAGTACCTGTGGGAAGAATCACCCGAGGAAGTATTACTTTGAGAGGAGGAATTGTTACTCCTGCAGCCAGGTAGGCCAAATTAAGAGAGATTTCCCTTCTACTAGAGGTAATGTAGGGGGGGCTATGTCCCAAGCCGCCTCCACATCTTGTAATACCCCGAACTTTTTCTAGCTTAAATTCGTTCATAGAATGTTAAGGGATGCCTTCCAAAATGATTAATATTTGATTCACATAGAATTTTCTAGATTTCAACTTTTCATTGTGTAAAAAATTAAATAAGCTTTCCATCGATACCAAATTCTCCCAAATCTGGCGCTCGGTGAAGAAGTTAGAGCATTTTTAAGTTGACAACGTGCCAACTGGGCAGTCACCACTTCACGGTGAAGGACAATTTCATAATTTTCACTTTTCACTGGACCACCGTGATGTTGACGTATCGCGACGGGGTCCAAATTCCCATTCATCAATTTTCAGTGGATCTCCGCAATATTGGCACATCGCGGAGAGGTCCATTTTTCCAATTGTTGAATTCCAGTAGCCTAACGCGATAGGGGTGCATCGCGCCGAAGTCCAAAATGGCATTTCTATAGGGCACCGCGATGGTGGCCCATCGCATTGAATTTCCAGGTCCCAATTGTCAAAATCCAGTGGGACAACGCAATAGCTCCGCATCGCGGAGTACCCCAATTTCTCATTCGTCAGTTTCCAGTGAGCCACCGCGATAGTGGCGCGTCGCAGTGGTCCATTAAATCGGGACCCAGTTACATTTTTTTTCAATTTCATTTGGAAGTTAAAAGGGGTGTTTTGGACTTTTTCCCAGCCCCCAATTCCATCTAAACACAAGATTTAGGGACAATACAAGCATCTTATGATATATTTCTCAAGATTTCTCTCAACCAAAAACCTTAAGCCCCAACAATCAACCTCAAGAATCCCAAGATTCCACCATTCTTTTTCCAAATTAATTCAAGATTCAATATTCCCAACACAAGAATTCCAAGAACTATCATTCAAGAGCACATATAAAGTTTCTAAAGCAAGGTTGTTCATCTAGTTTATCATCCAAGGTATGTGGGGTTTGAACAAAGATAAATTTTTCGTCCTTGTGCCCAAAAACATACTTTAAATTACAAATTTCTGAGTTTTTTATGATTTCCTATGAAATTTAAGTTAGGGTTTATAACCAATGTTGCTAATTGCATAATTTCTAGATTTTAAGTGATTTGGATATTGAATTACATGTCTACTTTCAAAAAATTAATGCGTATGATCATATTTTCCAGATTTTAAGTTGAATTATGAATATTTGTATTATCAAGCATGAACCTTATGGTGTTTTGACATAAAATTGAAGCATGCATCATTAAGCCCTAGTTCGTATGTTGACATTTCAAGAATGACTATGTTTTAAGCATCCCATGATTAGCTATTTTCATATTTTGATAAAAAAAAAGTTGATCTTTTGATCCAAGCTAAGATAGGAATCCACATTATTTATGATTTAAAGCAAAAAGAAGTATAATTAGTTTTCATTATAAACCCTTGAGTTGTTTTAAGGTGGATTTCCTAAAAGTTCTGAGCAATAAGTATGGGAGTAGTATTTAGCACCGAGTTGGGTATGATTCCAAGATCTCATTCCCTAGAACTATGTGCCACCGTAGGTTTCTGATTTGCCCATAATGGGCTAAGATAGTGATCACTTAAGTTAAGGTTCTATCCTGATGGCAAGGGTAGAGCAGCTTTACCTAATGTGGGCAAGACGTTGGACTCCATGTCATCTCACATGGTTTATGTCGGTTAGAAGAAACTCCCTGAGTCCCAAAGTCCTTAAGTCCTAAAGTTCCAAGATTTCCAAAGATCCCAAAGCTTCTAAGTTTCAAAGGAAAAGAATGATAGAAAAACTTTTGTAAGACTAAGTGTTATGACTCACTAGATTTACAAGTATGATTTTTTATACATAATTTTATATTTTGATATTTTAGATAATCAAGCTTATGTGATTCATATACATCCACATGTATTTACTTTCTAATCATGATGATGTTTACTTATGCACTACACCCCCATATACTCAGTACATCCTCAATGTGATGATCTACATATATGTCTATGTGCTACATTGTCTTATAATATAGGTTTAGGTGCTCAGTATCAACAACGTAAGTAGTTCGATCATCTCTATCTACACTCTCACAGTTGAGTCCTCATGATTCGAGGGCCTACTTCTTCAGATTTCCAACTTTCATAGTAATTGAGTTATCATTTTTAGTTTAGCCCGAGTCAGTTGGGGGTCTGTCCTAATGGCTCTCTAGTTCTTTAGTAGTAGACGCTTGTCAGACTATGAGTTTAATTACAGACTATCAATATTTGTTATTCAGACAACATCTACAGTTTATTCAGTTCAGTTTTTGGTATAATGCAACATTATTTCATGATTAGATTATCTTAAAGTAAGTTTCAGATCTAGTAGCAGGATCAAACGGTTAGCTTGGAGCTACACGTAGCCTTGAGCATCCTGTGACATCTCGGGATAAGATGTTGGGGTGTTACAAACTTGGTATCAGAGCCTAACATTTAAAGAGTCCTAGGGAGTCAGACAAGCCACGTTACGTAGAGTCTTGATAATGGGTGTGAAGCGCGCCACATCTATGAGCAAGAGGCTATAGAGCATTTAGGAAAAATCCTCTCTTTCTTTCATAATCTATTGTGCTTATAACTATCTTTGTCTTCTATTAACTCATGTTTTTTCATGAATGTATATGCCTCCTCGCAGAGCAAATGCTCGTAGGAATGATAACCAGCCACCCTAGCCTGTTGATCCCATGAATAAGAATATGTCGCATGCCAAATTTTGGGCTGCCTTTTAGGGTTAAACCAAGCTGTGACCGCTAATGTTCAAGACAATAATAAGGTTACAGTTCTGCGTCAACAAGGGGGTGATTTAGCTACAGCCAGACTTCGTGACTTTATGAAGATGAATCCGCCTGAATTCTTTGGGTCACAAGTAGGTGATGACCCTCAATTGTATCTTGATGAGGTGAAAAATATCACTCAAGTTATGCATATCACTGAAGAGAAGAGTGTAGAATTGGCTTCTTATAGGTTGAAAGATGTTTCTTATGATTGGGTTGCCATGTGGAAGAAAGGTAGGGGTGAGAATGCAGCTCCCATGAGTTGACAGGTGTTCCAAGATGCTTTTATAGATAGGTTCTTTCCGCATGAGTTACGGGAAGCCAAGGTTGAGGAGTTTATGAACCTAAGGCAGGGCTCAATGACTGTAAATGTGTACTGCCTTAAGTTCAACCAGTTATCTAAGTATGCTCCCAAGTTGATAGCTGACACCAGATCTAGTATGAGTAAGTTCATTATTAGAGTATTGGAATTGGTATTCAAGGAGTGTAGGACTGCCATGCTTATCGGAGACATGGATCTTCCTAGGTTGATGATGCACGCTCAGTAGATTGAGGCAGAAAAGGGGAAGGAAAGAAAAAGAGTAAATAAGAAGGCTAGAATATGATAGTTTGAGTATGGTCAGTCAAGTTCTATAGGGGAAATTGCTTGAAGTTTCAGAGTTGTCTGCCATCTCCAGCGCCATCTTCAGCTAGTGCTCCTGCTCCCAGAGGTAGACAGGAGCAGTGGGATAAGTCTTCTATGTCCAGATCCTAGAGTAGTGTGAGAGGTAAGCCCAATAATCATTCATATGCTAAGTGTGGTAGAACTCATCCTGGTGAGTGCTTGGCTGGAAAAAAAGTTTTTTTTGGTTGTGGCAAGTTAGGTCATGGAATTAGAGAGTGCCCGTATGATTAGTAAGGAAACAGAGATGTTCGTACTCAGACAGGGGCTACCAGTGCACCAGCTCCTACAGATCACCTAGCCCCTCCTCAGGGTGCATCATCCAGTACCGGTGGTGGTCAGCACAAGAATCAGTTCTATGCTTTACCATCTTGCCAGGAGTAGGAGAGCTCCCCAGATATTGTTACTGGTATGCGTCGTTTCTTTTATTTTGATGTTTATGTATTGATAGACCCTGGGTCGAGTTTCTCTTATGTGACCCCGTTGGTTGCTGTGAATTTTGAGATAAGTTCTGAAAAGATCCCTGAGCCTTTCTTGGTTTCTACACCAGTAGGGGAATCAATTGTTTCCAGAAGGATTTATAGAAAGTGTCCCATTACTGTCCTTCATAAGATCATGTTAGCATATTGATAGAATTAGACATGGTTGGCTTCGACCTTATTCTTGGTATGGATTGGCTTCATTGTTATGCATCCATAGATTGTTGCACCCAGGTGGTGAAGTTTCAATTTCCCGGTGAGCCAGCCTTTAAGTGGTCAGATAATTTAGTGTCTCCCAAGAGTCATTTCATATCCTATCTTAAATCAAGAAAGCTGATCTCTAAAGGGTGCATCTATCATCTAGTTCGAGTCAAAGACATTAAGTCTGAGACTCCAACAGTTTAGTCAGTCAGTATAGTTAATGAGTTTCCTGATGTCTTTCCTGAAGATTTTCCAGGGGTACCTCCTGATAGGGAAATAGAATTTGGAATTTATCTTCTTCCTGATACTCAACCTATTTCCATTCCTCCATATCATATGGCTCCTGCCAAACTTAAGGAGTTGAAAGAGCAACTCAAAGATCTTCTACACAAAGGTTTCATAAGACCTAGTGTTTCTTCTTAGGGCACTCCCGTCTTGTTCATCCGAAAGAAAGAAGGTTCTTTGCATATGTGCATTGACTATCATCATTTGAATAAAGTCACAGTCAAGAACAAATATCCTCTTTCTAGAATTGATGACTTATTTGAACAACTCCAAGGTGAAAATTATTTCTCAAAGATAGACCTTAGATTCGGCTATCATCAACTCAAAGTAAAGGAATGCGATATTCCAAAGACAACCTTCAGTGGTCATTTTCAGTTTGTAGTCCATAAACTTGATGAAACGAGTGTGCAAACAGTATCTGGACATGTTTTTCATAGTCTTTATCGATGATATCTTTGTCTACTCTCGTAGTGAGGATGATCATGCAGACCACCTCCAAATTGTGTCGCAAACTCTTAGAGATCACCAGTTGTTCACCAAATTTAGAAAATGTGAATTTTGGCTAAGGTCAGTTGCTTTCCTCGATCATGTTATTTCCATAAAGGGTATTAAAGTTGATCTCCAGAAGATAAAAACCGTAAGAAATTGGCCTAGACCTATCTCTCCATCAGTTATTAGGAGTTTCTTGGGTTTAGCTGGCTATTACAGATGTTTTGTTGCGGGTTTTTCATGTTTTCAGGAGTTGAAGATTCGACTCACTTCAGCCCCAGTTTTAGCATTACATGATAGTACAGATGGTTTTGTTGTGTATTGTGATACCTCTAGAGTTGGTTTGGGTTGTATTCTGATGCAGAGAGGTAAGGTCATAACCTATGCCTGTAGGCATCTTAAGCCTCATGAAAAGAATTATCCAACCCATGATCTTAAATTAGCTGCTGTGGTATTTGCTTTAAAAATATGGAGACACTACCTGTATGGTGTGCATGTTGATGTGTTCACGGACCACAAAAGTTTGCAATATATATTTACGTAGAGGGAGTTAAATCTCCATCAAGAAGGTGGTTAGAACTGCTGAAAAATTATGACATGAGTGTGTTGTATCATAAGGAAAAGGCTAATGTAGTGGCAGAAGCCCTTAGTCGATTGTTTATGGGCAGTATTGCTCATGTGAAGAATGATAAGAAAGAGTTAGCTCGAGAAGTGCACCATTTGGCTAGGTTGGGTGTTAGTTTAGTTGATTCGACTCAGGGTAGCGTTTGGGTGCAGAGTAGTGCAGAATCTTCCTTAGTTTTTGAGGTGAAGGAGAAACAATATCAGGATTCCGTCTTGGTTAAGTTAAAGGAATCGGTTAAAGACCAAAAGGTAGAGGTTTTCTCCCAAGGGGGAGATGGTGTGCTGAGATACCAGAGTAGGTCATGTGTAGTATGTGTAGATGAGTTGAGACATCATATTATGGCTAAGGCGCATGGTGAAGAAGTTAGAGCATCGATGAAGAATAAGCTTTCCATCGATACCAAATTTACCCAAATCTGGTGCTCGGTGAAGAGGTTAGAGAATTTTTAAGTTGACAGCGTGCTAACTGGGCAGTCACCGCATGCGGTGAAGGACAATTTCATAATTGTCACTTTCCAGTGGACCACCGCGATTTTAGCGCATCGTGGCGACGTCCAAATTTCCATTCATCAATTTTCAGTGAACCTTCACGATATTGGCGCATCATGGAAAGGTCCATTTTCCCAATTGTCGAATTCTAGTAGCCCAACACTATTGGGGCGCGCTATATCGAAGGCCAAATTGGAATTTCTATAGGGCACCGCGATGATGGTGTATGCATTGAAGTTCCAGGTCCCAATTGTCAAAATCTAGTGGAACAACACGATAGCTCCGCATCGTGGAGTACCCCAATTTCCCATTCGTCAGTTTCTAGTGATCCACCGCAATAGTAGCGCGTCGTGGTGGCCGATTTAATTGGGACCCAGTTACATTTTTTTCTGTTTCATTTGGAAGTTAAAGGGGGTATTTTGGACTTATTCCCAGCCCCCAATTCCATCTAAACACAATATTTAGGGCTAATACAAGCATCTTATGATATATTTCTCAAGATTCCCCTTAACAAAAAACCCTAAGCTCCAATAATCAACCTTAAGAATTCCAAGATTCCACCATTCTTTTTCTAAATTAATTCAAGATTCAAGATTCCCAACACAAGAATTCCAAGAACCATCATTCAAGAGCACAAATAGAGTCTCAAAAGCAAGGTTGTTCATCTAGTTTATCATCCAAGGTATGTGGGGTTTGAACAAGGACAAATCTTTCGGCCTTGTGCCCAAAAACTTACTTTAAATTATAAATTTCTGAGTTTTGTATGATTTCCTATGAAATTTAAGTTAGGGTTTATACCCAATGTTACTAATTGTAGATTTTGAGATTTTAAGTGATTTGAATATTGAATTACATGTCTACTTTTGAAAAATTAATGTGTATGATCATATTTTCCAGATTTTAAGTGATTTGGAAATTAAATAAGCTTTTCATCGATACAAAATTCGCCCAAATCTGGTGCTCGGTGAAGAAGTTAGAGCATTTTTAAGTTGACAGCGTGCCAACTGGGCAGTCACCATGTCACGGTGAAGGACAATTTCATAATTGTCACTTTACAGTGGACCACGGTGATGTTGGCGTATTGCGGCAAGGACTAAATTCCCATTCGTCAATTTACTGTGGACCTCTGCGATATTGGCTCATCGTGGAGAGGTCCATTTTTTCAATTGTCAAATTCCAGTAGCCCAATACAATAGGGGTGCATCACGCCGAATTTTTTTTTGGCATTTCTATAGGGCACCGTGTTGATGGCGCACCGCATTGAAGTTCCAAGTCCTAATTGTCAAAATCTAGTGGGACAACGTGATAGTTCCGCATCATGGAGTACCCCAATTTCCCATTCGTTAGTTTCCAGTGAGTCACCACGATAGTGGTGCATCGCGGTGGCCTATTTAATCGGGACCCAATTACATTTTTTTCCAGTTTCGTTTGGAAGTTAAAGAGGATATTTTGGACTTTTTTCCAGCCCCCAATTCCGTCTAAACACAAGATTTAGGGATAATACAAGCATTTTATGATATATTTCTCAAGATTTCTCTCAACCAAAAATTCTAAGCTCCAACAATCAACCTCAAGAATCCAAGATTCCACCATTCTTTTTTTCAAATTAATTCAAGATTCATGATTCCCAACATAAGAATTCTAAGAACCATAATTCAAGAGCACAAATAAAGTCTTAAAAGCAAGGTTGTTCATCTATTTTATCGTCCAAGGTATGTGGGGTTTGAACACGGACAAATCTTTCATCCTTGTGCCCAAAAACTTACTTTAAATTACAAATTTCTGAGTTTTGTATGATTTCCTATGAAATTTAAGTTAGGGTTTATACCCAATGTTGCTAATTGCATGATTTCTAGATTGTAAGTGATTTGGATATTTAATTACATGTATACTTTTGAAAAATTAATGCGTATGATCATATTTTCCAGATTTTAAGTGATTTGAAAATTAAATAAGCTTTCCATCGATACCAAATTCGCCCAAATGCAGCACTCGGCGAAGAAGTTAGAGCATTTTTAAGTTGACAGCGTGCCTACTGGGCAGTCATCGCGTCGGGGCATTTCACAGCTCCTCCTTCTAAGCGTGATACTTTAGCTACTGGAAGTGATCGCAATTGGTTGTATGTTTTGTCCAATCGCCAGGATGCAGAGGCTTCACCAGATGTGGTCACGGGTATGTTGCAAATATTTTCCCATAATGTATATGTGTTACTTGACCTAGGGTCTACCTTGTCTTATGTGACCCCTTATGTGGAAGCCAGTTTTGGTTTTGAGCCTGAGAATATTTTGGAACCCTTTTTGTTTCTACTCCTATTGGTGACTCTTTTGTGGTTAGGAGGGTGTACAAAAATTGTGTCATGTCTGTCTATCATTATGATAATGTGGCTGACCTTGTAGAGATTGATATGGTTGATTTTGATGCCATTTTAGGGATGGATTGGCTCCATTCTTTCTATGCCACGCTTGATTGTAGAACCCGAAAGGTTACCTTCTTTTTTCCAAATGAACCGGTGATAGAATGGGAGGGGCATTCTTTAGCACCTAAGGGGAAATTCATATCTTACCTCAGAGCCTACAAACTTATATCTAAGGGTTGTTTGTATCATCTGATTTGAGTAAAAGATTCTAATACGAGAAGTTCTTCTCTCTAGTCTGTCCCCGTAGTCAACGAATTTCCAAAAGTTTTTCCCGATGATATTCCAGGGATACCACTTGCTAGGGAGATAGATTTTGGTATTGACTTATTGCCAAACCCCCGTCCTATTTCCCTTCCACCATACATAATGGATCCTGCTAAGTTAAAAGAGTTGAAAGAGCAATTAGCAGATCTTCTTGACAAGGGTTTCATCCGTCCTAGTGTTTCTCCTTAGGTTACACCTTTACTCTTCATGCGTAAGAAAGACAACTCCTTCTGTATATGTATAGACTACCATCAGCTGAATAAGGTCACTGTTAAGAACAAATACCCACTTCCTAGAATTTATGATCTCTTTGACCAACTTCAGGGGGCTAGGTGTTTTTCAAACATAGACCTTCATTAGGGGTATCACCAGTTAAAGGTTAGGGAGGCTGACATTCCCAAAACAGCTTTCCAAACCTGATATGTTCATTATGAATTCTTAGTCATGTCCTTCAAATTGACTAACGCCCCTGCAGCCTTCATGGACCTAATGAATAGGGTGTTCTACCAGTTTCTAGATCTTTTTGTCATAGTCTTTATTGATGACATTTTTCTTTATTCTAAGAGTGAGGAGGATCATGCCAGTCACCTCTAAATCATCCTTCAGACCCTCAAAGACCATAAATTATATGCAAAATTTTCCAAGTGTGAATTCTAGCTTAATGCTATTGCTTTCTTGGGGAATATTGTCTCTAGTAAGGGAATTAAAGTTGATCCCCAAAAGATTAAGGTAGTGAGAAAATGGCCCAGTCCCATGACTCCAACCGACATTCGGAGCTTCTTGGGTTTGGCAGGGTATTATAGAAGATTCGTAGAGAGTTTTTCTTCCATAGTTGCTCCACTTACCAGGTTGACACAGAAAAAGGTAAAATTTGAGTGGTCTAACTTTTGTGAGAATTATTTTGAGAAGTTGAAAGACAGGTTGACTACTGCACCTATTTTGACCTTTCCTAAGGGTACAAAGGGTTTTGTTGTGTACTGTGATGCATCCCGGGTGGGACTTGGGTGTGTACTTATACAGCATGGTAAAGTAGTAGCTTATGCGTCTAGATAATTAAAGGTGCATGAGCGAAATTACCCCACCCATGAATTAGAGTTAGCGGCTGTGGTATTTGTACTTAAAATCTAGTGGCACTATCTTTATTGGTACACGTTGATATTTTCACTAAGCATAAAAATTTACTATATGTCTTTTCATAGAAATAGTTGAATCTTAGGCAAAGGCGGTGGTTAGAACAGTTGAAGGATTATGACATGAGCCTACACTATCATCCAGGCAAGGCAAATGTGGTGGCCGACGCCCTGAGAAGATTATCTATGAGCAGTCTTTCTTATGTTGAGGAAGGAAAAAGGAAGATGGTGAAGGATAATCACCGGCTTACAAATCTAGGGGTTCGACTCCTAGATTCTGAAGATGGAGGAGTAATTGTTCATGAGATAGCTAAATCTTCCCTATGTGCTGAAGTTAAGGAGAAGCAGGGCGAAGACCCTATCTTGATGTAGATTAAAAATGATGTTGGTCAACAGAAAGTAATGGCATTTGAAATCAGAGGTGATGGGATCTTGAGGTATCAGGGTAGATTATGTGTACTGAATGTGGATAGTTTACTAGAGAGGATTCTTGATGAAGCTCACACTTTGAGGTATATTTTTCACCCAGGCTTTACTAAAATTTATCATGACCTTAAGGCTATATATTGGTGGAATAATATGAAGCGTGATGTTGCTGATTTTGTTTCTAAGTGTTTAAATTGTCAACAAGTCAAAGTGGAACACTTGAGGCCAGGTGGTACTTCTCTAGAGATAACCTTGCCTATGTGGAAGTGGGAAATGATCAATATGGATTTCATCACGGGACTTCCAAGGTCCCAAAACCAATATGATTCCATTTGGGTAATTGTAGACCGGATGACCAAGTCAGCTCACTTTCTGCTTGTAAGGACTAACTATATAGAATATGATTATTCCAAGCTATACATTGAGGAAATAGTTCATTTGCATGGAGCGGCAGTATCCATTATATCCGATCGAGGTATGGAATTTTCTTTGCATTTTTGGCAATCTTTTCAGAGGGGATTAGGTACCCAAGTGAACCTGAGTACTACCTTCCACCCTCAAACCGATGGGTAAGCGGAATGCACCATCCAGACCCTTGAGGATATGCTGAGAGCCTATGTAATTGACTTCAAGGGTAATTGGCTAGATCATTTGTCATTGATAAAGTTTGCCTACAACAATAGCTACCATGCCAGTATTCAAATGGCTCCTTTTGAAGAACTTTATGGGAGGAGATGTAGATTACCAATTGGGTGATATGAAGTGGGTGAAACCCAGTTGTTTGGGCCTGATCTTATTCATCAAGCAATGGAGAAGGTAAAAATCATTAGAGAACAACCCAAGACAGCTCAGAGTCAACAGAAGTCCTACGTCGATGTTAGAAGAAGGGAGCTAGAATTTGAGGTTGGTGATTGGGTGTTTCTAAAAGTCTCCCCTATGAAGGAAGTCATGCGATTCGTGAAGACGGGGAAACTGAGTCCTCGCTATATAGGTGGGGTCTCTTATGAGTTAGAGTTTCCCACAAATCTGGCTTCTGTTCATCCCGTATTTCATGTATCTATGTTGAAGAAGTGTATTGGAGATCATTCCCTAGTGTTGCCTGTAGAGGAGATCAATGTGAAAGACTCCTTGTCATACTAGGAAGAACCCGTTGCAATATTAGATCGCCAAGTTCGAAAGTTGAGGAGAAAGGAAATAGCTTCAGTTAAGGTGATGTAGAGGAATAAAAAAGCCGATGAGGCTACTTGGGAATCAGAAGATGATATGCGGGTGAGGTACCTGACTCTTTTCAAAACCATGGATGATGATTTAGAAGGTACAAATCCTATACTACACTTTTTCTTCTATTTAGTTCTTGAAATCGTGCTTATCTGAGTCCTAAGCCATCATTTTGGGATGACTGATCCCACGGGGGGGATAATGCAATGCCCCATAATTTTCTCGACTCAATATCACTTTGTAGCATGCTTAATGAGCTGACAACTTGAATGATGTTTTTCTTTCTAAGTGTTAAGCAAAGGACTTAGTCATATTTTGATCTCCTAATCTTTGATGATTTTATTTTTAACCTTCCCGACCTCGGAAAGTTTTAAGTTGATTCATGATCGGGGAAGTCAATAGTACATCTCGGGTAAGTTTCGGAATTTTTGAACAAGCGTAAGGGCATGTTTGGTACCCCAAAACAGCAGCTCAGGGCGATATGCCCGCGGCACCCTTCCTAGTCTGATACCTGGGTGAGCAGCAATGGAGGCTGCGACGCCTCACCCAGAGCGGCACTCGAGAGCTCGCACCCCCTTTCTAGTCTGACCCATGCATTTTTCTGCAGTCAATATCAAAGTTTATCCTAAAGGTCAAGAACTCCAAAATACTCAATTAAGATTCGGGTTTATCTCTCTCTTAACAAGATAAGGTATGTAGGGTCCTCCTAATCTCACGGGCATAATTTTGATATGAATTTAAATAAGATTTTAATAATTACTTAAGTATGTATGCAATTATGAGTGGGGGTTTTGTTTTAACACCAAAAGCATGCATTGTGATATGGTTTTGAGAAGAATATTGAAAGATGATGGGGTTGTTTGCTTATATATCTTAATTGTTGAAATGATGGACATGTAATTTGAATTTTGAAAGGTGTTATGAACAGGAATTGTGAATCTTTTAATTTCCATGATGATGTTTTATGTACTCCACAAGATACTGTTGTTAAACTACTGAGAGCATGAGTTTTACATCCACTATTATACTACTTTATAAATGATGAAGTTTCTTGACTATTACGTGTTGGGAATCATTATGCATGTGTTGTTGAATGGGAGTCTTGTTGGTGTTCATACTATGATTTGCATAAGAAATTTTGAGAATTGATGTAGTACTGATGACTTGCAAGTCGGGGTATGACGATACCCCATGGAGGAATTGCCTCGAATGAAAAGAATATTGTTAGCATGGTGTATGTTTTCCTTATATCATACTTAAAGCTTAATTTATGTGAGGTAGATGGTTACCCGAAGAAAGCACAAGTCAAATGACTCTATGCTGGAAACCATGATTTTTGACACAGGAACTTGGTACCCTGCTATGTGATCTTGTGTACCTAGTACTATGTCATCCTAACTCAAGACCTATGGTTAGGAACCTTGTTGTGTGATCTTGAGCCCAACCATGACATATTGATTTGATTGGGGTTGTGGCACTCTGCTGTGTGATCTTGTGTGTCCTTTCCTCACTAGTACTCTAATCTTGGCGGCAACCGAGATTTGGCAGTCGGTGAAAATATAAAATTGTAGGGTGTACCATCTAGCTCAATAGTGTTGCATTATAATAAAAAATCATTATACTATGCCCATGTGTTTTCAAATGATTTTGCGTTAATGTGTTTTATAATAGCTCTCACCTATGTTGTATAAAAGTTGTCTTTTGTTTTTGGATTACTCTGCGTACCAGTACTTTTGTATTGACCCCCTATATTTCAGGGTCTGAGGCTCAGTCCAGAGGTCCTACTAGACCATAGGTTTGACAGACAAAAATGTGCAGTTGGTGAGCCTCCCTTACTTCGGAAGGACATTCTTCGAGTATTGTTATTTCATTATGGTATTGGTTCAACTGGGGGCCTTGTCCCAGTTTTAAGTAAGATGTTGGTTTTGATGTATTAGAGATTTTGCAGACTGATGTTAAGTACTGTTAGGAGTTTATAAAATTTCATCTTTGGAATTGTTCAGTTGATCTATTATAATGACTATGTGTCCGTATGTTGAAACTTCTGCTTCTCTTATATTGTTTGAATGATGTACATGGTTGTCAGAAAGAAAAGAGGGCTCGGGCCACTATGGTTCGGGATGCCCGTCACGGCCAGGGCCTGGTTCGGGTCGTGACATCCATATTCTAAAAAACATCAAATCTCTTGAAGTTTTTTGGATTCAAAGCCTCACCTGCAACAAGGGACCTCCTCAATCATCACTTGTGTCTTACAACTCTTGTTGTTTTTTAGTCTTTCTTTGGAGTCTATAAAAGTTGCCTACCACTCTAAGTTTATTATAAGTAGGTGCTTTCTTTTGGTTCTCATTGTAAAAGTGTCATTTAGAGTTAGTTGACAAAAAACCAGAGTTAGCTTTGTGATTCAGTTCAAATTAGCTGGGTCAGTATGCAATAGAGTTATTGCACTTGTTTATTGTAATTACAAGTCGAATAAGGATTACGAGTTTAATCCTTGATGTCATGGAGTCTGTATTCAAGGCTGCTTGAATCTTAGTGAAGTGGTTTTAAATCCTGGAGGAAGGTTTTGTTTTTTTCCCCTTGAGCAAGGAGTTTCCACATAAAATTTATTTTGTTCATTTCCATTTACCTTTACATACTGTTCTATTTAGTTTCTTGTTGCATACGTCTATTTGGGACTAGGTTCCATAGAAGAAGGGAATCTTGTATATCTGTTCATTTGGTATCAGAGCGAATTCTTCTTAAAAGGTTAACACCTAGGAAGGATCTTCTAATATGATTGTTTCTCCTAATCTCAGGAAGGTCAATCAACTACAAGGCCATCCGAATTTAATGGCTAATACTATGGGTGGTGGAAAACATATATGCACGATTTTACTATGGTTGATCATTGTGATTTTTGAAATGTTATTAAAGATGGACCATTTGGTCCCACCAAACCTTTTAAAGATGGTGAAGTTACTTACAATGTTCACAAATCTAGAAAGGAATTTGATGATGCTGACAGAAGAAAGATTGAGAAAATCTTTATGGCAAAGAAACTTCTTGTGTGTGGAATAGGTCTTGATGAGTATAACAGGATTCCTATGTATGAGACTGCTAAAGAAATCTAGGATTGCTTACAAATGGCATGTGAGGGAACTAGTCAAGTGGAAGAGTCAAAAGTTGACATGTTAACTACGCAATACAAAGCTTTTACATGAAGAAAGGGGAGACAATCTAAGAAATGCACACAAGATTTACTGCAAGAACAAATGAACTCCATTACTTGGGTGAGAATATTCGACCTTCCAAACAGGCCCGTAAGATCCTTAGCATTCAACCAAAGTCTTGGGAGATCAAATTTTATGCTATTACTGAAGCCAGGGATTTGAAAACCATGACTATGGATGAGCTTATAGGAAATCTCAAGACACATGAGATTAAGAAACAATAAGACAAAGCTAAAGGTGAGCACAAAAAGGAGAAGAATCTAGTTCTAAAGTATAAAAAAGAGGATACCATTGTTGAGGATGATGAAATAGCTTATATAACCAAATAGTTCCTCAAAGAAATGAAAAGAACAGGTGCACTTTCTAGAAAAGAAAAATCTAGAAGATACAACAAGAAAGGGAAATCAAATGATACATGTCACAAGTGTGGGAAGCTAGGCCACTTTATCAAAGATTATCCTCTTCATAAAGTAGATTACAAAGATTATTTCAAACAGGCTGGTGAAAGAGAGAAAATGAAAGACAGGAACCTTGATAAGTACAGTAAAAGGGTTGCTGCTGACAGAGTTGTGAAGAAGGTTCTTGTTGTTTGGGGAGACTTTTCTAGTAACTCTAATAAATTAAAGAAGCAAGAAGATATTTCCATAATGGTGGTAGAAGATGATGTTCAGATTAATGATTCTTTCTTTTTCTTGATGGCTAAGACAGACGATGATAAAGATGACAAGGTAACCCTCCTGGACATCAAAGAAAATCTCAAACATTATTCTCCTAAAGAATTAAAGTCTCTTTCTATTGTGCTTATATATGTTGTGTCTGAACTTACAAAAGATAAGGAATCTCTATGTAAAAATGTTGATAAATTTAAAGAAGAAAGGGTGGAATTAACTGAGGAACTGTCTAGGCATCAAGAAACTTACCAATCCCTCTCTATTGAAAATGATTTTTTAAATGGAAATGTAACGCCCCAAGATTACCTCTAGATGTCACACGGTACTTAGAATCACAAGTGATTTCAGGCTAACCCATGATATTGGAATAATTTGTGAGAAACTAAATAAATTACATAAAACTGAAAATAATAAGCGAAAGAGATGTCATTAGCAGGACTTATTAATTATAAAACTATCTTGAAATATTTACATCACTGGATTATACAAAAGAAAGCTAAAACTGAATACATCTACTCTGATTGATTGTCTATGAAGTCTCTACTAATACTGACTATAGGTAGCCGAGACATAATCCTCAACTATTCCTAATCAATACAATTGAATAAAAACATATAATACTAGAAGTATAGTTGACTCGAGTCCTTGAATTATGATAACTTATCACATGTTGACTGGAAGTTGTGAACTACCTGATTATGGTTTGTGGGCTACAACTGGTACTTACATTATAAAATAATGTAGTCACATAGACATATATGTGGCCAATACTTCTAAAATATACTTAATATATGGGGTGAATGAAATAATTAAAAACTAAAGTTGAACATACTTTCAAATCATGCATGCTAAGTGTAAAAAAACTCACCTTGATCATGAATAAACTGAAAGCTGAAATATCATAAGCATGACTCATAAAACAATATCTGAATAAAGTTTGTGAGTCGTTATACTTAGTTTCTAAAATCTTTACTTTTATGGGAGATTTTTATAACCGACATACACCATGTGAGTATCATGGAGTCCAACTTGTTACCCACATTGAGGAGAGTTGTTCTACTCTTGCCATCAGAATGGAACCTTAACTTAGAGTGATCACTAAACTGAACCTATATTGGGAATAAAGTGGACACTCTTCGACGAGGCCCTAAACTTATGGTGGCACATAATTTTTGGAGAATGGGATGTTCTTAACCCACATTCCTCTCTCGGTGTTAAATACTACTCCCAAAATATATACTTATATGCTCATACTTATGAATCTACCTTAAAATAGCCAACTATATTTCTTTGCTTAAATCATATATATGAGAAAACTTGTAGATTTCATGTCTTATCTGAGATCATAAGATCAAAACTGGACTTTAATCATGTTATAATACTTGTAAATTGAACTTATAATCTTGAAATTCTTGTAAACTCAGTAACAAAAAGACCAAAATACCCCTAAGGAAGCAAAAAAAATTATTGGAATTCTTCAGTTGACGACTTGGGTTGACGACTTATCAATTTGGTGATAACTCGTCACCCTAGTCACTAATATCTAGTTGAATTTTGCAATTTAGGTATTGAGGTTGACGACTTGAGTTGACGGATCTTCACCTAGTTGACAACTTGTCATCTTAGTCATTACCTAATTGAAAGACATTTCCAAGTAAAATGAACATATCTTTCTACTCCGATATTGGATTAACGTGAAATTGGAGGCATTGGAAAGAAGATTTGAATATCATTCATTTTATATAAAGTTGGCCACCTAAATATTTATATTTTAGTAGTAATGGTCATTTTAAGTTGACCCAAGTTGAAAGATTTACTAAAACTCGATCGGTAAAAAAGTTCTCAACTCATTTTCCAGTTAGGAGATCTTTATGACCTCGGTTCATATCCAAAGATGTTCCACACCATGGAATTTATCAACACAATTATTTTTACATGGAATTCATTAGGTTTGGGTCTATAAATATAGGCACGATGATTCAAATTCTATCCCAAAATATGGGTGTTATAGGAAAGCTCGATGGGAAAAGATGAAGGAAGCAAAATTCAGTTTAAGTTGGAAGAAAATTTGGCCAATGGAAATGGTGATTTGACTTCTTCTCTTGAGAGAAACTCTAAACTTGAGAAGGACCAAGTCCTAGTCAAGGCTGAGCTTGAGCAAGCTCTCAAATGGACCACCTCATCTCAAGTTCTGACTAGTCTCACCAGTTAAGGATCAAATAGCAGAAGGGATCTGGGATACTATAGCTCAAGTGCACCCTATAATACTTTTAGATAATATGTCTCTATTATAGATAATCTCTTGTGGACTTGCTGTGGAAAAAATGGTCATACAAAATATTTTTTCCCCTTAAGATTAACTACTATGAGAAATCTGAAAAGGGTCTCTAAATCTAAAAGAAATGGTGAGAATTTACCAGGATAGTCTAAGAAGAACTTGTTTTTTCCTTTGTCACTATATTAGAAAATTCAGCTGAAATAGGTTCCCAAAGCTAACAATTGATTATCAATACAGGATAAAGCAAGAGGAAACAACAACCACTAGGTTATATATAATGGTTGTTCAAAGCATATGACTGGAAGAATTGAAGACTTTCTCTCACTTAAGGCCCATGAAGAAGGCAGTGTCTCCTTTGGTGATGGAAACAATGAATATATTATTGTAATAGAAAAGGTTGGGAACAGTTTGAGTCAAGCCATTGATGTGTTCTTTTTGTGGATGGACTCAAATTTAGTTTGTTGAGTACTGCTCAAATTTGTGATAAAGAAAATGAAGTAAAGTTCAGATAATATAAGTGCACTATCATAAGTGAAACACCCCACATTTTGGCCCTTGGACATTTCTTGAGCTTTGAGAACACTGTCTTAATTACGACTAGACCATATAAGTCATATGGTATATTGACAGGTTAGGTGACCCTAGTTGTAAGGTGTCCTATGGATATGTATACATTTACGACTATAGCGAAAGATACAAGGGAATTCTCAATCATTTATAATATCTCTTATTAGTGTAGCTACACACACTGGGCCCGTTCAGAGGGTAACACTAGACCTATTAGCCCATGTATGAATTTATAATGGTAAAGCTACACAATCCAGGTTAAGGTTTTAAAATTTATGTTAAACCTTGTTCCCTATCTCAGCACGGTATATACATGCATATATATATATTTGCATGTTGTTATTTGCATTGGTTGATTTGGTTTGATTTAATGGCATTATGTTATCTTTATCCCTGAGTTACATGCTAGCGTTCACCTTGCTAACCATCTTCAGGCACTATATCACTAAGTAATGTAGGAACCGACCATACTTTCACTCTTCTTGCTCGGTTGCTTGGTAATTTGGGGATAGCTTTTGAGCCAGACTGGAGTGGTAAGCTTTCATACTCCGAAAAGCCCCATTTCAGGTTATGGATTTCTTTTTGTCACTATTATTTCTTCGGTTTTGGTTTTGTCTATGTTTGGGGGCATGTCCCGATTTGATACTCTTTGGTTGTAACTAGAGGATTTGTGGACTACTATAGGCATAGGTAGCATCGGTATTGGTATTAGCATTGGTATTTGTATTTCCATTGGTATCTGTATTAGACGGTCATTTGGTTGTGGATGTTTTGTTTTGGTTATGGACTCATTTTAAAGTACTTAAATTAAAGTTATCTTACTTTGTTATATGTTCAGAATTCCTCCGACATTGGGTGAAGGGTAGTCAACGGTATGGGTATTGGGGTAGTCTCTGGTCCTAGTTGGACTTGAGATACCCAACATGGCCAGGACCTAGTTTGGGCATGTCATATTGGTATCAGAGCCTAGCTTCATGATCAATTGGGTATCCACAAATCCATGTTGAGTAGAGTCTCATTTAAGGGCGTGTACCGCACCACACTCATAAGAGAGAGTCTATAAAGCATATAGGAATATTTCTCTTTCTTGTGTTTTATTTTTGGGATATAGAGTCTAAAGTCATGAAATCTTCTCTAATTCCCTCTTGTTCACTTTTCAGATCATGCCTCCCAGACAATCTGAAGCATACGTGAACTCATCCGTCCCACCTGAGGACAATGTTAATGGGACATATCCCGCTTGTGGGGTCCAGACCCGATCTAGGTGTCCAATTCCTGATTTCCCTTATGGAGTTCCATTGGTTCCCTCTAGTCATTCTTGAGCTTCTCGGGCTAACATGATGAATGCTGAGTTTTGTTAGTCTATTTATATGTTGGCTTAGTTGGCAGCTTCTCATTCTGAACATGGTGCTTCTGTTACTCCATCTTCTAAGGCCACAAGAGTTGACTAGTTTATGAGATTGAACCCTCCAACCTTTACTAATGTTAAGGTTGAGAAGGATCCTCAAAGTTTTCTTGATGAGATGGAAAAGATCTTCTGTGTGATGCATGCCACTAATATGGAGGGCATGGAATTTTCCGCCTACCAATTGAAAGATATGGCTTATTAGTGATACAAGGAATGGGACCAATCAAGGGGTGACGATGTTGAGTCACCCATGTGGGATAATTTTTCTAATGCTTTCCTGGATTGCTTCTTTCCTCAAGAGCTGAGAGAGACAAAGGAGGAAGAGTTTGTTAACCTAAACAAGGGCAAGATGTCAGTCAAGGAGTATTCCTTGAAGTATCACCAGTTATCTCGATATGATCCAGAGTTGGTTTCTAGCATTAGGGCTAGAATGAGGAAGTTCACTTTAGGGTTTTCTCGAGACTTAATTTTGAAAAGTAAGGTTGCCTTGTTAAACAAGGACATAGACATCTCCAGTTTGGTTGTGTACATACAGTAGGTTGAGGAAGATAAGAAAAAAAAGAAGGTTGAAATTGGGGAAAGACAGAGCGAGAAATTTCAGCATTCAGAGCAAGTGGGAGGTCAACAACAGAGTGGCAAGGATAGTAGAAAGTGGTCCAAAAGGAAGTGGGGCAATTTTGGGTCCTACTCGACGGCTAGTACTCCCTACATAAATCCACTTAATAACAAGCATTTTTAGGGTGGCGATAGTTCTAGGGAACAAGATGCCCAATCTCAGGCTAGTGGGGCCCAATCAGCTCCATCATATCCTCCCAATAGATTTTATGGTCGATTACATAGGGGTTTCTGTGATGAGAGAAGGCACAAGTGATTCAATTATGGTCAGCCATGGTATATTCTTAGAAATTGTCCATTGGCTAAGGTTACCTGGGGAAAATAAGTTTTTGGTTGCCTCTTCTTCAACTCCAGCATAAAAGGGTGCACCATCTGGCTCTGGCACTGTTCTAAACAGACTCTATGCTTTTACTACCCGTCAGGAGTTTGAGGCATTGCCTGATGTCGTTACTTGTATATTGAAACTCTTTTCCTATGATGTGTATTGTATACTTATCTGTGGTCCACTATTTCTTATGTGTCCCCATTTATGGCTATTCATTTTGGTTTTAGTCCTGAGTGCATTTCAGACCCCTTTTCTATTTCTACCCCAGTGGGTGACTCTGTGGTTGATAGAAGAGTCTATAGGGGTTATGTGGTATTTATGGGTGGTCAAGAAACTTTGGTGGATCTTTTTATACTAGACATGGTTGGTTTCAATGTCATATTAGGGATGGATTGGTTGACCTCGTTCTATGCTTCTCTAGACTGTCGAACTCGTAAAGTCATCTTTAAATTCCCTAATTATCCGGTTATTGATTGGGAGAGTGGTTCTCTAACACCCAAGAAAAGGTTCATATCATATCTTAGAGATCGGAGATTAATCTCAAAGGGTTGTCTCTATCATCTGGTCCGGGTTAAAAATTCAAACTCAGAGGGTCCCTCTTAATATTCCATCCCGGTGGTGAATGAAATTCCTGAGTTCTTCCTAGATGACTTTCCTGTATTTCTCCCGATATAGAGATTTATTTTAGGATTGATCTTGTTCCAAACACTCGTCCTATCTTATTCCACCATACAGAATGGCTCCAGCTAAGTTAAAAGAGCTTAAGGAAAAATTAAAAGATCTTTTAGATAGGGGTTTCATCAGTCCTAGTGTGTCCCTGTGGGGTGCACCGATACTGTGCGTGTGTAAGAAATATAGGTATCTTTAGAGGTGTATTGATTACCTGCAATTGAATAAGGTAATAGTAAAGAATAAATACCCTCTTCCAAGGATAGATTATTTTTTTGATCAGCTTCAGGGGGCTAAGTTTTTCTCTAAGATCGATATTTGATTCGGGTATCATTAGTTAATATTATGGAGGTGGATATCCCTAAGACTGCCTTCCGTACACAACATGGGCATTTTGAGTTCTTGGTTATGTCTTTTGGGTTGACTAATGCCTCGATGACATTCATGGACTTGATGAAAAGGGTCATTTAATAGTTTTTGGATTTGTTTGTCATTGTATTCATAGATAATATTTGGGTATACTCGAAGAGTAAGGTGGAGCATGTCGATCACCTCTGTATTTTGTTGAAGAACCTGAAAGATCAACAGTTGGATGCCAAGTTTTTGAAATGGGATTTTTGGTTGAATGTTGACACTTTTCTGGGTAATGTCATAACTAGTGAAAAAATCAAGATGGATTCACAGAAAGTTGCAGTGGTTAAGAGGTGTATTAGACCCACAACTCCAATCGATATTTGGAGCTTCTTGTGTTTAGCTGGTTACTACAGGAGATTTGTGGAGAGTTTTTTTTACTATAGTTAGCTCATTGACTAAGCTAACTCAGAGAAAGGTAAAGTCCTTATGGTCCAGTTCTTGTGAGGATAGTTTTGAGAAGCTGAATGATAAGCTAACTTCGGCTCCAGTCTTGACTTTTCTAGAAGACACTAATGGTTTTATAGTCTATTGTGATGTGTACTGTGTGGGGATCGGTTGCATTTTGATGCAGCATGGAAAAGTGATAGATTATGCCTCCAGACATCTGAAGGTTCATAAGAAGAATTATCCAACGCATGACTTGAAGTTATTGGTTGTGGTGTTCATGTTGAATATCTGGTGTCACTATTTGTATGGAGTGTATGTGGATATTGTTTCAAATCATAAAAGCCTGCAATATATGTTCACCCAACAAGAGCTTAATCTCAGGCAAAGAAAATGGCTTGAGATGCTCAAGGATTATGACATGAGCCTTCACTACCATCTAAGTAAAGCTAATATATTTTTGTATGCTCTTATTAGGTTATCCATGGGGAGTCTAACTCATATGGATAAGAAGAAGCGAGAATTGGTGAAAGATATTCACCATTTGGCTAACCTTAGATTGCCTCTTGGACTCGGATGATGGTGGTGTGTGTGCTCAGGAGGTTTTAAAGTCATCTCTTGGTGCTAAGGTGAAAGAGAAGCAAGTATTAGATCCTATCTTGAAGCAAATCAAGGGGGTGTAGGTGGGAAAAAAATGATGGCCTTTGAGATTAGTGGTGATGGTACCTTGCAGTACCAAGGGAGATCATGTGTTCCCAATATAGATGGGTTGAGAGAGAGGATCTTGGCTGAGAACCATGAGTCGCATTATGCCATTCATCCTAGTTTGATGAAGATCCATCATGATCTTAAGGAAATCTATTGTGGAATAATATGAAGCGGGATGTAGCTATCTTTAAGGCTAAGTGCCTAGTATGTCAGTAAGTGAATATTGAGCACTTGAGGCCCGAGGGATTTTATAAAGAAATTGAGTTGTTTGTGTGGATGTGGAAAATGACCAATATGGATTCTGTATCGGTCTTCCTTGGTCTCGGAATTAGTTAGATTAGATTTGGATCATCATGGATAGGATGACTAAATCTGCTCATATTTTTCCAGCAAAGACAAACTTCTCGGTGGAGGGTTATGCCAAATTATTTATTGAGAAAATTGTGAAGTTGCATGGGGTGACTGTTTCTATCTTGTCCGAATATGGTGCTTAGTTCTCATCACACTTTTGGCAGTCGTTTCAGAAAGGTTTAGCGACTAAAGTGAGTCTTAGTATGGTTTTCCACCCGCAGTCAGATGGGTAAGTGGAAAGGACTATACAGACATTGAAGGATATGCTTCAAGCTTGCGTGATTGACTATGGTGGTTGTTGGGTTGATCATTGGCCTCTTATAGAGTGTGCATAAAATAATATCTACCACTCTAGCATTGGGATAGCTCTGTTTGAGGCCTTGTATGGTAGGAGGTGCAGGTCTCCACTTAGGTGGTTTGAGGTTTGTGAGGCAGAGATGGTGGTACAGAATTTGGTTCACCGAGAAATGAAGAGGATGAAGATGATTTGGGATAGGCTCAAAGTCGCCCAAAGTTGCCAAAATTCCTATGTGGATGTAAGGCATAGGAAGTTAGAGTTTGAGGTTGGGGATAGGGTGTTCTTGATGGTATCTCCCATGAAAGGGTAATGCGGTTTTGGAAGAAAGGAAAGCTCAGTCCTCGAAATGTCGCTCGTACTTGGTCTCGAATAGCGTTGTCAATGTTGTGTATAAGTTGGATTTGCTCCCTAGTTTGAGTTCTATGCATTCGGTGTTCCATGTGTCTATGTTGAGGAAGTATATGGGTGATCTGTCGCTGATTGTGCCTATTAAGGATTTTGGTATTTCAGATTCCTTGTCTTACGAGGAAGTCCCTATTGAAATTTTGGACAGGCAAGTTCATCAGTTGCGGAATAAGAACGTAGCTTAGGTAAAGGTTCTATGGAGGAACCACAAGGTTGAAGAGGCTACTAGGGAAGCCGAAGAGGACATGAAGTCCAAGTATCCATTGTTGTTTTTCACTGCGAAAAATCATGCATAAGGTATGTGTTATTCTTAACATCTTTGTTTTCTGATTTTGTTAAAGGAAAGATAGATTTACTTGGCATCTTTGTTTTCTAACTTAGTTAAAGGTAAGAGTAGAGATGTGTGAGGTTTAAGCGTGCTAGTCAATGACTTGTCCTATAATTCGAGGACGAATGATCTAAGTGGGGGAGAGTTAAAACACCTCTAGTTTTGGCCCTTGGAAATTTCTTGAGGTTTGAGCTCTCTGCCTTGATTACGAATTGACCATATGAGTCGTATGGTGTCTTGATGGGTTAGGTGACCCTAGTCATAAGGTGTCCAATGAATGGTGGTTGGTTGGGTTTCTATTTTGGTTAAGAGTTGTTAAGGATGAAGACGAGTCATTAGGATGAACCTTACCCAAATCAGTAACTTAGTGGCTTGACTCTACTCTAAGTATGAGTGGCTTACTAAGGGTTGTGAGGATAAGTTATGAGTCGTGAGGTGAAGTTATAGGTTGTCCAGTGTATGATCCATTTGGGTATTGTGTTGGTTATGACTTGACCTGGTGAGTCATAGGGTCAGGGTACGAGTGAGATCATGAAGTCGTAAGGTGGATAGTGTATGGGTGTCAAACTCGCTGTCTAGGATATGACTCAAAGCTACGTTCATGCCATATGATGTGGTGATGAGTCAATGGGTCGACTCGTAACCAAGGACAATTTTTTATAACTTTTAAGATGAAGCTATTTTGGAAAATTCCCACTATAGCCCCTTGGACCCCACGACTTAAAACCTTCCTTGGGGCTTCATTATCATAGCTGTAATACCCCAAAAATCCAAACCAATATTCGGGCCATGTTTCAAGATCATGCAAAGTACATTGTAGTTCGTTGGTAGCGTTATGAGTGAGTTTGATTCATATCAAGGCCTCAAATAACTCCCAGCTATTAGACAGATAAAAATATTCCTTATCGATTGAGTTTTTGAGAAGAATATTGTTATAGTCAACTTCAAACGAGCTTATCTTTTATTCTACTGAGAATTTTCCAGCTCAAGACCCACTAAATTGTAGGAAATTTAATTAGCTGTCCAATGATACCAATTTCGCCTAAGTTTGATATTCAGGTGAGAAGTTATAGAACTTTTAGTGAAAGACAGTAGCCCAACGTGATAAGGCCGCATCGCAGTGATGGCCAAAATCACGTTCATCCTTTTCCAGTGGAGCACCACGATAACTCCGCGTCGCACCAAGGGTCAAAGTCATGTTCAGTGGGGAACTAAGATGGAGCCGCATTGCACCAAGGTGCCAAATCGAGATTGTCCATTTCTAGTGGTGAAACGCGATAGCACCGCATCGCGTCGTTGGGAAAAATAGGGATTGTCATTTTCCATTGACGCAATGCGATAGCACTGCATTGCGCTGGAGCCAAAAATTAGGATTTCAAGTTCCAGTTTTGAGTTTTAATTCCCAAGGATAGTTTGGTCTTTTCCCATAGCCCCCAAATCGTGTAAACAAAGGATTTAACCTATCATACACTTATTATATTGATTTTTCATCAAATTGCTCTCCAAGAAACTTCAAAATCCACCATTCCTTTTCCAAGATAATTCAAATTCAAGGTTCCCAATTCAAGAACTTTCAAAAATTCTTCAATTGAGGTATGTTAAATGTTCATCCATGGGCCCCTTTCACCCATGGAGCCTAAGAATCTAATTTTTTAAATTCAAAGTTATGATTTTTTACAAGTTATTATGATTTTTAACCATGAATCCTCATTAATCTTTATTCTATACCATGTTTACATGAAATTATTGTTGTTATTAAACCCCACATGTTCAAATAGTGATATTCGCTGATTTAATCATAATTTAATGATGTTGATGTTGAAATCATGTCGTTACTACAAGTTTTAAACCATTTCCATGCTTAGATTACACTATGCATATCAAGTGTTTGATGAAATGCTTACAAGAATGAATTTTGAATAAATGCTTTCATATTATGTCCCCAAAGTTTTAGTACTATTTTTCTAAAATTGCTATCGAGTCCTGGGAGTTGAGAATACCCGAAAACTTAGCTATTTACTTATTCTTAGTATCTTCAAAATAGTTTTAGAGATGTTATGAGTAGTACTAGTTTAATTAGTTATCATGATCAGTTAAACTTAGAACGGTTCAGTATTCCGAGTCAGTTCAGTTGGGAGTAGGATTTAGCACCAAGGGAGTGCAGGGATGACGACTTCCTAGATAGTTAGGTAGAGTCGTTAGTAGCTGTCCCTATACTCCAGAACTACATAGCCAGCGTAGGATTTGAGGAGTCACCCGTCAGTTCAGGCTTGACTACCTCCCAGGGGTCACCCGTCAGTTTAGGTTTGACACCCTTAGTCCTTTGGGACAGCACATCAGTGAATCCACATAATCAGTATTAGTACCTGTGGCACGACACTGACACCCTTCTAACTGGGGTCATAAGTAGGACCCTAAATTTCTCATTGGGCCATGTCGGTTAGATGATAGCTCCCACAGTCTTAGTCCAGTAATCAGTTTAGTAATCCAGTTTTAGTTTTGCTTGACCATAGCATACAGATATCAGTTATTAAGTTATCAAATTTTAGTATTTCAGTTTACAGATTATATTTAGAACATGTTTTATGCTTGGTCATGCATTCCCAGTATTTATAGGTTTCATGCATTCTATTCAGTACTTCATGTTATTCATTCAGTTAGTTATTACTCCTATACATGAAACCATGCATATCAACCTACCTCATTTAGCATACCAGTACATTCAAAGTACTGATCACATACTCATTTCTTGTGCTATGATGTTTAATATCATAGGTTCGGACGCTCAGTTCCTGAATCGCACATAGACATATCAGATTATCAGTAGTAGCAGTAGTGAGTCCTCGTACTTCGAGGACATGGTTTATTTACATTAGATTACTTTATCAAGTTTAGTATTTTTCCATTCAGTTAAAATTAGTTGGGGATTTGTCCCATCAGCTCCACAATCAGTTAGTAGAGGCTTTTCAGACTAGTACAAATAGTTAGTCAGTATTCACTTTTCAGTAGTCATTGTTAGACGTTTTCTCAGTATTATCAGTATTGTTTTACAGACTTTATCAGAACTGTGATTTAAAACCTTATGGCATTCCTCAGTTAAATTCCGCATATGATCTGTTGTTATCAGTTTTGTTCAGTGTTCACAGCAGGTACCAGCTCATGGGTTATCTGGTGGTCCCTCGAAACTGTAAGAATCGTGTGGTTCCCAGGGTATACTTTCTAAGTGTTACAATATCATTCCCAATAAAACACGCCCACATTCTCTCTCAAGCTTTCTGTTCAAGCCAAGGCTAGGGTTTCAAAAAAAATGGTCATCTAAGGTTCTAAGAATGAAATCTCTTCCAAATTCCTTGGTATTTTAGGCATGTTACTCCTCCCTCATTGTTATTTTACTTAAAGCACGTGTTTTAATGCATGTCTTTCATGATATTATTATGGTTATGAAATAAAGGTTAGGGGTTTTTGAATGCTTATTGTTGATATATGTTTTCCCATGGTTTAATTATGGTTTTCCTTGTTTTAAATATGGTTTTGAACATGTGTGTGCATGGGTATGGTGGCTGAACTTGATAATGATAACTTTCTCTGAATTTGTGACTTTTGAAGTGGTTATACCCCAACCCTGTATTATGAAACTAGTTAGTAGTTATGAGAAATGTGAGAATTTGAACTAGGGGTACAATGAAATGCCTAAACTGCTTTGTTTGATTTATTTCTTGAAACTAATACATAGTATAAATGGTTAAGGATGCTTTTAAAAATATTGTGGGGTACACTGGAGTCCCCCAAGCGAATAATTTATGAAAACCTTGTGGGGTATATAAAATCCCCTAAGTGATTTTAATAATGAAGTTTGTGGGGTACATGGGAATCTCCTAAGTGTTGGCTAATGACAATGCTTCCAAGATATAATCGGTATGATGATACCATTTAATAATATCTTAATAATTGACTCCGGGAATTGGTTGTTTGGTTATGTGCTAAATGTTTTTATTGGGAAATAATAGGGGTTGTGATAGCTAGTCGTAAAGGTGTGAGTCCGAAGGATGGACATTGGAAACTCATGTTTGCCGACATGAGGGTTGGTATGATTGACCATATTATTGTGGGGTACATGGGAATCCCCCAAGTCTATACACTTATATATGTATTATAGAGGGCGAAGGGTATAAGGGAATCCCCGACCATCTATGATATCTTCGGCAAGTGCGGCTACATGCACTGGGCCCGTTCAGGCGGTATAACTAGACCTGTATAGCACGTGGGTGAATTTAAGATAGTAAAGCTACACGATTCAGATTAAGGTTTTAAAATACATGCTAAACCCATTTCCCTATCCTTGCACAGTATATACATATATATATTTGCATGTGGTTATTTGTATTACAAGATTTTGTTTAATTTAATTGTATTATGTTATCTTTATCCCTAAGTTACATACTAGCATTCACCCCACTAACCGTCTTCGAATATTGTATCCCTACGTAATGTAGGAACCGGCCATACTTCTACTCTTCCTGCTCAGTGACTTATTAATTTGGGGATATTTTTTGAGCCAGATTGAAGTGGTGAACTTCCATACTCTGGAAGGCCCCATTTATGCTATGGATTTCTTTTTGTCATTATTATTTCTTTGGTTTTGGCTATTGTCATAGGTATGTACCGACTAAATACTCTTTGGTTTGAACTAGAGGCTTTCTTGGACTACTATGGGCATGGACGGTGTCGGTATTAGTATTAGCATTGGTATTGGTTTTTCCATTGGGATCGGTATTGGACGGTCATTTGGTTGTGGATGTTTGGTATAGACTCATTTTAATGTCTTTAAATTAAATTTATCTTATCTTTTATATGTTTGAAATTCATCCGACATGGGGTGAAGGGTAATCAACAGTATGGATATTAGGGGTGGTCTCCGGTCTTGGTTGGACTTGAGATACCCGATGCAGCTAGGACCTGGTTCGGGTCGTGTCGATAAGTCTCAAGGATGGTCAAGTGATTCCCATTGCATGGAGGGAAAAAACTATGTATGTTGCTGATCTGGGGTCTTACTAACCCAGAAACATGGCATGCCTAGGTTTGCAAGAAGATGCAGCTGAATTATGGCACAGAAGATTGGGCCTTGTGAGTTGTTCCCTGTTGAACAAGTTGGTCAGCAATGACCTAGTTTGAGGATAGCCAAAACTGAATTTTACCTTCTCCAAGGCATGTGATTCATTTGTAAAGAAAAAGCAAACTAAGTCTCCCTACAAGCCAAAGAAAGAAGTAATCACCTCCAGTCCTCTACAACTTGTCCATATGGATCTATGTGGTCCTGTAAAGGTTGCTAATAGAGGAGAAACGAAGTACATATTGTTCATTGTTGATGATTATTTCAGGTTCATTTGGACATTCTTCCTGAGATCTAAGGAAGAAACATTTCCTGTGTTAGAAGCTTTTGCTAGACAAGTGCAAGTGAAATACAATGAGAAGATAGTCTGAATTAGATCAGACCATGAACCTAATTTTGAAAATGCAAGGTTAAATTAGTTTTGTAATGATCTTCGAATCAATCATAATTTTTTAGCTCCAAGAACACCACAAAAAATGGTGTGGTGGAGAGGAAAAACAGGACATTGATGGACAATGAAAGAACTATATTGATTGATGCAAGGATAGCACTCAGTTTTTAGGCTGAGGCAATAAACACAACATGTCATGTGATCAATAGGTGCCTTGTCAGGTCAATTCTCAACAAGACACGTTATGAACTCATGACTAAAAGAAATCCCAAACTGAGTTATTTCAAACCTTTTGACTGCAAGTGTTTTGTTCTTAATAATGGAAATAATGACCTTGGAAAATTTGATCCTAGGAGTGTTGAAGGGGTTTTTGTTGGATACTCCTCAACTTGCAAGGCTTATAAAGTATACAACAAAAGAACATAATGTGTTGATGAAAGCATTCATGTTATGTTTGATGATGATGGGGTCTCCAGTGATGGAAGTCATTATAATGATACTGACTTAGAAGACCTTCTCAATGCTTTAAAGAAGTCAAGTGAGAGCGCTGACAATATTGAAGAAGAAACCAAGGATAATACAGATTCTCAGGGACTAGGTTCAAGGTATGAAGATGAGATTCAGTAGATCATCTAGAGCCTAATCCATCACAACCCTCTTATGAAGAGCCTGATACTCATTCCAATTCAGGAGATCACTAGTCTCCTAAAGGTAACACATCTATGGGAACTGGTCCCAGTTCAAGTCAGCCCATTCCTCAAAGAACCAGCTGGAAGCATCAATCCTCTTTATAATCTACTCTTTCCTTTAGATTCAGGAATGCAAATAAGAAATGATGCCAAAAATTTGTGTGCCTTCTCAAACTTTATGTCACAAATTGGGACAAAATGTGAAGGATTCTACTTAGATCAATGTTATATAGTAATAGTTACATCAAATTAAGAGAAGCAAGGTATGGCACCTTGTCCCACGCCCATCAGATACAGCTGTCATAGGGACCATATAGGTTTATAGAAACATGGTTGATAAGCATGGTAATATAATAAAAAATAAGGCTAGGTTGGTGGTACAAGGCTATAACCAGGAATAATCCATAGACTATGATGAAACACTTGCACCAGTGGCTAGAATAAAGGCTATCTAAATTCTCATTGTATTTGCCTCCTACATGGAATTCAAATTGTTCGAAATGGATGTAATGAGTGCCTTTCTGAATGTATTTGTAAATAAGAAAGTATATGTGAAGTAGCCTCCAGGGTTTGAAGATGTTGACTTCCCAACCCATGTGTTCAAATTGGATAAAGCTTTTTATTGCTTAAAGCAAGCTCCTAGAGCTTGGTCTGAGAAAATCTTAAAGTTTCTGCTCGATAATGGGTTCAAAAGAAGAAAGATTGACAACACGTGGTTCTTGAAGGTAGGGGAAAGAACTCTACTCATTGTTCAAGTTTATGTTAATGACATCATATTTGGAGTTATAACCAGGTCCCTATGTGATGAATTTGCCAAACTAATGAGTAGTAAGTTTGAGATGAGCATGATCGGAGAACTCAAATTCTTTTTTGGGCTACAGATAAAGCAAAATGCAACCGGCACAACAATATGTCAGTAGAAGTACATCCATAAAATACTCAAAAGGTTCCAATGAAGGATGTAAAACCCATTGACACTCATATTGGAACTTTTGCAAAACTGGACTCGGATAAACTTGGTCCCTTTGTTAATAAGACTATGTACATGGGAATCATTGGTTCATTGTTATGTCTAATATCTAGAAGACCTGACATTGTATTCAGTGTACGGATGTGTGCTAGATTTTAAGCAAGTCCAATAGAATCCCACTTGAAAACTATAAAAGGATTCTGAGATATCTCAAGGGAACCTCCAACCTGGTTCTCTTCTATCCTATTGGTAATAATTTCAACTTGGTTGGGTATGATGATGATGCCTATATAAGGTACTTAGTTGATAAGAAGAGAACTCCTGGGGTACTAAGAAACAAAACTTAGTGGCTCTTTCAACTATTGAAGTTGAATATATGACAACTGCCTCATGCTGTGCTAAATTAATTTTGATCAATAAACAACTTGAGAATTTTGGTATACTCTCAGATTGTATTTCACTATTATGTGAAAACACAAGTGCAGTCAACATGGCCAAAAATCCTGTTCAGCATAAGAGGACAAAGCATATTGACATCTAACATCACTTTCTTAGAGATAATATAGGGAAACAGTTGATTAAGATGGTATTTTGCAGAATTGAAGATCAAATTGTTGACATATTTACTAAGGCACTTAGTAGTGAACAGTTTGAAAAGAATAAAATTAAGCTGGGGTTGATGAGGCAAAGCTAATTGTATGTTGTTCCTTATATTCCTCTCTGTGTCTATGATTTGATGAGTAGGTATTCATGTAAGATAATATAGCACATGTCTAATTCAGTCTCATATCTTCTACAACTATTCACCCATGGCAAAGAGGAGGGTAAGACAACTCAAAACTCATTATGTTCAAAAAATCATGTAGGGACCAGGTCCCTCATCAAGTTAGTATCTGTCACGACCCGAGCCTAGGCCCTAGCCGTGACGAGCATCCCGAACCATGAAGGCCCGGAACACCCATTCTCTATCTGGTTATCATGCACAACATTCATAATCATAATAAAATGTGGAATTGAAACTGAGTACGGAAAATATGGTCAAGTTCTGCAACATTTCTGAATAATACTATCTGACATCAGTCTGCGAAATCTCTACTAAGAACATAAACATTTGTCTGAAAAGAAACTGGGACAAGGCCCCCAGTAAACCAAAAACATAATAAATAAGATAATGTCTGACATAATTAGGCCTTCCGAATAATAGAAGGCTCACCACTGTGAGATCAAGTCTGCAAATCCGAGAATGTCTACTGAGTAGCTGGACCCCTAGACTGTGCCTCAGAACCTGGAAGGAGGGGGGTCAGCACAAAAGTACTGGCACGCGAAGCAATCCAAAAAAATAGTATAATGGAACATACATATATATATATATACATATTAAGTGAAAGCAATTTTTCATCAAGACATCATGTATAAAACTGTTTCTGAAAAATACATGGGCACTTTCTGAAAACATGTAACCTGTCTGTTCATTTCAAATCATGATCTGTGTTTTACTTCTGAGTTAGATGGTATTCCCCTACAAGTCTGATATTCCACAGGCTATATGGAATCCGCCATTGACTCGGCGGGGAAGCCCCCAACCCAAGTGTGCCGCAAGGGTTGGAGTGTCTGAGTCTGATACGCCACAGGACATTTAAGTCAGCGCATAATAGTATACTCGGGTCGACAAACCACGGTTTTAGGAAATGAGTCGCTTGAACTCAAGCCCTCTTCGGGGAACCACCTAACATCTCTGTATGCCCATTTTTAACCTATTTTGTACATGCAACATTCTGAATGTCTAAAATCATGAAAGTCTGAAATGTCTGTTAGTCTGAGTCTGATATGGCATTAGTCTGAGTTGGTATCGTCATACCAAGACTTGCAAGTCATGATTTTTCTGAGCCATAATGTATTAAGCAAGAGCTTTCATTCAAAACATAGTTTAGACCACCAAAACATGTAACTGATGTAAAGGATTTCATATTCCGAAACTTAAAGTTCAATTCATGCAGAAATTTCATCAAACACCTGGTGGTCAAATGTCTTTAGCAAGTTCATGTATTCAAAATTGAAACACATTCATTCATTTATGTATATAAACTGTCAAATCGCTTTGGAGATGGTCAAAAGACCAAAACAATGATGTTAAAACATCTTCTACATAAATATATATACATAATTTAAAATCCCATTCTAAAACATGATTTTTCTATGCCCATGAGAATTTAGGAAAACCCCGCATACCTTGTTCTCCACGAATTTTGGGTGTCTATCGAAGCCTACGTCGAGAGGATTCCAAATCTGTAATTTGTTTCACGAACCCGCGGTTGAATCTTGAGTTGCTTGGGTTTTAATGTTGAAACCCTAGGGAGAGTTCTTGAGCAATTTTGGGAAAAGTATGTGTATTATGGTGTTTGAGGGATTAAATCCCGTGTTGGTGGTATATATAGGGGTGGAGGATTACCAAAATACCCCTAAGGAACAATTAAGTTCAAATCTGTCCCTCAGTTGACCGTTTGGTAGACTGGAGTAAATCGATTATAACGTTTTACTCATATACTCAAATTGGATGAAACCAACTGCAATTGAAACAGGACTCGAAGATCTTTTGTTTGATATATTATATCTCACACATTTCATTATATACGGGGAGTTATGATCGTTTGAAATTGACCCTGAAATGCTGAAAACTGGGCAATAGTCTATGCATTTTGCTACTGTTTTTAAATCCAAACGCAGCCTTATGCGTTCCGAAAAATTCCAAAACTTATCCGAGATGTACTATGAGATTTCCCGATCATAACGAAACTTAAAAATCTAAAAGCGGATGTCGGGAAGGTTGAAAAGTTGTATCCCGAAGATTGCCAGCTAAAATGACTCTAAGTCCTCATTACACTTAGAAAAATTTTCAAGTTTTTAAGTCTAAGGGCACTCTATTAAAGGCTAATCCATGCACGACATTTACAGGGTGTTACAGTATCACACCATATTCTCATATGGTAGCTTTATAACTTAATGAAAGGTTTACCACATCACTCTCCTGCCTATTCTCAAAAGCTGCAACCCCTACTTTAAGTCCAAAAGACGTGCCCATATCACCAAACACATCATCTTATTCACACTCTTTCAAAAAATCTAAATCATTCATTTCCTTCTGTTTAAGATTAATCTAATCTCTATATTTACCCAGTTTCAAAACTTTTCCATTCATAGCCTACTAGTTTCCAAACTGTTCTCTTGCTTATACTTTTCAAAATGCTTGTCAATCAAATATCATTAAAATGTACAATTCCCCTTTATCTTCTCCATCTCGAGATGAACCAACACCTATGGAAGTGGTTTATCCTTCATATTCTCCCCCTGATTCTACCCCTCAAAATGTCTCTGCCATTATAAAATTCTTTTCGCTCTATTTTCCCAAAAATGCTAGTGAGTCTATTTCTCAAAAGGAGAAGTATTCTCTAGCCGCTTCTCCTTCTAAGAAAAGTAACCAAGATATTCCTTCCATCCCTGGCCCTAAAATCACTTCATCCAAAGAAAAGGTCCCTACAGAAATTCCACCAGTCTCAGACCAACCTGTTCCCTCTAAGCCAGTTATAGGATCCCCTTCCAAAGAGTAATCCCATGAAAAGGTTGAGTCAGCTAGTAAGGCTGGGAGTGCGTCTGTAGATAAGAACATATTTGATGGAGACTTAAACATCTCTAAAGGCACTTACTCAAACATCTTGTCCATGAGTGAGAAAATTGGGGCTCAAGGTCTAACAACCTTGAGTGGAGAGCCTCATCAAGACACTAGTTCACCTGGTTCTCCAAAATAGGATATAACTCCCTCTACGTTGTTTATAAGGAGTAAAAACAACCCCCTTAAGAGTGTTGAAAATAAGAACTTTGTGTTGCCCCCAATTCTTGACATACCGTCAGAGGTAGATATGATAAGGGAAACATTGATAATGAAGATGACTTACCTTTATCATGGAGGACGTCTACAAAAGTGAGGTGAAGACTAAAAAAGTCCCATCGAAGCTTTTGAATACTTAAGGGACCAGGTTGAGTTCACAAAAACTAATAGAAAATGTTTGGTGGCTAATAAAAATAATACCGAGAAAAGGAGTTTGAAGAAAAAATGAGTAGCTATAGTTAAAGTACCGGTTGAAAAAGTTGCGACTATTGATGAATCTGATGAGAAGACAGAGAGTGAATTTAGTGATAGTGATTTTGATTGTATTTTTGGGAATAATTATGAAAATGAGGTTGACTATGATATTGAGAGAACTATGGCTACCGAAAGAGCCAAAGCCAAAGGGAGTGTTGTTGTTTCCCCCAAAAAGGGAAAATCAAAAGATGTCCTGATCAAAAAACCTATGTCCACCGGCACAAGAAAAAAAAAGGAAAGAAAATTCAAATACCCAAGGAACAAGTCCCAGTTCAAAATCATCCAAGACCTTAGGATCTATTAGGGTCTCAGCAAAAGGAATTGGTCCTCTGGCAAAGCTTCAACTTCTAAAGAAAGGGAGAAAGGGTTGACAAGAGAGGAAAGGCGGGAGATTTTAAAGACTCGAAAGGTCTTAAGAGGTCAATTTTTTACCCTGATGTTGCTACTAGCCAGGAATGGTTGATTTGGTTGAATGGGTAAGGTTTGAGAGTTGGGAACACCTCTTTTAGCCCCCAATTCCCACTTCGTGTGAGAAGGAAGTTAGAATATTTTATCATAACCTTGTCTTTTCTGATAATGCTTTATATCTAACAAATCAAGTCAACGGGCTAAACATTACTTTAAATGAGAAGGTGTTGTTTAAGGTTTTGGGTGTGCCTACAGAAGGGATCAGGTCCCGGGGAAATAAAAAGGGTTCTGAGAAGTTTTTGAAAGTCTGTGGGAAATTGGATGACATGAACATCAAAAATGTGAGTAAAAGACTCTGAAAGTAGAATTCTAACTTCTTTTTATACTGGTTAAAAGGGAATTTATTTCATGGACTAAGAAGAGAACAATAGTAACAGGTCCCGACCTATTCCTCATGGAATCCATGTCCTAGTTTCAAAAATTAAATCTTCCAGCCATCATCAATGAGCATATGAATAAGGTAATGACTGACAAAAATAGATAGCATGGATTGGCTTATGGATTTTAGCTGAACTGAATCCTGCAGATTCAATGTGGAGTGTGGATCTAACTAAGTAGGTTCATTGAATGACATGACCCGTACCAGGGCCTAGTCGTAATGGTCATCCCAAGTCCAACCAGAATTGGGGACCGCCCCCTATTACCCAACCCAACCACCTTACACAACCTCTAAAGGACTGAATTTTGAGCATATAACAAGATTGCATAAATAATCTCATGAAAACTCTAGGATAGGGTCACAACCGTGACCAACCCAACCGAGTCCAACCATACCAAACCAGTCGTCCAACTGTACAAAACCAAACCAAAGGCCATAAATCAGGCCATAACAAAATGTATTCCAAAACATATAATGATAATCAATCCCAAAATATAATATGATGGAACAGTGAGAAATGATTTTCGATGATGCCAGCCTCCCATCTTATTCCAATGCCAAGGCCGACACCAATACCGATCCTACCCATACAAACCCCCAGAAGTACCACAAAGCCTCTATATAAAAGAGTAAAAATATCTGGTTGGGACATTCCCCTAACCATGGCCAACACCAATATCCAAAATAAAATAAAAGAGTCTAAAGATGTCCATAACATGATATGGAGCCTTCCAAAAGGATGAAAGCTCACCACTTCAGTCCAAGTTCTGATACCAAAATCCCAATTCTAGATAGGATGAGTAGAATGGCTTGTTCCTGCATAGCTTAGGTATACAGCTGCCAGTAAATGGGTTAGCGAGTGATCGCTATCATGAACTCAAGCAAAAGATAAAATATGCCATTTATAAACCGAGTAAAACTATCTATAATGCATACAACCATACAAACATATATATATTCCAGGAAAGGGAACCTAGTTTAGCTTGCATTTAAAACCTTTACCTGGGCTATATAAATTTTCCATCCTAAGACACCCATGGGCAATATGGGTTTAGCTCCCCCTGCTGAAAAAGTCCTAGTGCATGTAGCCGCACGAACAGGGAAGTATCCCATGGGATGACTAGTACATCACCCAATATAAGGTGTGACATTATGCACACGGTCCATAAGACCAAACCTTATACCAGTAAATATGAGTTTCCAGTTTTCGTCCCCCTGGGACTCCACCTTCCATGGCTTAGCTACACCTCCCCCTTTAATGCCCAACTAAAAACATTACCAAATAACTAACCAATCTATTTACCATTTTTTAACCAAGGCCATTTAGTGATGGTATCTTCATACCGACCATACATGCAAGTACTATCCGTAGCCAACCAATTATAGATTAAGGAGACTTTCAAGTGCCCTTCCATTTACCATGTTAAACTCTTTGGGGATTCCGTATCCCACAAGCATAACCATTTAGCATTTGCCTTTCCAAACCATTTAAACTATGCGTAAATACTTTACCAAGTTTAAAACAAGCAAGAGTTCCATTTAAAAGTAATCAATGCAATAAACATATCTTTATAAGCATTTTGTCAAGAACATTGGTGGCATAGTATATATCTAAAACCAATTCCAATTACCAATAACCATTCCATGTATTCCAATTATCCAAAACCATCATTAATGCATATAAAAGCTTAATTAAAATCATGGGAAACCATAACCAAGTATTTATAAACAAACCCTCCCCCCCAAATCATATTTGAAAACCCAAAGCTTACAATAATGAAATCATGAAAAACAATAATAAAATCATGCATTTAGTTGGAACTAACAATGAAGGAGGATAACATGCCTTATATCGAGGAATTGATGGAAAGAAATCACCAAAGCAAGACCCAATTTAGTCCTCAAGATGAAACCCTAGCTTTCTTGCCCCAAAATCTCTTGAGAGAATTATGAAGTGTTTAGGAATAGTTTCTAAATGTTTATGAATAGAATAATAGGGTAAATCTCCTCCAAGTGAGTTAGAAGTCATGGGGTCCTATTAGGGTAAGTAGAGAAATATCCAGAATACCTCCACTTAAGTTGCAAAAAATCCCGTCATAGGGATACGACTGACCCTCACGAGTCCTACCCTTCCTATACGAGTAGTACCCACCACTCGTATCCCAACCTCAACCCTTAGAATCAACATTGTCCAGTAAATGACTCATCCAACCAAGTTGTATCCACAGTATACGATCCGTAACCCCCATCTGTATCCCTAACAGAATAGAAAAATAAGGGGATTGAACACTGTCCCCTATACGAGTACAAAATACGAGTCATACCCAACCATACGAATCATATCCTCTAAGTTATATTGATTCCAGTAACCTATCCATCCCACCAATCAACACTGGTCAGCATACGACAGGTCAATACCGCTCGTACCTCAATATATGGTTCATACCCATGAGTTGTATTGGGTTTGAAGAATGGAATTTTAGGAAAAATTCTAAGGGCCAAAACCCAAGATATTTCAGTCACCCCCACTAGGAACATTCATCCCCGGATGATGGACAAGGTAGGGGTAACCACACACTGAGTCATTTGCATTATCAAACATATTCCCAATCTTTATTAAAGTTCGAAAATAAAGAGGCAAAGATATTAATCTTTCCTTTAACAAACTCAGAAAATAAAGATGTGTTCAAGGACACATACCTTCCGCACGAATCCCAGGAGCAAAAAACAAGAGCGGATATTTGGACTTCATGTCCTCTTCTATTTCCCAAGTAGCCTCTTCCACCTTGTGGTTCTTTCATAGAACCTTAACCGAAGCCATATCCTTGGTCCACAACCTATGAACTTGCCTAACCAATATCTCAATAGGGACCTCTTCATAATATCAAGAATCCGAGATACCCAACCCTTCTAATGGAACAATCAAAGAAGGATCTCCAATGCACTTCATCAACATAATAACATGAAATACCGGATGAACCAAGCCCAAACTAGCAGGAAACTCTTATTCATAAGCAATATTACCAACCTTTCACAAAATCACATAAGGGCTAATAAACCGAGGACGGAGCTTTCTCTTCTTGCCAAACCGCACTACTCCCTTCATGGGAGACACCTTTAGAAAGACCTTATCCCTAACCTCAAACTCCAAGTCTCTACGCCTAACATTATCATAGGACTTTTGGTGACTCTGGGCAGCCTTAAGCCTATCCCAAATCATTTTCACCTTCTCCATCACCTGATAAACTAGATTCAGGCCAAACATATCTACCTCACCAAGCTCAAACCAACCAATAGAAGATATGCACCTCCTACCATACAGTGCCTCAAAAGGGGTAATACCAATACTAGAATGATAGCTATTATTGTAAGCAAACTCCAAAAAAAGATAGATACTCAACCCAATTGCTACCATAATCAATCACGCACACCCAAAGTATCTTCTCCAATGTCTGAAATGTTCTCTCCGCTTGCCCATCTGACTGCGGACGCAAAGCAATACTCAGACTAACATTAGTCCCAAACACTCGCTGGAAAGACCGCTAGAAGTAATATGTAAATTACGTACCACAATCAGAAATAATCAAAATAGGCACCCCATGCAGTTTCACAATCTCCTAAAGATACAGCTTAGCATAATCCTCTATCAAAATAGTAGTCCTCACTAGCAGAAAGTGAGCAGACTTTGTCATCCTATCCATGATGACCCAAATTTAATTAAATTAGTTCTGAGACCGATAAAGACCGATAATGAAATCCATATTGATTACCTCCAACTTTTATTTGGGAAATTCAAACTCTTAATAAAACCCACCAGGCCTCATGTGCTCAACCTTAACTTATTGACACACCATGTATTTGGCCACAAAATTCATCACATCCCTCTTTATGCTATTCCATTAATAGATCTACTTAAGATCATGATACATCTTAGCTGATTCTAGATGTACCATATAGCGCAACTCATCGCCTCGGCCAAAATCCTTTGCCATAAACCGTTGACATCAGGAACACACAACCTCCCTTAGTACCAAAAAGTACCATCACCACTGATCTTAAACACCACAACTTTTTGCCCACCAACATCACTCTTGATTATCATCAAGACAGGATCCATCACTTGTTTCTCCTTAATCTCTACACCAAGAGATGATCAAACCACTTCTTGCACCATCACACCACCATTCTAAGAGTTCAAGAGGTGAACTCTAAGATTAGCTAAGCGGTCAATATCCTTCACCAATTCCTATTTTTCTTCTTTCACATGATCCAAACACTCTATGGACAACCTGCTAGGAGCATCAACAACCACGTTACCCTTACCTATGTGGTAGTGAAGACTCATATCATAGTTATTGAGAAGCTCAAGCCATCTCATTTTCCTGAGATTAAGCTCCTTCTGTGTGAATACGTACTATAAAATCTTATGATTAGAAAAGATATCCACATGAACACCATATAAGTAATGTCGATAGATTTTCAAAGAAAACCCAACCACCAACAACTTCAAGTCATGAGTAAGATAGTTCTTCTCAAACACTATCAACTACCTGGAAGCATAGGCAATCACCTTCCTATATTGTATTAAAACACAACTAAGCCCTACCCGAGATGCATCATAATAAACAACAAACCCATCATTGCCTTCCAGCAAAGTCAGAATTGGAGCCAAAGTTATCTTATCCTTCAACTTATCAAAAATCCCTTCAAAAGCATCCACCAAGAAAACTTAACCTTCTTCTAAGTAAACTTAGTCAAAGGAGCCACTATCGATGAGAATTTCTCAACAAACCGCCTATAATACCTAGCTAAACATAAGAAACTTTGATATCGGATGGAGTCCTAGATCTAGGCCACCCCTTTACCTCAGCAACCATTTAGGGATCAACTATTATCCCTCAGTAGAAATAACATGACCTAAGAAAGTCACAGCGTTCAACCAAAACTCACACTTAGCAAACTTGGCATATAATTGTTGTTCCTTCAAGGTCTGTAATATCACACGGAGGTGGTTAGCATGATACACCTCACTCTTCAAATAAACTAGAATGTCATCAATAAACACAATGACAAAGAGATCCAAATACTGCCTGAAAAACTCTGTTCATCAGATCCATAAACGTCGTCAGGGCATTAGTCAATTAAAATAACATCACCAAGAACTTAAAATGCATACACTGAGTACGAAAAGCTATATTAGAGATATCCACATCCCTAATATTAAGCTGATGGTACCCAGACCAAAAGTCTATCTTAGAAAAAAAAATTGGCACCTTGCAACTGGTCAAACAGATCATCTATCCTTGGGAGAGGATACTTGTTCTTGACTGTCACCTTATTTAATTGCTTGTAGACAATGCACATCCAAAGAGAACCATCCTTCTTGTGCACAAACAACACTGGTACACCCCACGGATAAATGCTAGGATAAATAAACCTCTTATCCAGAAGATCCTTGAGTTCCCTTAACTCAGCCAAATCCATTCTATAAGGAAGAATAATATTGGACAAGTGTCCAGAAGAAAATCAATAACAAACTCTATTTTCCTATTTGGAGGAACACCAGGAAGATCACCCAGAAAGACCTCTGGAAACCCATTAACCACAAGAACTGACTGTAAAGAAGGACCCTCTGAGTTAGAAGCTTTAGCCTGGACCAAGTGATAAAATAATCCCTTAGAGATTAACCTTCGATCTCTAAGATAAGAAATAAACCTTCCCCTAGGAGCTAGGGAACCACCCTCCCATTTTATAACCGGTTCAGAGAAAAACCTGAAGATAACCTTTTGGGTCCGGCAGTCTAAGGATCATAACAGGAGTGTAACCTATCCATTCCCAAGACAACATCAAAATCCACTATACCCAACTCAAACAGATCCACTAGGGTAGGTTTGTCACCAACAGATACCACAACCTCCTATAGACCCTTCTAGCAATAACCAAGTCTACTATCAGGGTAGAAATAAAAAATTATCTGAAATTACCTCAGGATCAAAACCAAAAAATACAGACACGTAGGGAGTCACATAAGAAAGAGTGGACCCCGAATCAAGGAAATAATAGACGTCACGAGAAAATAACTGTAGCATACCAGTAACGACATCAGGTGACCTCAAATTCCTATCGGAAAGCCAAAGCATACAACCAGTTTAGACCAACACTAAAACCAGGAGTAGTAACAGAAGCAGACGCAACACCACCAGGTGTAGGAGCAGAAGATGAAGCCATAGGAACCTTATTCACCCCTGTAGTGAAATTATTAAATGGATAATCACTAAGACGATGACTTGGATAGACACACGTAAAGTATTTGTCCCTCCCTTCTTCAAAATAACCATGATAGGTTTGACCAAAGAAATGACAATGAGTGCATAAGGAAACTGACTGACCTCCACTCACCTAATATTGGGCATCTTGTGCTCGGGAATTGTCACCATCTTTATGACGTTTTTCTTCCAACTATTTTGGGTAAGGGAAACTGGTAGTAGAGAAGGATCCCGAGATCCCCCACTTCTTTTTGTACCACTTGCCGCCATCACGACCACCCTAGGACTGCGCACCTCCCTGATCAGAAAACTTGCTTCTTTTTTCCTACCTATCCCAAAACTCTACATGCCTCCTTTTCTCATCCTCACTTACTGCATATGGATAGTCAACTGAGAAATGTCCATATCTTTAATGAGCAAAGCAGTCTTGCTCTCTAAAATCAAATCTCTATTTAACCTAGAAGTGAACTTCCTCATTTTCGTCTGCATGTCAGCCACCAAATCAGGGGCATACCTTGATACCTGATGGAACTTCAAGCCATATTCCTTGACAGTCATTCTCTCCTGCTTGAGATTCACAAACTCCTATATCTTAAATTCCCTCAACTCTTGAGGAAAGAAATGATCTAAGAAGGCATTAGAAAAAACCTCCCACAAATCTAATTTTTCCACAACACCCTTATCTTTGTCCTACTCCTCATACACTGATAAGCAATATCTTTGAGATGATAAGAAATAAAATTTACCCCATCCACATTGGTAACCTGCATCACCTAAAATATCTTTTTCATTTTATCTAAGAAATCTTGTGGATCATCTTCCACTTTCACTCCAGTAAAAGTAGGAGGACCCATCTTCATAAATTAGCCAACCTTTGTGGCCTCAGCAGACATCCCAACAGTTAAATCCCACTCGGCCTAAGTAGTAACCAACTGAGCAATAATGTGAATAGGTTGACAAATTATGCATTCATCATATTGCCCTGAGGGGCCTGTGAAGAACTGGTAGGATTAGGGGGAACTCTAGTACCATCTAAAATAGGACCTTGATATCGAAGATGTACCCTTATCGTAGGATATACCCCTTCATCATTATCCCCATATGGGACAGAAGAATTTCTTTATTCTCCGGATCTATGAGGCATGATCTGAAAGATGAACAAACAAGGATTAGAGAAGATTCCAGGACTCAAACTCTAAGCTTGAAAATAGAATACTAAGAAAGTGAAACATTCCTAAATGTCTTGCAGCCTCTCCCTTATAAGTGTGGCACGCTTCACACCCCTAAAAGAGACTCTACTCGACACGCTTTATGGACTCCCAGTTGACCATGAACCTAAGGCTTTGATACGAACTTGACATGACCCGGACCAGGGCCTAGTCTAATAGGCATCCCATGTCCAACCAGGATCGGGGACCGCCCCCTGTTACCCAACCCAACCATCTTATACAGCCTCTGATGGGCTGAGTTTTGAGTAGATAACAAGATAGCATAAATGCTCTCATGAAAACACTAGGATAGGATCATAACTATGCCCGACCCAATCAAGTCCAACCATACCAAACCAAACCAATGGCCTTAAACTAGGCCACAACCAAATGGATTCCAAAACATATAATGATAATCAATCCCAAAATATAATATGATGGAACAGTGAGAAATAATGTTCGGTGATGCCAACCTCCCATCTTATTCCAATGCCAAAGACAACACCAATACCAATCCCACCCATACCAACCCCTAGAAGTAGCACAAAGCCTCTAACCAAAAAAATAAAAATATTCCGTTGGGACATATGCCCCCAACCATGGCCAAAACTAATATCCAAAATAAAATAAAAGTGTCTAAAGATGTCCATAACATGAAATGGAGCCTTCCAAAAAAATAAAATCTCACCACTTCAGTCCAAGTGCTGATACCAAAATCCAAATGCTAGATGAAAAGAGTAGAATAACCAGTTTTTGTATAGCATAGGTATATAACCGCCAGTAGACGGGTTAGCGAGTGATCACTAGCATAAACATAGGATAAGGATAAAATAATGCCATTTATAAACCAAGTAAAACCATCCATTATGCATACAACCATACATATATATAAGTGCTGGGAAAGGGAATCAGATTTACCATGCATTTAAAACATTTACCTGGGTTATGTAGCTTTGTCGTCCTAAGACACCCACGGGCAATATGGGTTTATCTCCCCCTATTGAATGGGCCACGGTGCATGTAGTCATACGACCAGGAAAGTATGCCATAGGATGACTAGTACATACCCCAAAATAAGGTGTGACATAATGCACACGGTCACCAAGACCAAACCTTATATCGGTAAATATGAGTTTCCAGTTTTGGTCCCCCCCGGGACCTTCACCTTTCAAGGCTTAGCTACACCTCTCTTTTTAATACCCAATCAAAACAATTTCCAAATAACCAACAAATCTATTTACTATTTATTAACCAAGGCCATTTAGTAGTGGTATCGTTATAATGACCATACTTGCAAGTGCTATCCGTAGCCAACCATTTATATATTAAGGGGAGTTTCAAGTACCCTTTCATTTACCATGTTAAGCCTCTTGGGGTATTCTGTACCCCATAAGCATAACCATTTATCCATTTGCCTTTCCAAACCATTTAAACCATGCATAAATCCTTTACCAAGTTTAAAACAAGCAAGAGTTCCATTTAAATGTAATCAATGCAATCTTTATATGTATTTTGTCAAACACTTTCGGGGCATAGTATATATCCAAAACCAATTCCAATTACCAATAACCATTCCATTTATTCCAATTATCCAAAACCACCATTAATGCATATAAAATCATAATTAAAACCATGAAAAACCATAACCAAGTATTTATAAACAAAACCCCCAAATCATATTTGAAAACCCAAAGCATACAATAATGAAATCATGAAAACCAATAATAAAATCATGAATTTAGTTGGAACTAACAATGAGGGAAGAGAACATGTCATATACCGAGGAATTAATTGAAAGAAATCACAAAAAGCAAGCCCTAACTTAGTCCTCAAGATGAAACCATAGCTTTCTTGCCCCAAAAGATCTTGAGAGAATTATGAAGTGTTTAGGAATAGTTTCTAAGTGTTTATGAATAGAATAATAGTATAAATACTCTTCCTAGTGAGCTAGAAGTCGTGGGGTCCTATTAGGGTAAGTAGGGAAATGTCCAAAATACCCCCACTTAAGTTGCACAAAATCCCGTCACAAGGATACTACTGACCCTCACGATTCGTACCCTTTCTATATGAGTGTTACCCACCATTCGTATCCCAACCTCAATCCTTGGACCCGATACTGTCCAGTATACGACTCATTCAACTAAGTCGGATCCACAGTAGATGATCCATACCTCCCATCCGTATCCCTGGCAGAATAGAATACTTAGGGGATTGAACACTATACCCTATACGAGTATAATATAAGACTTGTACCCAACCATATGACTCATATTTCCTAAGTCCTATCCATTCCAGTAACACATCCATCCCACCAATCAATACTGGTCAGCATATGACGGTTTTATACCACTTGTACCCCAACATACGGCTCATACCCATGAGTCATATTGGGTCCAGAGAATGGAATTCTAGGAAAAATTCTAAAAACCAAAACCCAGGATATTTAAGTAAAGCAAGTGTTCAATGTGAAAACTTTGGAGGATAACGAGTGCATTCCAAGGAGGGTGGAGAAAAGTCCAAATCTATAGTTGATAATCTAATTGATGTGCAAACCAGGTTAAGGGAGGAGTTGGATGATATAACTACTATTGTGGCGAGGAAGGATACTGAGATCGTAGCTTTAAAGGCAGCCACTATGAAAGTAAATAATGAGGAACCAATTCAGATAGAGAACCTGCATGCTAAGAATGAAATATTGCTTGATAAATTTGCTAAGATTTGAAGAAAAATTTGAGGATTTGACTCAATAACTTCTAAGAAATCACACTGCTGGGAATGAAAGAATGACTATGCTTCTTCGTCATCTGTTCCATTCCCCATCCAGTTCTTCAGTCTTGAGTGTCTCCCAACCTGGTCCCTGATATGTGTCCATCTCTTAAGCCTAGTCATATCTAGTTCTTTAAGCCCTTTTCTTTTGATTCTTATTGTGTTGGCACTGCCTATTTTTGGTTATTAATGTTGTTGTTTTTCAATATTGTATTATAATTTCCCCATGATTAATGAATGAATGTGCCTTGTGCTATCATCTCTCTTACTTTTTCTAGTTTTTCTTGCTCATGATAGTGTAGCCTCAATGGTCATGCGCTAACACGTGTGCTTATCCTACTTGGTTTACTGTTTTGTTACTTTAAATGATGCCAAAATGGGGAAGATAGGGTATAGTGTGTGTAGCATATGTTATGGAATTAGGTCCTCACACTCAAGGGAAAAGTCAAAAAGATTGAGGCACCAACAGGAAGGGAATATATAGGAATAGTATCAGTGAAAGAGGGAACAAATTGTGAATGCTTGAGGCTATGTATTGGTTTGTCATCATCAAAAAGGAAGAAATTGTTAAGTCTTTAGTTTTGATGATTGACAAAATTATTCCTTTGTGAACCGGTTCCTGAAGATCTTGTGATGACAAAGCTACAACAACATAGGGACCTGGTTGATCGCATTCACGTCACTATCACTGGTCAACAGTATAGGTAGACATAGTGCTACTCTACAGAAAGTTGGTAAAAAAGCTGGTGCACTTTTTGTCACAGCCAATGAGATTCATCCTTGATTTTCTTATCTCTTATATATGTTCATTTCAACTACAAGAAAATCTAATGCTTCCATATTCTAAACAACATCAAATCTCTTGAAGTTTTGGATTCAACCTACAACAAGGGACCTACTCAGTCGTCAATATGTCTTATAGCTCTTGTTATTTTTTAGTCTTTGTTTAGAGTTTGTAAAAGTTACCTACTACTCTAAGTTTATTATCAGTAGGTGCTCTTCTTTTGGTTCTCATTGTAAAAGTGTCATCTAGAGTTAGTTGACTAAAAGCTAAAGTTAACTTCGTGATTCAGTTAAAGTTAGTTGGGTCATTGTGCAATAGAGTTATTGCACTGAATTTATTGTAATAAAATTATTACAAGTCAAATAAGGATTGGGAGTTTAATCCTTGATGTCATTGAGTCTGTATTCAAGGTTGCTTGAATATTAGTGGAGCTGTTGGAAATCTTGGAGGCAAGTCGTGATATTTCTCTCTTGAGGAAGGAGTTTCCACATAAAATTTGTTGGGTTCATTGTCCATTTACCTTAATGTACTGTTCTATTTAGTTTCTTGTTGCACACGTATGTTTGGAACCAGGTCCCGATAATAGGAGTGCATCTCGTATATCTTTTCATCACCCAATTTACATTATTTACAAATAAAGCTACGGTTTAATTTAGGTTAAAGAAGTGGATTAAATAATAAATAGAAGAGATTAAAGAGAGGTGAAGAAGATTTAATAACAAGGAATCACTTCTATTTTCCTCTTGTCTATCTCTGAATTCTGAAATTACTACTCTTCCGTCCCATTCATGGCACACTTTTCTTTTTAGTTCGATTCAAATTAAATAATTCATTTTTTGCTCTAACAAAATATTTATAACCACACAAATATGAAAGCTTCATTTATGATATAATTCTTAAAAATCTTTTTTTTCTTAAATATCTATAAGGATCCCATATAAAATGAGATGGAGGTAGTAAAATTTGGTTTACGTGAGGCGGGGGCCTTCTTAGAATTACTAGAACTAATGGGTATTTTTAAATAGGAAAAACAACAAAAATACAAACAGTTCGGAGTTTAATTATAGTTTAAATATGCCCATTGCAACACGAACTTCAACACTAGTTCAAGTCCAAGACAAGAACACTTATGAAGTTCCTTAACACCTTTAACACTATATTATGAATAATCTATCTAAGAAGTGCGTTAATGTTCAAAAAAGAGATGAAATAGAATTTTAAGGCCAAGTCCCCCAATTTCACGGAGTGTCCTTAAGGAATAATTACCCTCACTGTACCCGAGGTTATGAAATCTTCCTCCCAGGATAAAATGGCCTTCAATCCGAACAATAGCAGTACCTCAAATTGTTGGATTCAACGAACTGACTCAACGATTTGATTGATCACACAGAATGTTTTTAAGACAAGAAGAGAGTTTTTATTTCAGAAAATTTGTGTCTAAACCTGTGGATGAAAGCAGGTTTATATAGCCTATCAGATGCCTCTCCGAAAAGGTGGCAATGGTTCGCTTAAAAGGTGTGACCTTTCTGGAAAATCATGTGTGTTCGTCCAAAGAACGTGTCTTTTCCAAACAGGCATACCATTTCATAAAACAGTGTGTCATTTCGTTGAAGGGTTGCATCCCTTCCGAAGCATCACTTCGCTTTTGCATGGCATTTCGAAACAGTGTCAGCCACTGCATGCATACATATAAATGGAGGATAAAAAACACAAAAAAGTTATGTTTTCCTGTTGGTATTTTCGGATTAAATTTCTTTCAAATAAACTTTGTCCAAAAAGATAGATCTCATCGATCGATCATTTGTCAAATCCAAATCCAAATCCAAATTCGAGTCGAGCGAGCGACGATGACGATGGCGCAAGGCATCTCTTATTTCTTGCCTCACTTACCAAGTGGAATAAGTGTTACTTAATATAAACACTTGAAAGTCATATTCTCCTACCAATGTGGGAGAATTAGTAGAATTTCCATTTTAGAGTACACTTTCCTTTTTAGTGTTTTCTTCTCCATTTTTCCTTTCACTTGGTTCCCTCCATTTTTCATTCACACTTTTCATATACTTTGAACCCAACAATCCCCCACATGAATGGGAAATGGCTATTTTCGTAAAAATTTTACGGACAAGTATGTGATCATCAAGCAAAGACTGATTGCATCTGGATAAGTGGGTTTCCCTTTAAACTTTTCGTAGTGAACATGCATCGGATGCACTCAGTCAATCGGTAGATTTGATATCTTTGAACCATCGAGCTTTAATGTACACCTAGACAACACATGTCACACAACCAGCCTTTTATCGTTTATGGTTCTTACGGTTTTATTTTTTTCAGCCATGAACACGTCCCGGTTTTATGAGAGCTTAGAGAATAGGCCTTTAATAATATTCTCCTTGAAGGGGCTTCCACTTCACCCTCACATAGGTGATTTCTAAACGTTCAATCCTATAGATTAAACTATTTGGTCAAATCTGCCAAATTTAGATAATCATTAAAAGACTTTTCACCTTAAGTCTTATCTTTATTTACTAAAAATTGTCTACATCATGAGAATGGGTTGGGGTATATTGACAATGTTGAACCTTTCATACACAACTTTATTTGATCTCCTTGAACCTAGATCTTGGGATCTCCAGTTTGCAAGGTAGATTACCGACATGCTGACTTGTCCTAGGCCTTAAACCCATTCCCTTAGATGTCATTTCCACTCCTTCTCTAGATAGGCCTTTTGAAAGTGGATCCAACACATTATCCTTTGACTTTACATAGTCAACAGTAATAATTCCACTAGAGAAAAGCTCCCTAACGGTATTATGTCTCCGTCGTATATAACTAGATTTACCGTTGTATATCATGCTCTCTGCCCTACCTATTGTTGCTTGGCTATCACAGTGTATATATATTGGTGCCACTGGTTTAGGCCAATAAGGAATATCTTCCAAGAAATTTTGGATCCATTCTGCTTCTTCACTGGCTTTATCCAATATGATAAATTCAGATTCCATTGTAGAGTAAGTAATACAAGTCTGTTTGGATGATTTCCAAGAGACTGCTCCTCCACCTATAGTAAATACATATCCACTTGTGGATTTTACTTCGTTCGATCCAGTGATCCAATTTGAATCACTATATCCTTCGAGTACCACGGGATATTTATTATAATGTAAGGCATAGTCTTAAGTGTATTTAAGATACCCCAAAACTCTTTTCATTTCCATCCAATGAGTTTTGTTGGGATTACTCATGTACCGACTCAATTTACTAATAGTTCATGCTATGTCTAGTCGTGTACAGTTCATTATATACATTAAACATCCGAATACTCTTGCGTACTCCAATTGTGAGTCACTTTCACCTTCATTCTTTTAAAGTGCAAAGCTCACATCCAATGGAGTCTTGGCAATACCGAATTCCATATACTTGAATTTGTCAAGTACATTTTTGATATAATGAGACTGTGATAATGCCAATCCTTGTGGATTTCTATGGATTCTTATTTCTAAGATCACATCCGCAACTCCAAGGTCTTTCATATCAAACTTGTTTTTGAGCATTTGTTTCGTTACATTTATGTCTGAAATGTCTCTACTGATGATCAACATGTCTTCCACATATAAACACACAATGACTTGGTGATTTGGAGTGTCTTTAATATAAACACATTTATCACATTCATTTATCTTGAATTCGTTTGGCAACATGGTTTGGTCAAACTCTACATGCCATTGCTTAGGTGCTTGTTTTGGTCCATAAAATGACTTAACCAGTTTACATACCTTATTTTCATTTCCTGGAACCACAAAACCCTCAAGCTGTTCCATGTAAATTTCTTCCTTTAATTCTCCATTTAATAATACGGTTATCACATCCATTTGATGGATTTCAAGACCATATACCGCCGCCAAGGCAATTAACATTCGAATCGACGTTATCCTTATTACCGGTGAGTATGTATCAAAGTAATCAAGGCCTTCTTTTTGTTTGAAGCCTTTTACTACAAGTCTTGCCTTGTATTTTTCTATAGTACCATCCCCTTTCATTTCACTTTTGAAGATCCATTTAAAACCTAAAGGTTTATTTCCTGGAGGAAGATCAACCAATTCCCATGTATAGTTTCTTAAGATTGAATCAATCTCACTATTGACTGCCTCTTTCCAAAAGGATGAGTCTGATGACGACATCGCTTCTTTAAATGTTTGAGGCTCATTTTCTAAGAGAAATGTTACAAAATCCAAACCAAACGAAGTTGACGTTCTTTGACGTGTACTACGTCTTGGATTTTCTTCATTATGTATATTATCACTTGGTTCATCTCGAGGTTGTTTAGACCCCCCCCCCCCCACTAGACTGTTCATGTCTAGTTTTATACGGATAAATGTTTTTAAAGAATTCAACATTATCTGATTCAATTACCGTATTTTCATTAATATCAGGATGTTTGAATTTATATACCAAAAATCGACATGCTTTAATACTTTTAGCATATCCTATGAACACACAGTCCACCGTCTGAGGTCCTATCTTAGCCCTTTTAGGCATAGGAACTTGGACCTTTGCTAGACACCCCCACACTTTGAAATATTTCAAGTTGGGTTTCTTTCCTTTCCATTTTTCATAAGGAATTGATTGTGTCTTACTATGGGAAACTCTATTGAGTATACGGTTGGCTGTAAGGATAGCCTCCCCCCATAAGTTTTGCGGTAAACCTGAACTTATAAGTAAGGCATTCTTCATTTCCTTCAAAGTTTAATTTTTTCTTTCTGCAATTCCATTAGATTGAGGTGAATACGGGGCTGTAGTTTAATGGAAAATTCCATTCTCTACACATATTTTGGCAAAGGGAGATTCATATTCTCCGCCCCTATCACTTCTTATCATTTTTATCTTTTTCTCTAACTGATTTTCAACTTTAGTTTTGTATTGCCTAAATGCATCTATTGCTTCATCCTTACTATTTAGCAAGTAGACATAACAATATCTAGTGCAATCGTCAATAAAAGTTATGAAATACTTTTTTCACCACGTGATGGTGTTGACTTCATATCACAAATGTCAGTGTGTAATAATTCTAAGGGATTGGAATTCCTTTCAATGGACTTATAAGGATGCTTTGCATACTTTGGTTCCACAAACGTTTGAAACTTTAATTTATTGCACTCAAAGTTTGGCAAAACTTCTAAGTTAATCAGTTTTCATAATGTTTTGTAATTAACATAGCCTAAACGTTCATGCCACAAATCCTAAGACTCAAGCAAGTAAGAAGAAATTGAACTTTTATTGATTTCAACATTCATTACATTCATTTTGAATAGGCCCTCAGTGAGGTAGCCTTTTCCTACATACACTTCACCTTTACTAAGTACAATTTTTTCAGAAACAAAAACACATTTGAATCCGTTCTTGTCTAGAAGTGAAATGGAAATCAAGTTCTTCCTTAACTCCGGAACATACATGTAATGCCTTGAATCTGGTCCCCGGAACACTACACGGTGCTCACGACCACGAAGGACCACAAGCTAACCCATGACTGATATCTGTAACTGAGCACTGAATAATATACTTTAACTATACGAAATATAAGTTGTAAGTCCATAAGGTTCAAAACTGAACTAATATTGAATATATAACAATGTCTGTAATGGGGTATAACAATACCTAAAACTGAAATAAACTGTCTCAAAACATGTTGCAGTATGAAAGCCTCTAAACTTTTTGAAAAATATGGAGTTGATGGGACATATCCCCAACTAACTCCAAAATACTGAAATAATAAATTAATAAAATAATTATGTTATCCTCGAATGATGAGGACTCACTGTTAGTCTAGCTGCTGAACGTTTGATCTACTAAGGATTCTCAAGATCTCATGCTTCTAAACCTATGGTATAAAACACCATAGCGCAAATGCGTCAGTACGATTGAATGTACTGGTATGCAAGTGAGGTAGGCTAAATACAAGGTTTCATATGCATGAACAATAACAACTTACTTTATATCATAAACATGAGAATACATGCATGAATACATAACTATAACTGAGGTCGTGACAATGCTAACTCATAAATTCTGATAACGTGGATTTACTTATATCTGAGTACTAATATTAGGATACTGAATGACTGAGTCTATTGAGTACTGAGGAACTGATGTCATATTACAGATAAAGGAATGACTATTTTTGATAGTTTTGATTATGAAGAACTTGTTTGATTGACTGTATCTGACAATCCTAAAACTAAATACTAATAACATGAGTTTCGTATAATTAATATACTATTCACTAAGTGATAGTGTCTGACAGTTATGATTCTGATGAAACTAGTTGAGTTCCATACTGAGCTGAGCGATTGAATCTGACATTCCTAAAATCTGTAGAACTGAACTGAGTTCTATTACTGAGACTGGATCTAAAACTGAGACTGTGAGAGGTAATCATCTAACCGACATACCCCAAAACTGAACTGGTGGGGTCCAACCTATAACCCCAGCTGGAAGGGTGTCAATATCATGCCACAAGTAAAGATAAGCTGTGAGTAAACCCTCTTTGACGGGGAGCTCTTCCATCAACCCCTCCTGTAAGGAAAACTCAAATGAGATCTATAGTCCCTAGACTCGTAGGAGTACATCTCAACCTATACTGGCTACGTAGTTCTGGAATATAAGGATTTCTACTAAGGATCAGACCCTCTACTGGCTAAAAGTGTGTGTCCTCATCCCTGGGTTTACTCGATTCTAAATCCTACTCCCAACTGAATAGACAAAGAACTGATTTCCTAGTTCATACTAGGCTGGACTAATCTGTTACTGATTTTACTGATTAACTATATTGAACTGAGTTCACTGGATTTTCATTAACTGATGAAATACTACTAAGACATGATGACTGACTGAGATCATTGAGATTTCTGAGATTACTAAGATTACTGAATGAGACTAGACTAATACTGAGTTTGCTAAGTTTTCCTGAGTCACATAACTTACTGAATTCTACTGATCATGACTTGACTGAGAGTATCATGAAAACATGACACTGGCTCTAGGCACACAGTTAAATTATCGGGTACAAGTACCCCCAGGATTCGATGGCATTAAATTGACAGGACATGATACTTCTTGAACACATGACCAATATCAACAATTCATAATACATTAATTTGGGGATTTCATGAAGCACATGGTTATCATAGTCTTGTACATGAATGGAATTTCATATAAACATGTCATACTTTCATCAACCTAATCTTATGGACATTCCCTTAACCATTCATAATGCGCACAATATCATGGAAGTCAATCTTGATCATAAGGTAAAGCATGCATTTATCACTTGGGTCACAATTAAGCTATAATGCATAATTTCTATTCTCTTAGGCATTTTATCAAACACCTAGGATTCATGACTTAGGGCATAAGCATGACCATTAAATTAATACAATAAAACTCCATATTTCAACTCAGTTTCAGACCACATACTAGCATCGGTCCATGAACAACACATAAAGATTCCAACTTGGGAATCATACAACCATAATCACATGAACATAATCAACCCACAACAAAATATTCACAATAGAAGATTTAAAACTTGAGTCTTGGGCTTCATGGATGAAAGAAATCCATGAATGAACACTGTGCATACCTTAGTTCTTGATTCTATGAAGATTGACGGAGATTCTTGAATTTGAATTTCCAATTGAAAACCCTAGCTTGTTCTTGAGAGAAACTTGAGAGAAACACAATAATTTGGGTGAAATATGGCTGAATCACCTGTTATTGGGTTTATATAGGGATGGGAAATTGACCCTTTTAACCCTGGACACGTCTTTTTAAATTTAGTGAAAATTTTCCCGATTTGGACTCCTAGCGCGATGTGGCGCTGTCGCGCCGTGTCTCTGGAAAGTGACAAATGGGAAATTTCATGGTGGCATAATGTGGTGCAATCGCGTTGCCACCTTAGACGTGACTTGGAATTTTACCGCGGTGCGATGGTATTACTTTGGAACACTGGAAAAAGGATAATTCTGAAATAGATCCTGGGCGCGATGCTCCAATATTGCGGAGTCTCACTGGATTTTGACAATTTCTATTTAAACTGGATCTGCGACGCACCGATGGCTCAGGTGATACCCTGTCTCACTAAAAAGGCTCTAATTCTTCGTCTAGGTGTCAGATTTGGGCAAATTTGGTATCGATGGAAAACTTATTCAATTTCCCATATGATAAAAAGTGAAAATCTTGAAAATACCACTTGTATAAAAGTGGATTCATCTTTTAAAGAAAGTCTTTAATATTTTTGGGACGATTTTACGCTAGGTAGAAGTATGGGGTATTATAATACAAGACATTGTTAAGTGTCAACACTCTGCCGGAAGTCATTTTCAAGCACACCTTTCCAGTTCCTTCTAATTTTTCAGTGGTGGAGTTAGCCATGTATATCATTTCTTCAAATTAAGCCAGAGCGAACATCAAAAAATAACTCTTTGTTGGCACAAACATGGTGGGTGGCACCAGAATCCATCCATCATTCGCGAGAATTCCCTACCAAGTTGCATTCTGAAAGCTTAGAACACATATCATCATATTCTTTGTTGGACTCAATCATATTTTCTTGGTCTTTTTTCTTGCCTTTCTTAGAGGCACGACAATCCGTGGACTTATGGCTAATCTTGCCACAGTTGAAGCACTTTTCATTGAATTTCTTCTTGGGTTGATTGCTTTCATGTTCAACTTTCTTCCTTTTCTTAGAATTGTTTTGGTCATCTTCTACAAAATGTGCTCCATTAATTATAGAATTCCCTTTTGACCTTCTCTTGGCAGCCTTATTATCCTCTTCAATATATAGTCAGACAATAAGATCTTCGACAGTCATCTCCTTGCATTTGTGCTTCAAGTAGTTTTTGAAGTCTTTTCGCATAGGTGGTATCTTCTTAATTATCGCTACTACTTGAAATGCATCATTCACAATCAAACCTACAAAATAGTTTATGTGAGTACTAAGAATATTTTCAATTTGTTCAATAAAGGTATTTTTCCAAGATATACCTTCCTCTAGGAGATCATGGATGATTACTTATTATTCCTGCACTTGAGAGACAACTGACATACTATCTATCAATTTAAAGTCCTGGAACCTTGCAACGAAGAATTTCTTAATTCTTACATCCTCTGTCTTGTATTTTAGTTCTAGTTCCCCCCCACAATTCCTTCGATGTCTTAGTTATACTGTAAACATTATAGAGGTCATCTTGGATACCACTCAAGATATAATTCCTGCAAAGGAAGTCTGAGTGTTTCCAAGCTTCTACTATTATGAAACGTTCTTTTTCTGAGTTTCCCTCGGGCACCTCAAGAGCATCCTCACTAGTAAACCTTTAAATACATAGAGTGGTGAGGTAAAAGAACATCTTTTGCTGCCATCTCTTGAAGTCAATACCCGTAAACTTTTCGAGCTTCTCCGCAGGTGCCATAGGTTGCGGAGAATTTGCTCGACTTGTCGTGGCAATGGTAGTTGCCGCCATAGTCGTAACACCATGCATTTGACTATCATTCATCATTTTTTCTATCACCACAAGATAGTAAATTTAGTATTTTCATAACACTACCAATAAAGTTAAACAACTTTAAACTCTTCTTCTTGTTTCTAGTTTAACGATGAAGTTTTTATGACTTCCAATCGGCAACCGAATGATCTTTAACTTGTGATGAAGATTTTATTTTTTCAAATCACTAGTTAAGTTCAAACGGAGTAGAAAACTAAAAGCTTTAATCTCCAAAAACAAGCAATACAGATTCTTAAATGGTAAAAGTTATTCCTTAAGATTGTAATTTAGTATGTATTCGGGTACAAGAATCTGTATATAAGCAACACGAACTTCAACACTAGTTCAAGTCCAATACAAGAACACTTATGAAGTTCCTTAACACCTTCAACACTAGATTATGAATAATCTATCTAAGAAGTATGTTAATGTTCAAAAAAGAAATGAAATAGAATTTTAAGGCTAAGTCCCCCGACTTCACGGAGTGTCCTTAAGGAATAATTTTCCTCACTGTACCTGAGGTTATGGAATCTTACTCCCAGGATAAAATGGCCTTCAATCTGAAGAATAGCGGTACCTCAAATTGTTGGATTCAACGAACTCACTCAACAATTTGATTGATCACACAGAATGTTTTTGAAGACAAGAAGAGAGTTTTTATTTCAGAAAATTCATGTCTAAACTTGTGGATGAAAACAGGTTTATATAGTCTATCAGATGCCTCTTCGAAAAGGTGGCAATGGTTTACTTAAAAGGTGTGACCTTTTTGGAAAATCATGTTTGTTCGTCCAAAGAATGTGTCTTTTCTGAATAGGCATTCCATTTCATGAAACAGTGTGTCATTTCGTTGAAGGGTTACATCCCTTTCGAAGCATTACTTCGTTTCTACATAGCATTTTAAAATAGTATCAGGCACTGTATGCATGCATATAAATGGAGGATAAAAAACACACAAAAGTTGTATTTTCTCTTTGGTATTTTTAGATTAAATTTCTGCCAAATAAACTTTGTCCAAAAAATAGATCTCATAGATTGATCATTTTCCGAATTCGAGCCGAGTGAGCGATGACGGCGACGGCGCGAGACATCTCTTATTTGTTGCCTCACTTGCCAAGTGGAATAAGTTTTACTTAATATAAATACTTGAAAGTCACATTCTCCGCCAATGTGGGAGAATTAGTAGACTTTCCATTTTAGAGTACATTTTCCTTTTTAGTGTTTTCTTCTCCATTTTTCCTTCCACTTGGTTCCCTCCATTTTCCATTCACATTTTTCATATACTTTGAACCCAACATAAAGTTGTTTAATTAATCAACTCTGCATCAATAGTTTTATAAGTGATGGCTGGTGAAATCACTCGAGTGGAAATGTTGGGATGTTATGACGTCTTCTTAAATTTTAGAGGCGAAGACATGATGCCAACAAACTTTACTGATGTTCTTTTCACAAGGTTATTTCAATTTGGAGTGAACACATTTAAGGATGATGATGGAGAGACACAGGTTATTTCCCTTGATCAACTTGTAGAAACAATTGAAGGCTCAAAGATTTCCATTATATTTTTCACAAAAAATTATGCTGACTCTACGGAGTGTGTTAATAAGCTTGTAATAGTTCTTGATTCCAAGAACTTATTAGTTCTACCCTTTTCTACAATGTTGATCCTTCTCAATCTCGTAAACAAACAGGGACATTTAGTGAAGCCTTGGTGAGACAAGAAGTACTCCACGGGATACAAAAGGTGGAGAGGTGGAAAGCTGCATTAACAAAAATTGCAAATTTATATGGATGGCACTTGGAAAATATTGCACAAGGGTACTTTCTTGCTAAAATTAATATTGTATTTGTGCTTTTTTCGTTGGATTTCATCTATTAATGCAAGGGATACACCTAAATAGATTCCCCCTTGGCACTAACAACAATAACTAAGTAGAATCCTAAGCTTTATGCATACTTTGTTGAAACAAAGTGTGAAATATTAAAGTAAATTTTTGGAAGAATAGATTTCTAGTTAAGTTTCTAGAATGGTCTAGTGTAGTATCTTGAATGAACATCTTGTAGAATTATCTAGATATTTTAGAGTAGTGGTAGAAGATAAAGATGACTAGATTTTTCTCTTGAATAATCTATTAGAATTATTTATTTTATGTGTACTTAACATTAACTTTTTATTACGTTAAAATAAAATGGGCTGATGTTATTAGTTGTGGAAAAGACACAGGTCGTGTATTCATGCAGATTCGATATGTGTCTGTATCTATTTCATGTTTTTGGTGTGGGCTGGCAATAGTGTAGGCCTATAGTGAACCTGTGAGCGCATAATGGGGGGTGCACTAGGTTAAGGCTTTTAAGCCTATAAATATAAGGCTAGGTCCCCTCTCCTAGCTTTAAAAATAAGACGTATTCCCATAAGCTGTCAGTCGTTATAAGCAAAGGAGAGGAAGACTCAGCCTAGTTCGTCTTCAGTTACGTGTTGCAATGGAAGACAAAGGTACGCACCTTTTCTCTCACATATTTGTTACTTTATAGGTGTTCTTGGTTTATGTGAACCTGTGGTGTGTTTCTCTTTAAATCTAACACTTGGTATCGTAGCTTTTCACATAGATCTTGAACCCCATTACTCAGTTCATGAGAAAAATAATTGAAAATAATGATCGTGACGCACTCCGTCTTAAACATAAATCTAAAACAAATTTTCTTTTTCTTTTTGCTGCTGACTTCGTTTCGATTGCTGCACACTATTTTATTCCATAAAAAAGATGTGCATATGATTAAGAGTCAGCTGATGGCCAAATCAATTGGATTTGGGAAAGTGGATGAAACCAAATCAATTGAATTTGTTTTTTTTAAATAGTGGCATATTTTTCGGGTTCTAGGGGTTATTGTTATGGGTAATTAGGCAGTTGTTTCCGTTCGATGTGGAAATTAATCTACGGAGTGTTGTTAGTTTAAAAGAAAATTATCTGGAGCTGTAATTGCAAAAAATTGATTGTCTTCATTGACAAAGTTTTTCGCAGCTTTATAGCATGTCAAAAATGTCTATATGTTTTATAGTGTATTGATAGTATTTGTAAATTAAAATTATTTTAGAAGTTTTTTACTATCTTGAAAGACGAAATCGTACTTTAAAAGACATGATGAGAAGTATGATGAGTAGATCTAACTTATGTGAGTTCGTCTGGGGTGAAGGTATTAAAAATCCATGTACATTCTTAATCGTGTCCATTCCAAGTCAGTACCTAAAATCCCTTTTGAGTTGTGGGCCAATAGAAAACCCAGTTTAAATCATTTTTGAGTTTGTGATGTCCTGCGGAGATAAAGCTATATAAAACTGAACCTAGAACTTCGCATTGTTTTTTCATTGGTTATCCAGAACCTAGAACTTCGCGTTGTTTTTTCATTGGTTATCCTACTCATTCTAAAGGATACAGGTTTTACTATCCTACAAGGGGAACCAGAATAGTTAAATTTTAAAATGCAAAATTTCTTATATGTTGGACTATCCTAAACTCGGTGGGCATAAATTTATCCATTAAACAAGCATTTAAGGTATTTAATTTCGTACATGAGATAGTTTTGAAATTGTTGAAGAGCATGCATTGTAAGCCCCATTTTACGATGAAATCTTATATAAACTATAAGGTTGTTTTTCCTAAACTTGAATTATTTTTGTGTACATATGTTATTAGTTTGAAAAGTTATATGAGAGCATGATTTGAGTGATTACCTCTCTTGTTATGAAACCATTGTCCTAATAATGTTATGGATTGTTATTTTTTATGAACGAATGAGAGAGGTTTTTACTTGATTTACAAATGCTCATGTTCCCGAAAAAAAATTGCATGTGATTGATGAAGGAGATGACCACCATATGATAAAGTACTGAAAAGGGAGTATTTTTCATAAGTTTTCATGTGTTTTGGAACAAGAACACCCTCATGTGATGTTTAAATATTTTGGGTGGTCATCAACATGCTTTTTGAATAAAAAAAAACTATAGATATGATGTGGTACGAAATGAATAACTTGCAAGTTTGGGTATGAAATAAATGACTTGAATTTGGGATTGTTGCATGAAACTAAGCATTCATTGAAATAGGTATTTGATATGAAAGATCTAGGAGAGGCATCATTTGTTCTGTTCATTGAGATTTGACAAGATAGATCTCGTAAGTTATTGGGGCTTTCACAAAATGCGTATATTGATCGTATTTTTAAAAAAATCAGATGGAAAATTGTAAGCCCTGTGATGAAAGGTGATAAGTTAACCTTAGACTTGTGTCCCAAAAATGATCTTGAGAAAGATTCTATGAAAGATGTGTCTTATCCATGTGTTTTTCCTTTACATTTCTTGTTTACAGAGTGTTAATTTTATTTATTTTTTGATATTGGCTGAAATAAAGTCGGCCAAACTAAAGCCTTCTTAAGAATATGTTCTGGTGGCTATGTTATTAAAGATTCATTCATTTATTTAGTTTCATATGCCTAACTTAAATAATATAAAAGGTTATTTATTTTATGAAATTTTTTAAAAAAATATCAATTATTGTTTATAAAAGATGTCGAATTGTTATTTATTTATTTATTCTATTTGAATTTGATTTCATTTGAATTGTAACTAATTAGATTTATAACATTTTAAATTATGTGGATACTTACTGTGTCACATGAGCAAATCAAGCAATGGCATGTTGAATCTCTGAGATTGAATTTATTTTGTAAAGTAGGGTAACTAGTGTACACCAAAGTGACCTATTTGCTTTGTTTTATGAGACTTGTTTTATCCATTTCGAGGGATATCACTAAGTTAGAACATACAATGATCTGCCCAAAGTAGATTTATTATGTGTTTTAAATTAGTATTGTGATGAGCCCCATTATGTGAAAATATTTTGATTTTAGTAAATTTATCTTCCCAAAGAGGATAAGTATTGAAAATATTTTTTTGTCCTGTCCAAAGGGGGCTACTTGTTGATGCTGCGGGACTCGTCGTTATGATAAGATTATTATTCTTATGCCTTGATACTTTGATAAATTCATTCATGTTATGTTGTGAAAAGTTACCATTTATTTGAACAATAACAATGCTGAAGTTGTGATTCTGTTGGGCTCTAACTTTAAGCGATGGAAAAAAAATCTTGAATTTGCTTTGGGAATGGCTGACATAGATCAAGCCTTGCGTGAGGATGAGCCTACAGCTCTCACTGATTTTAGTACAGCTTTTGAAAAAGAACTTTATGCTAAGTGAGAGAGATCTAATAGGCTATGCTTTCTTGCCTTTAGGAGGTCGATTGTTGAGCACCTCAAAAGTGGCTTACCTGAAACTACCAATGCCAAAATGTTTCTTTCCCAAGTGGAAGAAAGGTATCTTATATCCAATAAGTCTGAGACTGGAGATCTAATGAATAAACTTGCAGGGATGAGGTATAACTTTACTGGGTGTTAGAGATTACAACTTAAGTTGGTCCACATTCAGTCTAAACTGAAAAATCTTGAAATAATTCTTCCTGAAACTTACATTGTTCACTCTTCTCTTAATTCTTTGTCTGCTGAGTTTAGCCCAATAAAAACTACCTATAATACTCACGATGAATTTTGGTCAATCAATGATCTCATCTCCAAATGTGTTTTTGAAGAAGAAAAAAATTAAAAGAGAGAAGGGTGAGGTTGCCATGTTATCTTCTCATGATTCCAAAACAAGCTCTTGCAATGGACCTAGGAAGTTTGAAATATCTAATAATCATACTTTTAAGGAGTCAAAATAAAGTAATCATCTAGCTCTTGTTTTTTTTTTATGAGTCACACTTTGTAAATGTCCCCAATAATTCTTGATGGTTTGATTGTGGAGCTACTTCTCATGTTGTCATTTCCTTGCAGGGGTTCAAAAAGAAAAAGGAACCCAAAGAAAATAGATTCAAGAATTAGAGTTGCTACAGATGTCCAAGTTGAAGTAAAGTTCATAGGAACCGTAGTTTTAGACTTAGAAACTAGTTATAAGATTGTTCTTGAAAACACTCTTTATGTATTGTCTTTTAGATGAAATTTGATTTCTATTCCAGTCTTAGATAGATTTAGTTATGGTTTAAATTTTCTTAATAGAAAAGTTAATTTGCTTTTGAACTCCCGAGCTGTTGGTCATGGAATCCTATCTGATAGTTTGCTTAAAATTTTCTTGACTTTTGATTTTGAATACAATTCTTTTAATTCTGAAATTATTTGGTTTAAACGACTAATTTTAAATAAAAAATCGAGCATGTTGTAGCATAGGCGTTTAGGTCATATCTCTAAGGATAGAGTTGATAAATTGGTTAAGTCTAATATTTTACCCTCTCTTGATTTTGGGGACATAGGAACATGTATTAATTGTGTTAGAGGAAAGTTAACCAAAAAAAAAAAGCGGATGTTATTCATAGTTTTGGTTTGTTGAAAATCATTCACACAGACATAAGTGGTGTGTATTCTACTGCAATAGATGGTTCAAGTTATTTTATCATTTTCATTGATGACTTTCCTTGATATGGTTATATTTTTTTTATTAAATAAAAATCAGATTATCTTGAAATGTTCAAAGTATTTAAAACTGAAGTAGAGACACAACTGGGAAAGGTCATTAAGATAGTGAGGTCTGATCAAAGGGATGAGTACTATGGTAGATACGCAAATACTAGACAACAAATGTGACTTTTTTATCTTGAGCTACATCAGATGGATGTAAAGACAATCTTTTGAATGGTGATCTTAAGGAAGAGATTTACATGCAATCCCAAGGTTTGTTGGTAAAGGCAGTGAGCATCTTGTGTGTAAGTTGAAGAAATCTACCTATGGCTTGAAACAAGCTTCTTGACAGTGGTACTTGAAGTTCATGAAAATTATCACTTCTATGGGGTTTGTGGAGAATAAGATTGATCATTGCATCTATCTCAAGATCAGTGGGAGTAAGTTCATCATTCTCACTCTCTATGTTGTTGATTATTATTGTGCACACTTTAATACTGTTTTGTTATATTAAGACTATTTGCCTTACCTGTTGGTTAGGTCTCATATTTATAAGATCATATTGTTGTTTTATTGGATCTTACTTTTTGAGACATAGATGGTATATCATTCTACCTTATGGATTTTTCTGGTTGTTGCACATGTTGAACCTTAAAAATTAAGATTTTCTGGTGGAGCACATGTTGTTTTAGTGCTCACACATATTGTAACAAAAAATCGTGGTGATGATTTTTATATGGTATGCATGTTGATTTTAAGCATACATATTGATATGAAAAATCGTTTGAAGGACTAACAATGAAATAGCCTTATTTTGGGGTCCATGTTGGCTATTTCTTGCTACACTACCACATCATTCGGTTTATGTCTACAAAACTTCAGTGTTAGTAATTGTGGACTGGTCTTGTGTCGTTGGTTGATACAAGTACTGCTGCAGTTCAACGGTGATGTTTTGCTTGACTGAACTATGTTGGAGATGGCGTTCCACCACTAAATGTTTATGGCCACTGTTTATTCAGTCTGAGAGTAAATTTCATAAAAATAAGTTTTCTAAAACTTTTCTTTAAAAGTTAATGTTGTCCAAGTGGAAGAATGTTAGAATTATTTATTTTATGTGGACTTAACATTAACTTTTTATTACGTTAAAATAAAATGGGTTGATGTTATTAGTTGTGGACAAGACACAGGCCATGTATTCATGCGCATTCTATACGGGTCAGTATCTATTTCATGTTGTTGGTGTGGGCTGGAAATAGTGTAGGCTTGTAGTAGACCTGTGAACCCATAATGGGGGGTGCACTAGGTTAAGGCTTTTAAGCCAATAAATATAAGGCTAGGTCCCCTCTCCTAGATTTAAAAAATAAGACGTATTCCCATAAGTTGTCAGCCGTCATAAGCAAAGGAGAGGAAGACTCAGCCTAGTTCATCTTCGATTACATGTTGCAATGGTGGACAAAGGTCGCATATTTGTTACTTTATAGGTGTTCTTGGTTTATGTGAACCTGTGGTGTTTTTCTCTTTAAATCTAACATAATCTAGATATTCTAGAGTAGTAGAAGATAAACATCACTAGATTTTTTCTTCTAGAAGTATCTATAACTTTTTCTAGAACCATCCATGACCAAGTATAAATAGGGATGGTCTTGCACATTTGTAACTATCCAAAAAAATAAAAAAAAACAATCAAAAAGACAATTCAATTCAAGAAGCCTTCTTCCATAACAAAGCCTTTCTTTCTAGCTTCCTCTTCTTAGTTGAATCTTTCGATCTTGGTTAACGATCTTGGGCTAGCAGAAAGTTTTCTAAATATACCTTTCTTCTTCTATTCTCTACATGGTATCAGAGCCAAAGTCGCGGATTGGCTTGTATTTATTTCAAGATCAGGTTTGCGGTTGATTTAACTGGTTTGTGCGAATGGATTTTAGCGGTCACGTTAATGGAGTGGGAATGGAGTTGTTGAATCAGTCCAATTACAAGGTATGGTAGACTTGTATGGAATAATACCTTGTGGGCGAGGATTTGTGGGATATTGTTAATGAGAGTAACACAAGTCCTCCGAATGATGGACCAAAGAATAGTAGTGTATACAAGAAGTGGAAGTAGATTAATGTTGTAGACAGGTAAAATTTATTGGGTCAAATTCATATAAAATTTGGATTTGACCCATATTTTATTGGATCTAAAATTATTTTGGGCTATAAAAATAATAAGTCATTTTATTCCTCATCAAGGACTTCAAGGTTCATCTAACCTTGTGGCCCAAACTTATGCTAAGTGTCAAGTGACGTGGCATCCCAGTCAAATTAAAGACCAATGAGGCAAGGCCACACACTCAAATTATTTGGCAATCCAAGTCAAGTTCAAGAGCCAACAAAACATCGCCAAGTGTCCCAAATGACATATTTTTGGCCAATCACAAGCAACTTATCACATTACATTTGTGATAACTTAAAAACTAAATGGACCAATTAGAATGAGGCAGAACAGGTTATTTGCACTTGGACTACTTACCCCCTATAACCTTAAATAGGAGGGTTACACAATTTTCTGAGGTCATTCTGCAAACATTGGAGAAAGCTCTACATTGACTACATAGCTCTTCAGAATTGACTTACGGAGTTCTGCCCGGAGATCAACTCGACAAAACGAAGTGCTATATGACATTCCTGGAGATCCAAACGCATTTCTAGGAGGCTCAAATCATCCAAAAGTTTGAGAATTACGCTACAAAAAGCCCTCGAACCACGGAAAATCTTAGGAGAGAAGAATCGAGAGAATAACAGAATTGTACCCACAAAATTCATTCAAATAAAATTATTCTTTTTGTTTATTTTATCTTTTCTTGCAGTTAATTTTCAGATTTACAAAAATTTGTTGCAAACAAATTTTGGCACGCCCAGGGGGACAAATTCTACTCTCCATCTCTTCTTCTTGCAAATCAAATTCAACCATTGCTATGGACTTCAAAAATACGATAGATGTCTCATGCAAGAACTCTGCTACTTCCACATCTTATGAACTCAGCCTTGTTGGTCCCCTCACTCGGCGCAAATTTAAGACCAGTGGTTTGGATGGATCTGAATACTTCACTTCTTTGGATAATGCAAAAAAGAGCAAATCTCATATGACGGTTGAAGCTGCAGCTCTTGGGGGCAATTTGACATCCTTGCTATGTGATAAATTCTCTCAGACTGCATTAAATTTTGTAAATCTGAAGATTCGACCGATTCACCAGTTTCAACAAAGGTCAACGCCTTGATGGCCGATGCAACTGATATGGATGAGAAGTTTGCAATAATTGAAAAAACTATTGAAGTTTTTAAGAAATATTTCGAGGATAAAGATCTTCAAATAGCTCAACTGATGAACAAGTTGGAGTCCTTCGCCCCTGTAGAATCGAGCCACGATCCTGCTTATCCACCCGTCTTTACTTTGCAAGATAAGGATGTCGATGAGTCACCTAGCAAAACTAAATATAAAAAAGAGAAGTAGTCTACTTCGGTTTCTACTCTAATAGTTCAACAACTACAAGATATGATTGCAAAAACCATCAAGGAACAATTTAGCGATCCATCACAAATTTTCGTAGGATACTCGAAGCCGTATTCTAAGCGAATCAAGGGTTACTGATGTCTATTGGATATTAACCACCAAAGTTTCAACAATTTGATGGAAAAGGAAATCCAAGGAAACACATCACTCATTTTGTTGAGACTTATAGCAGTGTTGGTACACATGGTGATCTTCTTGTCAAGCAGTTTGTTCGCTCTTTGAAAGGCAACGCTTTTGATTGGTACACCGAATTGGAGTCTAAATCAATTGATTGTTGGGAGAAACTAGAAACTCAATTCTTAAATTATTTCTACAGCACCCGTCGTAGGGTCAGTATGATAGAGTTAACAAATACAAGATAAAGTAAAGATGAGCCTGTAGTGGACTACATAAATCGTTGGAGAACATTGAGCTTTGATTGCAAGGATCAACTTTCTGAAACTTCCACGGTTTAAGTTTACATTCAAGGGATGCATTGGAGCCTTGTGTATATCCTCCCATGTATTAAGCCTCAAACTTTTGAAAAATTAGCTACACGCGCTCATGACATGGAGTTGAGCATTACAAGTCATAGAATGGCGTCACCTATTTTTTTATCCTAAAAAAGAAGTCACAAAATTCAATGACTCATCAGAGGACCAAATTGGGGAATCTATGGCGACAACTATGAGTTCTAGGAAGGCCTCCACAAGACAAAAACTAAAAGAGAAAGCTCCAAAGCAACAAATGCAAGAAGTGGAAAATCAGCCAACTTTGATAGAAAGAGTTACAAGCAAGGGTATATCCTTTTTTCGACTCTGATGTTACTGGAATTCTAGACGATTTGCTAGCCAAAGAAGTCATTGAAATTTCTAAGTCAAAATGGCCTGAAGAATCAAATAAAGTCGATGATCCTAAGTACTACAAATTTCACCGTATTGTTGGTTATCACACCACAAAATGTTTCATATTGAAGGAAAAAATCATCATTGATGATGGCTCTACAGTTGATGCAAATCATGTTAGTGCCAAACTGCACCATATGAAAGGTTCAATTTAAAAAACTTTACAAGCCATGCGCTCTGTGGAATCACCAAAAGTTGAAGAAATCATCATGCTACAATTTGGGAGCTTTGACCCAATTAGGTTCCAGCCTTGAAGAAAACGACAAGTAAATTCATGGAAAATGACTTCTCCAATAGCAAGAAGGGTGACATTTGGACATTGGTCACTTGCAAAAGAAAAAAATGTCAAAAAACTTCTAAACTCTAACTTTCAAAAGACAACAAAAGATCAAACGCATATCTGCTTTAACCAATGGGGGCAATAAATACCAAATTGAAGTGCAACAATAGTTCATTACAAAGGGTTGGGAGGAAAGTTACATTACAAGATTTCTTTCCAAAGCCACTCCTTAAGGCACGAGCATAAACTGCATGATGCTCCTCAATGCACGAGCCTAAACTGCAAGTCAAAATTCTCCTTAAGGCACGATCATAAAATGCATGATGCTTCTCAATGCACGAGCCTAAACTGCAAGTCAAGATGCTCCTTGATGCACGAGTCTAAACTGTAAGTCAAAAATGCTCCTCGGAAACAAGCTTAAACTGCAAGTCAAAAATGTTCCTTGACACACGAGCCTAAACTGCATGTCAAACACTCCAGGCCTGCATGTGAATGGCTCTCCAAAAAAAAGAGAAAAGTGTGAAGCTTGAATGCATATTTGGAGTCCTTTGAAGATGTCGTCCTTAAAGCAAAAGGATTCTTCACTATCTCTCAAGCAATAAAGTCCTCTAGACAAGGAAAAAACTTGTGGTACTTTAAATATTGCTCTAGTCTGGCCTTCAACATATTGCGGAAGTGATGTGGCCCAAAACTTGAAGTAGATGATGAAATTCATGAAGTACCCAAAATCTGATGAGAAATAGAGTATCGCAAGATTTAGGCTGAAAATTCAAAAATTTCCTAAGAAAATATAAAAGTTTTATACTAATGGATTTCACGTGAGACGTAGATCTGTGAATCTACTTTCCAATGGAAAAAATAGCACTTGATTCCAATACTCCCACGAAGAGATATGGATTTATCGTAATGTTGCACAAAGATGAAATAACTAGCTAATCAAGATTAGAAAGCCATTTTGGAGAGATATCTGGGATGATTCAAATTCAATCTGATTCTAGTTTCTACATGAGTCGTATCTCTATGAATCTACTTTACAATTCAAAAAGTGGCACCTAATTCCGATACTTTCACATCGAGATATGGAATTTATCGTGACGCTGCGCAAAGCAGAAATAACTAGCGAACCAAGATTAGAAGGCTGTTTTTGGAGCTATATCTGGGATGATTCAGATGCAATCTGATTATGGTTTCCACATAAGACGTATCTATGCAAATTTAATTTCCAATACAAAAAGCGGCACCTAATTCTGATACTTCCACGTCAAGATATGAAATTTATCATGACGGTACGCAAAGCTGAAAAAAATCTAGCAAACCAAGATTAGAAGGCCATCATTGGAGCGATATCTGGGACGATTCAGATGCAATCTGATTGTAGTTTCCAAGTGAGACGTATCTCTGTGAATCTACTTTCCAATACAAAAAGCAGCACCTAATTCTGATACTCCCATGTTGAGTTATGGAATTTATCGTGACGCTGCGCAAAGCTGAAAAAAAACTAGCAAACCAAGATTAGAAGGCCATTTTGGGAGCGATATCTGGGATGATGCGGATGCAATCTGATTGTGGTTTCCATGTGAGATGTAGATCTAAGAGTCTAATTTTAAACGCAAAAAATTGGCTCCTGATTTTGATGTTCCTAAGTCAAGATATGAGAGTTTTCGTGAGACTGTACAAAACAAGTAAAAAGTGACGAAACAGAACTGAAGGTCTGATTTTGAAATGATACCTGGGTAGATCTGGAGATAAATTGAGCGTGGTTTTCACGTAGCATGTAGCCTCACGAGTATACTTTCAAACACTACAAGTCATTAGTGATTCAGACACTTCCACGATGAGTTAGGAAGCTTCTTCCACAGACGCCCCAAAGTGCCCGAAAGCTCACTTGTGAAAAAAGAGCAAAAAGAGGAGAAGAACGGGAGTTGAATTTCTTCTCAGTCTGAATTACAATGACTTAATGGTGCGGTGATGTCCTTTTATAGACTCTGAAAGTCCCCAGTTTGATTTCAAAAAGGAATCTGCTGAACAAAGTGTCTTTAAGAAGAACTGGGACATTCAAGTGTCCGAAATAAGTCAAATTCCTAATCCTTTTTGAAGTGGGATAACATCATTATCTAGTCCTATTAAAATTAGATATAATACTAATACCCAAATCCTACATGATTCGGATATATTTAGTTTTAAACAGAATTTATACTCCTAATGAAGAGATTTACATTATTCTACCCGAATTATCATGACTTCGAGGAGTCGAATTTTGACAAAATATTCAAGTTTTGCAAATGATAAAAAAGAAGGCTCCACAAATACTTCAAATCTCGTCTCTAACAGGTCCGATAAACCAAACGCCTTGACGAGCTTTGAAGTAGGGGGCATCTGTAGACACGTAAAATTTATTGGGTCAAATTAATATAAAATTTGTATTTGACCCATATTTTATTGGATCTAAAATTATTTTGGGCTATAAAAATAATAAGCCATTTTATTCCTCATCAAGGACTTCAAGGTCCATCTCACCTTGAGGTCCAAACTTATATCACGTGTCAAGTGATGTGGCATCCCAGTCAAATTAAAGACCAATGAGGCAAGGCCACTCACTCAAATGATGTGGTAATCTAAGTCAAGTTCAAGAGCCAATAAAACATCGCCAAGTGTCCCAAATGACATATTTTTGGCCAATCACAAGCAACTTTTCACATTACATTTGTGATAATCTTAAAGACTAAATGGACCAATCAGAATGAGGCAGAAGATGTTATTTACACTTGGACTGCCTACCCCCTACAACTATATCTTTGCTTGCAGTTAATTTTTCTTTTGAAATTGTTCTAGTTTATGAGATTGGCCATGGTTCCGTCTTGTATTATTTTCCATAAATTTTCTTATATTATATAAATATTGTGCATGATTACCAGATTTAGAAGAGCGCCCGGGCCTTCATGATTTGGGATGCTCGTTATGGCTAGGGCCCCGGCTTAGGTCGTGATAGAAGGATCTGATAAAAAAAAGGATAGTGAAGACTTTTAGACTGGAGACATGGCAGCTGCTATCAAGGAAATCAAAGAAGAAGATCCTGAAAGTGGTAATAAAAGTCTGGATGTGGAGGATATTGAAGTAGATTCTGAACAAACAGTGTATGAAACTCTATATGCTGGTGATGAATTTATCAGAGTAAGAATTAAGGAAGATACATTATAAGTTGAAGTCTATGATCAATCATCTATTGTATCAAGGTCAATCATCGGCTCAGGATAAATACTGGAAGCTGATAAAGAAGCTAAATATCAAAGAGATGGATATGTTGAAATTAAAGCCATAATTTTAGATGAAGAGGCATACAATATGATTGAAAAACTAGAAATGAAATCTTGTTGTGGATCTTATTATGGTACCAAGGCTTCAAGGGAAATTATTGATCAGATCTTCATCAAATCAAATGAAGAGACTGATACTAAAAAAATATCCTTGTGTTATGGAGTTGCTTCAGAAAGAGTAAGTTCTAAAATTTTGAATCCTAGAGCTTCAAACTTTTTCATTATATTTAGGATCCCAGATAATGAAGTTGTGGAGGAGTTCAGAGAAAGGGGGAGCTCAAGAACTCAACATCATAAAACTCGGCAAGGACAAATCAATGATGGAAAATCTTCATCATTGAAAGAAGAAAGAAGAGTCTGGAAAAATTGTTAAGAGTTTCACCAAGGCGTGGTTCAAAGCTTCATTTGAGTTCTTCCGCGACAAGTTCAGGGAAGCTCCAAAAAATCAATTTAAGGGGGAGTGTGAAAATATTAAAGTAGATTTTTTGGAAGAATAGATTTCTAGTTAAGTTTCTAGAATGGTCTAGTGTAGTATTTTGAATGAACATCTTGTAGAATTATCTAGATATTTTAGAGTAGTGGTAGAAGATAAAGATGACTAAATTTTTATCTTGAATAATCTAGATATTCTAAAGTAGTAGAAGATGATGGTTTAAGAGCATTTTAATATTTATTTATATTAAAGTGTATCTTTATTCATGCATTATCATTATTTAGAGTTGGAGCATGTATTTGTTGAGTACATTCTTCTCTTAATGATAATGACTCTTCATGTCATTTTTTAGGCAATGTATCATGCATTTGACTCTTGATTATGGTAGATGAATTTGGCCATTTTTCTTTGAGATTCATGTAACCAAAAGATCATTGATATTCCATCTTTATTCACTCTCTTCTTATTCATTGCATGAAAGACTTTTCTTCACCTATAAATAGAGGTGGTCTTGCATTATTTTGACACACCGCAATAACATAAGCATAACACACAAGAAAACAAAGAGTGCATAAAAGTTAGTGCAAAAGAGAGTTTATTAGTTGAAGGGAGGTGTTCTTTTTGTGGAGATTTGAACTCAACTCTTGTCCAGAGTTGTTGAGTTATTCATTGTGATAAGGCTGTTGTATCCTGAAGGGGACAAGTCAAAAGAATTAATGTTGGACCGGTAAAATATTTTACTGCAGTGGGCTTGAATCTCCTTAAAGAGAGCAAGATATCTGTTTCTCGGCCGAAGAAGAAGAAGATATTCTTTTTTATTTTAGTCACTTGTAATTTTCAGTTGTAATTTTCATCAACAGAAGATAAACATCACTAGATTTTTTCTTGCAGAAGTATCGAGAACTTTTTCTAGAACCATCCATGAACAAGTATAAATAGGGATAGTCTTGTACATTTGTAACCATTCAAAAAAACAAAAAAAAAACAATCAAAAGACAATTCAATTCAAGTAACCCTCTTCCATAACAAAGCCTTTCTTTCTAGCTTCCTCTTCTTAGTTAAATCTTCCGATCTTAGTTAACGATCTTGGGCTAGCAAAGATTTCCTAAATATACCTTTCTTCTGCTATTCTCTACACAAAGGACTAGTATGTCTTGCCAAAAATTATGATCATTCAATGATCTTGGTTTTAGGTTGCATACAATGCCGAAATTAGGAATATTCTAACGGTGTTAAAGATTTTATCTATAAGTAATATTTGACTTGTATAATAATTTTATGTCAGAAGGTGTTCAACTAATTAGGTTGTAGCTTTGCCCAGGTTTCAAAAAGAAAAATTTCATTCTGCCTATGGAGATTGTTTAATAACTTGTCTCCCTTTTCTGTTACTTTAAGTTATAGTCATGGTAATGATAAACATCAAATGCACAAAGCTTTATGTTAGTCATTTCTTTCCTTCTGATGTAATGCACATAATTTTCAGCTAATCTTGTACTTCTTCTTCTTGGTCCATCTTTTCAATTGTGCATATTTTAATTGATGATAGGTATGAGTCGAAGTTTATCCAAAAAATTATTGAAGTTGTCTTATGGGAATTGAACCAAAAATATGTGGACGTTGCAAAGCACCCCATTGGCATGGATTACCGAGTTAAATATCTATCCACGTTATTATCCAAAAGGCCAAAGGAGGTTGTCATGGTTGGGATCTATGGAATTGGTGAAGTAGGTAAAACCACCCTTGCTATAGCTACTTTTAACCAAATCTACACACAGTTTGAAAGTAGTTTCTTTCTTGCTGATGTCGGATCAGAAGCTTCAGAGAAACATGATAGCCTGTTGCATTTACAAAAGAAGATTCTTTTTGAAACTCTTAAGACAGAGAACTTCAGAGTCAACAATGTTCATAGAGGAATCAACTTGATCATAGAAAGACTGAGATCGAAGAAGGTTTCTTATTGTTCTCGGTGATGTGGACCACAGGAGCCAATTAGAAGCATTAGCAGGAAACCGGGATAGGTTTGGTTCAGGCAGCAGAATTATTATAACCACTAGAGATGAATATTTGTTGAACTTGTTCAAAGTGGATGAAAGATACGTGGCATTGGGATTGAAAAGTGTCACAACCCGAATCGAGGCCCTGGCCGTGACGAGCATCCCAAACCATAAAGGCCCGGACGCCCTTCTCTATCTGGTAGTTATGCACAATATTCATACAATAAAAGAAGATATGGAAATGTAATATAATACGGAATCATGGTCATACTCTGAATACAACTTAAAAATGAAGAATAAAAATCCAACAATAACTAGACAACATCTGAACCAGTCTGCGAAATCTCTATTACATACTCAAATGACAACTGTCTGAATCTGGACAAGGCCTCCAGTGGACCCAAAATGAAATAAATAAGATAGTCTAAAAGAAACAGGCCTTCTAGAATAAAAAAGGCTCACCACTGCACAGTCTGCTTCTGTCTGAAAACTCTACTGCTTAGCCGGACCTCTAGACTGAGTCTCGAACCCTGAGAGATAGGGGGTCAATACAATTGTACTGGTATGCAGAGCAAATCCAAAATAATAATTTATATTCAACATATATGAGAGCATTTTAAAACCGTTTATAAATATATTGTATGGTAAGAATTACATGGGCATATTTAAAAAACTCTATAAAATCATCTGAACTCTGTGACATACTCTTTGTTTTACTTCTGCGCTAGGTGGTATACCCTATAATTCTGTAATTCCACGGGCTATATGGAATCTGCCCTTAACTCAACAGCCAAGCCCCCAACCCAAGTTTACCGTAAGGGTCAAAGTCTCTGAATCTCTACTATGCCATAGGGCCGTCGCCAGCGTACAAAAGTAACATACCCGTATCGGCAAAATGCGGTTTTAGGCTATGAGTCGATTGACTCGTGCCCTCTTCGGGTAACCACCTTACCCTCTTTAAGCCCATTTTTAATTCTTTACAACATGCAAACTCTGAAATCAAGTTCTGAAGACTCTAATTCTGCTATGGCATATATTTACATGGTATCGTCATACCATTGACTTGCAAGTCACATTCTCTGAGCCATTTATAGCAACTTATGTCTCTATTCTCAAATCATGAAATTCAGGACCACGATATCAACAATTCTTTTCAAGAAAATAATTCTTTAAAACTAATGTAAAACCATGCAAGCAATTCATTTTATCAATAATTCAATAAACAAAGGTGGTCATGTCAAAATTCTTAATTTCATGAAATTCTTTTTCTTTAACACAAAACATAGTTATATCAAGAAATACCCTCTCATCATCTCTAAATCATGTTCAAATACTATGACATTGAGAAAACTACTTTCAATCATAAAACATGCATTTCAACTCTTTTCCGACAAAACCATAAACTTCAATTCAATACAAGAGAGGGAGTTCATAATTTGTGCTCTCAAACAATCTTCAATCTCAATTTTCATACATATACATGTAAATCAATTTAGGGGAAAGGACCACAAGGCCAAAGCACTAGTAACATTGAAACATTCGGAATCATAATTTAAAACATAAATTCCAAAACCCTTTTAAAATTCATGCTTAATAATCTTAAAATCATGCTTTGGTGTTTTCAAGACCATGTAGTTTTTAGGATATTTGAACGGACCTTGGGTAAGGTAATGGTCCAAATTGCTCTTACAAATGTGAAAACAGAACCTGGAAATTTGGGTCATACGAGAGAGCGTGCATCGCACCCTAATCGCGCGCAACTACTGCCTCTCTCACGAAAATGGTTGTAACTTTTTACTCGGGTATCGAATTTTGGCGAAATTGGTATTATTGGAAAGCTCATTCAATTATCTACAATTTCATGGGTCATGAGATGGAAAATTCTATGTGTATAGAAAATTATACATATTTAAAGTAGACCCTTGTAGAATAGAATATCAAACTTTGGATGAATGATTGACTCTTCGCTCAACTTTGCTTTAGGCCATTTCTATGAACATTTTTCACCTCATAATCACTTCATATACTTGGAGAAAGATCATGAAACATTAATCTAAATATAAACCATGAAAATTTTGAGCTTACGCACGTAGGAACGACGATTCGATTTCTAGCTCGAAAAATGCGGGGTGTTACATTATCTCCCCCTTGGGATCATTCGTCCCCGAATGATGGGTAGGGACTTTTTGAAGCGCTAGAAGTGTAGGATATAGAACATAATTTTGCATTGTACATGTTCCTTAACAAAATATGTAAAGTCATCAAACGAGCTTCATGATAACCCATAGTGAAACGTGTAAGCACGAAACATGATATTGACATGATCTTGGCATGTGCTTTATGGCGCATGATCAAAACATTGTAAGACATGAAATTTTTTTTCCTAAGAATCCTCGGAATGATTATGATTGGTAGAAGACATGAGATGGGATTCTTGCGAGACATAAAAATATTATCATTCTACATCTTACAAGATACAATGAAAAGACTTAATCTTGGAGACACTATTTGTCTACGCCCCAAACAATAAAATACATGCCTCATCGTTTCCCAACTTACAATTTTCCCCATACACATCTAATCACACGAATTTGATTCCCACTGTAATATACTTCTATGTCGAAGCCTAACTCGGAGTTACAAGGTGTTAACTTAAACTATAGGATCCTGTACTTTACATCCCATTAAAAAGTATTGTCTCACCTTATCAATATTGTAAAACACCATTGGATTTTATTTCAGAGAATACTAACCATATAGTACACGGATTATGTTTTCATCAATCACAACATTCAAGCCTATCATTACTACACCTACTTCGTGGATCTCCCCGCTAAGACCATCCAATTAAATCATCCTCGCTAAGATTTTTGCCACATAGGTCCTTCTTAACTATCTCACGAAATAAAGGTTCATCTCCTTCTTCCCCCTTCTTTTATAGCCTTAGCTCAAGAAATCACATAAGAAATTTTCACCTTCAAGAACATCTACTCCCCTAACTAACACATCGCTATGCTTCCACAATCACCATCACTCTAACATACGAAGGGTCATTGAGGGACCCGAGCATACACATCGTGAATGGAAGTAACCCTTGTCAAACCATAACTTAAACTTATTACACTACTCAAGGAGGGACATGAGGTGAAGAAACGATAGAATAGACACGAAGTGCTTCATATATTCAGTGTCCGGATTGCAAATAAAGATATGCTCTGGCATAACACAACATAGTATGAGTACTTAGGACAGACCATAACGGGAAACAGAGTCGAATTAAATTGGGTGGAATTGACCCAAACACCCTTGGAAAAACATAATTGAAAGCTGAAAGCTGTAGGTGAACGTGTGTCGCACGCTGTGGAACCCCGAAATGGAGCGTACGCCACATGCTCCATCTCCTGCTACCCCATCAGTGGACTAGAGCATGCGTCACGCGCAAATCGCATGAAGCTACTGTTTTGGGCTTCCAAACATGCCCTTATGCTCGTCCAAAAATTTTGAAACTTACCCGAGATGTATCCTTGACACTCCCGATCATGAATCAACTTACAAATCATCATTCTAAGGCCGGGAAAGCCAAAAATAAAATCATCAAAGATTAGGAGCTCAAAATGTGACTAAGTCCTTTTCTTTAACACTTAAGAAAAAAATGGAATCATTCTAGTTTCAGCTCTTTAAGCATGCTACTAAGAGATATCAAGTCAAAAAAACCTACGGGGTGTTACATTACAACCAAGACAAAGATTGGCGCTTGAAGCGATTGCCCCTCATTTAAGGAACCGAGATTTTTCATGAGTTTTCATAAACTTTATCACTTTAGATAAACCTGACATAGGATGAATCGGTGACATATAGAAACATATTTTTCTTAGGACCAAGCATGCTGAGAGACATAGATTTTCATGGATCCCGAACAACATAACATATGACTTGAATAAATGAAAGAATGGGTTACGGAGAGACATAATAGCTTTTATTTTGGAGGTCGGATCATAAACCTAAGTCCATAAAGAACTCAAACCATAGGCATAGGCATAACTTGAACGCATGACGTAGGATATTAGTGGAATAATCTCCGAAATGGAAGTAAGAGGAGTATGCTTGAGTCGGAATAGATTTATCATGACTCCTCCCCGCAACATGCTACATTGAGAAAAATTCGGGAACTAACTTAATTCCCCATCTCCCCCTTAGATCAGAGTCACAATCCTAGACTACGGACATATCCCCTTATCAAATCTATAACCACAACTCTTCACAATGAGACATCATCATATACTTAAACTCTAAAGTCTCCCTGAAAAACTATACTCTGAAGGCCTTGCTTTTCCGTAAATGCTACTCTTAACTTCCGCTAGCCTCTATAGCCATCACTCTACAACTCCCACTCTCATGAGCGCACGCATCCACAGTACTCCTTATCACAAAAAGGGTATCAGTATATACATGAACACAAACCCCTCTCATTAATCTCTAACACAAAGACACTAAATTATTTTCTAGGACACCCCCCTCAGGGACACTAATCGTAATATCTTCTAACTCTCAAAGTTATCAACTTACGACTAACATTTTCATGGGCATAGACGCCTATGCTTCTAAACACTTAACATTCCATCTTCAATCCCTTAGAATTCCAGCTTTACACCTCTAATCACACAACATAAAACTTAACCAAAATTTGCAAAACTATACCAAAGGCACATATTGCTTACCTATATTTTTCTCAATTCCGCTATAACAAACACCGTATAACAACTCCTTAGTCTTCCCCAAGCGTCTCCATACCAAAATTTTAAGAACATAAACTAGGTACGTAAAACACTCATACACATAAATGCTAAACTTTTCCCTTTTTAAGTATACTCTAAAGGCATTGCTTTCCCAGAACACTAATCTTAACTTTTTGCTACCCTCTACGGTCATCAACCTACAACACAAAATCTCATGAGCATACACAACCTCGCTCCTTGTCACATAAAAATCCACTCTCCACTACTTAACCTTCTAACCCTAGACCATTAATCGCATAACTTATATCATATAATGTTACCTAACGAGTAACGCCATACCAACGAAGGGGCAACTTATTCTTATATACTTACGCCTTTATCCACTTAATGACTCGACTCACCCAAAATTCATCATTTTAACACTAGTCTTCATATACACATATACCTCACAATTACCACATAAACTTTTCATCAATTATCAACCTAGGATCTTTCACAAATCACATCAAGCCTACTAATTCATTCCCACAAAACATACATTATTAATCTTCAGCTACTATTCTCACCACCACATTCTACATCTAAAGTTCAAGCCTATAGCAACAATCACGTACCACTGGAAAAGCATGTAACATCTCATACTAGTCCACCAAATTGGAAAATCAACTCAAAATACTCATTTCATTTAACTACCACCTATAATCACAATCCCTCTATGACATTACTATTACAGATCAAAATCCACTACATGTCTTCTCACATGAAGTACTAGCTTACAACCATTAAAGAAAAGAAGGTCAAGGGGGTAAAATCATATAATAGACATGGTCAACCTTAATCTTATATATTATAACCCAATACGATCTTATCTACAAATTCTACTTTCTCATATCATACTTACTTACCCAAGCATACCTTTAGACTGCCTTCAAATTCCACATACAACAAAGTAATGAGTCTATACTTATAACTTACTATCTAATCTAACCATCTTCATTCATAGCCTATAAGGGATTTCTATAACCACCATAACTATCAACTATGGACTCTTTCCCTATTTTGAATAAAAAAAATCAAAGCCAAACATTTCTCCACACACCACCATACAATCTACAAGTATTGCCACAATATTATCCAACCACCATAAAAGAGAGAGAACCACCCCTAAATCAAAGGGTTATACGACTAAAACTACTTATTTACGCAATAGTCACCCTCACTCTGACTTTATGTCACCAACTTCTGGATCATCTCACTATTATTGGGGCATGACACTTTAACATACACTACTACTCGGGTGGAAATACAATTACAACACTGTGGTACACAATATTCCCTGCAATAAAATTTTTAAAAGGGACTGGATACACTTAATACCTCAGGCAGAAAAGCACGATTTCATCAGGATCAAAGATTACACTAGAATCAATACACCTTAAAGCACTAACGGACTCCTCTCAAGTCCTTGCACAATTTTATAATCTTTTATGGCTCAATAAAAAAGGACCATACCATTTAGATTCTAAACTTCTGCACTTGAATCAACTCAACAATGAGACGTATTTGAGAACATTAGAGTAAGGAAAGAATTGGGATAACTTTACTTTCGTATGGGCGATACCATAACACGAAATAAAGATGAAGAAGGAACATTCTAACTCTATAGCACAAACTAGATCATGAAGAAATGTCAAGAGAGACATTCCCAAATGTTTTGTAGCCTTCTGCTTATAAGTGTGGTGCGGTACACACCCATAAACAAGACTCTACCCAATGCAATTTTGCAGACACCCTGGGACCATAAACCGTGCTCTGATACCAAGTTTGTCACAATCCGAACTGATGCCCTGACTGTGATGAGCATCCCGAACCATAAAGGCCCGGGCGCCCTTCTCTATCTAGTAGTCATGCATAATATTCATACAGTAAAAGAAGATGCAAAGATGTAATATAATACGAAGTCATGGTCATACTCTGAATACAACTTAATAATGAAGAATAAAAAATCCAATAATAACTAGACAACATCTGAACCAGTCTGCGAAATCTCTATTACATACTCAAATGACAACTGTCTGAATCTGGACAAGGCCCCCAGTGAACCCAAAACAAAATAAATAACATAGTCTGAAAGAAATAGGCCTTCTGGAATAAATAAGGCTCACCGCTTCACAGTTTGCTTCTGTCTAAAAAATCTACTGCTTAGCCGGACCTCTAGACTGAGCCTCAAACCCTGAGAGATAGGGGGTCAATACAATTGTACTGGTACGCCGAGCAAATCTAAAATAATAATTTATATTCAACATACATGAGACCAATTTAAAACCGTTTATAAATATATCGTATGGTAAGAATTACATAGGCATATTTAAAAGACTCTATAAAATCATCTGAACTCTGTGACATACTCTTTGTTTTACTTCTGCGCTAGGTGGTATACTCTACAATTCTGTAATTCCACGGGCTATATGGAATCTTTTCTTAACTCGACAGCCAAGCCCCCAACCCAAGTTTGCCGGAAGGGTCAGAGTCTCTGAATCTCTACTACACCACAGGGTCTTCGCCAGCGTACCAAAGTAACATACCCGTATCGGCAAAATACGTTTTTAGGCTATGAGTTGATTGACTCGTGCCCTCTTCGGGTAACCACCTAACCCTCTTTAAGCCCATTTTTAATTCTTTACAACATGCAAACTCTAAAATCAAGTTCTGAAGACTCTAATTCTGCTATGGCATATATTTACATGGTATCGTCATACCATTGACTTGCAAGTCACATTCTCTGAGCCATTTATAGCAACTTATGTCTCTATTCTCAGATCATAGAATTCAGGACCACCATATCAATAATTCTTTTCAAGAAACTCATTCTTTAAAACTCATGTAAAACCATGCAAGTAATTCTCTTTATTAACAATTCAATAAACAAAGGTGGTCATATCAAAATTCTTAATTTCATGCAATTCTTTCTCTTTAACACAAAACATAGTTATATCAAGAAACACCCTCTCATCATCTCTAAATCATGTTCAAATGTTATGACATTGAGAAAACTATTTTCAATCATAAAACATTTATTTCAACTCTTTTTCGACAAAACCATAAACTTCAATTCAATACAAGAGCGGGAGTTCATAATTTCCGCTCCCAAACAATCTTCAATCTCAATTTTCATACATATACATATACATGTAAATCAATTTAGGGGAAAGGACCACAAGGACAAAGCAATAGTAACATTGAAACATTCTGAATACATAATTTAAAACATAGATTCCAAAACCCTTTTAAAATTCATGCTTAATAATCTTAAAATCATGTTCTAGTGTTTTCAAGCCCATGTAGTTTTTAGGATAAAACCCAAGTACCTTAAATTATAGAATTTAAAAGATGAAACCCGGATCTTGATCCGTTTCTTGGAATTCTTGATCTTAAGGATGAGTTTTTATCTTTGGGGATGGGATTAGGGTTTTGATTTTGAGAGAAAAATTGAATTAGGGAGTGTATTATGCTTTTGGGGCGCAAATCTTATGTTATGGATGGACCTTGGGTGAGGTAAAGGTCCAAATTGCCCTTAAAAACGTTAAAACAGAACCTAAAAATTTGGGGCGTGTGTCGCACGCTAATCGCGCGCAGCTACTGCCTCTCTCACAAAAATGGTTGTAACTTTTCGTTCAGGTATCGAATTTTGGCGAAAATTGGTATCGTTGGAAATCTAATTCAATTATAGACAATTTGGTGGGTCTTGAGATGGAAAATTCCATGTGTATCGAAAATTATACACGTTCAAAGTAGACCTTGTAGAATCGAATATCAAACTTTTGATGAATGATTGACTCTTAGCTCAACTTTGCTTTAGGCCATTTCTATGAACATTTTTCACCTCATAATCACTTCATTTACTAGGACAAAGATCATGAAACATTAATCTAAATATAAACCATGGAAATTTTGAGCTTACGCATGTAAGAACGACGATTCGACCTCTAGCTCGAAAAATGCGGGGTGTTACAAACAGCGATGAGGTTATTCACCTCTTTAGTTGGCATGCTTTTCAAAATCCAGTCCCATTAGAAGAATATGTTGAGGTTGCAAAAGGCATTGTAACATATGCTCGGGGACTTCCACTAGCTCTCACAGTTTTGGGTTCTTCTTTATTTAGACTACCAATTGAAGAGTGGAGGAATACCGTTGAGAAGCTGAAACGAATTCCCGATGACAACATACAAGAAAAACTCAAAATAAGTTTTGATGCACTCCCAGATGATAAGGTTAAGGCAATCTTCCTAGATACTGCCTGTTGCTTGAGAGGAATGGACAAGGATGATGCCGTTACAATACTGGATGCTTGTGATTTGTTTGCTGAAGCTGGAATCCAAGATTTGATCGACAAATGCTTGTTAATTATAAATGTAAGTAACAAACTGGCCATGCACTGCATTATTCGAGATATGGGAAGAGAAATTGTTCGTCAAGAATCACCAAAAGAGGCTAGCAAGCGTAGCAGGTTGTTTTTTGAGGAAGATGTTTCTGATGTACTTTTGGGAGACAAGGTTAACCCTTTAATTTCCTCATTTGTGTTTTATGTTTTCAACTTGTTAGTATTCCTTATAAATTAAATTTGAATTCTGTTTAGAAATCGATTATCCTCTCTCTATTAAAAGCTTAGCTTTTTTTGTAAACTTTCTATAACATGCTTCCTGTGAACACATTATTTATTAGTTTTAGCTAAAATGTAGGCTGCTGAAGCCGTTGAGGTAATGATGGTGAATCCCGCAGTGTTCAAGGACATACAGTTAAGTACAAAAGCTTTTGCCAAGATTGTTAACCTTAGACTCCTCCAAATTGATAATGTTCATCTCAAAGGAAACTTTGAATATCTACCAAACAAGATGAAGTGGTTGAGTTGGAAGAATTGTCTGTTGAAATATGTACCATGTGACTTTCATCTGAAGACTCTTGTTTCTCTTGACATGTCAGAAAGTAAATTTGAAGAATTTAAAGCCAGTTTAAAGGTACGTTTCACTAAATTCCTCTTTGTAAGTGAACCCTTGTTGGTCCTGGTGCATAACACCAAAACCAGTCAAGGGCTGCTACTTTTACCTGTCTCAGACCCCTCAACTTGAAATATTTTAGTGTGCACTGGGATCAACAAATAATGAATAAGTTACAAAGACTATTAAATACAAAAGTTTCTTGTTTGTGTTTTTAATCTTCCCTTGATTTTATTTTATATTTGGTTTTTAGTTGTTGAGAAGTTTGAAGTCCTTGAATCTGAATTCTCGTAAAAATCTCATGAGAACACCAAACTTCACCGGTGCACCGAGTCTCAAGAGATTATCATTTGAAAACTGTTCAAGTTTTACTGAGGTGCAGTCATCCATTGGAGATTTGAATAAACTTAAAGAATTAAATCTATTATGGTGCAGAAAGTTGGAGAAAATACCAAGCAGTATCAGCAATCTCAAATCACTTGACACTCTGATTCTGAACTGGTGTGTAACCCTGCAACAATTGCCTGATGACTTGGGAAATTTACAGTCTCTAAAGAAGTTTTCTGCACCAAGAACAGTTGTGACATATCTTCCGCCTTCTTTTGGACGCTTGAAGAAGCTTGAATACATGCATGTGGGAGGGTTTGGCAGGTCAGTACCTAGTATGACAGGTCAGGAGCCGATTGGATTTCTGCCTTCGTCTATTAAAAATTTATATTCCTTGAACAAATTGTGTCTTGCTTCATGTGATTTGTCTGAAGAAGACATCCCCACCACACTTGGTCAGTTGAAGTCTTTAGAGTTCCTGGATTTAAGCAAAAACAACTTTAGTAGTCTACCTTTTAGCCTTTTCCAACTATCTAAGCTATCAGAACTGAGGCTGCTACGTTGCAAGAAACTTCAACAGCTCCCAGAACTTCCTACTAATTTAGAAAGATTTTATGTTGAGGGTTACACATCAATGGAGAAAATACCAGCTTGTCTCAGCTGTCTAAGTTAGTTGAAGTTAGGTTGCAAGGTTGCAGGAGTTTTCAGACGCTTCCAGAACTTCCTTCTAATATAGAGAGACTCAATCTTGAGGGTTGCACATCACTGGAAGAGTTACCAAATTTGTCCCAGCTGTCTAAGCTAATTGAACTGGAGCTGAAAGGTTGCAGGAGTCTTCAAACGCTCCCAGAACTTCCTCAACATTTATGCCCTTGTCGCCGCAGGCAAATAGTAGATCAAAGGAGAAATTAGTTACAACCAAGTTAATCTAAGAGAATCTTGAATCAACAAGAGAGGTTAGCATGCAAAAGTGTTCTTTACTTCCAAAGGTAAGTCCCTAACCTTCTTGTTTTGTCTGAGCGAAAGCGCGTACATGTTTCCAAAATATTTGAGGTTTTGACTTCTGTCAGCCCCTGGATGAGACTTTTAATCATCTTGTATCATCTCTTGTATCTACTTTTTTGGTACAAGTAAACATTTGGTATAACTTTTAGCTGTTTGGCTGACTGTTTAGCAAAAATAAGTGTGCAAATGAAGATGATCTCTCTCTTTCAAAGACACTACAGAAATGTTTCCCCATGCAAGACAAAATCTAAAGGCTAATAACACAGAAAGTTGCAGAATCATATTTTGCCTCCAATTCATTACATACATTTGGTTGATACCTGTATTTGGATAATGGTAAAATGCTAAACTAGTAAGGAACAGAACTCCTAGTTTATAATTAGATTGCATATATTATATTTTCATCTTAGAATTTTTTAACCTCCTTGTAATAAGAGATAAGAGATAGGGGTCTGTTCTCTGTCATAGATATAGCAAGACATGGTGAATATCCTACCTTGCTTCCGAAAATGGTGTTGGACACAACACAGATGCTGGGCACAACGTATGGTCTAAAATTGAACTCTTAACATAGATTTAAGAAACTGTATGGCTGGTCACCATATTTAATTTTCCATATCTTTATTTGCTAAGTTGGTCACCATTTCCTTTCTACAAAATGATCATCAAATCAACAGTTCCTGAACAATACATAGTTGAGTCTAGACGTCCTATTTCTCACAGGGTTAAACCACTTGTGTTCACTAGTCATTTTTGATCAAGGGCTTTTTTGTATTTTCTTGATCTAAGTTGCTGTCTTCATAACCTTTTATTTTAATTAGGCACATTTAATATCTAAATGCAGGAATTTTATCTTGACAGAAAAGAGATTACCATCATAACCAAGTCTACCAGGCAAGCACCATGTTTGATCATGACTCTGACCCGAGTATTCCACTCCCTGGGCCTTGCCATAGGCGGGATTTTGGCATTATCCAACAGTCATAGCTCATGATCAGGCTGATTCTTTTCCAGAAGCAGGATACTTACAAGATAAATAGTACTACAGCACTTGACATCTTGGATGTAGTTACAGATTAGCTGAATATCAAATTATTACCAGACATAGCATTTGTACTGGATCAAATATTTTTGAACAACTCTTTCTTTTCTCTTATGAAAGGCAACAAGTTTTTTAAAACTTTTTCCCCGTCGAAATAATCAACACCAAAATTTCTTCCTGAGCACAATTTGTAGAGTTCAATATGTTAGAACAGATAAATGTAATATTGAAGAAAAAGGCTTTAAGAAAAAAATGGTGGTTCCAAAATAGGGTTAATTTCACATATGGTACAGACGTAAAAAATGACTTTGTTTATATTATAACAATAAAATCACACTACTGTTTCTTTCATAAAAATAACTGAAGTTTACTTGCAGAGACTTCTCACAGAGGCAAATAGAAACTGGCTAAACTGTGACTACACCTATTTACAGTCTGCTAATTGAACAGAAAACAACATTATCCAGTAATCCCTGAAATACCAAATATACTCCCAAGAAGGAACACTTCAGTAACACTTGAATCACATCCCATCCATCAGACAAGATTTGTATTAATTTGCATTTTTCCTAAATAGCCATCTGCTAGACTTTCCTAATAGCAAAAGTTTTGGTGATCATCGACTTCTCCCGTTGTTAATCTGGAAGTACTAAGCATGAAAAAAATAATCCTTGTGTAATGTCCCTTGTAATGAATTGGGAAATTAGGGCAAGAAATTGAAAATTTTATTAACGCTCAATTGTTCACAGTTACAATCCAATTCGGAATTACACCACTAATTGACTAATTCCCAGCTATTCCGCCATTGATACAGCCACAAGCTTCATGAATCCTGTAATTGAGAATTAGTGTTAAGGTAGTAGAGAGGAGAAGAGAAACGGATAGAGAGAGAACTATTTGAGAGGAAAGTTTACCAATAACTATCTAACTGCTAATCCCCATTCCAGTTGAGATATTTATTAGGAAAGCTGAGCTGGAACTTTTAGAGAATTAATCTCCATCATTGATAATCTCTAATCTCAACCGCTCATTGTAAATGGTGAGCTTTCATTCTTCGAAAGATCTCATTTCATGTTTTGGTTTCATTATGTCATAGACTACTCTATTGGTTCTTTTGGCTTTTGCCGGGGACATGTCCCGATCTAGGATGTCTGTTGGTTTTGCTAAGAGGCTTTATGGATTACTGTGGACTAGGTATTGGTTGTTGTTGTGTCTTAGACTTCTTGAGCTTATCTTTATCTATCTTGTTATAAGTTTTAAATTCAGTCACTGTTAGTCTATTGTGTTTTATTTGGTTAGGCAAAAGAGGTTGGTCTCCGATCCACGGCGTACTTGAGCTACCCGTCACGGCCAGACCCTGGTTTAGGTCATGACAAGTTGGTATCAGAGCCTAGCTTCATGGTCTATTGAGTGTCCATAAAGTCATGTCAAGTAGAGTCTTAATTATGGGTGTGTAGCACACCACAGTTATAAGAGAGAGGCTATGAGACATTTAGGAATATTTCCCCTTCTTGTTATTCTATTTCGGACTATAGAGTCTAAGGTCTCAAACTTCTCTAATTCCCGTTTGTTCGCATTTCATATCATGCCTCCCAGAAAATCTGATGCTCGTGCAAACTCCTCTATCCCACTTGAGGACAATGTTGATAAAACTCATTTTACTTATGGGGTACAAACCCGGTCTAGGGCTCCAGCTCCTGATTGCCCTTGTGGAGTTCCACCGATTCCCTCTAGCCCTCCTCGAACACCTTAGGGTAATGTGTCCAATCCTGAGTTTCGCTAGTCGGTCCATTTGGTTACCCAGTTGGTGGCCTCTCAGACTAGGCGTGTTGCTTCTGTTACTCTATCTTCTATGGTCACTAGATTTGGCCAATTTATAAGGTTGAGTCATCCAACTTTCACCAGTTCGAAGGTTGAGGAGGATCCTAAAAATTTCATTGATGAGATGGAGAAGATTTTTCATGTGATGCATACTCCTGACTCTGAAGGTGTGGAGTTTGCTGCATAGCAGCTGAAGGATGTGGCATATCAGTGGTATGAGAAGTGAGAGAAGATGAGGGAAGATAATGCTGAGCCAACTATGTGGGATGACTTTTCTAGTGCTTTTCTAGATCACTTCTTTCCTCAAGAGTTAAGGCAGGGAAGGCCAAGGATTTTGTGAATTTGAAATAAAGAAGAATGACTGTGAAAGAATATGCCTTGAAGTTTCATTAGTTATCTCTTTATGCTCCAGATTTAGTGTCATCTATGAGGGCGAGGATGAGAAAGTTTGCTTTGGGCTTGCCTCGAGACTTGTTGTTGGAGTGCAACGCCACCTTGTTAAAAAGAATATGGATATCTCTAGGTTGGTTGTGTACATGTAGAAAGTTGAAGAGGAGAAGAAAAAATAAGCCGAAATGGGAGAAAGGCAAAGTAAGAAATTCAGCTATTCTAAGTAAGGAGAAGGCCATCAGAATAATGATAGGGATGGCAGGTAGTGGTCTAAGAAGAACTAGGGAAATTCTGGTTCCTACTCTACGCTAAGGCTCTTTATTCGAAGACATCGGGTGATCGAAGTTTCCAGAATGATAGTGGACTTAGGGTACTAGGTGCCCAGTCTCAGGCCAGTGGGGCCCAGTTAGCTTTATCCTATCTCCCTTGTCATTTCTGTGGGCAGGTGCATCATAGAGTTTGTGATGAGGGAAGGAATCGGTGTTTTAGGTGTGTTAAACTTAGTCACATGCAGTGGGATTATGTTTCAATTAAGGTTGTTACTAGGTATAATAAGGTTTTAATTTCTGATTCTTCAGCCCCAGTACCAAAGGGTGTTATTTCTAGCATCGGCACTGCCCGAAATCATCTGTATGCTCTTACAACCCATCAGGAATCTGAGTCTTTTCCTGGTGTTGTCACTGGTATGTTACAACTCTTTTCTCGTGATGTGTATTGTCACACTCCTTTTTTTAACCCGAAAAAGATGAATTCTAAGTTTGAAAGGGTTTTATTATTAAGTGACAAAAGATAAAGTTTGTTTCGAAAAGGCTTATTTACATTTAAACTCAGAGTCGTCACTTAACATAAATTGGGTGTGCCAAGTCACCTTTGGAAATCCTTTTTCAAAAATGGTTTGACTCCTTAAAACTGATCCATGAACAGAGATTCCGGTTAAGGAATTTTGTTGATCGAGTGGAAGGTGTTAGGCACCTCTCGATCCCGTGGTTCGACCACGGTCACTTGGTGAAGCATATCAGCTAATTTGACATTATGAATGTATAAACCACATAAAAACACATAAAATAATAAATTAAACACACAAAAACAAAACAAATTCAAAATTTAGTATTCAGTCCAATTATACAGTCCAAAAGAAAAAATAAAATGCGGAAAAATATAAACCTATGATATTCTAAACTAATCTTAAACTCTGCTCCAATGCTTTACTCGATGTCTCGGGCCTTGATCATGAACTTTCCTTGAAGACATAATACGTCGGGTCATTACCCGTTGAATAAATACATGTAACCTCGAGGCATTCCCCGGCCAAATGAATACAATTGAATCAAATACGATAAATTATAAAACATTCAACCCACATTCCACATTTCAACATTCAACAAAAACACTATTCCTAGATTTTGCCTAACCGAACCTACATTTGCCTATCAACATATCATAATTCTATCACGTTTAATATCATCCATACATCAAAATTAATTGATATTCGTTCTTCATATCAATTCCCAACATCCAACCCCAATTATGTTTTAAACATACAACTTCTACGAGACAATTATCCATGCCTTAACACCAAAACTCATATCACAGTTAACTATTCGACATCAAACATCCACCAAATCACCCAATTTCATTCATCGAGCATATAAACATCAACGAAATTAAATAATCATAATCAACAAACACATAATCATAGTCAATTCAACAAGTCAAGATAAAGAAAAGAGAACGGGTTAAAGAAATGGACCTTTTGATAATAGATTTTGTTGATAATAACGAGTTTAAAGAAATCCAAATTCAAAACCCCGAATAGAAAACCTCAACGATGAACCCAAATCAAACTCAGTATCAGAAATTAAAGCCCGAAACTGATTACGGTGAACCAATCAAGACACACCGAACCTAAACCCCAAAATCAAGACGAAGGCAGCAACATTGTATAACAGGAATCACGATGAACACCCTAAACCCGTACAAAAATACATGAAATTGGGTCAATTCGAGTGAGTCCGGCGACGAGAAATAGGTTCCAATGAGTTTTAGGGATGCCTCGACATTTTTTCGGCGAGTTTTTAACATTTTTTGACCAAATCCGCCTAGAAATTCCAAGGAAAAGAAATAGAGAACTGATTTTGACGAGGATCTCGCCGGAAAAGCTCGAGGAATGATTGGTTTTCTCATCAGTTTATTATTCCTTCACCGGATCTCCATCAAACAAACTCCATTCTCCCATTTTCCCCTTACTGTATGCGCGTGAGTATGTTTTTTAGTGAACCGTGAGTGTGTGTGTGATTTGCGCGTGAAGAGAAAAAGATGGAGAAGACTGGTCTTTTTTGTGTGTGTATATCTGTGACTATATGTATTTTTGTAATATCCTATGATGAAGATGATGAAATAGGTATAGTGTGTGATCAGTGATGGAGAGAATGTGCATGTCCAGGGATTGAAAAATGGAATCTTCAAAGTGGGGGTCCTCTATTTTTTTTTGTAAAATCCTCCCCTCCCCCTCCGTATTATTGCTGATATATATGGAAAAAGGGAATATGGATGGTGTCCGTTTGTGTGACGTGTAATAGTGAGGTAGGATGGGGTGGTGGGGTAGGGTAGGGGTGGAGTGTAATACCCCGTACTTCTACCTAGCTTAAAATCATCCCAAAAATGTTAAATACTTGCTTTAAAAGATGAATCTACTTTTATACATGTTGAATTTTCAAGATTTTGACTTTCTGATTGTGTGGAAAATTGAATAAACTTTCCATCGATACCAAATTCGCCGAAATCCGACACCCGGGCGAAGAGTTAAAGTCATTTTAGTAAGATAGTGTGTCACCTGAGCCATCAACGCGTCGCGGAGCATGCCAAAATGGAAATCGTCAAAATCTAGTGAGCCTCCGCGATTATGGCGCGTCGCGCCAAGGCTCAATTTCAGAGTTGTCAATTTCCAGTGTACCAACGCGATTCCACCGCGTCGAGGTACACTTCCAGTTCATAAACAATATAGCACCGCGATTCCACCGCGTCGCACCATCTACCCAGTTCCCAGTTGGCAATTTCCAGTGACACGGCACGATAGCGTCGCATCACGCCAGCCTATCAAATCTTGAAAATTTGACAAAAAATAAATATTTCATCCAGGGATAAATTAGTCTTTTCCCAAGATTTTAACACGTCCAGGTGCGGGATTTAATCCCTAAAAATATTTTAAATTATTATTTACTCACTGTTTCCCCAAATCAAGAACATTCTCTCCTAAGAAACAAAACCCTAGCTCTCAAGAATCAAGGTCAAGCTCAAGAATTTCTCCAAGCACCTTTAAGAAATTACGTTCTAAGGTATGTCAAGTGTTGATTCATGGGTCCCTTTCACCCATGAAGCTCAAGAATCTCTTTTCAAAATCCAAAGATTTGCGTATTTATGAATGTTCATGATTTAGTTGAATTGAAATTCATGTTCATGTTGTTGTTGGATTTTGATTCATGTTTTAAATTAGATGTTCCAATGATTGATCCTAGTATGTGATGTTTTGCATAATATTCATGATAAACTCTTCAAACTGCAAATTGATTTATGCAACCATGATAATTAGATGCATTGATGATGGTATAATCAAAGTATGTTCCCCATGTGTTTGATAAAATGCCTATGTGAAGGAAAAAGTGCCATTATAGTATGTTAATGTGAAATCCCCATTAATGTACAAGTTAATGCATGTTGAGTGTTTGATTAAATATCTTAGTCAATGAATTATGGATATATATATATAGACATTGTTGTGCTTTTGAACTTACACCATGATTTACCATTATACTATCGAGTCCTGGGGGTATTTATACCCGACAATTTAGCTGTGTGCCTAGAGCCAGTGTCAGTTTCATGATAATCTCATTCACGCCATGATTAGTAGAATTCAGTCAATTACATGACTCAAAAAAACTCAGTAATCTCATGAACTCAGTCAGTTAACAGAATTCAGTAATATTCCGTCAGTCCACGAAACTTAGTGAACTCAGTCCAGTTCATCTCAGTATAATCAGTTCAGTGTCTATTCAGTTGGGAATAGAATTTAGAACTGAGTGAATCCAAGGATGAGGGCACACACTGACAGTAGAGGGTATGACCATTAGAAGCAATCCTTGGGTCATACAACAATGTAGGCAGCATAGGTTGAGACATCAACACTGACAGTTGAGGTTTGATGAGGTGGATTAACACTTCCAGATGAGGGTCCCACCATTCTTCTTTGGGGACACTGCCAGATGAGGGTCACTCATAGCTCGTCTTTACCAGTGGCACGGTATTGACACCCTTCCAATTGGGGTTACAGATTGGACCCCAACTCAGCTATATTTCTTTATTTGGGGCATGTCAGTTAGATGACTACTTCCCACAGTCTCAGTCTCAATCTCAGTAATAGAACTCAGATAGTTCTACAGATTTCAGGACTGCCAGATACAGTCACTCAGCTCAGTACAGAACTCATCTAGTTCCATCAGAATCAAGACTCCCAGCAGCAGTCACCCAGTATCAGTTATATAAGTTATCAGTAATCCATGTGATCAGTATATTCAGTATTTAGAATCCCTATGTTTCAGCTGTAGTTATGTTTTTATGCATGTATCCTCACGCAATCATGTTCATGTTATCAGTCAATTATAGTCCATGCATATGAACCCCATGTATTCAGTCTACCTCACTTGCGTACCAATACATTCTCACATACTGACGCATACTTTTCTTTTGTGCTATGGTGTTTTATACCATAGGTTCGGATGCTCAGGTTCCCGATCGCACTTAGCAGCTCATGTTTCAGTCAGCAGTAGCAGATTAGCAGTGAATCCTAATCATTTGAGGATGCTTTATCATTTCAGTATTTTAGTACTTAGTTTACTTCAGCAGTTGGAGTTAGTTAGGGACATGTCCAATCAACTCCTTAGTCAGACAGTTTAGAGGCCCTCAGGGTAGATATTCAGACTTTAGTATTTTCAGTTATTTCAGTTGTTTTGGTATTGTTATACCACAATCAGTATTATTATTATTCTTCAGTTTTGAACCTTATGGCCTTTCATCCTTTTATTCTACATTTATAAAGTATATTATGCAATGATCAGTTACAGATATCAGTCATGGGTTAGCTTGTGGTCCTACAGGATCATGAGCACTGTGTGTCATTCTGGGTACCAGATTCGGGGCGTTACATGGGGTGAGAGGTATGAATTGATTCAGCTAAAGTTTGTTAGGATAAGGGAATATTAGGGATTTTATTTGTTAGGGATTTATTGAAATTTTATTTTTTTTGTATTTTTGTGGGGTATAATCACGTGGGTGAGAGTGTATGATAACATGAGGTAAAAATGAATGAATTGGGTTTTGGGTAGGGACAAAATTAGGTGTCTACATCATGCCCCTTTTTGGGTGTAAACACAAAGTGTTTTCAGACAAAAAAGTAGACAATGAGACCAAATTTTGATCCGACCATTATTCTAGGAAAGAAACAGAAGGAAGAAGGACAATCGAGTTGACTCAGGACATTCTACCTACTCAAGTTTTGAGGGAATCAAATCATCGGTATCTCAAAGGGTTGGAAGGATAGGGACTATACTGAGTTGGAGAATTGAGTGAGGCCCTGTCGAGGTTCCAGTCCGCGGCTCTGTCATTACATCAAAATAAAAATTACAAGTTAAAACATAAATGAAATTATAAAAATCCTATCTATGCAGCTTTTTTTGGACTCTTGACTTGAGTTTCTAATGCTTTCAAAATTGACAAAAGATCTGCTTTTCTTTGGGGTTGAACTTGAAAATAGATTCTTTCTCCATACAAAATCTGATGTTGGAGATGAACTCACAAATCGACCATGTTCTGTCGGTGGTACTTCTGAACCTTGATCCTAAATTTGAAAATCTTCACCCTATTCTTCAGGCGGGCTCCTGACTTACAACTTCTTCACCTTGTTTCTTGACTTCCAATTTCATCGCCTTGTTGCTTGACTTTTAATTTCTTCACCTTGTTTCTTGACTTTCAATTTCTTCACCCTGTTCTTTAGGCGGGCTCCTGACTTGCAATTTTATCACCCCTATTCTTTGGGCGGGCTCCCAACTTACAATTTCCTCGCTCTGTTCTCCGGGCAAGCTGCCAACTTTTAATTTTATCACTCCTATTCTTCGGGCGGGCCTCCTGACTTGCAATTTCATCACCCTTGTTCTTCAGGCGGGCTCCTAAATTTTAATTTCATCACCCCTATTCTTCCGGCGGGCCTCCCGACTTGTAATTTTCTCGCTTTGTTCTTCGAGCGAGCTCCCAACTTTTAATTTTATCACCCCTATTCTTTGGGAGGGACTCTCAACTTGCAATTTCATCTCCTTTGTTCTTCAGGCGGGCTCCTGACTTTTAATTTCATCACCCCTATTCTTTGGACGGGCCTCCCGACTTGCAATTTTCTCACTCTATTCTCCGGGCGAGCTCCCAACTTTTAATTTTATCACCCCTATTCTTCGGGTGGGCCTTCTAACTTTTAATTTCATCACACTTATTCTTCAGGCAGGCTCCTGACTTTCAATTTCATCAGCCATATTCTTCAAGCGGGCCTCCCGACTTGTAATTTCCTCGCTCTGTTCTCTAGGTGAGCTCCCAACTTTTAATTTTATCACCCCTATTCTTCTGATGGGCCTCCCGACTTGTAATTTTCTCACTCTTGTTCTTTAGGCGGGCTCCTGACTTTCAATTTCATCACCCCTATTCTTCGAGCGGGCCTCCCAACTTGTAATTTTCTCGCTCTGTTCTCCGGGCGAGCTCTTAACTTTTAATTTTATCACCCCTATTCTTCGGGCGGGCCTCCCGACTTGCAATTTCATCACCCTTGTCCTTCGGGCGGGCTCCTGACTTTTAATTTTCATCACCCTATTCTTCAGGCGGGCTCTTGAAAGCAAAATGAAAACTAGAATAAAAATTATCCCAAACAATGATTATGCTAAAGAAAGATTCCATATTTCAGAAAAATAAAGTCTCAGTTTCTAGGAGGGCCCTAAAGTGAAGTTCCATATAACATGAATTACTTTTAATTTTTGCCTCAGTTTTCATCAGAAGCTTTTTCAGGTGTCAAACCCAATCACAACTACTTGCAATAGTGGATAATGCAAAGATGAATCAAGATCCTGATCAACAAAGGCCCATTTTAAGGGTAATATTGAATGACTGAGACCAATAAGTCCATCTCTTAAGAATGAAAGTGAAAGGTTCTTGCTAAAAGTGCATCTTTTTAGAATTAACTGTTCAAATTAGGAAGTGCACCTCTTAGCCGTGAGACATGAAAGACCCAAATTAGAGAATGTGTCTCTTAGGGGTACAAGATGATGAGTTGTACCATAATTTTGATTACCAAACCTGTACAGCAACACTGCTCTTGTATTTGCAGAAACGAGGAATTGCACCTCTGGATATTTTCTCTTTGAAGCCTTTGATTTGAAGGCAACAGTTGTTCCTGTTTTATACAAAGAAAACTTATGAGTTTAAAACAGGGTGGTTGGCTTACGGCTTTGGAATTTGAGGAGATTTCTCTTGCACTTGTCCCATTTAGATCTTGCTTCCAATCATTAGAATTTGCCATTGCTTTGTTGCATCGTTGGTCCAAACTCAGAATATTAAGAGTGACTCTGAAACAAACACATTATCTCTGTTTTGTTACGTTCAGACAATCCCCTTTAAACCTTGGTATTTCCATGAATTTCCCAAATTTGTGTGTTGATAATAACCTTCTGCATGCCTTGTTCTGACTTGCAATCTTGTTTCTTTCATGTGCTAGCCCTTTGTCTTGCTTTGTGCAATTGAAGAAGCTGGTAGCCAGTTTTGAAGTCTTTTCTCACTTTTTTTGACATGGACTTGACTCAAAGACAAGAGAAAAATGACAATGATTTTTATTTGGATAACTGACTCAAGAAAATAAAACAAAAACACAGAGAAGAAAGAAAAGACAATGAACATCCCCATTTGAAACAAAGAAATGAAAAATTTATCTAAAAATGACAGTCAACTCTAATGATTATGCCATGCATTTTAGATTATTCTGCCTGATCTTTGCATCCATACTTTCTACCAGTTGTTGTTGAGTTAATGGTCTTGAAACTGAGTTGCTTCCTTAGGTCAATTTCATTCAAGACCTCATTCGGCTAGTGACACTTTAAAGGATTTTTTCCATCGAGTCTCTCTCATTTTATCTCAGCTCACCATCTCCTCATGGTACCCGTGAGGGTTTTCACTAATAAGACTCTCATTTTTATTTCTCTCAACTTACCATCTCCTTATGGTGCCTGTGAGGGTTTTCACCAGTAAGACTCTCTTATTTTTATTTCTCTCTTGATTCCTTATGCTGAGGAAGACAATTAGTTCCCAAAATGTATCGTCCTATGCATTACATGCTTAGCCTTAGCATTCTCAAAGATTGATCGAAAGGTCTTTATTTGGTTGTAACTTGGCTTTTGGATAAGGTTATAAAAAAGGGATAGCATGGGGCCCAAACGACACTTGAAGTGGGGTGGGACTTACAACTTTTGGAATCGACTCAAACAATGAAGATTAACTCATGCCCCAATTTCTTTTGATTGGGCAATTCTAAATTGTTTATTTGGTCGAAACGAGCCTCGAGTAGGGTAGCCTACGATCTCACTCCTGAGAGAGGAGAATTAGGTCGCACGTAATTCTGGAAGATTGTTCTTTTACTTGATTCTAATTTTTTTCTTTTATTGACTCTTTCTCTTTGAAACTTTTTTGACTCTATTTTTCTTGATACTCTTCTCTTTTCTTTCTTTTTGGACACATTTTTTTCTCTCTTCTTTTTTTTTAATTTTTTTGACACTATTCTTCTGTTCGACACTTTTCTTTTGAGCTTTGCTGACTTTATCCTAATTCCTAAAGAGGGGTACGAAAGAAAATAGAACTAAGGCTCAAATGGGATAAACAAAGGATGACCCAATATTTGGATAGCAGAATGAAATGTCTTCATCATATCAATCCTTGAAAATGCAAGTACATATCATGCACTATGAAATGAAATGAAAAATGAAGATCATTCGTGACATTTAACAACACTAACTTTAATTGAGCATGCTTTTCACATCCTCTTCTACAATTGTCAAACATACAACTCCATCTTTGTTGTACATCCCTCACATTGAATGACTCTTGCCTTCGAGGAATTGATTTTCTTTTTGTTCCTCTTGATATAGGATCCCACATTTTTTACCTAATTGAGACATGTATTTCAATTGATGACCAAGTTATTCTTGTAATTCTCAAAATATTTGCCTTAATTTTGAAAGAAGGCTTCAACATGGTCCCCAAATGTGTCAAACTCTATCAATTTCTCGAATGCCTTTTTTTCTAATTCTAGCCCCCTGATTCAAAGTTCATGCTCAATTTGGATTTTAAGATCTAACTGAAAATTTTGCAAGCATGTCATATCACAAGAGCCAACATAAAATGTACTATGTAAAGAAAAAAAAACAAACAACATATATTTAAAACACAAAGGAAAAAAGGGACATTCTATTTTGTTAAAATAAAAGATAGAAGGATTTAAACATGAATGACAAACAAACAAAACAAGATAGATTCCAAACTACAACCCTGAGATAATTCAAAAAAAAAAAGAAAGGAAAACAAAACAAACTACCAACAATCCTTTCTGGTAAGGAGAGGAGTGACTTCCCAATTGCTGAGCTTGATACCTTAGCCACTGAGTTGCACATCATGACTAGAGCTTTTATCACCATCAGAAATATTTCCCTCAACAAATAAGTTCTGGATCCTCATGCTCAACTCATTACTTCCCACGTATTGTACATCACCATGTGTTGGTGAAGGATTCTGTGTGGCGCTCGAGGTATCAACGTTTTTCACTATAATTATTTTTCTTGAATTATCTTTTCTATTTCTCTTTTCAAAGCATGACAATCTTCAATACTGTGACCCAGAACATCAGAATGATATGCACATCATACATTAGGATCAAAACTTCTTGAATGCGAGTCAGGACTATACCCAAGGATAGGAGTGATCATGCCCCACTGTACCAATCTCTGGAATAAACTGGCATACGACTCTCCAATTGGTGTGAACCTATCCCTAGGCTTCTGCTTTTTTTCATTATTTGACTTGGATTGAACATTGGGCCTCGGATAAAACTTAGATTTAGAGGTTCCTTGGTAAATTTATGGGGTTCGAGGACGATGTTGAGGGACAGGTACATGCCATTGTGGATAAAAAGATGAATGAGCATCCAATTGTGCATTGTTCAAAGAATATTGAGAAACTGGAATGGGATTCCTTGGATTTTTGAGAAAGAAACCTTGTTACAAGTGGTTATGTAGATCTAATATGTAATCTCGGGATTGAGGCTGACATTATTGATGGGTTGGACCTCTTAAACTTTGCTTTGGTCCGTGCATGACAATAGGTGTGTTTTCCTTCTTCTTTCCTTCAGTTTCTCTTGATTGATTGTAATGTCATCCCAAATGTTTCACAGAATCCTTCTGATGTCCATCAGGATCCTCAAACTTTAATTTCTCAAAGCTTGGAGAAAGGTTAACACTTGAAAATATGCCCCAGTCTTTATATGAAACATCTTCTTTACCCACAAGTCCTAGGAAACTTTTCACACTTTTCCCACCATTTTCTCTAGCTTTTCTGGCATGCTAGGCTTATTGGTAAGAAATTTTGGCGGTCCACTTAACTTAACTGTAGGCTCAAGAGTATAGAAATGATCATCAAGAGTATTGAACATGGATTCACTAGTGAACTGGGGAAGCACAATCGTTGGATTGATAGCCAAAGTGGATGCCTCAGTAGAAGGTGGAGCAACAAAAGCACATACGGTATGTGGTGCTGTGAATGTGGTAGGCTTATACTGAGGAGCTAAAGAAAGAGTGGTGGAAGTATCGGGGTGCATTTGATATTGAATGAATTTTGCGGCATGCTGTAGTGCATCAACAACAATAGTAGGAAATTGACTTTGCAATTTTGGTAGAAGACTCAAGATATTTGCAGGGCTAATAGTGGGGAACAAAGGAGGAGACAACCCACTGTCCCAAGCTTGATACATTTCCATCATTTGTTGTCTTAGTCTTAAATTCTCTTCCTTTAAACTCTCATTTTCCTGACTTGTTTGATCCATGAGGTCACTCTCTATATTCTTGTTGGACATAACTTTCTCTTTGACTTGGTGCAATGTGGAGGACCAGCCAAAATGCCACAAACCAACCACCTTAAACTAACTGAACAAGAGATGACAAAGGCGTTAGAATGCAACACATTTTTAAAACTCTTTTTCTGCTTTTTTTTAAAAGATCACCGAACCCAAGTAGAGCGCCTACGTATCTCACTCCCAAAAGAGGAGAATCATGTGTGCGTAGTTCGTGGAGTTTGGCCACAAAAGGGCTAATAAAACTCTCATTTTTTTTCTTTTTCTTTTTCTTTTTCTTGAAATTTTAAGAAGAAAAGAAAATAACAAATTGGCAAAAGAATTGACGAAAATCTTTTTTATTTTTTCATCTTTAACATCCCTATACAAAATGAAACCTATGATTACCAAAGAAGAATCTTTTAGGGTTTTTGATTTTGAATTTCATACGGAAATAAAATTTGAACCTATTAAGGGAAAATCTTTTCGTAGTTTTCTTTTAAAGATATATATAAAACACCTACTCTAATGAAGAGTGAAGAAAATCTTTTTTTTTTTAATTTTTCATATTCCTATACAAAATAAAACATAGTATTGCCAAAGAAAATCTTTTTGGGGTTTTGATTTTGAATTTTATACGAAATAAAATTTGAACCTATTGAAGAAAAATCTTTTTGTAGTTTTATTTTAAAGATATATATGAAACACCTACTCTAATGAATAGTAAAGAAAATCTTTTTTTTGAATTTTTCAAAATAAGATTCTCGAACCCACAATAGGCTGCCTACGTATCTCACTCCTGACAGAGGAGAATCAGGGGTGCGTAGTTCGTCCAGATTGAACAATTAAGGATTAAATAATGAACTGCATCCTGACCTAAGAGACACGACCAAAGACAAACGATAAAAAATATAAATAAAATCTTTTTGGGGTTTTTAATTAGACACTTCACATAAAACCAACGTCAACAACTATGAAAGAAAAATATTTTTGCTATTTTTGTGATATGAAATGGACACTACTAGTATTTTTTGAATTTTCTTGTAAAAAAACTCCTAAATAAAATCTTTTTGAAATTTTTGAATTGTGAATGCATGCTAAAGGAGATAAAGGGGAAATCTTTTTGAGGTTTTTGTCTTTGATTAAATGCGTGAAAAAAGGTAGAAAAATCTTTTTTGAATTTTTGGATTGTGAAGAATTAAAGCCATAAAGAACTCTAAAAAAAAACTACGACACTCTCCTTTTTTTCACTCTTTTTCTTTTTTCCTTCTTCTCTTTTTTTATTTCAATAATTTCTCACCTTCACACTTTACTTCTAACACATGCTTTTGCTCAAATCAATCTGTCAAATGACCATGTTACCCTCAAAAAATGGAACATTTAGCACGTAGGGATGTTTTAGAGGTGAGTCTCCTACAAAGGACCATTTGGATCCCGCTAGGTCTCAATATGATGCAGATAAGTATGGCCTAAAGGTTAACCTATGCTGGGGTTCACTAACAAGGGTGTTCGGGGGAGCGTGTGATCGATAGTAGCTGTTTTAGCTTTCCACCCACTCCATACCAGCTGACGGCTCTCCCTCCTAAGATAAGGGTAACTCAACTGGAGTTCATGTACACAGTGTGTACTATGGACTTGTTGCAAAAAGAATGAGTCGAGTTATGCACATGATGCCAGATATAACGCGATAACACATAAGATAAAAATGTAAACACGTAGAATGTAGGCACTCAACAATGATAACAATAACACAAACAAAATATTTAAACACTCATAACGTCAAACTAAGTCGATACAACTCAAAAATAGCTCGAATTCTAAAAAAAGTCCCTAACAGAGTCGCCAGAGCTGTCACACCCCTTTTTTAACCCAAAAAGATGAATTCTAAGTTTAAAAGGGTTTTATTATTAAGTGACAAAAGATAAAGTTTGTTTCAAAAAGGATTATTTACATTTAAACTCAGAGTCTCTACTTGACATAAATCGGGTGTACCACGTCACCTTTGAAAATTCTTTTTCAAAAATGGTTTGACTCTTTAAAATTGGTCCGGGAATAGAGATTACGGTTAAGGAATTTTGTTGACCGAGGGGAAGGTGTTAGGCACTCTTCGATCTCGTGGTTCGACCACGGTCTCTTGGTGGAGCATATTGGCTAATTTGACATTACGAATGTATAAACCACACAAAAACACATAAAACAATCAATTAAACAAACAAAAACAAAACAAATCTAAAATTTAGTATCCAGCCAAATTATATAGTCCAAAAGAAAAAATAAAACCTATGCAATTCTAAACTAATCTTAAACTCCGCTCCAATACTTTACCCGATGCCTCGGGACTTGATCACGAACTTTTCTCGAAGACATAATACGTCGGGGCATTCCTCGGTGAATAAATACATGAAACCTCGAGGCATTCCCCAGCCAAATGAATACACTTGAATCAAAAACGATAAACTAGAAAACAGTCAACCCACGTTCCAATATTCAACAAAAACACTATTCCTAGATTTTGCCTACCTGAACCTACATTTGCCTATTTGTTTCAACATATCATAATTCTATCACATTTAATATCATCCATACATCAAAATTAATCTATATTCGTTCTTCATATCAATTCCCAACATCCAACCCCAAATTACATTTTAAACATATAACTTCCATGAGACAATTATCCATGCCTTAACACCAAAACTCATATCACAATTAATTGTTCGACATCAAACATCCACCAAATCACCCAATTTCAGTTATCAAGCGCATAAACATCAATAAAATTAAACAATCATAATCAACAAACACATAATCATAGTCAATTCAACAAGTCAAGATAAATAAAAGAGAACGGGTTAAAGAAATGAACCATTCGATAATGGATTTTGTTGCTAATAACGAGTTTAAAGAAATCCAAATTCAAAACCCCGAATATAAAACCTCAGCGACGAACCCAAATCCAACTAAGTATTAGAAATCAAAGATCAAAATTGATTGCAGTGAACCAATCAAGACACACCGAACCTAAACCCCAAAACTAAGACAAAGGCAGCAACATTCTACAACAGGAATCATAATGAACACCCCAAACTTGTACAAAAATACATGAAATCGGGTCAAGCCGAGTGAGTTCGGCGATGAGAAATGGGTTTCGGCTAGTTTTGGGGATGCCTCGACATTTTTTCAACGAGTTTTTTAAAGTTTTTTTACCAGATTTGCCTAGAAATTCCAAGGAAAAGAAAGAGAGAATCGATTTTGGTGAGGACCTCGCCAAAAAAGCTTGAGGGATAATCAGTTTTCTCATTGGTTTACTATTCCTTCACCGGATCTCCATCAAACAAACTCCATTCTCCTATTTTTTCCTTACCATGTGTGTGTGAGTATTTTTTTCGGTGAAATGTGGGTGTGTTTCTAATTTACACATGAAGAGAAAATGATGGAGAACACTGGTCTTTTTTGCGTGTGTATATCTGTGCCTATATGTATTTTTGTGATGTCCTGTGATGAAGATGATGAAATGGGTATAGTGTGTGATCAGTGATGGAGAGAATGTATGTCCAGGTGTGTGTGGAATTTTTTTGTGAGTATTCCGTGTGGATTCTTGAAGAAGATTGGTGAGTTTTTTTTTGTTAATGGATTAGAAAAATAGAATCTTCAAAGTGGGGGTCCTATGCTTTTTTTTGTGAAATCCCCCCTCTCCCTTCGTATTGCTGCTAATATATATGGAAAAAGAAAGTGTGGATGGTGTCCGTTTGTATGATGTGTAACAGTAAGGTAGGGTGGGGTAGGGGGTGAGGTGAGAGGTATGAATTGATTGAGATAAAGTTTGTTAGAATAAGGGAATATTAGAGATTTCATTTGTTAGGGATTTATTGAAATTTTGCTATTTTTTGTATTTTTGTGGAGTATAATCACGTGAGTGATAGTGTATGATAACGTGAAGTAAAAATGGATGAATTAGGTTTTGGGGAGGGACAAAATTAGGTGTCTACATGTATTACTTTCTTTATCCGAGGTCTACTCTTTCTTATGTGACCCCATATATGGCTATTCATTTTGGTTCCGATCCTAAGTGTATTTCAGACCCTTTTTCTGTGTCTACCCTGGTAGGTGACTCTTTTAAGGATAGAAGAGTCTATAGAGGTTATGTGGTGTCTATCTGTGGTAGGGAATTATTGGTGGATCTGACAAAGTTAGATATGTTAGACTTTGATGTTATTTTGAGGATGGATTAACTCCATTCGATCTATGCGTCTTATGATTTTAAAACCCAAAGGATCAGTTTCCAATTCCAGAATGAACTGGTGATTGAGTGAAAAGGTAGTTCCTTAACACCTAAGGGGAGGTTCATATCTTATCTTAGAGCCCATAAATTTATTTCTAATGGGTGCAAATATCATCTAGTTCGGGTTAAAGATTTTAGTTCTAAGGTTCCTTCGCTGTAATTTGTCTTTGTGGTCAATGAATTTCTCAAAGTGTTTCCTGATGATCTTCCCGGTATTTCTCCTTATAGGGAAATAGACTTTGGGATTGACCTTCTTTTGGATACCCGTCCTATCTCTATCCCTCCTTATAGAATGGCTCCAGCTGAGTTGAAAGAACTCAAGAAGAAGTTAAAATATCTTATTGATAAGGTTTTTATCCACCCTAGTATGTCTCCATGGGGTAATCCTATTCTTTTCGTGCATAATAAATATGGGTCCCTTTAAATGTGTATAGACTACCGCCAGTTGAATAAGGTGACTGGAAAAATAAGTATTCTCTTCCTAAGATTGATGACCTATTTGACCATCTTTAGGGTGCAAAGTACTTTTCTAAGATTGATCTTCAGTCAAGTTATCATCAGTTGAAGATTAGGGAGATGGATATCCTTAAGACTTATTTCCATACTAGATATGGCCATTATGAGTTTTAGGTCATGTCTTTTGGATTGACTAATGCCCCAGTGATATTTATGGATCTTATGAACTGGGTATTCTATCAGCTTCTTAATTTGTTCGTCATTGTGTTTATTGATGATATCCCGATGTATTTAAAGAGTGAGGAGGATCATGGCAATCACCTTCGTATAGTGTTACAGACACTTAAGGATCAGCATTTGTAAGCTAAGTTTTCTAAGTGTGAGTTCTGGCTGAGTATTATTACTTTACTGGGTTATGTTGTTTCTAGTGAAGGGATCATAGTGGATCCACAAAAAGTTATGGTGGTTAAGAAGTGGCCTAGATCCACGACTCCAATCAATATTTGGAGCTTTTTTAGTTTAGTCGGGTATTATAGGAGATTTGAGGAGAGTTTCTCATCGATTGCTGCTCCATTGATAAGTTTACACAGAAAAAGGTGAAGTTTTTGTGGTCCAACACTTGTGAGGGTAGTTTTGAGAAGCTGAAAGATAAGTTGACTTCTGCTCTAATTTTGAACGTACCCGAGGGTACTGACGATTTTGTTGTCTATTGTGATGCATCCCATATGGGACTTGGTTGTGTTTTGATTTAGCATGGCAAGGGGGTGGCATATGCTTCTAGGCAGCTAAAAGTTCATGAGAGAAATTATCCAACTCATGATTTGGAGTTGTTGTTTGTGGTGTTTTCATTAAAGAGTTGGCATCACTATTTGTATGAAGTTCATGTGGACTTCTTAGATCATAAGAACCTGAAGTACATGTTCACCCAAAAGGAGTTGAATCTCAAGCAAATGAGATGGCTTGAGTTACTCAAGGATTACAATATGAGTCCTTATTATCACCAAGGTAAAGCTGACATGTTGCGTATGCTCTTAGCAGGTTTTCTATGTGTAGTTTGTCGCATGTAGAGGAAGAAAAGTGTGGGTTGGTGAAGGGTATTCACTATCTGGCTTATCTTAGAGTTCATCTTTTGGATTCTGGCGATGGAGGTATAATGATTCAAGATATAGTGAAGTCATCTCTTAGTACTGAGGTGAAGGAGAAATAGGTTTTGGATATTATCTTGATGTAGATCAAGGATGATGTGGGTCACCAGAAGGTGATGGATTTTGATATTGGTCGTAATAGTATCTTGAGGTACCAAGGTAGATTGTGTGTTTCTGATATTGATGGGATATGAGAGAGGATCTTGGTAGATGTTTATGAGTTGAGGTACATTATTCATCCTGGTTTGACGAAGATGTACCCTAATTTGAAATAGATCTATAAGTGGAATAACATGAAGAGTGATTGTAATACCCTGTATTTTTCTAGCTCAGTTTATCTCAAAGTAAATGAGTATTTCTATATAAATTTTTTAAAATTCTCAGAATTTTTCATTGTAAGACTTGCCATTGCATAGGAAATTCAGTCAGCTTTCCAATGATATAAAATTCGTCCAAATACGATATCCGAGTGAGAAGTTATAGCATTTTTAGTAAAACAGTTTATCAAAGTGGACACCACCGCGTCGCGGTCTAAACCCGCGTCGTGCTGCTATGCCACTTGAAACTCGTCCATTTCCAGTGGATCAACATTATACGCTCGCATCGCGCCAAGCCCCTAAATCACACTCGTCCTTTGAATGGCTAATTCAAGTAGCACTACGCGATTCCACCGCGTTGCGGTGAAGACGTATTTTCCATGTTCTTGATCCATAATTTGGAATGCATGTTTCATGACCTTTATCCTAGTGTGTGAAGTGCTTATGAGGTGAATAATGTTCCTAGAAATTACTTAGAGCCAAGTTGAGCCAAGAACCTTAGATTCGTCCAAAGTTTGGGGTTCGATTCTACAAAGGTCTACTTTAAACATGTATAACTTTTTATATACTCAGAATTTTTCATATTAACACCCACCAAATTGTAGATAATTGAATTATCTTTTCAACGATACCAATTTTTCCAAAATTCGATACCCGAGCGAAAAGTTATAGCCATTTTAGTGTGAGGCAGTAAGCTGCCGCGATGGTACCACATCGCGGTAATGAGCAAAATCGGGATACGTGTTATGAATTTTGGCTTTAAATGAATGAGGGACAATGGGGTCGTTTTCCATATCAACCCAGGTCATAAATACACGATCTTGAGCCTTCATTAGGGCATTATTTGCCCTCATTATCCTATTTTACTCTCAAAAAATACCCTAATCTATCCTCTTCAAGAACAATCAAGAATCAAGCTTCCCAATTCAAGAAAGCTTTCAAGATTTTATTTCTTCTTCAAGATTTAATATTTTAAGGTATGTGGGAGTTCATCCATGGGTTATGTTTCACCCATGGAGCCCAAAACCCTTTTATTTCAAATTAAAGAATAAATTTTTATGATTATGGTATTTTGTATGTTCAAGAAAAATGGAACTTCATGTTTTCAAGGTAATTTTAAATGCAATTGAGCCTATGTGTAACCCCATGCAAGATTTTGAATTTCCCATGCTATGAATTTGAATTTCCCATGCTTTAGTCAAGTAAATACCATGATAAATCCTAAATTCATGATGTTTAGCAATATTCTCATGTTTTAAATTCATGTCTTCCACATGTTTGATGAAATTCCTATATCATGTTCAATCAATTTCAAGATGAATCCCCAAGTTATGAATTTTGCCATATAATTCAATTGTTCACCCATGTTTAGGACATTCTTATGTTCAAGCTATGAACTTTACATGTTTTGATGAAACGTCCATGTCCTATTTCAAGCGAATTCATGTGAATTCCTAAATTCATGATTTTAGTTATGTAATCAATTCATGATTTTAGTTATGTAATCATGCTATGCTCCCATGTTTAAGATACTCCCATGTCCAAGTTCATGATCCCCGTGTGTTTGATGAATTGCCCATGATAAAGTATTAATCTCCATGTGTTTGATAGGGTTTCCTTAAGTAATGCTCTCTTATGAAGTTCTGAAGCTTTAGTATGTCCTATTGTTATTGTTATCGAGTCCTGGGGATTATGAATACCTAAAATTTAGCTTTTGTCTAGTTTTTCAGTCTCTACAGAATGATTTCAGTTATACCATAGCAAATATCATTCAGTCTGTAATATGGTCAGTTATGAGTCCAATTAAGTTAGCTCAGTCCGGCTTCAGCTCTAGTATTAATTCAAGGTTAATAATTTTCTCAGAATCCGTATGCACTGTAATTTTCAGAATACCATGACCTGAGCTTATTAGTTATCAATTAATAGTGCATCCACCAGTCAGTATTCCACTGTCATTCAGTTGGGAATAGAATTTAGCACCGAGCGAGTGCAGGGATGACGGCTTCCCCAACAGATAGGCAGAGTCATTGATAGCAGTCCTTCGACTCCAGAACTACGTAGCCAGCATAGGATATGAGAAGTCACCAATCTGTTTAGGCTTAACTATCTCCCAAGGGTCACCCATCAATTCAGGCTTGACACCCTTAGTCCTTCGAGACAATACAGTACATCAGTATAGTGGATCCACACAGCCAGTGTTAGTACTCGTGGCATGGTACTAACACCCTTTCAACTAGGGTTACAGGTTGGACCCCAATTAACTCAGATTGGGGTGTGTCGATTAGATGATACCTCCCAAAGTCTCAGTTATAGTCTCAATCCAATAATTTGTTAAGTAATTTAGATTCAGTGTTGCTCTACCATAGCGTATAGATATTATCATATTTTAATATTTCAGTTTATAGACTATTTCAGAATCATGTTATATGTTTATTTATGCATTCTCAGACAAAACAGTTTACATGCATTCATGCTCAGTTATCTCATTTTGCTCAGTTAGTCCTTACCTCATATGTATAGTACTCTACAGTTTCAGTCCAGTTATTCAGACTAAGTACAGTTCAGTCTTACATGACCACTATTCAGCTATCAGTCATTTAGTTAATTAGATAAGTTAGTATATTTATGCATTCGTGCTCAATGAGGTTGTATATTTAGATCCTCGATTTATGTCAATATCCACCACGTAGTTTCAGACCCATTGTTTATACAAAATCCATATTTTGCCATATTCTAGCTTCAGTACTACTTATCTCATAAAAGTTAAGTTTTATAGAAACTAAGTGTAGAGATTCACCAGCTTACCAAATTAGGTTTATTACTCATGTTTCAAGATGCTTCATCTTTCAGTTTATTCCAGCCTATTGGTGAGTCCACTTACACTTAGCATGCATATTTTAAGATTATATATATAAAATTAGTTTTACTTATTGCATTCACCCCTACATACTGAGTACATTCCAGAAGTACTAATCCACATAAATGTCTATGTGCTACGTTGTCTCATAATATAGGTACCAGTTATAGCTTATGCACCATGATCAGACAGTTGTAGTTTCCAGCCAGCAGGTGATGAATGCTCCTACTTTAGGAACTCCAGACAGTTTTAGTTCACGTACAGTTTATTATTTTCCATGTATACTGATTAGTGGTAGTTCGAGGCATGTCCCAACTATCTATATTCGGTATAGTAGAGGCTTCATAGATGTCAGTCAGAGTCAGTCATGTAATTTCAGTTTCATCCTTCAGATTTATCGAATTGTAAAGCTTTATCAGTATTGTATCTATTTTAGATTTTTAGTATGATTATGTTTCTGCGTAGTAGAACAGCTATTTATTATGTTATAATTTAGTTTCTTAACAGTATGTCAGTTCATGGGTTAGCTTGGGATCACTTGTGGTTTCAAGCACCGTATGATGACTAGGGGTAGTCTCGGGTCGTTATAAATATGGTATCAAAGAACAGACTTCAAGTGTCCTAGGGTGTCTATGAATCTATGTCTAGCAGAGTCTTGCGGAATAGTACGGAGACATCTGTATTTTTCTTCGAGAGGCTATAGGGTATTTAGGAAATGTTTTCCTTCTTTCATTTCTCAGATCGTGCTATAGAAAGGTCCTCTAAGAAACTTACATAGATTCTCATCTTGATCTATTCATTCCATCTCTACCTTGTTTTTGAGGTAACAGAAGCAGTCAAGCTTAAATTTCTACAGATGGAGTTTCTTCAGCCAGTTCTCACAGACAGTAATGGAATTGCATGTTGGCTTAGAAAGTATACCATTAGTGCCCTTATGTCAAAAAATTTGAAATTTTTATTCATATTCATAAAAATCATACATTAAACCAAAGTCAGATGTGCTTTCAGATCCCTTATCAGAATTTCTTTTATAGGATGTGATCTAGAGTTAGAAGCATGAACCCAAAAGTTTAGCTGTAGTAGAATTGGGATAGTGTTATCTGGATTGAGCAGATTATGTATTCAAGGGGCTAGTTGTATGAAAGATAAATCAGTAGTCTTAAACAGTGTATGCAAGAATTTAAGTTTGTTGATTCGAAATTAAGTATGATGGCGTAGATGTGAGTTTATAGATGTGATATTAGTAGTCTGTGAAGAAACAGAAGAAGATGATATGTTTAGTGATGCAAGTATGTGTCGATAAAAGTGTAAGTATGTGATTGTGATTGCAGAAGCTAAAGAAAGTTAAGGGTCATATATTCTATGGGAGTTTAGGATTTATGTGTATTATTATACCACAGACTCTAGAGTAAAATGATTGCAGATCAGTTTAGAGTTTAGTAAAATGGTTCACAGACTTAGAATGATGGCTTAAGGCTAAGGGGGAGATGATAGAACAAGTAACCAAGTCAGGCTCTCAGATTCTAGTAGTAGTGCCAGTATGTGTAGAAAAGCAGTGCAGGAGGATGATTCCCAACCTATTCTTATATCAGTGCAAAGTTTTTCAGTCATCACGATATTTACTCATGCTTTACATGTCAACTCCATGGTCATAGTTCATGTTCATTCATATCACAGAGAATTATGTACGCTTCCAGTTCCTAGTATGAGGAGTTCTGGTTCACTCAGCAGTACGAACCATGTTCCATGAATTTATGAACTCCAAACTCAAGTCATGCAGCTCTTGCCTCATGTACTCATGTTTTACAGTATATTAAGTTCTAGTACTCATGTTACACTCCTAATGATCAATGAAATTAAATTTATGTCATGTATGCCCTCAGTTTAGATCTCTTTAATAAATCTATGATATTGATACTCTATTCCTCAGACCTTAGTAAAGTGTCAAGTTATGCATAGTATCTATTCGTGCCTCAGGTCCTCATATACATGATTAAAATTATTTTTTATGTATATATAGTAGATGGAAAGCCCTTCGGTTAGTTCGTATGTGCACTTGTGAATTCCCTTGGTGAAAATCCTAGCTCTGTCACTGATTGAGATGGGATGAGTTATCCTATATACATGGTGAGATAAATAATTCTAGGATAACTTGTTCTAGACCAAACATGTAACACCCTGAACTTTCGGGCTAAAATAAAATAAATTGGACCGCTCTTTTATGTACTTATACCTTAATCTAGAAAAATTATTGTATCGAGGTGTAAAGGTCATGTATTAAGCATAGGGGTGTTAGATATGAAGTAAGGGTATAAGAAATCTCTAAATAAATTTGAGTTGAAAGGTCCTTTAATGATTAAGTTTTCGTATAGGTTCATACAAGGATCAAACTTAAACAAGTATTTTTTTCTAGAATACTTAGAGTTACGTGACCCATTACCTATCAAATTAAAGATTTTTAAATCTTCTTTCCAACGCCACCAACGGCTCATCAATATGAGTCTGGAGTAAAACGTTATAAGTGGTTTACTAAGTATAGTCATAACAGCCATATACCAGACGAAAATTTATTTATTTATTCTTAACTTCTCACATTTTTTTAGGGTGATTTCGTCCTTTACTTTTACCATAACTCCCAATATGTTTCAATACTCTTTTAATCACTCTTTCTTCCATCAGTTTTCTACGTTAAAAGTCCCCCCATTTTCCCTCAAGTTTACATGTTAAAAAACTCACTTTCTCCATCAACTTTTATTGTATTTTTCCCATCAGTTTTTTCATATGATACTCATCAAAAAATATTCTAATGCCTCCTATGAATCTCATACTCCTAAGAAGTACTAAAAAATTGACTCAAGAAATCAAGTTTGATCCTCTCTTTACGAACTAAATTTCTTTAACGGCTTGTTGTATGTAAGACTACCATATTTATGTATTCTTAAAATTTCATGTTCACCAATTCAATTTGTTCAAGATAAACTAGAATTGAAGAAACTTCATACTCTTATTCCTTAATTAAATGCATAAATATATTTTTTCCAGATACTTTGGGTAAGAAAAGAAAAGTAACATCTTTCTTTGTTCGTCATCTTTCATTCTTTTAACTGTTGATATGGTTTGAACCAATTGTAGCTCGATAACTATTTGTATAACTGGTTGTATGACTGTTGCACTGGTTGTATAACTGTTGCACCGGTTGTAAGACTGCTTCACTAGTTGCTTCGTATGATTTTCTTCATGTTTTCGTAAAATATTGACATGTTGGCCTGTTAAATAGCTCTTTGAAAATTGAACTTCCCATATTAATATTGTCAGATTCTTAGATTGAGAGTTTGAGTTCACTTTTTACTGTTAACTACTGCTTTATCTCCTATTGGGATCTCATGTCAATTTATTTTCCAGAATCCCGGGCAGTACATGATTTGTAATACAATATCATAGCCCAATCTTCCATGTCAAAATCTCAACCATAACATTATGTGAATGTTTCTATTAAAGTTATAAGATATAATTTATGAAACTCTTAAAAGCATAATTCTTTTTTCGTAATCCATAAGAAGGTAACCTTCCTGCAACATTTGTAAAACTCTTTGCACTGTGATCTATACATTATGAATTTGCAAGTCTTAGTAATAGTACCAACTTTCCAAGAATCTTCCATTGACCTAATAGATACTTAATAATATTAATATGTACATTTTTACAAGAATGCTTCCAATCATGTACATGAATTATATCATATCGAACCATGAAATTACCTATCATGACTCTCCAATATTGATAGTGTTAACTCATGAATATGAACCTATTACGGTTAACTCTTCAGATGAGGCTAAAGTGGCTATACATAATTATGAGCCTAAAAAGGCTAAACCATGAGCATGAGCCTAAAAATGCTAAACTATGAACATAAACGTACCAAGACAAATATTTTGATCAAGAACTAATCATATAAATAAGATAACGTCATGAGCATAAGAGAGTTAGTTAGCTGACAGTGAAGGCATAGGTTGAAACGACAAATTCCCGAAACTATGTTTGCCGACATAGGATAGAGATTATTTCATAAGTCGGATGACTCTTTTTTTCATGTATCCCGAAAAGGGGCTAACCATGGATACTTGCTAGAAAATTATGTCATATCACATCCTATGCCCGGCAAGGTATAGGATGGCTTAGCTGATCGGGCCAAGATTAGAATTCATGCGCTCACATAGTGGTTTATGATGGTTCACTACTTTCTCCTACAAATAATAAAAGGAATTAAATCTACCATACTTGGTCAATTATAAATTTAGTTTTTATTCTTGTTTCTTTTTAGTTGTCATTATTTACATTTGAATTTTATTGTCATTTCTAATCTCTTGATGTACTACCCTCCTGAAATGATTTTACATACCAATACATTCCACGTATTGATCGTCTTTGGTGCTATATCATTTCATGATGTAGGTTCTGGATCTAAAATCTGCGGTCAGGCGCATCATTAGGATTATCATCTTTTGTTATTAGTGAGCCTCATTTCTACCTGGGGCAAATTTAGATATGACAATTTCTCTATGTTTCTTTCAGTATCAAGATATACCGGGGTATTTTCCTGACAGTTATATTTAGTCATTAGAGACTTCACAGAATGTTTTAGATTTCAGATAGATCTTGTAATTCTTAGTCTTATTTATTATAACTATTGTATCTTCAGACGTTATGCGATGTTAATGAACATTGATGAAAGACTTTCTCCTTTAAGAAATATTATTCTATACTATTTCCTCTCTATTTATTAGGTTAGTTGTATGCTTATTTGATATGCCAGAATATTTGCTCGTACTAGTAATAGTATCAGGTGCGTGCCACATCTAGGGCCTCGGCTTGAGACGTGACAAACTTGGTATCAGAGCATAGAGTTGAAGTGTCTTAGGGTATCTGTGAAGCCTATCTAGTAGATTCCTAATTATGGGTGTGAATCATGCAATACTTATAATTTAGAGGTTGCAGGGCATTTAGAAAATGTCTCTATTCTTTCATATTTTAGATCGTGCGATAAAACTACCTTAAGAATCTTATGTGAATTTGGGTTTTGTTCCAGTTCCTCTTAGTATGCCTCACCTTTGAGGTGGTACAAACATTAAAGGTCAGATTCCTAGTGATGTAGTTCTCTTAGATAGAGACAACAAGAATAATTAAGAAACTGCACGAGAGATTAAATAGAGACCTTTAGTGCGTTTATGCCCATTGATTCTTAAGAATGCACACTTATTCATTTTAATCGTGAGTCTGTGCCAAACAAAGATGTACTCTCAGATTTTCTTTTTTTTTTTTAAAACCCTTGTTGCAAATGACACCTTTAGCCTGAAGTTATGTATTTCAGTGCTTGGATAGTATTATCACCTGAGAGATAGTGTGATTTGGGGGGTTGTCATTCATAAGTAGTAGAATGTATTCTAGAGCCAGAAATACGAATTTAGAAGTATAGTGGCCTAAAATTGGAGATAGTAAATTAATCGAAGTATGTAGCTAAAGTCATGTATCTATTGAGTAATTGGGCGATAGGTTCTTAGACGTTGGCTAAGGTATAATAAGTTTGGTATAGATATAATGGCAGTAACTAAAGAAAGGATTGTTCGATTAGATGACATAGAAGTATACTCAATCTAGGGAAGAAGCTTATTAAGGTTTGTCATTATGTCGGTAGGAAGTGGTAGTAATGTTGTGAAGGAGAAGGTACTTGTAGGTTGCAATGAGATAGATGGTTTGATTTAAGTCAACTATTTTGTCATGAACTTTTGATAGACTAATGGTTTTTGATTTTCTTTATATGCTAAAATTTTAGATTAGTATAACTGGATAATGTTGACATCCATATTTAGCACTCGACATTAAGATTGAACTTTAGATGATCACTGCTATAAAGGAATGGCAGTATGATAGTGATAACACTAGTTTTAGGAAATAGATATAGTAGGCTTGATTAATTATTTGGAGAATTTTATGTTTAATTTTTTAGGAGAAGTGTGAATATGTAAACATGATATATATGTGGAATGAGGGTGAGATAGATAATTCATAGCTAAGTCCTTAGATAAAGAAGAACCCTAAGTATTATAAAAAAAAAGGTACCCAAGGTAGTATGTCGTTATATGAGATTCTAAGTTATTATGTGCTATGTATATCTAGTTAGTACCCTTGAGTTGCAAAAGTGTGGAGAAGGTTAAGTATGTATTATATGATGTTCTTGAGAGATGAATTGAGAGGATTATAAATAGACGATTTGGAGCCTCTTAGTACAATTTTAATTTTCATTGAATTGGGTGGATATAAATCTATAGGTGTGATGTTAGTAGACTAAGAAGAGAAGGTTGGGTATAGAAAAAGTGCTTATGCATAACAATGAGATTGTAAGTTGTAGAATGATGACTGTAAAAGCTAGAGAAAGTTAAGAAAGTAACTCAGGTGGAATTCCTAGCAAGGGTTGTGTACCTGTAGTATAGTTTATCAGTTGGAGTAAGGTGGTGATAGCTTAAATATGAGAATAGGTTCGCACAATTTAAATATCGATTTTGGCCTAAGGAGGAGATGATAGGGTAATGAACCAAATTAGGTCTTGAGATGCAAATAGTAAGGGGTTTTAGAAAAGAGATATGATGGGTTCCATTTCGATCCATGTTTATTCTACCGTATTCCATGTAATTCAGCCAAGATGACACTCAACTCATGTCTTATGCGTTCATACCACGCCTATGTCTATGATCCAAAATTTATACGCATATACATGCCCATGCTCTAACCCTTGAATAAGAAATAATAGATTCACACCACGATTCTAATCTTACTCTAAGGTTCTAGGAATACAAGTTATATGTTACTATATGACCCATGAACCCATGTTTTACGTTATGTTCTATCCTAAGAAACTATACTTTAAGATATATTCCTAGTTTGTTCTATGTCTTGCCTATGCCCAGAATGACTCTTTGTTTAGGTTTTATGTATTTGATACATGAAATATTCATGCCTACTATGCTTTATTCCCAGGTTACATCTTTATTAGCAAGGTCACGATAAGTATTAGAAGTAATCGAGAAGTATCCCTTCTATTCATAGTTCTCATATTCTAGAACTTCAGTGGTATTCCTTATATCATGACAACGGTATGATATCAACTGAGTAATGGTTGGATATGAGAGAGTAGAAATTTCTTTTTCCGATGATTATGGTGTACCAGTTCATCTAAGATCATCAGAATGGATGAAGTGCGAGATGAGGATTAGTCATATGTAATAGTTAGATAAATTCATATATTCTGTCCCATGGTAGGAGTACATAAAATTGCGGTTCATAGAGGTTCTACGGTAGACAAAGAAGATTTTTTTTTTTTTATATAGTAGTAGCTGGGAAGAAAACATGATGTTTTTATAGTTATGAGCTTGGATATCACGTTGATACCTATGTGGCTAAATACATTATGTAATTTGTGACTTCTTGATTAGATTTCGAGTATGGTTGTTTTCATGATGAGAAAAAAAGTGTCATTGGGTCTAACTTTAGATGTTAGAGAGACCTTATTGTGTTTTAGAACTAACCTAGAGCAGGTCAACAATCAAGATGAAGGTTCCTAAAGGGAAATAGATTATGGGATCCTGAAATTTAGACTAGAATGATTATTTTAGGTGTGGCACCTTGTACCTCTAGTACGCTTGGACATGATAAGAATGTGCCATTAGAATCAGACTTTAGTACTTGTATGTGCCCATGTGAGAATCGTACTTTAGAAATAATGAAGTGTAATACTTAGGGGGGAAAGGTAGGTTCAAAAGGTGTTGCTAAGATCTAATGCTACCAGTATTAGAGGTGAAAATACTTGTATTCCCGTGTCTAATGCACTCCTGTTTCATGTTATATAACTTTATATCAAATGGAACTTATATCCAAGGTTTCGTCATGTCATTCGTGCTCTATAAACCCTATTCAAATAACTAAGATATACCTATAGCTCATACCTAAATTCATGTTTTACGTTGTTATGTTCATTTCCCATGAAACACATATCCTATGATATGTCTTTGTTAAGTCTCATGCATTCCATGACTCGTGCCTCTATGTTTCTTCCATGACTTGTTACGAAGCTCCATATGTTAGAAAAGTTCATGTCATTAAGAAATAGTTCAAGAAAGACTAGACTATTCTAGTATTCCCATGTAAGGTACTCCTTCTAACCCTGACCATCATTCGAGGATGAATGATCCCAAGGGGGAGATATTGTAACACCCTGAACTTTCAGGCTAAAATAAAATAAATTAGACCGTTCTTCACTTATACCTTAATCTAGAAAATTTATTGTATCTAGGTGTAAAGGTCATGTCTTAAACATAGGGGTGTTGGATATGAATTAAGGGTATAAGAAATCTCTAAATAAATTTGAGTTGAAAGGTCTTTAATGATTAAGTTTTCGTATAGATTCATATAAGGATCAAACATAAACAAGCATTTTTCCTAGAATACTTAGAGTTACGTGATCCATTACCTATCAAATTAAAGATTTTTGAATCTTCTTTCCAATGCAACCAATGGCTCATCAATCCGAGTCCAAAGTAAGAAGTTATGTGTAGTTTACCAAGTATAGTCATAACAGCCATATACCAGACGAAAAATTCTTTTTTTTCTTAACTTCTCACATTCTTGGAGGGTGACTTCGTCCTTTTCTTTTCCCATAACCCCCAATATGTTTCAATACTCTTTTAATAACTCTTTCTTCCATCGGTTTTCTACGTTAAAAAGTCCCCCCGTTTTCCCTCAAGTTTACACATTAAGGAACTCACCTTCTCCATCAGCTTTTATTGTATTTTCTCCATCAGTTTTTTCATATGATATTCATCAACAAATATTTTAATGCCTTCTCTGGATCTCATACTCCTAAGAAGTTCCAAAAAAATGGCTCAAGAAATCAAATTTTGTTCTCTCTTTGAGAGCTAAATTTCTTCAACAGCTTGTGCTATGTAAGATTACCATCTTTATGTATTCTTCAAATTTCATGTTCACCAATTCAATTTGTTCAAGATAAACTAGAATTGAAGAAACTCTCATACTCTTATTCCTCAATTAAACGCTTAAATATGTTTTTTCTAATATACTTTGGGTAAGAAAAGAAAAATAACATCTTTCTTTGTTCATCATCTTTCATCCTTTTAACTGTTGATACGGTCTGAACTAATTGTAGCTCTATAAGTGTTTCTATAACTGGTTGTATGATTGTTGCACTGGTTGTATAACTGTTGCACCAATTGTAAGACTGCTTCACTAGTTGCTTCGTATGATTTTCTTCATGTTTTCGTAAAATATTGACCTGTTGGCTTGTTAAATAGCTCTTTGAAAATTGAACTTCCCATATTGATATTGTCAGATTCTTAGATTGGGAGTTTGAGTTCACTTTTTACTGTTAATTACTGCTTTATCTTTTATTGGGATCTCATGTCAATTTGTTTTCCAGAATCTCGGGCAGTACATGATTTGTAATACAATATCATAGCCCAATCTTCCATGTCAAAATCTCAACTATAACATCATGTGAATGTTTCTATTAAAGTTATAAGATATAATTTATGAAACTCTTAAAAGTATAATTCTTGTTCCGTAATCCATAAGAAGGTAACCTTCCTGCAACATTCGTAAAAATCTTTGCATTGTGATCTATACATTATGAATTTTTAAGTCTTAGTATAATAGTACCAACTTCCCAAGAATCTCCCATTGACCTAATAGATACTTAATAATATAAATATGAACATTCTTACAAGAATGCTTCTAATCATGTACATGAATTATATCATATCGAACCATGAAATTACCTATCATGACTCTCCAATATTGATAGTGTTAACTCATGAATATGAACCTATTACGGTTAACTCTGAGTCTAAAGTGGCTATACATAATTATGAGCCTAAAAAGGCTAAACCATGAGCATGGGCCTAAAAAGGATAAACTATGAACATGAACGTACCAAGACAAACATTTTGATCAAGAACTAATCAGATAAATAAGATAACGTCATGAGCATAAGGGAGTTAGTTAGCTAACCGTGAAGGCATGGGTTGAAATGACAAATGCCCGAAACTATGTTTGCCGACATAGGAAAGAGATTATTTCACAAGTCGAATGACTCATTTTTTTTTTCATGTGTCCCAAATAAGGGCTAACCATGGATACTTGCTAGAAAATTATGTCATGTCCTATGCCCGGCAAGGTATAGGATGGCTTAGCTGATAGGGCCGAGATCAGACTTCATGCGCACACATAGTGGTTTATAACGGTTCACTACTTTCTCCCACAAATAATCAAAGGAATTAAATCTGCCATACTTGGTCAATTATAAATTTAGTTTATATTCTTGTTCCTTTTCAGTTGTCATCATTTACATTTGAATTTTATTGTCATTTCTAATCTCTTGATATACTACCCTCCTGAAATGGTTTTGCATACCAATACATTCCACGTATTGACCGTCTTTGGAGCTACATCGATTCATGATTTAGGTTTTGGATCTCAAGTCCGAGGTCAGGTGCATCATTAGGACTACCATCTTCTGCTATAGGTGAGCCTCCTTTCTACCTGGGGCAAATTTAGATATGACAATTTCTCTATGTTGCTTTCAGTATCAGGATATGCCGGGGCATTTTCCCGACAGTTATATTTAGTCATTAGAGGCTTCACAGACTGGTTTAGATGTCAGACAGATCTTATAATTCTTAGTCTTATTTATCATGACTATTGTATCTTCAGACGTTATGCGATATTAATGAACATTGATGAAAGACTTTCTCCTTTAAGAAATCTTATTCTATATTGTTTCCTCTCTACTCATTATGTTAGTTGTATGCTCAGGTGATATGTCAGAACGTTCGCCTAGTAATAGTATTGGGTGCGTGCCACGTCTAGGGCCTCGGCCTGGGACGTGACAAAACGACACGTAATATAAACACAATTATAATATGACTCAGTTGAAATACACCTCCTATGTATCTAAATCAAGCAGCTATATACCCCTATACTATGAGAATCCTATAAAAACTCTTAACACAGTTAATGTTCCGTTAATTTATACTTCATAGACTACAGCCACCACTTGTAACTCTGATCTAGAAATGACACCACAAACAATGATTTTATAATCTTAAACCTGTATCCTCACCATAAGTGTGAATGCTTCGTGTTCCAACAAAAATCCTCCTTGTGTTTCACAAAATGACATGAAACTTTGCAGATTCGTCTTCATTTTCTAAAATTATCTGCATTCATGAGATAACTTAGTAGTACTAGTTCTTAAGGAGATCCAAGAGCTGAACTTAAGTTTGCGTCACTGTATCTTTTGGAGGAGACATCAAATAGAATTTACATTCTATTGAAACAGAGGTATGCTTCTGCATGTTTAATTCTGATTTTAGCTAATACAAGAATTGTTTACAAATGACAAACTTTTTTTCGATGAAATAGTGGTGACACGTAAGCTTCAATTTTTCTCTTTTTGCAATAGTATTTAAAACACTTTCAAGGAGGAAATACCAAATGCATAGCAAACAGAAATCACATAGTCTGTCAGGCATCATTGACTTTGTAGTCGAACAACCTATATGATATTATCAGAAGTAGATAGTGGAAGGATGAATACAGAAGAATACTTGTTATCTTGTCACATGAGGACATTGCATTTTTCTCAAAAGACGAGCTTTGTGCTAGCTAGGCTCATATATTGTATCTCTAATAAGGGTTTGTGTTCTTGTAACTTGAATTAGTCTTCCCATGTAGACAATCTCATGAATTCATTTATAGTTGGCAGAAACAATCAACAAATTCCAGTTCCAACTTAGCAGAAGGCACCTGACGTCTTCAAGGACTAGGCTTAAAAGATTACTCAGAGTTGTTAACCGTCAAGAATCCCAAAACTAACTGGTACTTATCTCAACTTTCTCCAATACTCATCACGAGGAAACAGCTTTTAATTTCTCAAAAGTACTTCTCCAAACTGGTTTGTGTTTACCAAATAATGAAGAACCCATAGCTATAAGTGCTGAGGGAAGACCTCCAATATAAGCTACAATATCTTTTGAAATCTCTTCGTAATCTCTAGAGGGGACTGGATTTTCAAAGGCATGACAACTGAAGAGGTGCAAAGACTCATCATTGTTCAACTCTGTGACCTTGTATTTCTCATCCACTTTGACAATGTTAAGAAAAATTTCATCCCTAGTAGTTATAATAACTCGACTACCCGATCCCAAACCAATCTCGAGCACTTGCTAATGATTCTAATTGGCATTCATGATTGACATCATCAAGGACAATGAGAACTTTCTTTGAACAAAGCTTCTCTTTGATTAAATCAACTCAACTATTCACATTGTCAACGATAAAATTAGTACTTCCAAGAGTTTCACAAAGAAGCTCCTCTTGTAACGTTACTAGACCAGCATGACTCTCTGAAGCTTCCACTCTAATATCAGCTAGAAAGCAACAACCTTCAAAGTGCTGAAAAATCTGGTTGAAGATTGCTTTAGCAATAGTTGTTTTGCCGATTCCTCCAGCTCCATAGATCCCAATGAAGCGAACATCATCTTTCCTTTTGCATAATAGAGAATATATATGTTTAACTCGCGAATCAATTCCAATTGGGTACTTGGCAACATCGAGATATTTGATTTAGTTCCCATAAGATCACCTCAATAATTTTCTGAATAAACCTTGATTCATTCCTAGAATCATCAAGGAAAAAAATAAGGAAAAGTTCAACAGGAGTTTAGACCAAAGAAAGAAAAAATAAATTGACCCCCACGGCTTTGCTCTAGCAGTAAGCCTGTGACGCCTGATATATCTATCAGTAAGAAAATTAATAAACATTGTTCTGTCAAGATAATTAAGATGATCTTTGCTAAGGCATGCTTACAATAATCCAAATATTTTTTACCACAGTTAATAATATCATTCGCCAAGCTAGTTACTCAAGAAAAGGATGGAAGCACAGTACGAGCTGTCTCATCTTAATTTGCTGTTCAGAATTGCATATGGGCGCGTTGTTTTCTTTTTCATTATTTCTACCGAGCAGTTTATTCTCTTCAAAAATCTTCCTAAGTCATCTCTTTTTAAAATTTTCTACACCAACTTCCCTTTCAATACAACCATTTAATATTTAAAATCAAACATCTAACATCTGCTTTCCTTAGTGGACTACCTGCTTGAATTAACTGAAAGGGAAAGAGAGAATTGTAGATATTTGAGCACTGATCCCATTGTGATGTAAAAGATTCTTGCACGGAGTCACTCTACAAATGCCATTAAATATCATGCCAGTTTCCAAGATACTACATCAGCTTTACCACCACTAATATTAGTTTATCATATCAGCAGATCTCAGGGAATATCCTCAATGAGCACCTGCTAGTCTTTGATAAGAGGCCACATAACATTGTGGGTGTTTTCAAGATTGATCTGTCCCGGGGTGGAACACCAAAGGAGATTTATTCCCTATATCCATAGTTTGATTATTGCTTGGCATAAAACAGACACTTAAATTTGGCCTTAGCTGAAAAGTAAGCATTCCAACTTTAGAGTGCACACTAGACGCTTCCTCTTGATTTCAACTGATAACTTAACACTCCAACTCGTCCTCACTGTGGCTCGTGGACACTCAACGCAAATGTGGCGCATAAATTTTGCAGGTGTCTAGATAATCATTTTGTAAGTCAGTGTGTTTGATAATGTATTACGCCTTATTACTTTAAGTTGTTGGGTTCAAAGTGTGTATGAAGTGTGAATGGAAAATGGAAAATGGTGGAGGAAAGGAAACATCCAATTTAGAAAGTGTACTCCAAATTGGAAAGTTCACTAATTCTCCCACATTGGTGGGAGAAGGGAACTTTAGAGTGTTTATAATAAGAACACTTACTCCACATGGTAAGTGAGGCAAGAAATAAGACATGCCTCGGGCCGTCGGCTTCGGCTTTGGATTTGGTAAATGATCGATCAATGAGATCTATCTTTTTTTGGACAAAGTTTATTTGACGGAAATAAAGAAATCCAGACAAAAATCTAACCCGAAAATACAAAAAACGCAGTAGAATATTTTCTGGTTTTGGTACTCCATTTATACATGCATGCAGAAGTTCGAACTGATGCAATACTTCATCAAGCTGGTGCCACTGTTTCGGTGAACTGATACACTGTTTCAGTAAACTCATGCACTGCTTCAGAACTGATGCATTGTTTCGATGAACTGACACACTTATTCACGAAATGGCATGCCTGTTCAGAACAGTCACATTGTTTAGACGAATGGACATGAATTTTCAGAAAAGGTTATACCTTTTAGATGAACTTTTGCCTCTTTTCAGAAGAGGCATGTTGTGGCTATATAAACCTAGTTTCTTCCACAGGTTTAGTACGAAATTTTCAGATTAAAAACTCTCTTCTTGTCTTAAAAATATTCTGTGTGATCATTCAAAACGTTCTGTGAGTTCGAAGATATTCCAACCGTTTGAGGTACCGCTACTGTTGGTCTATTAGCCATTTTATCCTGGGAGAAAAAATTCCACAACCTCGGGTACAGTGAGGGGGATTATTTCCTTAAGAAAAAACCGTGAATTCGGAAGACTTGGCTATTTTCTGTTTTATCTTAATTTCTGCAAAATAAAATACACCTCTTGGAAAGGTCATTTTGATCTTGTGTTGAGGTTATTTAATATACTTCATTGTGTTCTTGTTTATACTTGAACTCAAGTTGAAGTTGGTGTTGTAATAGACAGATTATGTGTACCCGAAGTACAAACGAAATAACAATCTTAAGGAAATAAATATTATTACAGAATCTGTATTGCTTGTTTTTGGAGCTTAAAGTTTTAACTTTCTACTCCGCCTGAACTTAACTAGTGATTTGAAGTCATAAAAACTTCGTCACAAGTTAAAGATCATTCGGTTGACAATTGAAAGTCATAAAAACTTCATTGTTAACTAGAAACAAAGGGAAAAAAATTAAATTTTTATAAGTAGTATTCTGAAAATACTAAGTATTTTTTGTCTTGTGGTGACAGAAAAATGGTAACTGAAAGTCAAATGATGGATGCGACAACGTTTATGGGGCAACTAATATTTCCACATCAAGTCGCACAAATACTCCGCCAACAATGGCACCGGCGGAGAAACCCAAAAAATTTCCGGGCATTGACTTCAAGTGGTGGCAGCAAATGATGTTCTTTTACCTCACCACTTTATGTCTGCAATGGTTCGCTAGCGAAGACGCTCCTGAGGTACCCGAGGGAACCACGGACAAAGACCGCTTCGTTATTGTAGAAGCTTGGAAACATTTGGACTTCCTTTACAGGAATTATATTCTGAGTGGTCTCCAAGACGACCTCTACAATATTTATACTGGAACCAAGACATCAAAGGAACTGTGGGGGGCACTTGAACGAAAATATAAGACGGAGGATGCGGGAATTAAGAAATTCCTTATTGCACGGTTCCTGGACTTCAAAATGATAGATAGCAAATCTGTTGTCTCTCAAGTACATGAGTTGCAAGTCATCATACATGATCTCCTAGCAAAAGGTATATCTTTGAAAAATACCTTAGTTGAACAAATTAAAAATGTTTTTAATACTCACATAAACTGTTTTGTAGGTTTAATTGTGAATAATGCTTTCCAAGTAGCAGCGATAGTTGATTGTGGAAAGACTTCAAAAACTACTTAAAGCATAAATGCAAGGAGATGACTGTTGAAGATCTTATTGTCCGACTTCGTATTGAAGAGGATAATAAAGCTGCCGAAAGAAGGTCAAAAGGGAATTCTACAATTAATGGAGCACATATTGTAGAAGATGACCAAAACAATTCCAAGAAAAGGAAGAAAGCTGAACAAGGAAGCAATCAACCCAAGAAAAAGTTCAAGGGAAAATGCTTCAACTGTGGCAAGATTGGCCACAAGTCCACAGATTGTCGTGCCCCAAAGAAAGGCAAGAAGAAGGATCAAGAAAATATGATTGAATCCAACAAAGAATGCTATGTTCTCAGAATACAACTTGACGGGGAATCCTCGCGAATGGTGGATGGATTCTGGTGCCACCCGCCATGTATGTGCCAACAAGGAGTTGTTTTCGTCATTTTCTCTGGCTTAAGCAGAAGAAATGATCTACATGGCTAACTCCGCTACTGCTAAGGTGGAGGGAACAGGAAAAATTTGCTTAAAGATGACTTCCGGCAAGGTCTTGACACTGAATAATGTGTTATAAGTTCCGGAGTTACGTAGGAACTTAATTTCTGTTTCACTTCTAGATAAGAACGGATTCAAATGTGTAACCGTTTCTGGAAAAATTATAATTAGCAAAGGAGAAATGTATGTAGGAAAAGGCTATATGACCGAAGGCCTTTATAAGATGAATGTAATGACTGTTGAAATAAATTAAAGTTCGAATTCTACTTATTTGCTTGAGTCTTATGATTTATGGCATGAGTGTTTAGGCCATGTTAATTACAAAACGTTACAAAAACTGATTAACTTAGAAGTTTTGCCAAACTTTGAGTGCAATAAATCAAAGTGTCAAACGTGTGTGGAATCGAAGTATGCAAAGCATCCTTATAAGTCTGTTGAAAGGAATTCCAATCCCTTAGACTTAATACACACTGACATTTGTGATATGAAGTCAACACCATCACGTGGTGGGAAAAAGTATTTCATAACTTTTATTGACGATTGCACTAGATATGGTTATGTCTACTTGCTAAATAGTAAGGATGAAGCAATAGATACGTTTAGGCAATATAAAACTGAAGTTGAAAATCAGTTAGACAAAAAGATCAAAGTGATAAGAAGTGATAGGAACGGAGAATATGAATCTCCCTTTGCGCAAATATGTGTAGAAAATGGAATAATCCATCAAACTACGGCCCCATATTCACCTCAATCTAATGGAGTTGCGGAAAGGAAAAACCGAACTTTGAAGAAAATGATGAATGTCTTACTTATAAGTTCTGATTTACCACAAAACTTATGGGGGGAGGCTATCCTTAAGGCCAATCGTATACTCAACAGAGTTCCTCATAGTAAGACACAATCAATTCCTTACGAAAAATGGAAAGAAAGAAAACCCAACTTAAAATATTTCAAAGTGTGGGGGTGTCTAGCGAAGTTTCAAGTTTCTATACTTAAAAGGGTTAAGATAGGACCTAAAACGGTGGACTGTGTGTTCATAGGATATGCTAAAAGTAGTAAAGCATGTCAATTTTGGTTCAAAAATCCGAACATCCAGATATTAATGAAAATACGGTAATTGAATCAGACAATGTTGAATTCTTTGAAAACATTTACCCATATAAAATTAGACATGAACAGTCTAGTGGAGGATCTAAATGACCTCGAGATGAACCAAGTAAGAATGTACATAATGAAGAAAATCCAAGATGTAGTACACGTCAAAGAACGTCAACTTCGTTTGAATCGGATTTTGTAACATTTATCTTAGAAAATGAGCCTCAAACATTTAAAGAAGCAATGTTGTCGTCAGACTCATCCTTTTGGAAAGAGACATTCAATAGTGAGATAGATTCAATCTTAAGCAAGTATACATGGGAATTGGTTGACCTTCCTCCCAGAAATAAATCGTTAGGTTCTAAATGGATCTTCAAAAGGAAAATGAAGGCGGATGGTACTATTGACAAATACAAGGCAAGACTTGTAGTAAAAGGCTTCAAACAGAAGGAAGGCCTTGATTGCTTTGATACATACTCGTCAGTACAAGGATAACCTCGATTCGAATGTTAATTGCCTTGGCGGCGGTATATGATCTTCAAATCCATCAAATGAATGTGAAGACCGCATTCCTAAATGGAGATTTGGAGGAAGAAATATACATGGAACAACCTGAGGGTTTTGTGGTTCCAGGAAAAGAAAATAAGGTGTGTAAACTTGTTAAGTCACTTTATGGACTAAAACAAGCACCTAAGCAATGGCATGCAAAGTTTGACAAAACCATGTTGGCAAATGGATTCAAGATAAATGAATGTGACAAATGTGTATATATTAAAGACACACCAAATCACCAAGTCATTGTTTGTTTATATGTGGATGATATGTTGATCATCAGTAGAGATATTTGTGACATAAATGCAATTAAATGAATGCTCGAGAGCAAGTTTGATATGAAAGACCTTGGAGTTGCAGATGTGATCTTAGGTGTAAGAATCCATCGAACTCCACAAGGGTTAGCATTGTCACAGTCTCATTATATCAAAAAAGTACTTGACAAGTTCAAGGATATGGAATTCGGTATTGCCAAGACTCCATTGGATGTGAACTTTGCACTTTGAAAGAACGAAGGTGAAAGTGACTCACAATTGGAGTACGCAAGAGTATTGGGATGTTTAATGTATATAATGAACTGTACACGACCATCCATAGCATGTGCAATTAGTAAATTGAGTCGGTACACGAGTAATCCCAACAAAACTCATTGGATGGCAATGAAAAGAGTTTTGGGGTATCTTAAATACTTGCATTATAATAAATATCTTGTGGTACTTGAAGGATATAGTGATGCAAATTGGATCACCAGATCGAACGAAGTAAAATACACAAGTGGATATGTATTTACTATTGGTGGAGGAGCAGTTTCTTGGAAATTATCCAAACAAACTTGTATCGCTCGCTCTACAATGGAATCTGAATTTATCGCATTAGATAAAGCCGGTGAAGAAGAAGAATGGATCCAGAATTTCTTAGAAGATATTTTGTATTGGCCCAAGCCAGTGGCACCAGTATGTATACACTGTGATAGCCAAGCGATAATAGGTAAGGCAGGGAGCATGATGTACAATGGTAAATCTCGTCGCATACGATGGAGACATAATACTGTTAGGGAACTTCTCTCTAGTGGAATTATCACTATTGACTATGTAAAGTCAAAGGATAATGTGTCGGATCCATTTACAAAAGGCCTATCTAGAGAAGGAGTGGAAAGAACATCCAAGGAAATGAATTTAAGGCTTAGGACGAGTCAGCATGGCGGTAACTCTACCTAGCATACTGGAAATCCCAAGAGCTAGGTTCAAGGAGATCAAACAAAGTTGTGTCTGGCAGGTTCAACATTGTCAATTACCCAACCCATTTTCATGATGTAGACAATGTATAGTAAACTAGGATAAGATTTAAGGTGAAAAGTTTTTTAATGATTATCTAAATTTGGCAGATTTGACCAAATAGTTTAATTTACAGGATTGAACATTTAGAAATCACCTATGTGAGGGAGAAGTGGAAGCCGCTTCAAGGAGAATGTTAGTAAAGGCCCATTCTCTAAGCTCTCATGAAACCGGGGCGTGTTCATGGCTGAAAAGAACAAAACCATGAGAACCATAAACGTTAAAAGGCTGGTTGTGTGACATATATTGTCTAGGTATACATTAAAGCTCGACGGTTCAAATATATCAAATCTACCGATTCATCGAGTGCATCCGATGCATGTTTACTATGGAAAATTCAAAGGGGAACCCACTTATCCAAATGCAATCAGTCTTTGCTTGATGATCACATACTTGTCCGTAAAAATTTTATGAAAAATAGTCATTCCCCATTCATATAGGGGATTGTTGGGTTCAAACTGTGTATGAAGTGTGAATAGAAAATGAAAAATGATGGAGGAAAGAAGACATCCAATTTAGAAAGTGTACTCCAAATTGGAAAGTTCACTAATTCTCCCACATTGGTGGGAGAAGGGAACTTTGGAGTGTTTATAATAAGAACACTTACTCCACATGGTAAGTGAGGCAAGAAATAAGAGATGCCTCGCGCCGTCGTCGTCGTCGCTCGGCTTCGGCTTCGGCTTCGGCTTCGGCTTCGGCTTCGGCTTTGGCAAATGATCGATCGATGAGATCTATCTTTTTGGACAAAGTTTATTTGACGGAAATAAAGAAATCCAGACAGAAATCTAATCCGAAAATACAAAAAATGCAGTAAAATATTTTCTGGTTTTGGTACTCTATTTGTACATGCATGCAGAAGTTCGAACTGATGCAATACTTCATTAAACTGGTGCCACTGTTTTGGTGAACTGATGTACTGTTTCAGTAAACTCATGCACTGCTTCAGAACTGATGCATTGTTTCGATGAACTGACACACTTATTCACGAAATGGCATGCCTGTTCAGAACAGTCACATTGTTTAGACGAATGGACATGAATTTTCAGAAAAGGTTATACCTTTTAGATGAACCTTTGCCTCTTTTCAGAAGAGGCATGTTATGGCTATATAAACCTAGTTTCTTCCACAGGTTTAGTACGAAATTTTCAGATTAAAAACTCTCTTCTTATCTCAAAAATATTCTGTGTGATCACTCAAAACGTTCTGTGAGTTCGAAGATATTCCAACCGTTTGAGGTACCGCTACTGTTGGTCTGTTAGCCATTTTATCCTAAGAGGAAAAATTCCACAACCTCGGGTACAGTGAGGGGGATTATTTCCTTAAGGAAAATCCGTGAATTCGGACGACTTGGCTATTTTATGTTTCATCTTAATTTCTGCAAAATAAAATACACCTCTTAGAAAGGTCATTTTGATCTTGTGTTGAGGGTATTTAATATACTTCATTGTGTTCTTGTTTATACTTGAACTCAAGTTGAAGTTGGTGTTGTAATATACAGATTTTGTGTACCCGAAGTACAAACGAAATAACATAAGCTTCTACTATATTTCTATCCTGAGATAAGCAAGAAAAAGGAATGAGAAGTTGTAAACATTGTAGCAAGAAATGTTACCCTTGATCAATATTTTCCAAATGCCATGCTGATATATTTGCAGCTGCAGTCAGTGCGCTTCTCCAGCTCTCTACTTTCTGCGAACCAAAACGTTCTTCATGTCTTTTCAATGCTTCCCCAAAGCTCCCAGCATGTTCCCTAACTTCAATAGGATCAACACAATAGAAAACAGGAAACACCAACTGCTTCAAATTTTCCTTACATTCAATTATTTTACCCAACTCATCAAGACACTACCTTGAAGAAGCATAGTTTTCTGAGAAAATGACAATGGAGATTCTTGATTCTTCAATTGCTTTGAGAAGCTCGGATGCAATTTCCCTGCCTCTTCTAAGCTCATCGTCGTCCTTAAACGTGTTCACTCCAAACTGACACAACCTCGTATACAGATTATTGGTGAAGGTTTTTCGTGTATCTTCACCTCTAAAGCTCAAGAAAACATCGTAAGTAGTGCTGAGTAGAATGTGAGAATGAGATTCTTGTGATTCCCCTGCCCCTGCCATAATGAGATATATTGATTAAACTGTATAAATCCTAGTTCTTATTTGTAATTTTGTGTGTGTGTGTGTAAATCCATTGCTAATTTTCATCTTCTGAGCTCTTTCTGTGTGAATTACCTGAACGCAGCCTTAGTTCTTTGCAGCTTCAGTGAAGTTGCTTACCACTTCCAGATTCCCGTGATGACTAATTAAAATATGTAGGCCAATATTTTTTCACATATTTACTGGAGGTGGACTTCAATCCTCGGGCAAGCCAAAAAATCACATTTGGGCGGTAAAGTCAGTAATTATTCAAGAGATGCAAATGAGAAATATTATTTCTATATTAAAATATAAGCCCTAAAAAGGTACTTCCTCCGTTTTAAAAAGAATTTTGACTTGCCACAAAATTTAAGAAAATAAAGAAGATCGTTGAATCTCATAGTTTTAAATTAAAGTAGTGTCAAATATACCAAAATGTCCTTTAATCTTATGATCATAAACATGTCACGTGAAAAGTTGAAATTAAAGTCTTATCAGAAAAAAAAAAGATCATTCTTTTTTAAACAAACACTAAAACAAATAGTTTATTCTTTTTTAAACAGAGCATAGTAAAAAAGTGGAAATGCTTACATGGTAGTTTAATATTGTATTTCTTTCTGCAGCGTAGTTTTTATTGGTTTAAAAATCTCCGTCTGGTAGGTGTGTTTACAGGAAACTGGAATCAAACCGACAAAAGAAATGTCATTTTGTTGGTAACCTCACAAATTCAAATGTGGTGTTTAATTTTTAAACCTCAAATTTGTCTTTAATTTCGCTCTTTAGCATTTAACTAACAAAAAAGTGATGAAAAAAAGGAGCAGATAACATAAATAGTCAAACATAAGGGGCTCACCCTCAACTTTTAATTAATTTAAAAATAACTCATAGTTTGGAAAACTCGTGTGTATCTCACATATACATGACACACTGTATCTTAGATAAAAATACAAGTGATCTGGCCTGTACATATCTTAGTCATGTGTATATGTGGTATAGATACATGCAAACTTAGAGCAATTCCTTGACATATTTTGTAATTATTGAAAGATTAAATATATAATTATCCCCTGATCTTGTCCGAAATTTGCAAAAAAGATATCTAAACTTTAACTTCGACCTATTACCTTATGATTCTTCTTTATTTCGTTGCAAACGCACCATTTTAACCCTCTGCATGTATACATGCGCCAAAGGCGCGTGAAAGGGCTTGAATTTGATATTTTTGACCAATTAAAAGCTGCTACGTGTAAAATAATTTAATATATAATTTATATTCTTTTTTTAAAAATAATATTTATTTATTTTTTTAAATTATCCCTACCCCTCTCCGCCCCCCCCCCCCCCCTAACTCATCCACTCTTTCTTCTTCAACTCAATTCACCATTAAAGCAAGCTTCTTTTTTTAAAAAAAAATCATTCATTAAAGCTCCATTTTACAACTAAATCATATCATTTAACTACCCATCATTTCTTCTTCAACACAATATCTTCTTCAACCCCATTAAAGTTCTTCAACACAATGTCACCATTAAAGCTCCTCCATTGAAGCTTTTTTTAAAAAAAATCATATCATTAAAGCTCAATTTTTCAGTTAAATCATATCATTTAACTATCTTTAAAACTCAATTCAATCATAAAACTCTCAATTCAATCATAAAATTATTTTTTGAATTGATTTGAAAAAAAAATAGATGGGGAGAGAGAATGGTGACGAAGGGGGGTGGGGTGTTTGGGGGAGATGCTGATGGGGTGGGGGTGTTGGACGAGGGGTGAAGGTGCTGAATGGGGGTGGGGAGTGGAGGAGAGCTGCTGGGGAGACTTGCTGGATGGGGTGGGGTGGGGTGGAGGAAGAGGGGGTGGGGTGGGGTGTTAAATTAAATAAAAAGTAAAATTTTATTAAAAAAATATATAAATTAAACGTATTTGACACGTGGCAGTACCTGATTGGCGTGTGTATTTCACTCTCCTTGTTGTGATTGAGATTCAGCGAAAAATGATGTGTTTGCAACGGATTAAGTAAGAATCGTGGGGTAATGAGTCGAATTTAAAATTTAGGTGTCCTTTTGAAAATCTCGACCACCAACAGTAAAGTAATTATGTATTTACTCTTATTGAAATGAAGATGCCTTGTAATTAGGGGTCAAACCTCTAGCTTTTTCGTTGTTTGTCCAAAAAAAAAATCTAATAATGCAACTTGACTTGTTATTTCCAAAAGGTTAGTTGTCGAATCTTTGTCTTATCTAGTAAGACCATAAAGTGGGTCTTGGTCGTTCTTTTTATGTTTTCAATAATGTAACTTCTCTTTTTATAGTATATATAGGGAAAAGGCATCGTTTTCATCCCAAATTATATTTGAAAAATCGAAGTCACACCTAAATTATACTAGTGACCTATTACACATCTAAATTATAAAAAAGTGAAACTATTTACACCATGTTAGGCTACCACCACTTGCATGTGGTGTAGTGTTTTACACGCGCTGCCACGTCAGCACCACATCGGTAAAAAGTATCACTTTTTTATAGTTAAGGTGTGTAATAGGTCATTTATATAGTTTAGGTGAAGATTCGACTTTTCGACTATAATTTGGGGTGGAAACGATGTCTTTTCCCTTAATGTTTTTAATCGTTTACTTTTGTTATTTAATAGGCTGGACGCGCCTAAAATAAGTTTAACACACGCGCCTTAGAATGGGGGTCACGGGGAGGTAATAATATCACTTTTATATAGTTAAGGTGTGTAATAGGTCACTTATATAATTTAGGTGTGGCTTAGACTTTTCTTGTATAGTATGGAGTAAAAATGATGTTTTTTTCCTTATATATATATGATGGCTAATTATGCTGAAATCTACTAACTAGCTAGCAGAATCAATCTTTCACATTTCACTACTTATTCACAAATTCCTCTGATAGACTCCTCTGGCAAAAAATAATTCAAGTATACTTGCATCAGCAGTTTTACAAATGGCTGCTCTAATCAGCCAGTTAGGGGAATCATCTCGTTTACAATCTGGACATATTTTTGGATCATATGACGCTTTCTTGAGTTTTAGAGGTGAAGACATGGCAAAAACCACATTTAAAGATGATCTTTATGCAAGATTGCGTCCATTTGAAATTAATGTTGGGTTCGAAATCGAGAGGGCGTCATGCGGAAGTTATTAGTTGCAAAATATTGAGGCGATAAATTAGACGAAAAGAAAAACATACTAAAAACATGATTATTATATAGTTTGGCCAATTGACCTACATATAAAAACCTAATATATAAGAAAACATAAAAATATTAGAGAGAAAATCTCTCCCTAAACAAAACTTTTTAAACACTACATTGTGGATGCTATTGTGTTATAGTATGAGAAGAGGGTCATGTCCAAAACCTTTCCTCCAAGAAAGAGGTTAGCCAAATATGAAAAATAATTATAATTTTTCTTTCAGAAAAAGTAAAAGTAAAAGTAATTATGGTAACTTTTATTTTGCTTCTAAGAAAAAGTAAAACTTAAATATAGTAAAAATATCAGGGCAAAAATCCTAACAAATCTCCCTTTTTGGCTTAATTTTCTTCACTTGATCCGTCTTCTCTTCATATCACGTGCATGAACTTCGTTCTTGATATAATCTTTATAAAAGTTGTTTGTCATGATTAAAAATAAGGTTTAAAATATCATGGTTAAAAATTGATTTAAAAGTAATATTTTATTTTTATTTTTAAAGATGCAGCAGCAGGGGTGTTGAAAATATGGTTGAAACTTGTTCTCCACATGTAGTTCGATAAAAATCTTCATTATCATCCAAATTGTTGCAGCTTGATTTTGAAATCTCTTTGAACCTGTTTAATCTCGTCTCACCACACCATTGGACCATTGAACCGTAAGCTTTGATACCACTTGTTGGGTTCGAAATCGAGAGGACGTCATGCGGAAGCTATTAGTTGCAAACTATTGAGACGATAAATCAGACGAAAAGAAAAACATACTAAAAACATGATTATTATATAGTTTGGCCAGTTGACCTACGTATAAAAACCTAATATAAAAGAAAACATAAAACTATTAGAGAGAAAATCTCCCCAAAACAAAACTCTTTAAACGACTACATTATGGATGTTATTATGTTTTCTTCTATTTATAGATGTTCAAAACTTTTCCTCTAATAAAGAGGTTAGCTAAATATGAAAAATAATTATAATTTTTCTTTTCAGCAAAAATAAAAGTAATTATGAAACTTTTATTTTCTTTCTAAGAAAAAATAAAACTTAAATATAGTAAGAAAATCAGTCAAAAAGCCTAACAATTAACACGTTCATGGATCACGATGGTGATGAAATTTCCTTTGAAATAGTGAAAGCAATCAAGGATTTCCATTATAGTTTTTACTGAAAACTATGCTTGCTCTAAGTGGTGTCTTGATAAACTTGTAAAATTACTTGATTGTGGACACTTGGTTCTACCTGTTTTCGACAATTTCGATCCTTCTGAAGTTCGCAAATAAACAGGGAGTTAGGGACCAGCCTTAGCAAGACATGAAGAATTTTGTGGCGTAGAGAAAGTGAAGAGGTGGAAAGCTGCTTTGACTAAAGTAGCAAATTTATCAGGATGGCATTTGGAAAATGTTGCACAAGGGTACAATGTCTATTGCTTGATTTTCGTTTATGTCATGTTTTTTCTTTCTTGTTTTTATAATTGTTGTCCAGTCCAAGCTTTTGTGCTCCTTGACTATTTCATTGAAGACCTGCACGAATATTGGGTAACTGTGCCCACCAAGGTTTAGCTAGATGAAAATTCTTCGGCTTCTATTGGGATTTGAACTATGATTTCCTAGTTTTCGCCAACTTTATTACCCGCTAGGTCACACCCTTAGGTGCAGTTTGTTAAGTTGTAAGTGTATGGTAATCATAGGGTAGATTATCCAATTTCCTCTAACATCATGCTAAATCCAGTGGTTGATCCAGGAGTTAAGTTTTATGGCTTCAGTATTTAAGGTTCTTAGCATATATGAACTCATTATATCTTTAAGTTAAGAGTTCAGTTGTACTATTTGTAGCAATATGAGTGGATTTTTACGTATAAATTTATGTTTTGCGTCGAAAGTAGTGGGTTCAGATGAATACGGTGCTAGTATGCTACATCCACCTCTGGCTATTATCAGTATTCACCTTAGTGTAATTTATAACTTTTATATATAACCTCAGGAATTGTTGTACTGATATCGGTCTAAATGGATCGACATTGCTAATGAGGATTCATATAGTCGACCCCGATAAGTGTGGGATTGAAGCATAGATGTTGTGCTTGTCTACCGAACCACCCGATAGCAATCAGGGATCAGTACCTTCTTGTCACAGAGTAGTGAGTGCCTCTTCTATTTCAGAATACTAAATCCTATACATTACCTTCCAAAACCAAGACTCCTTCTCTAACCAAGAATATGAGGTGATGATAAAAGAATTAAGAGGCACTTCTTTTTACAGTAGCACTAATAAACAAGCCTTAGTAAATTGATATTTTGCTTCTAGACACATGTTGCAAAGAAATGCTGGAATGATTATATATTCGATGTCATAGTATATCAGATTTTGAGCTAAAGACTTGCCTTGAAAAGGATATATTTCAGTTACTGTTGGTTGCATAGAGGAAATTTTAGTTCAGCTTACAGATATAATTGGGGATCTGAAGAGTTTATCCATCTTATTCTTTAGCTTATGATGCTCGAGACCTAAGGTTGAATATATTTTTAGAGTGAAATGAATCGTGCAGTTTATATATTTTCTTTTCACTTGTTATATGCCTGTATATACACCTAAGATTGTTCTTTTCTTTCATTTTCTGCTTTTGGAATGATGACAGATACAAATCAAAATTCATTCAAAAAATTATTGAAGTGGTCTAATGGGAATTGAATCGTAAATATATGGATGTCGCCAAGCACCCAATTGGAATTGATTATCGAGTTAAATATTTATCCTCATTATTATCCAAAAGTGCGGAGGAGGTTGTCATGGTTGGGATCTGTGGAATTGGTGGAGTAGGTAAAACCACCCTTGCTAAAGCTATGTTTAACCAAATCTACAAACAGTTTGAAGGTAGTTGCTTTCTTGCTGATGTTAGATCAGAAGCTTCAGAGAAACATGATGGCCTACTGCATTTACAAAAGAAACTTCTTTATGAGACTCTTAAGACTCAGAACTTCAGAGTAAACAATGTCCATGGAGGTATCAACTTGATCAGAGAAAGATTAAGATCAAAGAAGGTTCTTATTGTTCTCGATGATGTGGACCACAGGAGCCAATTAGAAGCATTAGCAGGAAACCGGGATTGGTTTGGTTCAGGCAGTAGAGTTATTATAACTACTAGAGATGAGCATTTGTTGAACCTGTTCAAAGTGGATGAAAGATACGTGGCATTGGGATTGAACAGCGATGAGGCTATACACCTCTTTAGTTGGCATGCTTTTCAAAATCCAGTCCCACTAGAAGAATATGTTGATGTTGCAAAAGACATTGTACGTATGCTCAGGGACTTCCACTAGCTCTCACAGTTTTGGGTTCTTCTTTATTTGGACTGTCAATTGAAGAGTGGAGGAATAATGTTGAGAAGCTGAAACGAATTCCCGATGACAACATACAAGAAAAACTCAAAATAAGCTTTGATGCACTCCCAGATGATAAGGTTAAGGCAATCTTCCTAGATATTTCCTGTTGCTTCAGAGGAGTGGACAAGGATGATGGCGTTACAATATTGGATGCTTGTGACTTTTTTGCTGAAGCTGGAATCCAGGATTTGTTAGATAGATGTTTGCTAACAATTGATATAAACAATAGATTGGTTATGCATGGACTAATTCAAGATATGGGAAGAGAAATTGTCCGTCAGGAATCACCAGATGAGCCTGGGAGGCGTAGTAGATTGTTCTTTGAGGAAGATATTTCCAATGTACTCATGGGAGACAAGGTAACACTTCTATGTTGCATTGTCTCCTTATGTTTATGAAGATCCTAAAGGTTTTTTCTTATACTTCATTATTCAACAAGCAGTCTTCTGTTTTTTTGTTTGTATCTTCTTGTAAAATGTTCCATCCATCTGGATTATAATCTGACCAGTACTAAATAAAAACATTCCCTTTCAACCAAATTGCAGGCAACTGAAGTTGTAGAGGTAATGATGGTAAATTCACCAATGTTCAAGGATATGCAGTTAAGCACCAAAGCATTTGCAAAGATGGCTAATCTTAGACTACTTCAAATTGATAATGTGCATCTAAAAGGAAAATTTGAACATTTACCAAACAAGCTCAAGTGGTTGGAAGCATTGTCCATTGAAGTACATTAGATCTAACTTTCATCTTGAGACTCTTGTTGCTCTTGACATGTCAGAAAGTAAATTTGAAGAATTCAAAGCCAGTCTAAAGGTATGTACCTTTTGATAAGCTAGTTTAGTGTACGCGCTTTTTACGCGTCTCTCTCATCAATCAATAAAACTATATATGAGAGAGCAAAGTTATTAGAAAGTAGAAATTGACGTCATAATAAATTTTACATCTATTTAAATGATATAGATTGTACCAACAATAGTAATATACCTAGTAAAATCTCATAAGTGAGCTATAAAGAGAGTAAAAGTGCACGCAAAACTTATAAATACCTAGGGAAGGTAAAGATGTTGTTTTCGGAAGACTCTCAGCTCTACTGTAGTAAATTCAAGTATAAAGAAGAGAAAAACAGTGAAGAAAATATGACAATTAATCAGACAAAAAAAAAAAAAAGAAAGGAAGACAATCTTTAGAGCCTATTATTAAAAATAATGAAAATATGTCATATTTCATAGTTTACATTACTCACAATTGAAACAATTGCATATAAATAAATTTTAAAAGAGAATTCATATAGAATTAGAATGACTAACTAATTTCTTGTTGAGATGGTATGTAATGATCCAAAGAAATGTGTCAAAATTGTAAATAAGTCAATTTTAAATTAGTAATATATATGAGTCATTATAAACAAACAAACAAAACAACCTGTCAATTAACAATTGTCCGTAAAAATAAATGATAATTTATTTTTTAAAAGATTAAAAAAAAAAAAAAACATACTAAAATTTAAGAAAATTTACCTCAAATAAAAAAATATATATTCTTCAATCATAGATGCTATCAATATTTCAAAAATAAAAACTTATCAATTAGCAATTTCTATCAATAATACGTGATAATTTATTATTGTAAATTTCAAGAACATACTAAATTTTTTAGAAAACTTACCTCAAATCACAAGCAAATTTATCTATTTAATCATATGATATGTCAAGATTTCACAAAAAAAAAAAAATCTCAATTAGCAATAAATTGATACTATCAAAATTGTAAACATCAAGAGCATAGTAAAATTTAAAAAAATTTACCTCAAATCACTAGAAAATTTCTTTCAATCATAAGATATACCAAAATTCTACAAAATAAAATTTCTCAATTAATAATTGTCTATTAAGAATACATGATAATTTATTGGGAGATTCTCAAATATAGACCCAAATTAGGGTGGCTTTCAAATTTTAGCCCCAAATTAAAAGACTTTGTTAAAATGGCCTTAACTTGTTAACTCATATTTTCTTGGACAAAAATACCCTCCTGCAGAATATTTGCCGTTAAACCTGTTCCTTCAGCCATTAAACCTCTTTCTTTCTCTCTTTCTTCCAAATTTCATAATCGATCTCCTGCCAAAATACTCACTGATAAATCTCTTTCTTCCAAATTTCAGAATCGACTTTCAAATATTTGGGGAATCTATTTTAGCAATAAGGGTTCTTCAGGTATGAAATTCATCACCAAAATTCATTGTGGTAATTTTAGCTTATTGATGCATTGTGGTAATTTTAGCTCATTATATAATTAGCATATTGATTTAATTTTTGGGGAAGTGAACGTAAGCTGAAGTTTGGATATGTTGTTGTTGTAGTAACATATTTACCATTGAGGAATTGCATCAAACAGGTTGTGGGCAGTTTGTGTTTTAATTGTATGGATGTGTTGTTCGTTATATAATTGTGTTTTAATCCAATGTACTTTTTCTCCCATTATTTCTTGGATTTGTGCTACATCACTCGAAATTTCATGCATAATTTCACCAGTATTCAGTTCTATGTCAAAAAATTCAATGTCCTGTCGTCAGTCGTAAAACAGCTCTTAGATACTTAGTTCTTATTCTGTGAGCTGATCTTTCTCCAGCAAGTTGTCTCTGGCATTATAAGATGATAAAGTGTCAACTCTCGTTGCTCTCTTTCAAACGTTAAAATCCAAACTAAGATGAGGATAAAAAATATCTAAATTACCTAAGTATGCTCTGATCATGACTATCGCAGATAGTCCAGTCATAATCACACACACCTGAAGGTTGTATCAACTGTTAGCAGTTACGTCTACTTTAGGATAGTAGTTCATGAATTCATCTCTTTTTACTGCTCGTGGTATGAAAGGGTAAGGGGTTATTAACTGAGAGCTTTAGAAGCACACAATAAAAGTCTAAGTATATATTACCGCCCCCACATCCTTTATCATCTAGTCTTTGTCTTTGTCCAGAGCAATTTTGTTTACGAAATCACCAAAAAGATAAGAATACCAAGGAAGCGATCCTCCATTTATTAGAGCCCCAATACAACCAATTTGACCTGTTGTGTTTGCTTAAGGATATATAGTGAAGTATTCGAAGTTTGCTCTCTAACATCTAAAGTTTTTCGATGAAATGTTAGCACAATTAAACATTTATCATAGTGTTTAGATGCCATATGTTTAAGTCTAACTACACTAAAATACACGGAGTTTGAATCACCTTGCTTATACCCAAAGCCCTGAATTTTTATAGTAACATGCTCTCTTCAATATTGCTCCACTTCTCAATAATAGTCAGTACATCATTCTCTTTCAAGGCCATAATATTAGAGTATTGAGTTAATAAACTATGTTGTATCACTTGCAACGTATCTCTGAAGTAAACAACCCTCTCAGAATCACCCCTATAGTCTGTGTTATTCAGTAGTTTCAAGTGCGATTTTAGCATCTTCAGATTTTGCCATACATTTCAAGTTATGCCCCATGGGCAACAGTTGATACTGCCTTAGTTTGTAATGATTTGGCAGATGACCTATAACTCTTGCCCCAGAGGCAAGACTGAGACAGTTATTCCCCATGGGCAAAAGTTGACACTGCCATAGTCTGTAATGATTTAGCAAATGACCTATAACTCTTTCCCTAGAGGTAAGACTTTGACAGAGATGCCCCATGGACAATAGTTGACTATGCCTTACTCTTTAATGATTTTATTTGTTGAAGATATCTATTCTAAATTAAATTGTTACTAATCTTTTGTTGTTTCATTTTTTAGAAGGGTTGTGTTTGGAATGGATGAAAACGAAATGAGTATTGAAAGTATTGATAGAAATAACGAGTTACAGATTATTGAACAAATATTGAAGGCTGAAATAGCCGAGACATCCAAGATTAAGAGGGTATGCCAAAAAAAAGAGGATACTTGATGTCGAGACTACTCTCTTGAGACACAATGCCTCTTTGAATGAGGTAAATGTCAAGTCGATCTTCATTGTCAAACAAAATATGATGACGTGCATGTCAAACATTGCAATTACACACAACATCCAATTTAAGGTTATCAAATCAAGCACAACAAGATATTCATTGCGATGTTTGGATGACAACTATGTGTGGCAATTTCATGCCTCGAAGATTCCTGATTCCTTGCTCTTTCAGGTTAGTACATATGAAAAGGCTCATAGTTGCTCGGTTGATTTCATAACGTCCAACCACAGGAATGCAACATCAAAGGTCATTTGTGACTACATACTAGAGCTCGTGCGTGACTCTAGTAATGTAATCACACCCAACTTCGTGGTAGATGAAATGAGAAGGAAATACGGAATCATCATATCCTACAACAAAGGATGGCGAGCGATACAACATGCCTATACGGTGATAAAAGGAACCGCGAAAGAGAACTATAACAGGTTGTCATCGTATCTTCACATGATGAAAGAAAACAACCCAAGCACGTACACAAACATAAAGAGGGACGATGAGAACAGGTACAAATGCTATACTGTTGAAATTGAAAACTTTTGACCAAAAGGCAACAGTTTATCCTTTATTTGCACTGATTAGATTATTAATATAGATGGAACTCTTGCCTCATGGGCAAGACTTGGTTTAGAAAATTGTTAAAATTGAAAACTTTTGCCCAAGAGGCAACAGTTTATCCTTTATTTGCACTGATTAGATTATTAACATAGATGGAACTCTTGCCTCATGGGCAAGACTTTGGTTTAGAAAATTATTGAAATTGAAAACTTTTGCCCAAGAGGCAACAATTTATCCTTTATTTGCACTGATTAGATTATTAACATAGATGGAACTTTTTCCTCATGGGCAAGACTTGGGTTTAGAAAATTGTTAAAATTGAAAACTTTTACCCAAGAGGCAACAGTTTATCTTTTATTTGCACTGATTAGATTATTAACATAGATGGAACTCTTGCCTCATGGGCAAGACTTAGGTTTAGAAAATTATTAAAATTGAAAACTTTTGCCCAAGAGGCAATAGTTTATCCTTTATTTGCACTGATTAGATTATTAACGTAGCTGGAACTCTTGCCTCATGGGCAAGACTTGGGTTTAGAAAATTATTGAAATTGAAAACATTTGCCCAAGAGGCAACAATTTATCCTTTATTTGCACTGATTAGATTATTAACATAGAAGAAACTCTTGCCTCATGGGCAAGACTTGGTTTAGAAAGTTGTTGTACAAATACTATACTGTTGAAGTTGAAAACTTTTATCCAAGAGGTAAAAGTTTATTCTTTAATTGCAATGATTAGATTATTAACATAGATGCAACTCTTGCCTCATGGGCAAGACTTAGTTTAGAAAATAGTTGTACTCTTATTATAAACATCAAATGCAAATTGTTACTAATATTCTTTTGCTCAACATAGGTTTCAATATGCATTCTTTTCTTATGGCGCTTCAATCATTGGATGGGCCAACTGTAGACTGGTAATAATGGTAGATGCAACATTTTTTAAGGCAAAATATCGTGGTGTCCTCATGATAGCAGTGTCAAAGGACGGAAACAACAACATATTTCCTTTGGCTTTTGGAATTGCAGACTCAGAAAATAATGAGTCTTATAACTAGTTCTTCAATCTGTTAAGACATGCAATTGGGGTACGTGAACAATTGTCTATTCTATCAGATCATCACCCAGCCATTACAAATGCAATTGCAAATATCTATCCAGAGTGTCAGCATGGGATATGCATTTATCACATGGAGAAGAATTTAAGAAAAAGATACTTCTCAGATGTGGTTCTATCACTCTTCTACAACGCAGCAACAACATACAAACGAACTGAATTTTATACTTTCATGGATGAGATAGAAAAAATCGACAAAGTTGCTGCAGAGTACTTGAGAGAAGAAGAACCAGAAAGATGGGCTCGCTCAATTCATACCAACAGAAGATACAATATGCTTACGACTAACAACGTGGAGTCCATGAATGCGGTACTGAGAAAAGCCAGGCAACTGCCAATACTGGGACTGATCGATTACATTCAGAACAAGTTACAAAGTTGGTTTTATGAAAGAAAAATGGAATCACAAGGCAACTTTCATGACATTACACGTTGGGCGGAAGTGGAGGTGACTGACAAGATTCAAGTCGCATTGAAATTGAAAGTAAGTAACTGAAATTGTATTTTGATAATAAGGAAATATACTATTACTATTTTTTATCGCAGATTATGCATAGCTGGTTTACTGTTATTTGTGATTTATTGCTAGTTTTTTATTTCCTTGAGATTCGCGCGTGAAATATGTGTTTTGTTGCTTCTGTTCATAGCTGCGTAATTGTTTTTGATTTGATGTTGTATGCTTGATTATAGCTGTCTTTTGGTTGCCTCGAGATTCGTCCGCTATGTATGTTTGATTGCTTTGTATGGCTGATTCTACTCATATACTAGGTGTATCACTATCATAGTTGATTCTACTCCTAGATTAGATGCAATATCTGTTTTATCACAATTTATTTGTAGTTGATTCTCCTGCTCATATGTTGGAAGCATCACTATTGAATCACCTGATGTTCCTGAGCAAGGTTCTGTCTTTTTCATATAATATAGGAAATTTGACTTTGAAAGCTCATTTCTTGGATGACAGATCCTTCTCCTGCACTTTCCCTGACCAACCCAAGTATCAAAACTCTAACTATCACCTATATTGGACCTTCTCTTCCAATTTGAAATAGAACCTTAATTGTTACTCCTTATTATTGGTCACTTATTATTCGATTTTTGATTAGTTCAATATTATATTGTGATTTGATTCTATATGCTTGATTGTAGCTATTTTTTAGTTGCCTCAAGATTCGCCTCCTATGTATGGTTGATTGCTCTGTATGCCCGATTCTACCAGTATACTAGATGTTTCACTAGAAGTCGTCATTTATTTATTATTTTATTTACAGGTAAACCCCATTGATGCAACAAGATTTGTTGTAAGAGAAGGAGGAGTTGACTATATTGTAGACCTGAAGAGCAGGACTTATCAATGCTTGGTATTTCAAACAGATGAGATACCATGCACCCATGCAATTGTAGCGATAGAGAGTAGACATATGAACAAGTCTAGCTATTGTTCTCATTGGTTCTCAAGACAGTCTTGGCTACAAACATACTAGGAAGAAATCCTACCAATTGGAAGCACAGCATCATGGATTATCCCCGATAGCATAAAGGATCTGATCACAAACCCCCCAGATAAAGAGATTCTGCTTGGGAGAAGACAAACATCCAGATATCCTTGCAGAACAGAATCTTCAAAAAATAATTACAGATGTTCGAGATGCAAAAGGATCGGGCATAACAGATCAAATTGTCTCTATACTCCTATCCTTTATCTATATGCAAGAAGATATAGAAACAAAAATAAGAAAGCATGATTAGTTTTACTTTTTAAAGTTGGATCAAAATAGCAGTTATAATATGATTTTTTTATCCCTATTTTAGTTAGTAACAAGTACTTTTGACTTTCAATGATGAATGTCTCCTTATTTATATGAAGTTTTAACTTGTGGTAAAGTATTTAACTCAATTCCTTCTTATTGATTGTTTATAAAAATTACTTAGCATGTTAAATTTTCTTATTTATTGATGTGTAAAAATATATCATATTAACAGGATTCGGGGAAGGACTACACCCCCAAGAGATGTGATGTAAATAATTCCACGGGATACACTTTAAAATTTGCCTTGAAGGCAAGATGCAGAACAACTTGTGCCCCACGGGAAAAAGTTGACACTACCTTATTCTGGAATGATTCGGTAGATGATCTATAACACTTGCCCTAGAAGCAATACTTAAGCCCCAAAGAAATAAGTTATACCCTATGTGCAAGAGTTAACACTAACTTAGCATGTAATAACTTGGCAGATGATCTGCAGCTAGTGCCCTAGAGGCAAAATGTAATACAAAAAACGAACAAGTTATGTCCCATGGCCAAGCGTTGATACTAGATTAGTGTGTGATGATTTGGTGGATAATTTATAAGTATTGCCCAAGAGGAAAGATTTTTAGACCCCAAAGGAACAAGTCATGCCTCATGGGCAAGAGTTAACACTGGCTTATTCTGCAATGATTCGACAAATGATCTACAACACTTTCCCTAGAGGCTAGACTTAGACATCAAAAACTACAAAAAGAAAAGCACGGGGGAGTATTCCATTGCAAGTAGAAAATAAGATGATACCAATCAACAAAACCAAACATCTAACCGAATAAATAAAAGTGGAGAACCAACTACTAAGGAGAAGGAGATGACCCTTAGATTACAAGGTCTAAACTGTTTCTTATTTTATGCCATTTAATCGATGACAAATGTGATTGAAAAGTTCACAACTAACAAAACACTCATATAGCAGTCGCACATAATTAATGATTGAAAAGGGATAATTCATACCACATGGGCATGAATTGGCCCTGCCACATTGTTTACTAATTTATAAGATACTCAATAACTCTTGCCTCAGGGGCACGACTTACCACAAGGAAAGGCAAAAAATATTCTTTGATAATAAAATATAAATATACAAAGATACCAACAAATGAATAAGTAGCGATTCTACATTGTATAGTTCACGTTATCGCATCAAAAATTGCCGATTCAATTTGAAAAGACTGTTTAAACTTTACATAATCGCATAAGAATAGCTAAAAATCCTTCATGTTCAGTGAGTTTCAATAACTACAAAACTAAAAATAGCTAAAAATCCTTCATGTGCAGTGAGTTTCAATAACTACAAACTAAAATACTACTCTTGGTGCGTCCTCTTCCTCTTTTCCTTTCCAAATAATCTACCAACTTTTTCTGTGGTGTTGTCTTTGATACCAGCTTTTAGTTTTCTCTTTCCATAATTACACAACAAAGATCCATACCTCATGCGAACATGGCCAATGTCTATCTCTTTAGGAATATCTCTACCATAAATGACATATTCAGCAAAAGCACAAACAAATACTCCACAATCACTGTGATAAAAAAGAAATATATTGTGTGAATATATGAAAAACAAAAAAAAAGAACTGAAATGAACATTTAAAAAATGAATACAATGAGATACCATTGAGTTTGCTATGGCAGCTCATCAACCATTCTTATCGGCAAAGTGTCATTTTCAGATATGACAATGCCCTTCTCAAAATAGAAATTGACCTTTTTCAGAAAATACGGTATCAATGTTTGGTAAGGTAGCATCACTTTTTGAACAACTTTATCACCGTGCCTGGTACGGTTGGAGTCGTATACATATATGCACCAATCAGTAAAGTCAAAAACTCCTAAAATCCAGTGTCCAAGTTCAGATTTTTCACGTGGAACATAAACTGGAAATAACACATAGTCAACCTTGTTCCACGGTACGTTTGCATCACAATAGAAGCCTCTGATGTACTCCTCAACCTCATGTTTCTCGGGGATGGCAGAAAAATCGTTCCCATTTTTTACAAAATCTTGATAAAGAGCATCAATCTTGTTTCTAAATACAAAATCAGTTGTAGTAAACTTCACAACAATATTAGGTTCATATTTTGCCTTCTTCCTCATGTAGTAAAATATTGTGTCCAAATATTGCGACAAAATAAAAAGAACACTGAATAAGAGCATTACAACACATTCATTACATAAAGAAGTAAACAAAGTAAGATGATCGCCAACAACTTTGAATTTAGCCAAGAATTGAATATATAGAAAAGTTTACAGCTTTACACCAAAGTTACAAAGTAGCAGCTAGATATTTAGCCAATCAACTACTGAAACAACATCGTTCAAACGGGTGGAGGCCGGATTTTCATCATCTTCAGTATATACACAACAAAGATAATTTTTAAGAAATATGATGATAGGCGTATTTACACGCCTAAAGCACCATAATTTACCCATATTTTAGCTAAGTTTTAAGGACAAAATATATAATTCCTGCATTTTTAGTCCATTTTCCTGTAAGTGAGCTAACCAACGTGATTAGCATGTTTTCAGGTATTAATGATGAAGATTTCAGCACTTTGTGGACCTTTTGGTAGCAAGGAAACTTCACATAAGAGGGAAGGCAGCTTTTGAAAGCTTATGGACTGAAAGTGATGCATGGAGAACTTGTTCCGGGCAAAAACAGTATTTCTAAAGACTTGGGGATCAGCAGTAACTTAGTAGGAATAGGACAAGGATGTTATAAAAACCCTATTTTGCTGAATTTTTCAGCATTCATTCATTCTTTTCATTATTCACGAATTGATAGATACTTTTTATTCATTCGACTTTCTAGTATTATTCAGTTTACAGATTCTGTAATTTTAGACAGAGAAAAACGCTAACTTATGAGAAACGTCTAGAGGGCAAAAAACGTCAACCTAGTTTGACGCCACACCCATCTTCAACGTGAGATTCTTTGAGCTTTGGTACGATGATGATGTTTATTGTGATCTCCGTTGTAATCATGAGTAGCTAAACTTCTCTGTTAGGGTTATGGAAGTCTTATGATATACTATCTATTACTATGAGTTTGTGAATTCTTGATACGTATGCTACTTATATCATTACTCTCTTCATCTTAATTACATTCTTGTGGTTGCAAACATATAGAATACGCCATTATAGCATTAACTTGTTCGAGAGAAAAGTTACATGTTTAGAAAAGAGAGTGTGACAAGGAAATAGGGCTACCAACCCCTATTTACATGTTAGTGCCGTAACTGGATTAACTCTTGGAGAGTTCGTACCATTAGTTATACGCTTTAAGCTCGAGAGAGTTAAAGTGAGATAATCCTTGATGGTCGAGAGACACTAGGATTTACCAGTAGAATACGAATCTCTATAAGTGCATGCATGTCTGAATCCTACATTACTCATAGTTAATAGATACGTAGAATTCATAAGGTGGACATAACCCTAACTTACAAATTCTCATTGATTAAAATCTTACTAAACAAAGCATTCCGCTTTTACTTTGCTATTTTGATACTTTTAATTCACGCCTAAACCATCCCCCCTTTCTGTAGAATTTTCGACCAACAGTCTGCTAACAATTGCAACACTTAGTGACCAAGTATTCCCTGTGGGATTTGACACCCAACCCAGTTGGGTTCTATATTTGACAGCGACCGCTTACACTCTTACGAGAGCTGTAGTTTAGGCGTTATCAAATTTAGGCGCCGCTGCCGGGGAATACGGTTGTCAACTAAGTTTGTGATAGTTACTAGACCCTTTAGTCAAAGATTCTCGAAATTTACTTTTAGTTGTTGTTTTTGTTTTATTCAGGTTTTGTTGAGTGCATGCCAAATACTCGTAGTTCTGGCCGGCCATTATTACCCATAAATCCTGAACCTCAACTTATTGGCAGAATGGATGCACAGCGTGACATTGACAAAAGGGCGTCTCAACAGGAGCAGGCTAGATTAGCTGCACTGTAAGCTGCTCAAGTACATCAACAGAATATTGATAACCCAGGGCGAGCAACAAATCCTGATGATGAGGACCTGGGTGATGACGAGTTACTGAATCCCACGTACTGATGAGGTGGCGGCACCTATGCATAGGAGAGAACATCAAGCTAGAATGAAACCTGATCGCCGAGCTGTGCAGGCTCCTTTTGATGATGATGATGACGATCTGGATGGAGCTGGTGCCACAGGGGCTATTATTCCTCCACCCTTGGCACCTGGAGCTAAGTTCAATATCACTAGCACCATGATTCAGTTATTGCAGCTCAAGGGGTTATTTGGTGGACTCACAGGCAATGATCCGAATATGCATCTGATCAACTTTATTTCAACATGCAAGTCGTTTGACAATCCAGGAGTTGGGCAGAATGCAATTCGGCTGCGCTTATTTCCATTGTCTCTGTCTGGGGAGGCAACTCTATGGTTGAACGGGCTAACTCCTGATTCTATTACTAATTGGCGGCAACTGAAAGACGCTTTCCTAGAAAGATTTTTTCTGCCATCCAAGAGAGCCCAATTACGGGATGAGATCAGCAATTTCCGACAGCTTCCAACTGAAGCTCTCCACAAAACATGGGAGAGGTTCAAGAAGAAGCTTATGTGGTGCCCAAACCATCAGATGACGAATATCCACTTGATGGAGATATTATACAAGGCTTTAAACTCAGTGACAAAGCCAGTGGTTGATAATGCGGCAGGGGGGTCATTCATGGACCTTACTTTCATTGAGGCAAGTGATATACTGGACCGTATGACAAAGCAGGGTAGATCCTGGCATACCAGGGATGCTGAGGTAGCAAGCTCTACTTTATCTGTTGGCATGACTGCAGAGCAGAGGCGTAGACAAGAGGAACGTGACCAAGATATGGCTCACATAAAAACGCAGATGGATCTTCTTACCAAGCATTTATTATCAGGGAAGACCAAAAAGGTTAAAGCCGTTGTATCATAGGGAAGCTATGATTCCGATTCTGAGGGGGAAGCAAATTACTTGAATAATCAGGGGGGTTTCCGAGGCAATGCCCAAGGAAACCAAGGTCGGAACTATTATGATAAATCTGGATACAAGGACCGCGATCAAGGTGGTTGGAAGAATAAGACTGACAGGAGTGGTTTGTATGTTCCTCCTGGAAACCGTAAGGCTGTGGCGTCTGGCTCTGGAAAGATGTCCATGGATGATATGATGGCTAAGCTGTTGAAAAGGGTGGAGGCAACCACTATGGGCGTTACTGAGGTAAAGAAGAATTTGTCATCCATAAATCAATTGGTTGACTCGCATTCTACTGCAATAAAACAGCTGGAGAAACAATTGAGTCAATTATCAGCGGCATTCAACCAAAGAAAGGCTGGCACACTACCCAGTGACACTGTGCAAAACCCAAGGAATGACGGATCGTGTATGGCTATTACTACCCGGAGTGGTAAAGTGTTGGAAAATCCATCCAAAGGCAAGCAGGTGGTTGATGATATAGCAGAGAGTGTTGATGAAGCAGAGTTTGAAGATGCCGTAGAAGCTGAAGTGAGTGCTCATGATGTTACACCTAGACGTCACCAGCCTGAAAAGAGTGATAATCGGAAGCAAGATAAAAAGAAAGTGGTGGAGAAAATGATTCCTCTTCCACCACCACCTTTTCCTCAGAGACTGAAGAAGAAGGCTGATGACACTCCTGAAAAGGTTGATAATCGGAAGCAAGATAAAGAGGAAGTGGTGGAGAAAACGATTCCTCTTCCACCACCACCTTTTTCGTAGAGACTGAAGAAGAAAACTGAGGACACCAGGTTTAGTAAATTCATGACCATGTTGAAGCAGCTGACTATTAATGTTCCGTTGGTGGAGGCGCTGGAACAGATGCCTGGGTATGCTAAATTCATGAAGGACCTGTTGACAAAAAAGCGGGCGGCAAGTTATGAGCTGGCGGATAATGTTCATCATTATAGTGCAATCACTACAAGATCTTTAGTACAGAAGAAGGCAGATCCTGGTGCTTTCACTATTCCTTGCACGGTTGGATCTATGGATTTTGCTAAGGCATTATGCGATCTGGGGGCTAGCATCAATTTGATGTCGTTATCCGTTTACAGAAAGTTAGGATTGGGTGATCCTACACCAACCAATATGCGGCTCGTGATGGCAGATAGGTCGGTAAAACGGCCTGTTGGTATCTTATATGATGTGTTGGTGAAGGTTTCCACTTTCATCTTTCCTGCAGACTTTGTTATTTTGGATTGTGAGGTAGATTCTGAAGCTCCCATAATCTTGGGACGCCCTTTCCTCGCAACTGGAAGTGTGCTTATTGATTTAAGAGCTAATGAGCTTTTATTTTGGCTGAATGACGAAGTGGTCCATTTTGATGTATGCAAATTGATGAAGCAGCCTAGAGATATGGATGTGTTCTCTGTAGATGATGTTTACTATGAGGATGAGAAAGGATTATCTGTAGAGAAGCAGCTTACTGTTGAGCCATTGTCTGTTGTGCTGTTGAATTTTGAGCGTGAGGAGGTTGAAGAATATCAAGAAACCGTTTGTGCTCTAACAGGAATAAGGTCCTATTCTCATGCTCCTAAGAAGCTGGACCTTGATCTTAAGAATCGACCATCACCAACAGCGAAGACTTCCATTGAAGAGCCACCAGTGCTAGAATCGAAAAAGCTCCCCAGTCACCTAAGGTATGCGTTCTTGGGAAGTGGAAATACACTTCCGGTGAGTGTTGCGGCTGATTTAGGTGAACAGCACGTAGAGGCTCGCATCTCTGCTCTGAAGAGGTACAAGAGAGCTATGGGTTAGACTATTGATGATATAATTGGTATCCCTCCTAGGATATGTATGCACAAGAGTCATCTCGAAGAAGATTGCATGCCTACAAGTAAGCATCAGCGTCTTCTGAATCCATTCAGAAAACGATCCACCATCTATCTCGACGAAGTCTAAGTAATCGAGGTAACTATGTCATGCCGCGATAATAAATCAAGCGCTACATGGGAGGCAGCCCATCGTTTTTAGTCGTTTTGTTTTCCTAGGAGTTTGTTTTGTTAAATAAAAATCCAAAAAAGAAGAGTCAAGCAACGACCAAAACTAAGGCGCTTGGTGGGAGGCAACCCATTTTTCTAATCGTGTTTGTTGTTTTTGATTAAGTGTAGGTGTAAGACGTATAAAGGAGGAGATCTAGCCCAAATTTTAATTTGGAATTATGTCATGTTGAAGGTGGTAAGTTTGGAATGAAGAAACAAAGGCTATTGGTTAGGCATTGCCGATGCAAATCTAGGCAACGAACAAGGCAAGGCCTATGTAAATCTAGGCAACGAACAAGGCAAGGTCTATGCTATGACCTAAGCTCTCTGAATCTACAATGCCATAGCATAGGCGCCGCCTATGCCCAACAATGCCATAGCATAGGCGCCGCCTATGCCATTGCCTTTTCTCTCTGAATCTACAATGCCATAGCATAGGCGCCGCCTATGCCTAACAATGCCATAGCATAGGCGCCGCCTATGCTCAACTAGGCTTTGCAAAAAGCGTCGCCTATGCTAAGCATAGGCAAAGCATTAGGCGCCGCCTATGCTTACTTTTTGGTCTCCTAATCCGATTTTAAATGGGTCAAACCCGACCCAAGCCTTGTCCTATAAATAAAACTTCAACATTAGAACAAAACACACTTATTTGCTCAACCTAGGCGCCGCCTTTACTCTCCAAATCTCGCAATTTTTTTCTTTTTGCTCTTCTAACCTTGCAAGATCATCTTCCGAGGCCATCACCAAGTAAGTACTTCTTTTATATTCCGTAGTTATTACAATACTACGCCTATAATGATTTGTTAAATCTTGAAGTAGTGTTGGTGATTTGAATGAGGTTGGTTTGTTATGATACATCTAGTTGAGTGAAAGAATACGTGTGGGTGTTCTTGACTTTGTTCCGACTTGTATTTGATTGTTATACACTGTCATAATTTTATGAAGTCGAAATTGTGAAGTTAATACATACTCTTGTAAGTTGAAATCTTGAATGTTTGAATGACTCGTTCATCGAGATACCGATTATGATTGACCACAAGCATAAGATGGTGTGATTATGCCTATGCAATAACTTGTTTCTATTTGTGGTACGATCCTTATGTGGTAGTTTGGTTCAAAAAGTGCATTCATCCAAACATGAAAGTATAGACAAGATTACATGAAATAGAATTGGAAAGGATAATTAAGATGACATGAACGTATGACTGTGCTGAATATGTTGTTGGAACATATCGCCTAAATGTGTGTCGATGAAGTCTGAGTAATCGACATCACTCACTTAATTAGTCTGTGCCAACAAATTAAGTGTGGGGTGGCACCGCTACTGTTTGTTTTTCGATTGAATCTTCCGAGATGAAGCTAACATGACTCTATTTTAATCTCAGGTAGAATGGCCCCAAAAGGACAACAAGGAAAAGAAAAAGCGACCACCTCACAGAAGGGACAGAAAAGGTCAAGAAAGGAGCAAGCTGAGTCCTCCTCTCTATAAATACCTCAACGCACTTTTGGGATCACGTGGGGTACATTTTGAGGAAACTCTGAGGATGACGACTATGATGATGATTCCGACGCAGGGGGTATGACCCCAGACATAGAAGAGGAGTCCGACTAATCAGGTTTTCCTTATTTATTTTCCACTGAGGGCAGTGTGTCCCGTCTAAGTGTGGGGTGCTGGTATTTGTAAGCTTCTTTTACTGCTTTGCCTACATTGATTCTAGTTCTTGTTTGCTTTAATTAGTCGTAATTAGTTAGTTTAATTTTAGATCTTTTAGATTTTGCATGAAATTGTTCTGATAGGCGGCATGGTATTATGACAAGAGTTTGTGCCAAAATCATTACTATTAAGACGTTTAGGCTCTAAGTGTGACTCACTGTGTGATAAGTGTGTGGTTTAATTCATTCACCTGTTGGGTCAAGAGTCTATACTGCTCCCAATAAAGTTGACCATGTGCCTTGTGTGTGTGAGGTTATAGTATATTCTGTGTTGTGACTGATACTAGAACTTGCCTGGTGTGTGTGTAAAGCGAAATAAAGAGTGTGAGTTTAGGAGATGATTTAGGCATTTCTTTGGCAGCCTGTGATTGTTTACCTTCTTTTTACCTACCCGTGGACATTATCCTAGTTAACCCCCTTTGAGCCTTTAGCTATTTTCTTTGACAGCCTCATATGTAGCCTAATCCTTTTTTTTTCAAGACCATAATTTGATCCAAATTCCTAAGCGCTTTAAATTGTAGAGTCATGTGACAAAATAAGAGGAAATTAGGTGAGAGTGATGCCTCAGAGTGTATTGGTACTTGAAATTGTTGTGAAAAGGAGTGGCTATCATAGAGGTGTTTTATAAAAGAAAAAAAAAAGAAAAAAAAACAGAAATAGAAAAAAAAATAAAAAAAAATAAGTTGTATATTCTCATCTTTGCGTTTATAATTGAATAACAAAATAGGTGAAAAGGGGTGTTAGATGAAAAGAAAGGCAGAAGGGTTGTTTAAAAGAGAGTGTTAATGGCATAATGTAGTGTATTAAAGCGCTTAGGGAACATAGTCACTATTTCTGGCCAAAATAGTCCTACCTGTCCCTTAGCCTACATTACAACCTGTAAAGACCTACTTGATCCTAAGCTTAGCATTCTGATATTAGTGGAGCATTACACTAAGGGCAAGCCTATGGTCATCAGTTGCAACATATGAATTCTTTGTGAGAGTGAGAGCAAGGAGAATCTTGTACCCATGTTTCGAAAAATGCAAAACTTATGAGTGATTATGGGTGATATCTTGTGTGAGACACATATGGTTGATGATTTTTGGGTAGTGTTATATGATTCTTTGTGACTTAACTTGTGGATACAAATTAACCATCATCACAAATCTATGTTGGAGGTTGAATTGTTTCTAGTAGTGAACAAGAAAATTACTCTTTGTTAATAATTGTCGTGCCTGTCTTGTTGAACATTTTATGTTGTTGCTGTGATATTCTAAGTAGATGATTGCATGAACGTAATATTTTGTTCGAGGACGAACAAAGCTTTAAGTGTGAGGTGTTGATGATAGGCGTATTTACGCGCCTAAAGCACCATAATTTACCCATATTTTAGCAACGTTTTAAGGACAAAATATATAATTCCTGCATTTTTAGTCCATTTTCCTGTAAGTGAGCTAACCAACATGATTAGCATGTTTTCAGGTATTAATGATGAAGATTTCAGAGCACTTTGTGGACCTTTTGGTAGCAAGGAAAACTTCACATAAGAGGGAAGGCAACTTTTGGAAGCTTATGGACTGAAAGTGATGCATGGAGAACTTGTCCCGGGCAAAAACAGTATTTCTAAAGACTTGGGGATCAGCAGTAACTTAGTAGGAATAGGACAAGGATGTTATAAAAACCCTATTTTGCTGAATTTTTCAGCATTCATTCATGTTTTTCATTATTCACGAATTGATAGATACTTTTTATTCATTCGACTTTCTAGTATTATTCAGTTTACAGGTTCTGTAATTTTAGACAGAGAAAAACGCTAACTTGTGAGAAACATCTAGAGGGCAAAAAACGTCAACCTAGTTTGACGCCACACCCATCTTCAACGTGAGATTCTTTGAGCTTTGGTACGATGATGATGTTTATTGTGATCTCCGTTGTAATCATGAGTAGCTAAACTTCTCTGTTAGGGTTATGGAAGCCTTATGATATACTATCTATTACTATGAGTTTGTGAATTCTTGATACGTATGCTACTTATATCATTACTCTCTTCATCTTAATTACATTCTTGTGGTTGCAAACATATAGAATACGCCATTATAGCATTAACTTGTTCGAGAGAAAAGTTACATGTTTGGAAAAGAGAGTGTGACAAGAAAATAGGGCTACCAACCCCTATTTACACGTTAGTGTCGTAACTGGATTAACTCTTGGAGAGTTCGTACCATTAGTTATACGCTTTAAGCTCGAGAGAGTTAAAGTGAGATAATCCTTGATGGTCGAGAGACACTAGGATTTACCAGTAGAATACGAATCTTTATAAGTGTATGCATGTCTGAATCCTACATTACTCATAGTTAATAGATACGTAGAATTCATAAGGTGGACATAACCCTAACTTACAAATTCTCATTGATTAAAATCTTACTAAACAAAGATTCCGCTTTTACTTTGCTATTTTGATACTTTTAATTCACGCCTAAACCATCCCCCCTTTCTGTAGAATTTTTGACCAACAGTCTGCTAACAATTGCAACACTTAGTGACCAAGTACTCCCTGTGGGATTCGACACCCAACCCAGTTGGGTTCTATATTTGACAGCGACCGTTTACACTCTTACGAGAGCTGTAGTTTGGGCGTTATCAAAATACAGTAGCTAATCTACATACCACTACTACTATGAATAGTTAATATTATTTTACAACTACCGATACAAATCCAATGTAGGTCTACAAGAGAGATCTGAAGAAGATGTTTATGTAGCAATCTTATGCCTATCTTGAGAAGTAGAGATCTTTGGAACAAGCAAAGTAACTACCTATTGCTCTCGATTTAATTTGATTTGATATTTTATTTTATATTAGTGTGACAAGAGCTAAAACTGTTGATGCTCCAAATATTAATCCGAAATTAAAGGTCCAAGAATAATTGCACCAATGATACCACAACTTATACATAACTAAATATGATTACTTCTGCCACTTAAATATAGTCCAACACTAGTGACTATACTACTAATGATGATGATAACACAATATACTAGACGTAGCAAGGAATTTAACTGAGAGGAGATAAGGTGAAGTCCAAAATCACGACTACTATGTATTTGATTTGATTTGATTTAATACTACTAATAATATAATACTAACAGACAGTGAAAAGAACAAGTGACAAGACTAGTGGTGAGGACAGAAAGTGAGCAAGTAGCTGCTACCAGTGCAAGTGGAAATACTGGATCATTGTAAGCATATGAGTAAGCTTTAGGGAGAGCAGTCTTGAATATCCTTAAGTAAGCTATTGGCTTGCAAATATAGATTATCTACTAGAAGAATGGAAGGAACAAAACAAAGGACAAGTCAAAAGCACATTACAAATATAGATAAGGATAGCAAGTGATAATACCGTTTCATTCAATGGTCGACCACAGGTTGCAAGTGAATAAAACCACTCCTTCGAATCCACAACACAAGAGCCAAACATTAAACGTTCGGGCAACACATCTTTTTCTTTAATGTATATATTTTTGGCACTTAAAATACATGAAAAATGAATACAATCAGAATATATGCATTATCATAAGTATAAAATGACAAAATGAAAAGCTTAAAGATAGTAAACCTACCATTTCGACGTATTCAATCCACACTCGATGAACGCTCAAAAATCAGTGTTCAAGATCGACATATTATCAAATGCTTCAATGTCACAGATGAAAGGATGCTTCTGATAAAAAATGGATTGGGAAGCACCCGAATCAAAATCTGCCACATATGGAGATTTGGCTAACTGTCCTAGAAATTTTTGTCTAACTGATTTTTTAGGAGTTACATCTTTTGCTTCAGTTTCCATGGAAGATGCCATGGAATTCAACTCGCAAGCAACATCACTAATAGCTTCTTTGTTGCCCTTTTTCTTCTTAATGTACGTTAGCTTTTTCATTGGAGAGCCTTTAGGTTTCAGTGGAGAGACTTTACTTTTCATTGGAGAAACACGAGCACTTTCTTGTTCATCATGCTGAAAAACAGAGAAAGAATTAATATTTATAGAAAAAACAACCACAAGGTAATAAAGAAAATAAAAAGCTAGATCTTACAGATATCTCAACAACACAAGTTGTTGAATTAACATTCACAAACTTCGTAGTTGCATCAACATCAAAAATCACGTCTGTCGTATCATTATTAATACCACCAAGCTCCTGTTGAAAATCACAAAAGCATTATAGAGAATTAGTTTAAGCAAACAATCACGTAAATTAAAATTTGAGACACTTACCGATCTTTCAGTTTGAGTATTTTTTACATCAGGAGATGTTGGCAAACTAGAAGAGGCTGCAAACACACTAGAAATAACATTGTTGATTATTGAATCAACATCGCCACAGTTCTTTGTTTCATCAATGTTGTCCTCATCAACTTTAGTACCACCAAAGTCCTATTGAACCACATAAACAAGTTGTGTATCAGTTTTAACAAATAGACTAGTGGAACAATTATCGTTTTTTATTGGTGATAAGAAGTCGTCTGTGGTTGGAGATATGTTGCTCTCCCAAATAACTTTATTAGGAATTCTTGCCTCATCTTCTGAAGGTTTATTAAAAAGCAATTTGTTTGCCGATATATTACTGTATACAATGGTTACTATTTATAGTTTGACATTAATGCCACATTTATAATATCACAACCTTTTTAAATTTATGATGATGTTGCAGAATTATGGTTTTCTGTTGGGCAGAATTATCATGACATTTTTTTTTCAAAATTTGATTTTCTGTCGAGCAGAATTATGGTCGGCTTACCTGCAGCTCAGAATAGGGAGAAGATTTTGAGAACTCTTCTACCAAATGAAAAGGTAGAAGATCTTCAGCTCCCACATTCTTTTCCTATAAGGAAGAAGAATAAATAAGAGAACAAAAAGCATGCGTAATAAAGCAGACAATCAAAATAAGGTAAAGTTGAAGAAGAACAATTAGGAGCTAGTCGCATGTACTACCAAATCTTTCTTCCTAGAAACCTAGGTCATTGATTTGCTCAAAAGTGCCATTGTAACATCTAAAATTTGTAAACTAGAAGTCCAAATAATTGAAAGGAATTTCTTTTGGGGTTTTAGCTATTTTTCATCTACAACTAAGCTCGTTGAATATTTTTTAGAATCCGATCCTTATGTTGTCAATCCATTGAGTACTTGTTCTTTTGGGACCTAATGAGGACGAAAAGAACATTACTCTACTAATACACAGGTTTGGTTAAATGGTTGAAAATAGGTATATATTCTCCTTGTAGTATTCATAAGTATGTTGTGGAGCTCCAAGTGTTACTAGTATTTTTACTTGAATCTTTCCACTGTCAACACATCAATAAGGAAGCTAATTTTATTGCAGATGCTCTCCTCTAAACACAGTTATCAGGTAACTAAATTATAATACTTTTACTCAGCTCAACCTGAAGATGCTAAAGGATACTTTAGATTACCTGTGTTTTACAAATACTCAATGAACTGACAATATAAGGACTGCATTACCTGATTCTTTGCCCATCTCATTTCTTCCATGTTTAGAGGCCCCAAACCAGTGGCTCTTTCTTCTGCGGCTTCTTCTTTCTCATTTGAATGACCTTTTGCATTCTTCACTTCTTCAGCTCATCGCTTCTTTTCCTATGAGGAGGAAGAATGATTAAGAGAACAATAAAACATGTGTAATAAAGTAGACAACCAAAAAACGTAAAGTTGAAGAAGAACATTTAGAAGCTAGAAGCATGTATTACCAAATCTTTCTTACTAGGAACCTAGGTCATTGATTATTCCGACCATGCATTTTCTGATACTTCTCTCTCAGATCACCGGGAGGATGTGAATTCAAGTGGAGCGAGTACACCTAGGAGATATTTTAACCCGTCTTCATTTGGAAAATATTCGCTAATCTTTTAAAAGTGGATCACTTTTTAGGGAAATCCTCAAGAGATTCCGAGATAAGAGCGAGGGAAAACAAAGGATTTCTAAGATTATCACCTCAAAGGCAGAGGCACGGATGGCGAAGAATAGCTTATCATGACTGTGGAAAAGCAATGAGAGGGAAGCATTAGAGTCAAGAACTACACGACTTGTGTGGCCTTGGATAAACCATGACCAAGACAATGAGTTAAATCACATCACCAGTTCTAATACATTTAAACCATACAATCATGTTATTGAAACTCACCAGACAACCACTAGTGAAGCTCTAGGGTTCTGGTCTTCATTTAATACCAAAAGCACAAGCAGTGCTAGTAGCTATGAAAGCACCAGCAGTAGTGTTGTTAATAAGGTGGGCGTGGATACTGATCACTTGGATTACGAAATCTTGTAGGAGGACTTAACTATTGTAGAACAGATCGAGAAGGTACACAAAATTTCTTTTACAGGTGATAATAGAATATAAGTATACTAGATTCTCCTTGACCAATTTAACGGATGTTCATGAGACTAATAAGCAAGATTTCACAACCAATATAAGGTCACATATACCAATTGATGAGTAAGAAATTTTCTTCACTAACCTTTGCACAGTGAATAGAATAATATTCAAAACTCCCACAAACAAAACATGGTTTATTACATCTAGTTGAAGTACAGTTAGATGCAGTGTGACCCTCTTCACCACAATTATAGCTTGTTCCCCAACTCACACAAGAACATAAAAAGAAAGATAAGGCAAGGCAGGAAACTATTTACTTACAGATCTCTTTTCTGTAGAATCATCATATTGATCATCAACCATTGGATCACGACTTGATTCACCTTGGAGATTATCCGGTTGTTTATCGAATAGAATATCCCCATCCGCTTTAAGCTTTCCCAACAGTAATGTTTTGATTTCAGATAACTCGAACTTCAAAGATTTGTTCTAGTCAAGAATCTTTTTAAACTTCTTTGAACATGTGCTTTGAAGTTTCTGCATACACAGTACATGAAAAATTAAAAATAATCTATTTAACGGACAAGTTTATAAGAGGGATTAGACGAAACGAACCGATGCATACATCAAGTTTCTGATTTAGCAAACTAAATCGCTTGTCTTCACTGTTGTTATTACTTGGCAGCTCATGCTCTAATGAGAATGCCTCAACCGTACCTTTCTATTAACAAAAAAAATAGAAATTACAATACACACACATACTAATTATAAACAAATAAAAAATAAAAATAAAATAGGTGTACATACTTACCGAAGATTTTGACTTCTTTGACTTAAAAAGCTTGAATACTGTTGTGTACTGTGAAGTAGTACATGCCACATAATGCAACATCAAAGGATATTTTTCTTCAGAGACTATTTGAATATTTTTTTCTCTATATTTGGGGAAAATATCCCATGTCCATACCATAAATGCATATGGAAAACCAACAAGTTGGTATGATGATCTGACAGTAATTTTTGTTGGTTTCAGTGAGCTTTTCAATGAACTTATAGTTTCATCGAAAGACAATTCACCCCATCCATACTCCCTACACAAATCTGCATCCTCCAAGATCATAATAAGATTTGCATAAATGACCTTGGTGAGCCTCCCCCCAACAACACGCGTCCTAGAATATATATCTCAGCTAGCTTGACCACGTCTAAATCATTTTGTACTTCACCTTTTCTTGTTTCCATAAAATTTTTCAAGTCCCCCATTTTCAATTTATCAGCACCATCAAAGTAAGTATTCAACAGACAACTACCACCTCCTTTTTCCCTAATTGATAATAATACACTACTTGAAATTTTAGTGGACAACCCAGTAACAAGACCAAATACATCAAGTGTAAACTAAATGTAACTTTCCTTGACATAAAAAGCCATGGAATTCTTCTTGTTACATTTTACTTCCGATAAAAGCATGCAATGTAAAAGATTACCCGATGGATTTAGATTACCTAATTTCATCAAATTTCCAAAAATTCCTTTCTCTAACAATGATAACGGTGTGTCATCCAAAAAGCTCGTTATCGTTGTATGATAATTTGAATCCCCTCTCCAACGGGGGTCTGACTTGAACCAATCATTAGGATCAATAAACTACTCGACATGATTTGTCTTGCTAGACATGATTACCAAAATCTGTAGAGTTATAAAGATAAAAACAACTATCAAATTAAAAATTAACAAAAAAACAAGAATCAAGCTGCAAAATAAAATTTATTGGATAAAAAAAATTGACCCAATGACTACACAAAACACCAAAAATCCAAATCTAAACAACCTACTGACTGGACAATAGTGAGATCAGTGAGTAGAGAAACCACCCAAAATACATTTTCATCAAGGTGATGTAGATAGAAAAAAAATAGAGTTTATAGAATGTGATTCACGGAAGAGAAAAGTGATTTTCAACTCAAAAAAATGCTAGGTAACAAATACTTCAAATGCATGCAATAAGATTATGATAAAATGAGAGAAATTACCTAAATTACAGAGAGATGAATGGAAAAATAAAAAAACCTAAGGTTAGAATGCAATTACACCAAAAGGGAAGAGAGAAACCGAAGCCCAATCTTTGAGATGAACTTTTTTTGTAGCTTTATGAAATTTTTCGTCACCTGAGCTTATTGCAATGGGTAAATATCAAAATCCCTAAATTTAGAATGCAATTTCACCAAAGAGAAGAGAGAAATCTGAAGCTCAAGCTTTGAGATGAACTTTTTTGTTGCTTTATGAAATGCAAATTTCTCTTTCACCTGAGCTTATTGCAATGAGTAGATATATTTTTTAACTTTATTTTTTTTGGTAATAAATGTACTAACTTAATCCGAGGCTTCCGAGCTTTAAATGAAATTTGTCGTAGCCTTGATATAAATTTATCCGTAAATGTATTTTTAACTTCCTTTTAAATACAAAAAATATATTTTTAACTTAACTTGGTGCAAAAATTATGTTATATAAAAAATAATTTATTATTAATAAAATAATATATTTTAAATTGTGCCTCATGGGCAAACGTTAACATTATTAATTTTTATCAAATTAGCTAATGTTCTGCAAGAGGCAAACTTAGACCTAACAAAATAAGTTATGTCACGCGGGTAAAAGTAGACATTGTTAGTTTGTATTGACATAATTTTACAATGTTTAACTTACGATGTCTAGTTTTATAATGTCCTAACAAAGAGTCCACCCAGATAAAAGTTGTGCCCCATGGGCAAGAGTGGACTTTGCCTTGTCTAAAAAAATTTGACGAATGATCTATAACTCTTGCCCTAGAGGCTAGACTTTTAAATCACAAAAGAACAAGTTGTGCTCCATGGGCAAGAGTTGACCTTGCCTTAAGTCTGTAATGATTTGACGAATAATCTATAACTCTTGCCCTAGAGGCAAGACTTTTAAATCACAAAAGAACAAGTTGTTCCCCATAGGCAGGAGTTGACGTTGCCTTAAGTCTGTAATGATTTGACGAATGATCTATAACTCTTGCCCTAGAGGCAAGACTTTTAAATCACAAAAGAACAAGTTGTGCCCCATGGGCAAGGTTTGACTTTGCCTAGGTCTGTAATAATTCGACAGATGATTTATAACTCTTGCCCTAGAGGCAAGACTTTTAAATCACAAAAGAGCAAGTTGTGCCCCATGGGCAAGAGTTGACTTTGCCTTAAGTCTGTAATGATTTGACGAATGATCTATAACTCTTGCCCTAGAGGCAAGACTTTTAAATCACAAAAGAATAAGTTGTGCCCCATGGGCAAGATTTGTCACTAGCATAGCTTGTTTTGATTTGGCAGATGATATATAATTCCTACCCTAAAGGCAAGACATTAGTTCGAGGACTTTAAAAGGAACATTATACAATTCTCGACTTAGATGCATATTGATTTGACAGATGATATATAATTCCTGCCATTAAGGCAAGACATTAGCTCGAGGAATTCAAAAGGCACATTATACAATTCTCGACTTAGACGCATAATGTGCAGTAATTATTAACTTAGAAGGCTTATAAAAACTAACAAATACTTAAATGGGCAATGATTTATTCTATTTCAAAAATTCTAACTTATTGAGTATTATATAACTATTACCTTTGGGAGAAAATGTAGTTCAAAATTTTTCAAAAAATTAATATATGTGAAATAATTTACACCATTTCACTATGTCTAACTAATGAGATACTCTAACGTAAGTTGATAACTCAAAAAAAAGAATATATCATGACCTTTATATAACTTGATAAAAATAAACTCATAAGTAAAAAAGACCAAGACCAAAAATTTGATATTAAAGTCAAAAGAGCAAGTAGTAAACTAATAAGAAAAACAAAACAATAAAAAATAGTGCAACAATTTACAAAAGGATAAGTAGAAATCGTGGAAATTAGTTTAAAGTAAACACCATCAATTACAACTTGAGTGATTATCTTTAAACGTAAAAAAAAAAAACAAATTTAAATCCTCTTAAGAATTTTTCACATCTTCAGCCGTACAAAATTCTTCTTTTATAGAAATATGATCCGAAACATCGGGTGGCGTTGGACTTATTAGAGTAAAACTAGGACCATAAACTTCATCTGATACTTCGCACCACTTTCTTTTCCTAGAAAGCAAGTCATCAGGAGGTGTTGAAAGATCAATTTCCCCACTTTGAAGCTTCGCATAAATTTGGAAACAAGTTTCAAACTTGACTTTATCTTCAAGAATAGGCACATTTTGTTCCTGAATTTCATTCACCCCCTTGAAATTTGTAATGTCCACTCCTTGCCCGTCACATGGTTTATGTAATTCCTGAATAAGCTCCACAATAGAATCACACTTGGATTCTAAAGACTATATCAAAAAAAATTAATAATGTCAACAACACAATCAACACAATTATTGATATAATGATGTTTCTATGGAGTAATAAATCGAATGCAAAAATTACCGTAATACGGCTCATAATCCCATCTAAAGAAGTATCAAGATGAGTCTTAATAGAAGACGTCACTCTCTGCATGAAAATTGCAAAAAAAAAAAAAAGATTACTAAAGTAAGTTACAAACTCAACATTCAATAATGATTTAACAGTAAAATAATAAATTCTCATGGTTTTGGTATCTATTGAATCATCATGGATCAATTCACCAAATCTGCCTATTTTTTCATATTTAGATTTGTTACACTGTAGAGAGATTGGCACATATCTATTTTTGAGAGGTGGTTCACCTCTCGAATAATGTAATGTAAGAACCCATACCATGTTACAATAATGTACGTGTATAGAAAGAATGTCCTGATTGTGCAAATAAATTTTGCACGATATTCCTTTTTCATCTGTGAAACTAAAGAAGTAACTTGCTTGCTACAGTACATACATAAGTAAGACGACCTTATAGTATAGTTTACTGACAATATATATGATTATATTGTTTTATTAATATCCAGACATCGGAATCAAGTAACCAAGAAGAAGGGTGGGTGGTGTGCCGTGTGTTCAAGAAGAACAATTACCATAAGGCTCTTGAGAGTCCTCAGAACTCATCAGCAACACTCTTCAGAATTACAATTATTCAGAAACCAAACAACGGTGGTGTTCTTGATCAAATACTAATGTACATGGGAAGATCGTCATGCAAACAACAAGACTTTGAAAACAAACACAACAACAACCTCTATTCCGCATGAAATGCACCGTTCTTCATCTTCCACATGTTGTTGCAAACATGCCACAGACTGAAAATTTAAGCTTTGTAGGAGGGGGTATGTTACATTCTATTCCCCATGCTGATGCTATTTTACTTAAGGTATGCACAAAAGTTTTATTCTTAACATATCCTTCAAAGTTCTATTTTGCTTTATGCTAAAGGTACTCAAAATAGAAAAAGTAAACACATGAAAAAGCTAACGCGATTCAACATTTACTTTATAGAAATAAAATACGATTTTGATCTTGTATATATAGTGTAATTTTCTAATTAACTCTTTCAGCGCTAAGTATTTCTAGTTTGTATAGTAGAGGCTACAGGTCACTGATTATGATGTTTGAGAAAATATGACTTTTAGCAGCTAGTTAAGCATAATTGGAGCGACGAAGATTGTGTGAAGATACTAAAGAGATTCAAAGAAGCTAGGATGTATAACGATGAAGGAAGAAAAAGGAAAGGTCCTTATCATTGACATGGTATTGAATAGAGATGAAGATGAAACAGGCATGACTGAATTGAAGATAAATCAACTGCGATGGGATAACAAATCAAAACAACAATCTGCATTTCAACAACAACAAAAGATCCAGTGTAATCCCACAAGTGCGGAAATCAAAACAAAAATGTACATTTCATCAAAAGTAATCGAACAATCATCTGAGAGGCAAAATAAAGATATCCACATTGCAAAGGCCTATTACAAGACCTCCAACTTGACACAATAGAAATTACATAGTACTAGTAAAAATTATCAAAGATCTCAAATCTAGTAGCACAAAACTTTTTTGGTTCAATTGGCGATAGGGTATTACAAGATGGAAAATCGAACCCTCACCAACAAGGTGAAAGTTTCGCCAACCAACCAACTGAGCTGCTAGATTTCCTGCTAGCACAAAATTCAGGTAAACCAACTAAGCTACTGAGATTTCTCAATAGCACAAAGTTCAAATAATCAATCAACTGAGCTACTAAGATTCTTAGTAACATAAAACTTCTAATTTCAATCAAGATTTACTTTTTCCGTGAAATCAAGAATGTGGGATTACTCAAAATTCACTTAGTAACACACAACTAACAAAATTGAAACTTCTTAACTATACAACCACCAATCTGACAAATCCCTAAACTTAACTCCCAAAAATACAACAAGTTTGTATTATGAGTTAAAAACTTAAACGTAAATAACATAAAGAGATTTAAATACCCAATTCAAAAATAACACACTAAAAAAAAGATAAAATACATGTAAATTACAAACTGAATTTAATAGCAACTTACATCAACAATGATGTCAATTAAATTTGAAGGTAAAAGTCCCGAAGAGTTGGAAGCAACATCTACTAAGAGACGCTCTATTTCTTCATCAGAAGCAACATCCATTTTTTTTGTTAATGGAGTTTAAATTTTGAGAGAAATCGGATGAAAGGGAAGAGGAGCAAAGAGAAAGGGTTCTGAGAAATGAGGAAAAAAGTTTAACGAGAAGGAATAATTGATATTCTGGAAAGAAAAAGAGATATTTAAAAAATTCTAAATGAAGGTTAAAGATAAATAAATTTTAAAAAGGGAAAAAAAATGAAGAAATAGATAATGGTTGAAAAAAAAAAGAGAAAAAAAATAAAAGTTGAGACAAATAAATTAAAACATGAAAAATAAAGTTAAAGGAAAAATAAAAATTGAAAATAATAAAAATCACAATAATAAATTTAAAGGAAAAAAAAAAGAGTGAAAAAAGGTAAAATAATAAAAGTAAAGGAAAAATTTAAAAGTGAAAAAAATAAAAAATAAAATTTGAGAAATAAATGAGTATGGAAAGGTTAAAAGTATATTTGAGGTGTGGAGGGGCAAAATGGTACTTTTAGTATATTAAAAAGTAAGGAAGACTATTTTTCAAAGACATTCTTATTTAGGGTCAAATATCTAAAGCCACCCATATTTGGGTCTATGGCATGCAATTTCCTGTAATTTATTGGCATAATGCATAAACATGCCCTTCAACTTTGACATCAAATCACATCTATGACCTCTAAGTTTGGGTGTGCACAAATAAACACTTAAACTTGTATAAAGATGAATAAATAGACATATGTGTCTTATGTGGCATAATACACGTAGGGTGTCATGTAGGACAAGAATTGGCCACATATGATGTCACATAGGACATATGTGTCTATTTGTTCAACTTTGTCCAAGTTTAAGTGTTTGCTTGTGCACGCTCAAAATTGGAGGTCATAAATGTGATTTGAGGTCAAGTTAAACGACATCTTTATGTATTGTGTTTATTAAATTGTAAACTTATAAAAACATACTAAATTTAAAAAAAAAATGACCTCAAATCATAAAATCTCTTTAATCATAGATACTATCAAAATTTTATTTGATAGAATATTCTATACCTAAAGATGTTTTCCTCCTACATACAAGAAAAAGCTAGATATTGCCTGCTTTAGTTCCTCCCAACAAACCTACAACAATATACAATTTGATAGTCTCCAAGACGATTATGGAAATGCTATTATTCCCTATGGATCTCTGAATGTTAAAGTGCATTTTTTAAATAGTAAATTTAATTTTTCTTTTAAAATACGTTTTGCACTTTGTATACTTTGTAAAAAAACACAAATTTATATAAAATATTATTTATGAATTATAATTAGGTATAATTACTCCTTTCTAATATTTTAGGGAAAAAGGGAACACAAAATCTTGGCCCATAAGTTGAATATGTATAATTGTTTATCAAATTACATATAAAAGTAATATTGATTGAATATTTCCTTAATTAAATAGAATATTTTTCGCTTATTATAGATTTTAGGACACCTTAATTATTAATTCTTCTAATATATTTTTACCATATATTTTTCTCGAGTGTGTTAATAAAAGACCAAAAGTTCAAATCACTTTTCACAATTTTAATATATTAATTCTTCACACTTTTAATATATTAAAGATATAGATTATAGATTACATATTATAGACTATAGATAGATATATTGTCTTGATTATGTTATTGACTGGTGTGATGCATAACACCACAATAGGCAATGAGTATTATCATCATTGATGTAGTGCACTGAGACCAGCAAAGTCGCTTTCTCATATATTGTTTTCCTTGATCTTTTTGTTTTGTTGCTTTTTGTCAGTTGTTGAGAAGTTTGAAGGCCTTGGATTTGAGTTCATGCGAAAATCTCAAAAGAACACCAGATTTCGCTGGTGCAGGGAGTCTTGAGAGATTGTCACTAAATAATTGTTCAAATCTGATTGAAGTGCAATCATCAATTGGAGAGTTGGAGAGACTAGTCCAGTTAAATTTATTGTGGTGCAGAAAACTCAAGAAACTACCAACTAGCAGCTGCAAGCTCAAATCACTCGAGACCTTAGTTTTAAACTGGTGCTCAACCCTGCAAGAATTGCCTGATGACTTGGGAAATTTCAGTCTCTCAGAAAGTTCTCCGTGACAAGAACTGGAATCACAAAACTTCCTGCTTCCTTTGGATGTTTGAAGAATCTTGTTCATTTTCATATGGGAGAGTATGGAAGAACTGTTCCAACAACTAAATCTCGGTGTTCATTCCTTCCTTCTTGTGTAAAACCAAAAGCATCAGGCCTTGAGAATGTTGGATTTCTGCCTCCTATTGTAAGTTTACGTTCCTTGGAGGAACTGTTTCTTGCTTCCTGCAATTTGTCTGTAGCAGATATCCCATGTGAAATTGGTCTGTTATCCTCCTTAAAGTCCATAGACTTGAGCAAAAATAACTTTCATACTTTACCCTTTAGCCTGCTTCAACTATCTAATCTATCTGAACTAAGCCTACGGTTGCAAGCATCTTCAGGAACTCCCCGAACTTCCTCCTAATTTAGAAACAATCAATTTAGAAGATTGTACCTCAATGGAGAAATTACCGAATTTGTGTCAGCTGTGTGCTCGAGCTGGAAGGTTGTGTGAGTCTTCAACCACTTCCAGAACTCACTCCTAATTTGCAAAGGCTATTAGCAAGGAACTGTGAATCATTGGAGAAACTACCAAATTTGTCGGAGTTGAGACGATTGGTCAAGTTGGATGTTGAGAACTGCATAAAGTTGGCTGAGATTCCTGGCCTAAAGAATCTCGAATCAATACAACCTATTACAATGATGAAGTGCCCTACAAGCCTGGCGTATCATTACATAGAAAGTTTCTCCAAGGTGAGTCTCCTCTCTCAACTTTTTTCTTGTCAAATGAGGCCAAAAAGGTCTTATATGCTAGTTTCAAGCCAAGATTTTCCCCTCGTCTTTTCTTCATCCAAGAAATAGCAGATCATATCAGTGGCTTATACAATGCAGGGACCTCACAGATATAAAAGTATGGACCTATATCTTGAAGTTGGTGAGATTCCTGATTGGTTCAGCCATCAAGTATCAGGAGGTTCAGTATCTTTCACCATGCCAACACACACAGAACAAGACTTCATTGGAATGTTCACTTGGATAGTTTGGGTTGTTCCTGGACGCTATCGGAGTATTACTCCTCTAACGATCAGCAATAAAACTGATGGTCGCGTGTATTACTCAACCACGCCTCCTATAAGGCCCTCAGGAGAGTTCTCAGAGGTGACATACATACCAACAAATCAATGTGAGTACCAAATAAAGAGTGCAGAACAAGTTATGTTCCCTCTCTGGATCCAACGGGATGACAGTAAAGAGATGTGGGATACATTTGCTGCTTCGAAATCAAAGTGTTCATGATCAAAGTTCAATAAAAAGAAATTGAATTCGTTGATATTTAGAAGAATCTGAGAGGAATGGAGGTGAGAAGATGCTGAAGATGAGACATTATGATTGTAGTGTGTATAAAGAGATGCCACATGAGATACAATCTATATTTCTTTTCCATTATACAGAAGAGGGGTTTCGACCACCTCTTATCCAATTACCAAAATATCTCTTTACTCCCACTTAATTACATATTATATCCTAATATATAATAATTTTATTGTTTCATCGTAATGGTTTAAATATTTAATATATTCTATTAATTTATATTAATTAACTATAACTACATATTGAAAGTAAATTTTTTTTTATTTAATTGGTTATTATGTTCAAAACTAATTTGTTACCACAAATCACAATAATTAATAACTTAAAATATTTAAAAGACATATAAAAATTTTATTGACTCTCATTATTTTAGCAATGCCACATAAATTGAGATAAAAGAAAAAGTACTGCAAATCATAATAATTAACAACTTAAAATATTTAAAAGATATATAAAATTTTAGTTGACTCTCAAAATTATATCGAAGCCACATAAATTGGGATACAAGGAGTAAATATATTATTTTATAATTACGTAAAAATTATTATAAATCACAATAATTAACAAGTTAAAATACATTTTTAAAAATAGACAAAAGTTCTATTCAACTCTCAAAATTTTATCGGTGCAGCATAAATCATGAAAAAATAAAAAATTATCTTAATTAATTGCAACTAAATATTTAAAGTAAATAAATTTTATTATTTTAATTGAATTTTATATAGAAAATTAATCTTTTTATTTATTTATTTGTTTTGGTAAATTTAAATTTTAAAATTATTTTTTCTTATATAGAAATACTAATATTTAAACTTAACTTTAAATTTTTAAAGTACAAAATTAATAAATTTAATTTAATAAAATAAATTTCTAATGAATATTTTCTTAGAATTTGTGTTGGGTCAATATGTATCAAGTTAAAAAGAAATAAAGAAAAATATATAGTAAAATTTTATTATTGTGAAAGATAAATATAATGCACTATCCAATAATGTTTAATAATATTATATTTTTCATATGCAAATATAGCATCCCGTATTTAATTAATCTACTATTCCGGTGAATTATCGATGATTACTATTGCATATGATAAAATTATACATATTAATTGTTATAGTAATAACATAATCAATCGCTCTTAATTAATTATTATGTGTCATCTAAGTATTAAGAAAATAAATAATATTTAATGAAAAATAAAATAGACATAAAATGTGAAATTAACTCTGAATGTTTTAAATTAAATTTTCATCTTTCGAATGATGATTTTACTATATCACTCCTTATTATAAGTCATTTATGTATTAGAAAAATAAGAATAACAAAATGATATGTCAACATAAAATATTTTATTAACTATCAAAATTATATTAGTGCTACATAAATTGGGACGGGACAGAAGAAGATATAAAGCAACATAGATTATTTGAAAATGAAATAAAAAATACTGTAAATAACAATAATTAACAAAAAAAAATTAAAAATTGACTGATTTCTGCTTCAGCTGCTTCAATCGTGATTTTAATGTACAGTGATGTTTAAAGAGGGTAAAATGGCATAATGAGATTTAAAGAGGATAAAATGTATGCAGTAAAGTGTGAAAAGAATAAAGCATAAGTAAATTTTATTACTATATTTTAAAGAAATTAAAGAAAAGAAGTATAAAGATTATTTGCAAAAGATTTTTACCAACTAATTTAAATATAAATAAAGTAAATTTAAGTACAAAAAACGTGTATCTATCACAAATTTGCTACCAAACACTTCGCACTTTCTTAACATTAGCAAATTTTCTATCAAATATGTGTAGTCATCTTTCTCAACTTTTTACAGCTCCTCAATATTAATTAATATTTCTCTGTTTTAAAAATAAAATAAAGAAAAGAAAATCTCCACTCTTCTTTCTCTATTAAAAAACAACACTCTTTTCCTGTGTTAAAATTAATAATTAAACAAAACAATAGCGAATCTAAGGTGTGTATTCTCTTTATCGGGTAAGTTTACATGATTCTTAATCTTTGCGATATTGAAAATCAATAATCTGCTGGATATTTGATTTAAGCTATTTCATCAGATTTACGCCTCTTTTTTCTTTATATTTCTGATCACAAAATTCAACAAGAAGGTTAAAAAAAGGTTTCAATTGTGATTCCCTCAGCTCAATCATACTAATGAAAATATTCTACTGCTCAAACTTTCTACTCCAAGATAAATCCTAAAACTTAAAACTTGCAATCCACATGTTCTACTGTTGGGCCCATGCTGACACGGGTCTTGCACTTCTAGTATATACATAAATGAGAAACATATAAGAGGAGATGTGGCACCTCTCTATGATCTCCATTGCTATTTATCTTTTTTGTGGGTTTTTTTTGTCATTTTTTTTATTTTAAAAGATTAAAAATTCATCTTAACATTATACACAACATTAAAGATTGTCATATTAAATTCCTTTTATCATCAATGCTATTAAACTTTTCTTATTTATGTGCTATGTAAAAAAAATTAAACATCACTCCTTAACACTCTTATTCATGAATAGTACTAGAAAATGAAAAGTCAATAAAACTGATATCTTTTAATCCTTCCAAAACTAATGTTTGTTTGCTATTTGATTTCACGTGCTTTTTCTAATTAAAACAAAATCAATTATGACAATTAAACTAGACCAAATACATTTTTAGATGTTACAACTTATCATTTCCCACTTCTTAATTGTTAATCCTCTTAACTTCTATCATTAATTACATTCATTCACAACTTTTTATGTACAAAACTTGTGCCTTTATAAATTGGACAGAAAATGTTAGTCCACTGCACTCTTGTGTTTCATCATCTTATATAATTTTTGTATTTGTGGGTGTGTTTGGTATGATGGAAAATGTTTTCCTGGAAAAAGTTTTCCTGGGAGTGGAAAATATTTTTCGAAAAATATTTTATGGTGTTTGATTGGTGAGTAGAAAATATTTTTCAGGAATATATTTTCTAGTGCTTGGTTGCTGAGTGAAAAAATATTTTTTAGAAAATACTACTAACTGTTAACTAGTATATCACTGCCTGAACTAATTTAAGCATAGCAAATAATATCAATATCGAGTATTAAGATATTACAAGTCAGTAAATTTTAAGCAATTACTAATTAGCAAACATAGGAGATATTTTTCAACATTTTATCAGAACAATCTCAAGATACCACAATCAATAGAAATACAATTGAACGACGAGCTTATTCAACCTTGTGAAACAAACTACAACGATGACAAAATGGAATGTGCAATTAGCAAAAGTAACATAGGTAAGTCTTCCTCTATGCACATGAAAATAACAATACAATCAACGAACATTGAAAACAAGGAAAAAATCGGACTTCAATATTTTTTATTTCAAGCTGTAAAAAATTGGAGCAAAGCACAGTGAAAAATATTTCTGAGTAATGTGAATTTTTTGAGTAATGTGAATTTGAGTGTTGTTGGGGTGGGGGAAGAGGAGTGGGGCATAAAATTCACATCCGTCATTTTCTGGAAAATGACTTCCCTTGGCCTATGAGGGAAGTCATTTTCCCTCGAATAGAGGAAAATAAGTCATTTTGGAAAACATTTTCCCAATGTTTTAGTACAACCAAACAAGGAAAAATAAGAAAATATTTTTCAGAAAATATTTTCCATCATACCAGACACACCCTGGTATGTATAATTTTCTATTTTCTATTTATTGATCATTTTTCCTCCTCATTAATATATTGCTTTGTTTGTTTTTTCACATTTTGTATGATAAGATGATAGGTATGTCTTTTTTTTTCCAGGTTGATGAGCTTGATGTTTCAAAGGTTTGCTCTTCAACTTCCATTCATTATTTCTTTTTTTTAATAAATTTCTTTTCATTATTTCTTTTAATTATGCGATTTTGATAAATTAATAAAACATGAGAAAATACATCAAATCACCCCCCAACTTGTCATCAAAATTTACTTTAGACTCTAAACTAATCGGACAATTATATACCCCCTTAAGAACTTTGAACTGAATTAAATTCACCCCTTAACAGGGAGAGTGTATTCACTTTCCAAAAATCGTGTGAAAAAAGAGAAAGAAAATCTGAATTAATATAATCTACACGTGGCATTATTTTATTTGATAACATATAACTAATATATTTAATATTCTTTTATTTAGTATCTTACTTAATTTTTTTAAACTTTTTATGTGGTCCCACTTTTTATTTTTTATTTTTAATTTGGTTGTCTTCTCCAACTTTTTTGTTTGTCCATTGCAGGTTCTTAATCGAATCCAAACATTAGCAGAAGACAAGAATCAAGTAATCAAGCATTAATTTTCCATCAAATAAAGATAGACAGTAGTATCCTATGCCAAAATTCGAGTTGGGTTCGAAAGATAAACAATTATTGCTCAACAAATCAAAATGCAATTTCACAATACCAAAAAGAGTGATAGTGAGACCATTGAATCTGTATGAAAAAAACTGAAATCCACAGCCAATTCACTAACAAAATACAATCTCATCGAAGTTTAAATTTTCATAAATCAAATTTCAAAAATTTAAGTTTAGAATAAAAAAATAATTGAATAAGAAAGAATAAAAGGGGGAGGAGAGTTGGTGAAACTCAATTTGGTGGTGGAAAAGTGGGTGGGGTGGGATGAGAAGATGAAGAATGGTGGTGGAGGTGGGGGCACTGAAAAAGATGAAGAATAGTGGTGGAGATAGTGGGGGGGGGGGAGGGGGCTGGAGAAGATGGAAAATAGTGCGTAGTGTGGGGGTATCGGAGAAGATGAAGAATAAGGTTAGGAATAATTTTTTTTAATATATATATATATATATATATATATATATATATATATATATAATTGGTTTGAAAATTATTAAAAAAAAATTATTGACGTGGCTCTGACATGACGCGAGTGTATTACACTCTCCGTAATAAAAGTGGTATAACACTTTTGGGGTGGTATAAAATTCAGTTCAAAGTTCTTAAGGGGGTATATAATTATCCGATTAGTTTAGGGTTTAAAGTAAGTTTTGGCAACAAGTTGGGGGGTGATTTGATGTATTTTCTCATAAAACATGTAAGGTTGGATATATGTATATACATGTAAATCATAGTCTATTATTTAACAGTTTAATTATGTATTATGTTATCTAACCTATTATGTATAATAAAGGAAAAGTTTTTACATATCATATGGTGTTATAATTATTTCAAGCAGAGGTTCCATAAATTTTTCACTTTGATTTTTGAATATTGTTTGAATATCTCAGCATAGGTTATTTGTTTTTCTAAATCTTAACAATCACACTAGAGATTTGAGAATAAAATTATTAGTAACGAAATAGCAAATAAAAATAAATAAATTATATCACTTCTACAATTGCTAGCTACTTTTATTAGACAACATTCTCATAATTAATGTCTATATCTCATATTTCATATTTATATTATTCTAAAAGTAACAACATATAAAGTTCAAAACTGAATTAGCAAAATATCAATCAAAAGTTCAACCTCCTGTACACCCATTAAATTCTCACCCTTTAAATTTAATTTAATTCATTGAAAGATTATAATTTATTTTAGTAATTTAAATAAAAAGAATATGAAAAAGTAACTAGCTCTTTAAACACAAAAAAGTAGCTACATACACATAATCAATCAATCAATCAATATACATACATACATAAATACATACATACATACATACATACATATATATATATATATATATATATATATAAAGAAAAAACATAGAGAAGGTGATGTGACACTCATCTATGATCTCTATTGCTATTTATCTATTTTTGTGATTATTTTGATCATTTTTTAATTTTAAAAGACTAAAAGTTCACCTTAGCATTATACACAACATTAAAGATAGTCATATTAAATTCCTTTCATCATCAATGCTATTATATTTTTCTCATTTATGTGTTATTTAAGAAAAAAAACCACTCTTTAAACTCTCTTAATCATGTTAAATATGTAAAAAAAATTGTGAAAACTCAATAAAATATGTATATATATAAAATATGTGTTATATAGAATATATATATATATATATATATATATTCGTTATTTGTTTTTACTTTAGAAAAAATAACAAAGGAGTTGAAAATAATAAGCATATATTGTGCACTGATTCTGCATTTTATTCTCATTTATTTTCTTATGATAAAAATGCTAAGAAAGATGTGTGTATTGTATATTTTCTCTATGTAACTTATTTAAAAGCTAAGTGCATCAATTCAATCTCTCTCTCTATATATAAAGGAGAAACATATAAGAGGAGATGTGGCACCTCTCTATGATCTCCATTGCTATTTATTTTTTTTGTGGTTTTTTAGCCATTTTTTTTATTTTAAAAGATTAAAAATTCATCTCAACATTATACACAACATTAAAGATTGTCATATTAAATTCCTTTCATCATCAATGCTATTAAACTTTTCTTATTTATGTGCTATGTAAAAAAAAAAAAATCACTCCTTAACACTCTTATTCATGAATAGTACTAGAAAATGAAAAGTCAATAAAACTGTTATCTTTTAATCCTTCCAAAACTAATGTTTGTTTGCTATTTGATTTCACGTGCTTTTTCTAATTAAAACGAAATCAATTATGACAATCAAACTAGACCAAATACATTTTCAGATGTTACAACTTATCATTTTCCACTTCTTAATTGTTAATCCTCTTAACTTCTATCATTAATCACATTCATTCACAACTTTTTATGTACACAACTTGTGCCTTTATAAATTGGACAGAAAATGTTAGTCCATTGCACTCTTGTGTCTCATCATCTTATATATTTTTTTGTATTTGTATGTATAATTTTCGATTTTCTATTTATTGATCATTTTTCCTCCTCATTAATATATTGCTTTGTTTATTTTTTCACATTTTGTATGATAAGATGATAGGTAGGGGTGTACAAACCGAACCGTTAAGTCAAACCGAACCGATGAATCAAATCAAACCGAGGAAAAAAACCGACTTATGATTTGGTTTGATTGGTTTGGTGTTGGCAATAAAAAATCGATCATTCTTGGTTTGGTTTGGTATTAGAAAAAATAAAATCAAACCGAACCGACGTAATACATATATAATTTTAATTTTTTATACGTAAAAAAATATTACTTATAATCTACTTTCTAATTACTTTTATTATTTTTTTATATTTAAAAAATAGATATATATTCTTGGACCTTTAATTATAGTATTTTTCCATTAATAACAAATTACTACAAAGCTCAATATCTATATCTATATTTATATCTATAATCTATATCTATGATATATTAAAAGTGTGAAGGGCCTTAGAAATATTGTTTGAACTTTTTGTCCTTCATTAAAAAATTTCGCTTTAGACAAAATCGTCTTTTCACTATTTTTTTCTAATTTTTAAAAGTTAATAATTAATTAATATATATTTATGGTAAAACCTTTTCTTATTAGAGGTTGTCAGAATTAATGACAACTAATACTTTTTCCATTAGTTTAAGAATTATAAAACAACTAAATTTGATTTTAATAAGATTTGAAAAATCTAGAAACAAATATAAAAGCCTTAGAATAAGAAAATTTTAATAAGTATTAAATTTTAAAAAGTTTTAAATACATAATAAGAAATGTCTTTTTATTATTTTATCAAATTCTTATTTAACTATTTTTACTAGAAAAACACGTCTCACCTCAAAAAGAAAAAAGAAAAAGAAAAAGTAGTGTCAGATTGTAGTTAACATACGACCTAATTTCTTTCTTTTAAGTATGGTTTTTGATTTAATTAGGAGTCCTTAATTTTCTTTTCTTTTAAGTTTTGTTTGTCTTGATTTTCTATAATAATTATTTTTTTATGAAAAAAGTTTCTCAAATTAGATTAGATTTCTTCCATGTTTCATCAACTCTTTCTTAAAAGGAAAAAAACTGTACATCTATATATTGAGAATTCTTTTTTTCCAATAAATAATAAAATAACATTCACAATTTAATTGTTAAGAGTATGTTCAAGAGAAGATTAGTTTTATGTTCTTTAATATTAGTTTTTAATTTGTAGGTCAACAATATTAAATATTATGCATCTTTTATTAACGTTTTTTTATCGTACAATTTATTATAATTTCAATTGTTGGCTTTCGCATGATGTACAGGTAAAGAAAAATTATGTGAGTGTGTGGTTGAGACTTCGTACCGATTACGAGAGGATTTAAAGGTGTTTTTTAAAAAAAAAAGAATTATTTCTCATTCATATTAGCACGATTTATGTTGTTAAGGCGTTGATTAGAAGTACACGTTCTGCTCTTTGATTCGATTTTATCAAATTTCAATTCAATTCTTTAATTTACAATTTTAAAAAGTAGACATCGAACACCGAATCAAACTATTTCAGTTTGGTTTGTTTTCTTTCAACTTCGTTTTTATTTGATTCGGTATTCAGAAATATTTGAAATTTTTGTCCTTCGTTAAAAGTGTCTGCTTTAGACAAAATTATTTCTTCAATATTTAAGAATTGAAAATTTATTAATATTTTAATAAAACATATGTTATGTTTGCGCTATTTTATTAAAGTGTGAAGGATCTTTGAGAAGTGATTTAAATTTTTTGCTCTTCATTAAAAAAATTTGCAATAGACAAAATCATCTAATTTTAAATAATCAAATGTTACACGTGCGAGACACGTGGGGTTTAACTAGTTAATATAAAAACCTAAAACTCTTTAATTGCTTCACTTTTTACATTTTACTTTCCAAGTTTTCAGAGAGTTCTCATTATTTTCTCATCTTACTTTTCTCATTTGTCAAGTTGTGATTTAGGTTTGTTTCTCTTCTTTCTCTTTTTATGGAATTATGTTATAATTAATTACTTTATGGAGTTAAGTTTTTAATAAGTTGTCTAATTCTTCATTCTTTTGTGTGCTCACATTTTATGTGAAGGAAACTTTCAGAGAAGCTACTGTGACTAGTGACTTAGAAATTGAACTACTTAGGTATCCACATAATATTATTTTGAGAGATAGTAGTTTAGACATCTTAGTAATTTGTCAACTTAATTTTTATTGGAACTACTCTATGACCATTGTTTTTTTTTTTATCTTTTTAGTGAAAACATTTAATTTTTTTCTTCAATCACATTATAATTGTAAAACAAACCGAGAAAACCAAAAAACTAAAAGAATTGAAAAAACCCGACTAAAACCGAAATAAAAAACCGATTGCATATTGGTTTAATTTGGTTTATAGATTTAGAAAACCGACATTATTGGTTTAATTATATTTTAATAAAAAACCGAACCAACCCGACCTATGTACACCCCTAATGATAGGTATGTCTTTTTTTTCCAGGTTGATGAGCTTGATGTTTCAAATGTTTGCTCTTCAACTTTCATTCATTATTTCTTTTTTTTTAATAAATTTCTTTTCGTTATTTCTTTTAATTATGCGATTTTGATAAATTAATAAAACATATAAGGTTGGATATATGTATATACATGTAAATCATTAGTCTATTATTTAACAGTTCAATTATGTATTATGTTATCTAACCTATTATGTATAATAAAGGAAAAGTTTTTACATATCATATGGTGTTATAATTGTTTCAAGCAGAGATTCCATAAAAATTTTCACTTTGATTTTTGAATACTGTTTGAATATTTCAGCATAGGTAATTTTTTTTCTCTAAATCTTATCAATCACACTAGAGATTTGAGAATAAAATTATTAGTAACTTTTTAGCAAATAAAAATAAATAAATTATATCACTTCTACAATTGCTAGCTACTTTTATTAGACAACATTCTCATAATTAATGTCTATATCTCATATTTCAGATTTATATTATTCTAAAAGTAATAACATATAAAGTTCAAAACTGAATTAGCAAATGGCAATCAGAAGTTCAACCTCCTGGACACCCATTAAATTCTCACCCTTTAAATTTAATTTAATTCATTGAAAGATTATAATTCATTTTAGTAATTTAAATAAAAAGAATACGAAAAAGTAACTAGCTCTTTAAACACAAAAAAGTAGCTACATACACATAATCAATCAATCAATATACATACATACATACATACATACATACATATATATATGGTCAAACCCATCGGTGGCCCCCTAAACTTGGCACGATCTTTCACTTAGGCACCTCAAGTGGACGTTGTTCATTTTTGACACCTCAAGTAGCTTACGAATGTGTTATTTTGGCATCTTTTTGCATCAGCTCTAGCACGTGAATTACACTCGCTTTTGACATGGATTAAATGACCAATTAATTTGTGCCAACTCATTTTAAATTGCCACGTCATTATATGCATCCACAATTTTTATTTTTATTTTAAGGAAACAAAATACATTATAAGGTCCAATGAATTAATGACACGTGGCTTTTGACCAAATAATTACAAAACTTCATCTTCCTCACCCCAACCATTCTTCAAGCTCTCCATCAATGGAGGTTGCAACTTCTATAGCATTTGTAATATCAGATAACTCAAATCCCATTCCAACCAATTCAGCAACAACTTAGTCTGGATCCATTTACTTTCACTCTAATAATTGCTTCAACAACAATGCGGCTAAGACAACACATACAAAAAAAATCAGATATTCTAGATTGAACTAAAATCAAGCAAATTGTAAACTTCTGAACTTAGGGGAGGGAAAAGAACTCATATACAACTACATTGACGTTTGGGAACTTAAAATAGCTTAAAACAATACAAATAATCTAATTATTCTCTAAATTCAACCAAGAATTTAATAAACAAGAGATTTTCAAACTAGATCTTCAAGCTTAACCTCCATATTTTCAATCCGCATTAATAGCTTCTCGAATTTCAGATATATGACTAAAAAATATGAAGGAGAAAAGGCCAGTGTTCAATTAGAAAATTAATCGACAAAAGAAAATTAATGGAGGTTGAAAGATGTAGGATACTCCATTAATGAAGGTTGAAAGATGTAGGATGAAAAAATAGGGAAGAAGATGGTTAATTTAAATGAAAAATGGGCTAAAATAGCGTTGCCACGCGCCCAAAAGCGAGTGTGATACACTCTCTTTACTGAATCAGCAAAAGGTGTCAAAGTGACACAGTTTATGGCTACTTGAGGTGCCAAAAGTGAACAACGTCCACTTGAGGTGTCTAAGTGAAAGATAGTGCCAAGTTTAGGGGGCCACCGATGGATTTGGCTTACATATATATAAAGGAGAAACATAGAGGAGGTGATATGATACTCATCTATGATCTCTATTGCTATTTATCTATTTTTGTGATTATTTTGATTATTTTTTAATTTTAAAAGACTAAAAGTTCACCTTACATTATACACAACATTAAAGATAGTCATATTAAATTCCCTTCATCATCAATGCTATTATATTTTTCTCATTTACGTGTTATTTAAGAAAAAAAAAAAAATCACTCTTTAAACTCTCTTAATCATGTTAAATATGTAAAAAAAAAAAAATGTAAAAACTCAATAAAATATGTATATATATATATATACATTCGTTATTTGTTTTTTACTTTAGAAAAAATAACAAAGGAATTAAAAATAATAAGCATATATTGTTCACTAATTCTGCATTTTATTCTCATTTATTTTCTTATGATAAAAATGCTAAGAAAGATGTGTGTATTGTATCTTTTCTCTATGTAACTTATTTATTTTGAATTTTTACTATAGCAAGTTTGTATTTTCATTTAGATGCAAATTAGTTATTATAATTTTATGTATAACTCATGTTTATAAGTCCGATTCAGTCAGAATAGGAGCATTCCATGAAATCTAAAGTAAAGGAAAGAAAAAAAATCAACAATGTGCTATTTTCTTACAATGAGTTTAATAACCAAAATTATTTATATTGTATTTACTATATCTAACGTTATATCTATATATCTATATATAGTAACGTTAGACATTAAGTAGGTGATGTGTCACATTTCTTGCTGTGTTTTGTACAATTTTAAAAAATGTCAGTAAATTTATTGTATAAATTTAATTGAGTTAGAAAAATAGAAAAATCAATTATAAAAAAACAAGAAATGACAAAATCATAATATAGATATTTTAGTAGAATCGGAGATATAGAAAATTATTAAAAAAAATTATACATTATGAGAGGGTAATACAAAAATTTTCTCCTTACGTTATGTCTAAAATAGGTTCAAATATTAAGAAATACTCCATATTAAATTACATAACACAATTAGATATCTAAAAAACAAATAAAAAATCATATATTTTGTATATGTAGATATTCACATAAAAATTCAATCTATTAAAATCAAACTTTACATTCATAAGAAAAGTAAAGAGAATAGTTTCACCGATGTACAAAGCATCTTTAAAAAAATTAAATTTATGACCACGCGAAGCGTGATTAAGTTCACTAGTATATAATAATATTGATGGAATATATCGGCAACTTTAAATTTATTAGTAAATTTTGATTAAAAACTTGAACCATATGTTCAAATCGAGCACCTGAATACATGATAAATTGTTTCACTTAGACAACTCTGCCTCAAAGTTTGTCGCATTCTTTAATCATACGCATTAATTTCAATAAGTCATAAAACCTTGGCATGTTCTTAAGAAGGTGACATAATTTATGTAGTTAACTTAAATACTTAATAGATGCTTGAGAATAAGCAGAAATAGAATTTCAAAATTGAAAGTATCTAGCGGAATACTTTATCATGTGTTCATTTGAAACATGTCGTAGTTCGAGTGTTCAAATGAAATTTACCGACAAATTTAAGGGGTTGTCAAGATATTCCACCTAACATGCTTGTACCTTAGATATTAACAAATATAAGATAACTAATTCAACTAAATTCCTCATCTCTTTTTTTCCCTAAATTCCACATCTTTATATGTTCAAAAAATATTAAATTCGATCATTGTATTAATATGTAACACTCATTCTCAATAGTTGAACAAATATTGCATTTAGTGCAACGGCAATAGCTATTTTTAAAATAAATTGTTTTCTTACTGTTTTATATTAATTGACATGATGTACATGTACGGAAGCACGTACACTGAAATCAGTTGAGCTAAAAGTATTAATCAGTTACTTCGTACTAAGTAGGTAAATTATTTCTTCTACCAGCTGCTATCAAATATATCATCATTCGTAATTCTAAAAGCTATCACCATTAATCCCGACTTTTGACCCCAGTAAATGCCACTGGAACTCGAGGATTAACAAGTAACAAGTGGAATTCAAGGAAGGATTCATGAGGTTCAAAAGTTTGCTAGAGTTTCAAAAGCAAGAAAGAATTTATGGGGTTGAACCTTTATAAGTTCTTTTGTGTTTTAAGCATGATGCTTTTGTCCAAATTTTATTTCACATTAAAGTGATTATTTCCTTATTACTTTTTAAACAATGACTAAAAAACACATAGCAATTTCCACATAATGGTCCATGGGCTCTGCCGTCAATGATTGTGAATGCTGAAGTGTAGCAACAAGAATTTAGAAAAGGTGAAAAAAGAAGTCTATTGTTAATAATTCTCCCTCTTCTTTACTTACATTTGCATTTCCTGGAACTTATGAAACAATTCCCTCTTCTTTTTTCAAATCAAGATGGATTTGAACTATTCTCTTCAGGAAATAAAGGATATCACCAAGCTAATAAATGGTCAATTCACCACATAATTACTAAAAGCCCATCTCTTGGGAAAAGGAATACAACATAATGCATAGACTCTTGCATATGGATTAAGAATAAGATATGGCTCTTCTGAGAGAATCAGCACTCTTTACACCAAACAAACTCCAATATACTAACGCCAAACAGTGTAATTTGTGTGAATCAATGAAGCACACGAGGCATCTATTGCCATAAAATTGATGCATACTCCCTACAAGTCCGTATCGCTTTCTAATACTACTGTAGCAACCATTACAACAACAGCTACTATGTATTTTGGTTGTGGAGAGTGCTTTGTATTGTCCATCTTAAGCCCAGGATAGGAGAAATCCATTATAACACCATCCATTTGATGATTTGTAGGAGGGGTGCACAATGAAGACAGTTGAGGCTTTGATGTGCAAAATGAAAAAGCAGGTGAGAAAGTGGAGAGTTTAGAAGCTTTTTTTTTTTTGAGATCAAGCAAGAAGTGGATTAACAACAAAGCATCGAGAGGATGCAAGATTTACAAAAGTAGGAACAGTCAGCTCTAGAGAGGGCAAACACAAAACCTATCATAATACAAGAGAGCTGACAAAATCCAAGAATTGTTCATGGTTATACAAAGGTGTAAGGTTAACCCAACTAAAAAGTAAGACTTAACATATGCCCTTGAAATTGGAGCTGTTAGTTGAGACGCCATCAGAACATCCCACAAAACAACAGCAGGAACCATAGACCATAATCTTCTGAAAGACTTCTCAATTTTCCAATTGCTCCAGCTGACAACCTTCTCTGAAACTATTAGGCATAACCCACTGAAGACCAAAAAGGGAGAACACTGACCAGATGTCTATAGCAATAGGGCAGTGCAAGAAAAGGTGGTTGACAGTTTCTACACAGTTTAAATACATATAGCATCCTGTTGGCTGAGCTGAATCCTCTTCTGTTGAGGTTGTCTAAAGTGACATGAATTTTTCAGAGCTAGCTTGCAAAAAGCACTAATCTTGGGGAGCGATTTGACCTTCCATATTAGCTTCATGGCCACTGATCAATTAGAGTTATGTTGGAACTCAAAAGTTGGTAATTGACTTTGACCAAGTAGGAACTATCCATGTTGTTGCCCCATTTGAGAATGTCTTTTTTCAGGGGATTGACAGCAGTAGAGTAATCTTCCCATAAGTGCTGCAAGTGCGTCAAACTCCCAATCATTCAGGTCCCTTCTCAGTCTAGGACACCAAGTACGCCCCTCCCAATTTTGTGAGACAGTGGAATCAGGATCAGAGGCAATAGATAATATCATGGGGTAGAGCTCCTTCAATAGATTCTGACCAAGCCAAGGGTCTTCTCCAGAGAGGATGTGGTTCCCACTACCCATTCCTACCTGTAGAGTTGTTTTAGAAGCGAAATCAGTCCACAATTTCCTGATTCCTTTCCACAATCCACAATCATGAAGTAATCTGCTAGGGTCAGTAACCCAATGGCTATCATGTCCACATTAAGCTTGGATCACTTCCTTCCTAAGTCCCATGCCCTCTTGATTATACCTCCAATGCCATTTAAAGAGCATGCTTTTGTTATGGAGCCAGGTCCTTGACTCCTAGTCCACCAAGTGATCTTGGGATAGCAACCTTCTCCCATTTCATTAAGTGAAGTTTGTGGGACTCGTTATTGCCATCCCAAAAGAATGAACAACTAATGCTATCAAGCTTCTGCAATATTTCATCTGGTACAGGGAATAAGGACATGAAATAAGTCGGAATGTTGTATAACACATTGTTAATCAAAGTAATTCCGTCTCCAAGAAAGAGGTTGTTGTTGCCAGGTCGCCGGCCTTTTCTCAAACTTTTCAACCATCCCATTCCATATCTCAACAGATCTGAACCTAGCCCCCAATGGGAGTCCCAAGTAAATAGTTGGGGAAGTCCCTGTATTGCAGAAGCTTAATATTAATGTCCGGGCACAACTCTCTGCAAATTTTAGTTTTTACCAAATTCCACGGGGACATGAGTTTGCCAGAGTTTCTAGCTATCACAGAACCAAAAAACATTTGGATATTTTTACAGCCTCCTTACATTTTAAAGGAATCAAAACGTTTCTTTCCATACCCATTCCCCAGTTACTAAGCATGTTAAGAAAGAAAAAAACAAGAAAAAAATGGCAAAAGAGAGCACAAGAAGGAAAGAGCAAGAAAACCAGGGAAGGCCGGTAACAAATCGATTTCTTAGTGTAGAGTTCAACTCATCTGACAAGAGCACAATGACACTGCCATTGCTAAGCCTCTGAGTTATCTCAGCCTGCAAAATGAGAAGCCAATATGGGAAACTACTAGTTAGATATAATAAACCAAGTATAACTACTAAATTCAGATAGAAACAGAACATCAACATATTGATAGTTTAATGCAGGTGCAACATAAAAGAATTCTATTTACATCTAGAGCTAAAAATTTCCTCTCATACGGTCAATAGTTATCTTGGTTTATGGGGAAAAAGGATAACTAATTGAGACATTAACTCATCAAGTTTCATAACACGCTAATGTTATCACCTGGATAGATGGACTTGGATTGAAGGAGGCATTTTGAGTCCATCAGTTCATATGCAGTGATTTAATATGGTAAGAGATAGATGTCTACCATGAAAATCATTCAGTTGCAGCTCACCCGAGTAATTTCCTTCTTATGTTTATTCAAATAGTTGACTCTTGATGAAGACAAGCATATTACCCTCTCTCTCTCTCTCTCTCTCTCTCTCTCACCCTGCCGCTTCCAGAACACTCCCCCCACCCCATCCAAGGGGAAAAAAAACAACCATCCCAAAATAACCTCAAGATCAAGAAGAGCCAGCATATATAGAAGACAACGGAAGACCTTGCTCGACCAAATAAACATAGCAGCAAATAAAAGCCAAAAAGTTGCCACTCTATCTCCCCTCATCATGCAAAGGCTCTTGTTCTCCCTTCCCCTTTCTTCCCTCCTTCCCACCACAAACATCTTCTTTCCTTTCCTTCCCATTAACCCCCACTGCACCAAGTTCACCATTTTTCCTCGTCCTATCTTCTCCATGCCCAAAGATGCAACCACTAGTTATATCTTTCTTCCTCCTTCCCACTTATCTACCCTTACACCAGAACCCCTATCCACATCCTTCATAACTAAAAGAAACCCTTAAACAGCAAGCAACAACATTGTAAAATAGAAAATGATGGTCAAAGAGAACTTCTACAAATTAAATGCAAGTCAACATGTCCAAGAAAAAGAGAACAGACTTGACGCCTCGAGACAGTAAACTTCTAAAGCTTATGTCAAATGCTGAATACCAAAGGATGGAGTGATAAGAGCAAGTAATAACTTGGAGAGTGGTTAGACATATTTACTCATGGGTGAAAATGTGCTGGTTGAACTGGATATAATTGGAAAGAGAATGGGCCTTTTAAATATTGACTTAAAACCCATCTTTTGACCTATTCAATCCTTTCAGAACCTTATAAAATCTAATGAAGTAAAACTATTGTTACAAGCTAAACCTTCTATCTTTTAGCTTCAATTAAAGAATGACAGAAAGATTGATTTCTTTTTCTTTTTCCAAAGGACTGACACTTCAAACAATAAGAAAGGAAATGAAAAAGTGGTCCAAGAAAGATGAACAGGAAGCAACATATAACTAGAAAAGATCTTGTGTTTTTTGAATTGATCAGTTAAAGAAGAAAATTAGCCACAAAAAGTTGTCGCTAATTGAGCCACTGCAGAAGGCCATTTGATGCGACATGTATCCAACTTGTTTATATTTTAACACATATGCACCACATTCAGCTTAAATAGTTGATGGAACTAAAGGCCTGCATTCTCCCTCCAAGTATATATATGTTGAACTTCAGATGAAATCAAGGACTTTAGACAGATGACCACTATACAACTTTGTGTTTCACAAAATTGATGGAGGTAAGTAATTACTATAGATTAAGGTAGCCCTTAAAAGAACTCAAAATCAGTAAAGACTACCAAATTGCTTATTAGACCAGAAGGATGCACTATAGTCAAATATTCAAAAAAGAATTCGTGAAAGAAAAGAATTGGTAACATAGTCAAATCTTCAATTATTTCCAGCAATTAAACATCTTCTAATCATGCAAAATGTAACTACCCAAGTTTGGAAGTCAAGCGATAATTTCCAAAATCAGGAAGGCATACGAGAAACTGGAAAATTACCTTTCAGTATTTAGATCTTTTGCAGTTACTTGTGATGGGATCCTACTATGCTTGGAATGCATAGAAGTACAGAAGAGGTCATTATTCCTTCCATGCCAACTTTCAGAGGCTGCACTTTTAGACAGCACTGTCAAAATGTTGCTTTCTAACAGTGATATGCATTTCATGTAGCACCGCAATCAGTATTCGTTTCATGACAACTAGACACCTTTCAGAGGTGGTACTTTTAGATGGCACTGCCAAAATGTTGCTTTCTAACAGCTATATGCATCTCATGTAGCACTGCATGATGTGTCCTATATTAAGGTAAGCTATCAAAGTAACTTCCGTAGATCTATAAAATAAGGAGGTAAGGACTAAACAGAATAGCAAACCTCTTTAACAGGAAAAACTCCTATCCAAGAAAATTAAGAAAGAGAAGAACAATTAGCTTTTTAAGACGTATAAATAGAAAGAATAGATCAGCCACCATTATGCGATCAAAAGATATGTGTGCCAAAAGAGAATTGAGACAAAAGTGCCACAACATCTCAACCCTGCATACAAAAGAGAATTGAGACAAAAGTGCCACAACATCTCAACCCTGCATAGAATCAAATACATCAACCAAGTGACTTTATTCACCTTACCTACAGATCTGCACCTAGGCTGTGCCCAATAGTTTGTCCATAAGGAGGCAATATCGTTTCTAATTTCTTTGTCATTTGGTACAGCTTCTGTAACTTTTCCTCCTCTCCTAGCTGTAAGAGAGACCTCTTCAACATCTGAAACACTAGCTCGCTCATGTACCTACCCCTCTTCAACATTTCCTCAGAGCACTCAAATGCTTCGTCAACTCTCCCACGGGAACACAATCCTGTGACCAGAATTTCCAAGGAATGGCAGTGTGGACAGTTCCCTTTATCCATCAGGTAATTCCATAAACTCAAACCCAGATCAACTCTGTCGTTTCCACAGAAGAATTTCATCAGAGTCACAACCGTACGTGCCTTAGGCAAGAAATTTCTGTTGATCATCCTTTCATAAAGAGCAATGACACCACCAACATCATTTGATCTTATCAATCCCCAAAACATAGTGTGGTAAGTTAAATAGTCAAACTCAATATTTTTCTCCTCCATCTCATCCATTAAGACTGCAGCAGATTTAACATCCCTAGATTTGGTAAGTGAACTCAAGAGGGCATTATAGGCTCCAGTATCTGGTTGCAAATTTCTCTTGAAGATTTCATCGAAGAGTTCTTTGGCTTTAGTTATATTATGAGCAATCCCTGCTCCATGAATCAAAGTTGTTATCGTTTCTATTGTAGGCAAGCAATTTACCTTATCCATTTCTTCAAATAGCTTCAAAGCATCACCAAGACGACCTTTTTTGCAGTATGCATCAATTCTTATACTGTATGTTACGCAATTAAGCTTAAAACCTCTTTTAACCATCTCATGGTAAAATAACTCTACCGCGGTAATATCCCCTGATTCCTTGAACCCCAAAAGCAAGATATTCATTGTCTTGGTATCAGGTGGGAACCTAGAATGGAGTTTGTTGAATACTGAACGAGCTTCTTTCATCTTCCTCTGCGTGCAAAATGCTCGAAGAAGAATATTGAACTCTTCGGTGCCAAATTTCTTCCCGGGGAATAAATGTTGCTCCATCTTCTCAAATGCTTCAAGGGTATCTTCATAGGACTGATATTTTGCTATTCTTGATAGCATGATGCTCATTGACTTAAGGGTGAGCAACGACGGTTGTAGCTGGTGAATTTTCTTCATTAGTTCCCAACCTTTATCAAAGTAACGCATTCTTGCTAGTACGTGAAGTGTCTTTTCAAATGCATCAGAGGTCGGACTATACTCAGAATGGCGGAGACAGAACTCAAAAAATTCATATGCTTTAAGACCATTTGCATGTGCTGCAAATAGGCGACCAAGGACATTTTCAACAAACGTGGTAGATAGGACACTTGAAGAGATATGATGTTTAAGCATTGGTTGCAGAGGCTGAACAGGAAAAGGGTGGTCATTGATGATCCTAGCAATTGTTTCAATTTCATCTTTTGCTTCAGAAACAGACTGAACCACACTGCTTGACCAAAAGAGATGTCCAACGACTCGCTGAACTTGACCAAATCTATCTATTCGTTTAGAAATCACGACCACCATTTCATGTAACAAGTCAGAGTTTTGTGCTTCAATCAATACAAGCAAAGATTACAACCACACCTTATCCTATCTGAGCGAGCTGACGGTTCTTTCCCGAATATGAGAACTTGATATCTACATAGGTTTTAGGAATCTATCAAAAAAAGGAAATATCTAAAAGTTCATCAACTCAGAGCAATTAAAGGCATCGTGTGACAACACAAAAATAATAATAGCATTTCTAAGTGAAAAATACAAACAGCAACGCAGCCTATCGTTCTACAGAAACACATTGCTTTTATAAAAGATTGCTCATACATTCGATAAATCTTTACTCTCCCGTCCATCTTTACTTGTTCATGTTTGACTTGGCACACTCCTTTAAGAAAAAATAAATAAAAGGGTAAGTTTATCATATCACCCCTATTATTTATAAGTCATCCAAATGTAGAAAAAATGAATACTAGTATTTAATAACAAAGGTAAAATAGATTCAAGATTGTAAATTATCTATTGGTTTTCCAAACTAGACAACTATTTTAAGTATACTGGACAAGTAAAGATGGACGGAGGAGGGAGTACAATTTCTATATCATCAATCTTCGTGATAATAATAATAACACTTACCACCAAATCTTTCTTATACATACTTAGCAACTAAATGCAAAATTTAGGGTTCAACTTCCATAGCAATAACACTAACACTGGTACTCTAAAGCTCTTGGAAATTAGATACTCTCATAATTTCGTTTTAGTTGACCCTTATACTAAAAATATTTATTTCAATTTATGAAATCAATAGAAATTAATTAGTATGTTTTTTCAACACTACCCTACATTAAATGACTCTGTTTAGTGTATATGCTCAAAGTTAAAATTTTAAAGCATAATTAATAGAGCTACTTTAGTAAAATAAATCCGAATTGGAGGGAGTATAAACATTTAAAGAAGCATCTTAAACGAAAAAACTCTTAAAGTTTTTTTTAACTAAATTAGTTAATCGCAAACCAAAAAGAAAAAAAGAGAAGTTTTATGAAAATCAATTGATTTCAAATGTTTGTGCAACTTACAAGAGACAAATGTGAAAGGCCGTCGAAATTTGGGAATTTGTTCAATCTTTCCCCCAGCAAATTTGCAGAGACAGCCTATTTGTAGAATGTCGTAGTCACATTTTTCAGAACTTTACATTTGTAGCCATTTAGGGATTTCAGTGTTAAAATTACCATTGTTGCAAAATGGCGGCTCTTGAATATTTAAAACGGAAAATGATCACATATACCCGATGCCCGAACTATTAAAAATGATACCTAAATATCTTTCGTGAAACTTTTGAGTTATTTATACCCTTATATATTCTCAAACTACTAAAATAGTATGCATATACTCTTCATTTAGATGATGTGTGTCATATGTCCTCATCCTAAAGAAATTAACCCATTTTCCTTAGCAATTTATCCCCCGGCCTGCTAGCGAAATAATCTATGGCCGAAGTTGGAAACGAGTTTCGCCCACGTGTCATCATCCTAAAGAAAAGTTCTATGACTGGATTGGCTTTGATTCGCCAAGAAATAGGCATGACAAAACTTGCTTCCAACTCTGCCACATAACATTCGTCGACATGTCTGCTAAGGGAAAATGGGTCGATTTCTTTAGGCTGAGGACATGTGGCACGCATCGTCTAACTAAAGAGTATATACATACCATTTTAATAATTTGAGGATATATGTGTACCCAAAGTTAGACTTCAAGGATATAACTAACCCAAAAGTACAACGGAAAATATTTACGTACCATTTTCAATAATTAAGGGATATATATGACCTTTTTTCATATTTAAAAGGCAAAATGCCTTGATGGACCCTTGTACTATGTCCGTTTTGTAATGTGAATACTCTTACTTACATGTTTGTCATCTGTACCCTTGAACCCATTAAAAAACAACATTTTAAACACTATTTCGGTGTGTGTAACATACTCGCCCCACGTTAGTTGTCACGTCATTTTTAAGTATTAAATTAACATAAGAAATTAAATATTAAAAAATGAAAAATTTAAATTGAGAATTTAAAAAAAAAAAAAAGTAAAATGGTGGGGGCTCTTTCCTTTGCTGTTTCTTAAACTCTTCAATTTATCATATTTCTCTCTCTATAATTTTCAACTTTGCTTCTTCCCTTTCGCTTTGAATCTTCTAATAGAGACGATTTTTTCAAGAAAAGATTTTGCTTTAATCAAAAGAATACTCACAAAAAAAAGAAAAAAAAAACTTATCAATGAAATTCAAGGAATAATTTTGTGAACTTGTGGGCTACCATTACATTTCATTCCTCACAAGTCACAAGGAAAGCAAAGCAAAACAATTAGTTAATTACCGTCACTACTACTGCACCACTGTGTGAAGTTCCAACAAAATCAACTCCACCACACCAAAATATTTTCTTGATGCTAACACTTATTTTAAAAAATAAAAAATATTATCTTTCAATTGCTTATACCCAAATCTTGAATTCCTACAAAAAAAATAAAATACGAATTTCTCTTCGAATCACCCAACTTACCCTTCAATTACTTATACCCAAATCTTGAATTCCTACAAGGAGCATGATTTTCTCTTCAAATTAGGTTTATCAAATTCGGATACTTGAAAAATTTATGTACATCGATGATTTACTTGATACAAATAATTGGGAGGGGGGGCAGGTGGAGGGCAAGGGTAGGAATGGTTGGTTGATGTTTGTGGTGGTGGTGTTGGGTGGGGGATGGGGGACGGGGGAGGGGGTGGCTAGATATGGTGGTGGTGGTGCAGCGTAGGGGCAGGGGACGGGGATGGCTGGATGTGTTGTACTAGGTGGGGGTGGGGGACGTGGAGAGGGGGAGGGGTAGATGAGAAGAGAGAGTTTTGGGAATTTTGTTTTAAATTTGGTGTTCCTTTTTAACAATTAATTTACCTATTATAATCTTCTTTTTTTAAAAAAATGTTTTAATGTAAAATTGATCAAAAAATGTTCCTCACGCGTATCCATGCGTGTGTAATAACGCGTTTCGTCTAACTCAGTTGATTTTGTGCCATATAAGTTTGGTCAACGGTCAAGGGGTTTAAAATATTGAGTTTTAATGGGTTTAGGGGTTCAGATGACAAACATATAAGTAAAAGTATCCACATTATAAAACGACCATAGTACAAGAGTCCATCGAGCCATTTTACCTATTTAAAATGAAAAATTGAATTTAAATCCAGTGAATATTGTTAAGAAGGCTTTAAAATATTGAATGAAATAAAAATTAGATAATTTAAACTTGGGAAAAATTACTTTTAGTTACAAATACATATGTGAAACTTTGGACATACATATTTTATTTTGGCAAGTCAAATTTCATGTGAAGACGGGGAAGCACGCTACCAAACTTCATACGCAAGTACGCCTATAGTTAGTTTCTAATTGACCAAACATATAATTTTTATAATGTTATAACTATACTTAAATGATGTTCTTTCTTTTTTTCTAGGGAAAAAGACAGAAACAATACTTCAAATTAAAATATTTTCATGAAAATAGTCATAAAATTTAAATTTCACTTTTTAGCTATTTCAATTTGCTGGCTTGTTCTATACCGTTTCTATACACCTTCTATACAGTTTCTATACATATATGATACATATAAATATTCTATGCGAAAATTATACAGTTTCGATACATAATTTATACAATAATTGTACTTTTTTTACACATTTTATACAACAATTATATAATTTTTATACACTTTCTATATTTTATTTTTTATATTTTATACATATACATATTTGATAGAACTATACAATATCTGTACATATATCTTATATAGATACATATTCTGTATAACAATTATATCGTTTTTATATAATTATATTTAATTATTATTTCTAAACAATTAAAAAAAGAGAATATTTTTTCAGTTAAAAAATTTATAGCAAAAAAAAAACTGAAATATTTTGAAAAGGGCTGAATGGCCCAAGTTAAAAACTGTATCATTATTGTATATGGACTGTATCTGGACTACGTGGGTCAAAATGATCCAAATTAGGAAATGACTATAAAGTGAAAATAATATACCCGACTGGCCACTTTTTGAAAAGATATCAAACTTGGGCTATTTTTTAAAAAAAGTGTTATAGAGTGTCCTATTCCATCCCTTTGTTTACTGTTCTCTACTTTGAGCCGAGGGTCTATCAGAAACAGTCTCTCTACTTTCGCAGTATGAATTGCGTACATCTTACCCTCCCAAAACCCACTCTTGTGAGAATACACTAGGTTTGTTGTTGTTTTTTTTTGTTTTTTTATCTTGCCCTCCCAAACCCCACTCTTGTGAGAATACACTAGGTTTGTTGTTTTTTTTTTTGTTTTTTTTTGTTTCCCAAGGTATCCCCACAGCCAGCAGCCGTGAGACTAATCCTCTGTTCCTCTGTCAGCGCACTAAGCGGTAGGGAACTGGCCACAGAGTTTACTCCATTCGCCAGAGGCGGGGGTCAAACCCCCGATCTCTTGCTTAAGGGACATGACGCTGAACCACCATGTCAACTCTAATGGTGTTGTTGTTGTTGTTGTTGCTATAGAGTGTCTTTTTCCCTTTTTTTAATCAAATTTTTGGTGCCCTGTGAAGGCCCTTTTATAATTAGTCAAAATCCGGTCATGCACTTTCCCCTTTTACCCCATATTAGATCTAATTGGATTTGGGCTTGTCGTTGAGATATATGTAAAATTCAGATGTGATGCTCACTTTGAATTTGTTAAATGTAAAAGTTACATAAATTTCAACTTTTTTGAAGCTAATTTGCAGTTAGGTACTATTTGAAATGTAATCAAAATTTAGTCACGATTTTAAATGTCTTCCATGATTAATATAATTTTCATGCTTGTGTATAATCAGAATGCATCATATGATTTGGTTGGTTCAGATTGGATAATGTACTGGATATTAATCAAATTTTTGTGTCTTTCTCTTTCTTTATTTCACGATTCCTCTAATAATTAATATCAGACCAAGATTCTGTTTGAGTATGTTCGATGATTGCAGCACAGTTTGAACTTTCACATCAGAAAAAATTATTTTGGTTTCCTGTATTTCTAAATACTATTTGTAGTAGAAGAGAAAAAAAATAAGTAACAGTAAGTTTGAAATTAATAGATTTAGTGGACACTAACTTCAATATCTGAAAGATTTAGATGGTGTTACTACGGAGAGAAGGTTAAATCCATGTAATTAATGGGAAGTACCCGATGGTACTATATTGCGGAGAAATGACTTTAAACTTGTTTGAATTCAAAAATTTAGGAAAAGTTTCAAACTTGATTTTGAAAACAGCTCTGCCACTTAATTTATTTGAAACGGAAATTAAGAAAACTGTAAAGAAAATTCTAAGTCCTAAAATAGAAAAAGACTTGAATTTTTTAAGAAACTCCGAATAAGAGGTTCCTATTAACACCTCAAAAAGGATTTTAAGGCATCCGAAATATCCGCTAACACATGGTTATTTGAGCTATTTGAAAAGCAACTTTTTTTATTAACTTTGAAAAGCAAATATTTTTATTTAGAAAAGAAAGAATTAAAGAAAAATTTATTTGAAAATGGATGCAAAACAAGATTTAAGCAAACTTGATGGAGATATTAACTAGGTTAAATTTGGTAGAAAATAAACGAAGATAAGTGAATCTAGGCCTTTGAGAGGCCCAAACTCAATTAAATCTTTATCCTAGTCTAATCGAGTTTTTGATCTATCTGCACCTGTCCTAATTTAATAATTTGGATTTTTGACTACAATCGGTCCTAAACTATTTCTTGGACCTTTAAGGCCTAAAATCTGCTCCACCCATATAAAATTATAAATTGAGATTCGAGATCCATGAACCATAAACTTTAAGACTTTTGGAGTCTCAAAATAGCTAGCATCTTCAAATTAAATGGGCTTTGACCCATTTTTCTTCAACATGTACGCCATGCATCAATGTTGGGCAGTTCATTTGGGCTTGGGTTTTAGGGTTGACTGGATGGAAATGGATCTCCTTAGCCCATATGAGTAATGAAAAAAGGAGAAGAGTTCAATTGAACTTCCAACAAGTTCACATGCCACAAGTAAAGGTAAAGCATTAATATTCATCTGAAATACAAAGCGACATACTAAAAACAAAATAAAGAAACTTGTCATGAATTCAATTTAAACGACAAAACAAAAGAAATGATAGTAATGCCAAGATAAGAATGCATATACAATGTTGAGAAGAAATGAAAAACAACAGATTGAATGACACATATTTACATACTTCATGATTTTCATATTCAGATAAAAGAAAAAGAAACGGCTACGGATATTGCAGCAAAGGCAATAAATTTCAAGAGGAAAAAAATTTGACAAAAAGATAGTTGCAAGAAAGAAATAGGACATGGGCATGTTGATATTTCTCCTTGTAAGCGCAAAGAAATATCTAAAAATTATAAATACACACCTTATCTTTTCAATATTACAAAAAATCTCAACTCCCTGAATATATTACAAAAATCCCACATATACACAGAATGTTATGTATATCTCGGTTATGTTATGTATATTAATAGGGAAAGAAAGTAAAGTAATTAAAAAGATGGGAAAGAGTATAATTACTTTTAAAAGGTTGGTATTTATGTTATTTATACAAGAAATATTCCGGTTATGTAGCCGAAGGAAATATTTTGGCCCATTATCAAGCTGTCCAACTTTTGGACTTTATTCTCATGGACCTTGATCCATTTTAATATCTCGTATATCAGTTGTATATCAAAGCTTTCTTTCACTCATTTTTCCTGTATATCCAATGTATGTTGGGAGGTATATCAGCCCAAAGGTGAACCTTAACATCAGCATCTTCAGGTTCCTGACCCATTTTCCAATTTTGCATCCTATATATTAGTATCTCTCTCATATATCTTTTGTATATCGCCGCAGATCAGTCCCATTTTGGGACTTTGACATGGGATTTTGACTTGAAGGAATGAGACTTAGTCTCATAGATGCAGGGGGTGGAGTCCAATGGATTCAATGACATTCGTGTGTCAAGGAAAATACATAAAATTAGTATAAGTCAACATAATTCATCCAAAGTGAAAGGACAGAAAGAAAATGAACAATAAGTCATTTAAAATTTCATCCATATAATGTCATTTTCAATCAATTCAAACATAAAAGAAGATACTATGCCAATTGAGGAAAAAAATAGAAGAATAGGCACATTTTAAATTTTCAGGAAAATGATCAAGTTAAGGAAGGTATAAATATCAAATGAAACATACATATTTGTCCTCTACCTTTAGAAAAAAATTTAAGGGGAGGCGTGAGGTACCATGAATTATAGTAAGAGACTTCCAATAGATCATTTTCTTATCACAACTAGTTCTTAAGAAATTTTGACGTTAATTCGTAATTATAGATTTCTTCTATTATTAATATTTTATTTTATATTTGTATTTTTACATTCTTAGCTTTATAAATAATTAAGCTCCCTTCGTTATTAAATTCTTTAACTATTATTGATGTTTTTAGTTTATCTCATTTATTTTTTGGTAAACAATTATATCTACATAAATTAACTTCTGCTCATGTATCTATCATAGGCGTATAATATCTACTGTGATATTCTTCTACTACTATCTTCATTAATACATATATTTTCATATCATGTTAAAGTTTTTCTTAAGAATAATTTCTCTCTGTTATATGTTATAGATAATTGTGTATGCTCTATATTATATGATTTTACTTGTTCTAGTCATTTTATTCTTAATATTATGTCTGTTTTTTGCATTTCTTCCTTTATTTTAAATTCTATTTTTATTTTTCCAACTCCTATTGTTATTTCTTTTTCTGCAATATTTTTAGCATTTAGTAAGCTTCTTGATAGATCTGGGCATATATTATTGTCAGATTTTTCTGTATTTAAGAGTATTAAATATTTTTTTTTCATTTATTATTCCTGTTATGTAATATTGATTTAAATTAATTGTTGAACTTGTTTCATAACTTATTATTTTTTATGAACTTGATGATTCTGATTTTTTATAAGCTATTCTTTTTGTTGTACTTATTCTATCATTTATTATTTCTAAATTTTCTTCTATATCTATGTCCCTATAACTATAATCATTATTATTTATTATTTTTACAAATTGTTCGAAAGGACTTTCTATTTGTATTTTATTAATTTTATTTTTCCTGTTTTTTTTTTTTTTTGTAGTTAATATATATAATTTTTTACATCTTGCTGTAAATATTTTACTTCCTGAGGTTAATTCTATTTCTGATATTTTTCAATATAATACTAATAATTTATCTATATTTTTATCTGTTATTGCTACTGAATAATTTACACTTATTATAAATTTAAATTTTAGAAGTTAGAAACAATTTGAAAACATTATTTCAAGTTTGAAGTTTAGGGTTATCCCAAACACATGTAATATGAACACGGACGGCTCAACCACATGGGTGGCCTAAATCGAAAATCAAATAAAGACCTTAAATTTGTAAGAAAGATTATTTTTATTAATAAAATTTATATTTTAAGTTTTGAGATGCAAAGTTGTAAATATTATAGATAATTTTTTTCATTAATATAGCTAATGCATTTAATCTTTATGAAGACATACTTTAAATACATCAAAATTCTTCTAATAATTCTTTATTTTATATAAGAAGTTTTTTTTTTACAAATAATATTTAATAATTTTTTAATAAAAGCCTATAATCTATTATTGCTTAAAAAAAAAATGAGACCTCAAATTTGGGGGCCTTAGATAGTTTTTTTTTTTTTACTAGGTAGAACCGGCACTGAATATAAAATTAGCGTGGAACAAAATCCAGGCAAGAACTGATTTTTTAAGAAGCAAGCAAATTGCTTCCCCCATTCGTGAGAGCAAGATCAAAATAACATCTTTATATGACTGAAATCAAAAGAATGTGCAGCAGCCTATTTCAGAAAAAAACACATTCTCTTAAAAGCAAAAGGAAACAACCTTAAAGAATTTCAAGTAGCCAACATGTTAAATAATGCTATTTTCCATGGAAATCATTTTACTCTATCCTAAGTTCATGACACTTTTGTTAGGAAATTAAGACCTTCATAGGCTATGTGTTTATGAAATGTGCAAGGATGCATATTGCCACTATCACATAAAGAAGAAAACTCTGAAATGGACATAAAGATAAAACCAACACCTGGACCTCGCCTAATCGACCTTCCCGTCTCAACATAATAAATTGCAGTGAATAATTAGAGCATTCACATGTCCCTCTCACTATACAAGATAGACTAAGAAGCAAATTGCAAGACTACACCTAAGATAAAGAAAGTAAGCAAATTCAACCCTTTCTGAAGAACAAGAGCAAAATCATGAAGAAAGTTGTTTTTGCACCGTATCTTCTGAAAATGACAGAACATGGTAACATGAAAATCTTAAGTAAAGCAGAACATGAAAACATAAAATAAAACTTTAAGATGGTTATTTGTTATCTTTTTCGGGGAAATCAATAGGGACTTCAAAACTTCATCGGAACAACTTCCACAGCAGTTTCAATTCGCTGTCAGAATTTTAATCGATTTGAGTGAATTATTGAGAGTTCTCAAATTTCTTGGTTACGTACACCTCCAAAACCCACAAGTTTTTTCCCCAAAAAGAATTTCTATCCCTCTCAGGAAAAGATTGGCCCTTAATCTCATGTATTTAAAGCAGAAAATATTGATTTAAATTCGAAAAATAGCTTTTTGAGTGGGGGATAAGAGGTTGATTGATAAAGATGAAGAAAAATATCAGTGGGAGAAAAACATAACCCCAAAATTCAGATTCAAATTTATGGCTCCTAACTTAGATTAGATTTTGACAAGAAACAAAGAATTTCTCTAAGAAAAAGTCAGCAATCGAAGCTCGAGATCTTAGGATTTCAGAGATAAGATGATGAGAGAGAGAGAGAGAGAGATTTTAGTAATTTAGAGGCACGTTTGGTTGAGTTTTTCAGTGTCCATAATTTGCGGTTGTATTGATGTACACGTTTGAAGCAGAAGGAGATAAGGATTAAATGAATTGACCAGGTAAGATGATTTTTAGGCTCTTTGGGAGTGGGGTGATTGGGTAAGCTGTTGTTATTGTTGGAATGTCGGGTAAGGGGACAGGAAATATTAAGGGAGTGGGTCGGTTGCAAGGCTGGAGTGGATTAATTTAAGAAAAAAATTATCAAAAGTAGCATATTTAAAATTATAATTATAATAAATAATAATATTTTTGTAAAATTATAATTTATAGCGAGAGTAGCATTATTTTTATTCATAAACTAGACAAGTGCATGTTTTACTCTCACTACTTTACATTTTTATTATTTTCACTTCACTATTTCACCTCCCCTAAATATAATCATATCTTTTATCTTTTTTTTTTTTCATCTTATTTTTTTTATCATTTTTTTTATTTTTACTTTATTTTCTCTCTTATGTTTTTTTTCTTTTTTTCTTTTTCGTTTTTTTTTTCATATCTGAAAATAATTATCTTCATGATATTCAAGATTTTAAAATAAAATATCATTACTGTCTTTTACTATCTTATTTCTCTAATTTTTTTTCTTGTTAGTTTTTTTTCATCTTATTTTTTTATCATTTTATTTTTTTATTTTAATTTCCTTTTTTTTTATTTTCACTTTATTTTCTCTCTTCTATTTTTTTTTTCTTTCCTTTTTCATTTTTTTTTTCATTTCTCATATCTTTTTTTTTCTTTTTCTATTTTCGTTTTCTTCTTCTTCTTTTTTATTTTTTTTTTATTTTTACACTTCTCTTTCTCTTTTTTTTTTCCTTTTCACTTCACTTCTCTTTTTTTTTTCTTTTTATATTTTTGTTTTTTTTCCTTTTTTACCCTTCTATTTTTAATTTTTATTTTGAAAAGATAAATATGTATATCACATACACATATTCAAAAAACATATAAATACATAGCCATACAGATCTGAATATGTATTTACGATACAAAACATACATATGTATTTACGATATACATATCATATTCATATTAAACAGTAACAAACATCACTATACTATATATCTTCATATGTATTTGCGAAATACAAAAGTGACTCATATAAAATAAGAATATACATATGAATCAGGTATATTCTGTAAATACATATGTAGAGCTATATGTATTTTATACGGTGTTGGATTTATCTTTGAACTGTACATACTATGTCATTTTAGAGGGCAACATATGTACTTATTTGTTTTCTTTTACTGTTTAAGATATTTATTATGTATTTTTTTATTACCTTTATGTATATGTATATAATTGTCATTTTATTATAGAGATTTTATGTCATATATGTTTATATATACATGTGAGTTAGATATGTATTTCTGTAAATACATATGCAGATATATATGCATGTTTTTTTACCGTAAATACATATGCAGATCTGTATGTCTATTTATTTTGTATATTTTTGAATATGTATATATCATATAGATATTTGTCTTTTAAAAATAAAAGATAAAGATAGAAGAGTAAAAAAAAAAACATAAAAACAAAAAATAAAAATTCAAAAAAAAAAAAGAGAAATAGAAACTAGAAATAGAAGTGTAAAAATAAAAGCGAAAAAAAATTTAAAAAAAGAAGAAGAAAATAAAAAAAAATATGAGAAAGGAAAAAAAAAAAGAAAACGAAAAAATAAAAAAAATAAAAAAATAAATAAAAAACGAAAAAGGAAAAAAAAAGGAGAAGTATAAGATAGAAAATAAAGTGGAAAGAAAAAAATGGAAAATAAAAATAAATAAAAAATAAATAAAAAAAAATAAATAGCTAGAGATATAAGAGAATGATATTTTGAAATTTTGAAGATCATGGAAATAATAATTTTCATATTTGATTTTGATTTAGAAAAGGAATCTACTAATATAAATAAGAGTAATTTATGGGAATTTAGTTAGATGGGATAATTATTCCTTATTTAACTCAACTAATTTGAGTAAAACAAGGGCAGTAAATCTTGTTGTATATGTTTTTGTATAACAACAGTTTACTTAAATACAAAATACAATTTGCTATTTTTCGTAATTATGAAACTGTTGCTATAACATTTACAATTAAGGCTCTATAGTTGCTATTTCTGAAATTTTTTCTTAATTTAAAGGGGTAGGGTCATTGGACTGATAAACGTACATTTAGGATTTTTGGGCCTTGGTGGAAGGGCTTTAAGTTATTTAAAGGAAATTTTACATATATACCGACATGTTAACTCTTAATTATCAAAAATCTCAACATTTTTCAACATTTTTCAAAATCTTCAAAAATCCCAACATTTGACCTCTGATGATACAAGTTAATCACATTAGATACATACTACTGATACATGTATCTAATGTGATTAACTTGTATCATACATTAGATACATGTAGGGTTACATTAGATACATGTAGGGTTAACTTGTATCTCAGAAATAGTCTCAACTATGAATTGTTGGGATTTATGTAATTTTTCAGAAGAGGGGGATTTTTAGAAATTTTGAAAGTTATGATGTTTATTTATGTAATTTTTTGTTATTTAAAAGATAATTCAAAGGGCAAAATTCAGAAATACTTATCCCCTTAATTATGAGTTTTATAGCAACAGTTTCATAATTATATAATATAACAAGTTGTATTTTTTATTTTTCTAAACTATTGCTACAAAAATACAAATAAATATGATTTTTACTCTCCTTATGATCGATATGTATTTTGTATTTTTGCAAACTGTTGCTACAAAAATACAAATAAATGCAAATACATATGCTACAAAGTGTAATTTAATAAAAGTGTTGTTATTTTTTGTAATTTAATACTTAAGTATGCTACTTTATGCATTTTTTCCTAATTCAAATTGGATTAGAATTTAGCCATCTCATTTACTTTTTGGTCAAATTGAAAATCAATTGTCAGTTGCACTGCAATTGTGGTCAATTTGATTTCAATATGACCAAATTTAATAATTTGGCTAAATTAAAGCGCAATTCGACATGAATTATTATCGTATTTAATTCGAGCTTCTTGATTTAATAAAATCAAATAAATATTTATCAAGTAAATTATTTTCAAAATAAATTACATTTAGATCAAGATTTTTACCTATTTTAATTAATTTTTCAAGATAGCCCTTGATTAAAGTTTCAATTTTTGATAAAAAAAAATAGTTATTTAAATAAAAAAATTATATGACCTCGTATATATGAATACAAAAATATATAATTGCTACTTAAAATGAAAAATTAACCCCAAAACATTATTTTAGCAAATCCTTATTTGAATAAAACAAATACTCAAATTTATTTAAAAATTAAAGAAACTCAGAATTAAATCTAGTCGGGAGGGAAAAAATTAAGTGTCAACACTTTGAAATCGGGAAATTCTTCTTGATGTTCTTGGGAGAAAAAGAATAAGGCATCTTCCATTCTTTATGCGGCTCAGTCGTGTTTCGCGCGGCATCAGCTGTGCTCCATGCAGACCATCACATACCTTGGATAGTGTCGCACTATAACTCTCATAACATTTTACTTCAAACTCGGATTGATGAATGGTCGGTTGAGTTGGAAGAAGACTCAAAGACCTTTAATTTGATGTATAATAGGCCACCTAAATTGTTATATTTTAGTAGTAATGGTCGTTTGAAGTTAACCCAAGTAAGAACATTTACTAAAACTCAATCGGTAGGAAATTTCTCAACTCAACTTTGAGCTAGGAGATTTCTATGACCTCAATCCATTTCCAAAAATATTTCCACCCTAAAGAATTGATATTCATACTTATATCTAAATAGAAATCATTGGATTAAAATCTATACACGTATGAAGAATGGTTCAAATTCTAGCCAAAACATGTGGGGTGTTACAATGATATTGCACATTCCCAAAATGATCATACGTTATGTAACGCTTCAAAAATCTATCCCAAGACGTCAGACGGTGCTTAAGACCACAAGTGATCCCAAACTAACCCTTCTACTGGCATAACTCATAAGCAACTGAATGATATGCATAAAACGACTGAGTTTACTATGCAGAAACATAATACTAATGGAATCTGGGAAAAATACAATATCAATACAGCTTTTACATTCTGATAAAGTCTGAAAGGGGGACTGAAAATACATAATTGACTCTAACTGACATCTGTGAAGCCTCTACTATACTGACTATAGATAGCTGGTACATAACTCCTACTATCACTAATCAATACATATAAATAAGAAAATAAAGTACATCAATAACATCTAACTAAAGTCCCCGAAGTAGGAGGACTCCTCATCTGCTGGCTGAAATCTGCAAACTCTCTGAATATAGTATACGTGCTACAACTGAGCTGATACCTACATTATGAGACAATGTAGCACACATACATATATGTGGATCAATACTTTGAGGATGTACTGAGTATATGGGGGTGAAATGCATAAGTAAAACATTATCTCATCATCATAATTTGTAAAACAATGCATGCTAAATGTAAATGGCTCACATAAGCTGGAATATCTGAAATACTAAAAGCTGTGCTAATACTCTGTCTTTAAATCATACTGTCTAAGTGTAGAAAGGACTCACTTCTAAGTCTAAAATCTGAAAACTAAAATTTGTAACTCTTATCTTTCTATAAAGCATAATCTGAGTAAAACTTGTGAGCCTTTACACTTAGTTTTCTAAAATCTGGAAAATACCTTATCTTAGGGCTTAAAATCTTAAAACCATAACTTCCAAAACATATGCTTTTAGCTTAAATCTTTAAATCAATAGACTATTGAAGAGTGGGGGACATCTGTTGGGATGTTCTTCTAACCGACAATACACCATGTGAGCATCCATGGAGTCCCACGACTGGCCCCCATTAGGTAGGGCTGTTTTACCCTTGCCATCAGAATAGAACATTCTAATATGAGTGATCACAATCTGAGTTATCCACGTAGAAGTGGAAATAATATGATAATCTGTACCTACGGTGGCACGTAGTTCTGGGGTATGAAATCATAGTAACTTACCCATCTCGATGCTAAATACTACTCCTAATCTCATGCTCAAAATCTTAAGAAATCCACTTTAGAATTTATACAAAGGTTTACAGAAAAAACAACTCTGCTTTGCTTTTCTTTAAATCTCAAGTCTTCTGAAATAAAGTGGATTCTTTATCTAAAATTTGAAAATTATCTAGTCATGGGGTGCTTATAGCACAAACAATCTTGAAACAACAATCTCTAAATGGGGTCTATTGACCCAATCATCAATCTCATGTTAAAACATCTAAAAATTCATACTTGGTAATGTAAACATTCATAAATCATCTTAAAATCTGGAAATTTCAACAATATGCATGGAAATATAAACATAATCATGTAATTCAACTTCTAAATCATGAGAAATCTCATAATCTTGCAAATAATGATAATGGGTATAAACCCCAACTTGAAATTCATGGAAAATCATGTAAATTGCAGTAAATTTGTAATAAAGATAAAGTTTTGGGCACAAGTATGAAAGATTTATCCTTGTTCAAACCCTACATACCTTGGAGGATGAACTAGATGAACTAGATGAACAAGCTTGCTTTTGAGATCTTATTTGTGCTCTTGAATGATAATTCTTGGTGTTCTTAAATTGGGAACTTTGAATCTTAAACTGATTTGGGAAAAGAATGGTGGAATCTTGGGAATTCTTGAAGTTGAATGATGAAGCTTAGGGTTTTGTTGAGAAAATTTTTGATGAATATAAGCATAGAAGGCTTGTAATAGGGTTAAATCGTGTGTTTGGTGGATTTGGGGGCTTGGGAATTGACCAAAACACCCTCTTTAAACCCCCAAACGGAACTGAAAAAATGACCAAAAATTCCGATTTGGCTGGCCACCGCGACGCGCCATAATTGTTGTGGCTTACTGGAAAAGGACGAATGGTAACTGGGCATGCAACGCGATGCGCCACCATCGCGGTGCCCTATAGTTTTGCCATTTTGGCCATTGGCGCGACGCGCCACTGTCGCGTAGGCTTGCTGGAAATTGAAAATGTAAAATGAAACTCCTCCTCGACATAGTGGAATCGCGGAGTCTCACTGAAATTTGACAACTACCAATTGCTTAGCTTCGCGATGCGCTAAGAGTCTAAGTGACACACTGTCAACTTAAAAATGCCATAACTCCTTCACCGAGTGTCAGATTTAGGCGAATTTGGTATCGATGAAAAGCTAATTCAATTTCTCACACCATGAAAAGTTGAAATATTGAAAATACCGCATGAAATAAATGATATTTATCTTTGAAGTAAATTCTTGACATTCTAGGGACGAATTTAAGCTAGAAAAACTATGGGGTATTACACGTTATAACTTGAGGGATTGCATATTTTATAAAATATATGAATTTAGAAATACTAGTATTTAAGAAACTCTATTTAATGATGAAGATTAGGAGCCCTCTATTACCCTAAAATTTGATAGGTTTAGTGCTTTTCAATATATCGAATCTTATTTTGTCTATGAAGTCAATTACTTTTTCGTAATGTAATTGAAAATAACACCATGTATTCTTGGGTATGCCCTTTAGTATTTGATTTACAATGTCAAACTTGTTGTCCATTACTGTAATACCCCGCGATTTTTCTAACTTAAACTCATCCTGAAAATGTCAAGGATTAGCTCTTAGAATGAATGATATTTATTTTGTGTGGAATTATTTAGATTTGAACTTTCCATGATGTACAAAACTGAATTAGCTTTCCAATGTTATAAGATTCGCCTAAATCCGATAATCGGGTGAGAAGTTATGACTATTTTAAGTTCCAGTCGTAAAACACCGCCATATGGGCCCTTAGCTCGTCATGGAGAAGCGCAATATCACAATTGTCAATTTTCAGTGAGGTCCCGGGATCTTGGCACATCGCGGAGAGGCCCAATTTTTTATTTGGCAATTTTCAGTGAGACCTCGCGATACTGGCGCGTCGCGCTAGTGGTCAAAATGACAAACATAAGGGCTCCGCGATTGTGGCGCGTTGTGGAGGGAGCCCATTTCCCGTTCGTCCAATTTCTAGTGAGCCACCTCGATTGTGGCGCGTCCGGTGGCCACCCAGTTCGCAAAATATTGCAATTTTTAGTTTCTTTTGGGAGTTTAAAGATGACATTTTGGTCATTCTCCCAGCCCCTAATCCATCCAAAAATAGAAGATTAAGCATATTTCAAAGCATAGTATGCTTTATTTATCATTCCCTCTCAAAGGAAAACCCTAGTTCATCAACTTCCTCTCCAAGAAATCCAAAATTCTTCCATTAATTCTTCAAGACAATTCAAAATTGAGATTTTCCACGATTTAGAAATTGAATTACATGAGTATGTTCATATTATTATGCTTATTGCTGAAATTTCCAGATTTTATGATGAATTATAACCATTTATATTATCAAGCATGAATTTTGAGATGTTTTATCACGATATTGGTACACGGGTCATTAAGCCCTATTTAAAGATTGCTATTCAAAGAATTGTTGTGCTATAAGTACCCCATTATTAGAATACTTTCGGATTATTGAGAAAGATTTGATCTTTTGGTCTCATAACAGATTTGAAATCCACTTTACAGATTCAGATTATAGATTTATAGTTAGTTTTCATTATAAACCATTAGATTGCTTTTAAAGTGGATTTTTCTTGAGATTTTGAGCATGAGAATGAGAGTAGTATTTAGCACCGAGATGGTCACGTTACTACGGTTTCATACCGCAGAACTACCTGCCAACGTAGGATTTAGATTATTCCCACTTCTACGTGGATGACTAAGATTGTGATCACTGAGATGAGATTGTTCTATTCCGATGGCAAGGGTAGAACAACCCTAACCTTATGGGGGCTAGTCGTGGAACACTATGGATGCTCACATGGTGTACATGTCGGTGAGAAGAACCTCCCAAATAGATATCCCTCACTCTTAAAACAGTTTTAATTATTTAAAGTCTTGAGATAAAGTGTTTACTATGCAGAATAAGTTTCAGACTTCTTGTAGCCTATACGATTTGAGAACAAGAACAGAATACAAATTTTAGAACTAAGTGAAATGACTCACAAGATTCATACTTCATGTTTTACTATTCATGATTTATGATTTCTAGATTTCAGATTTACTCAAGCTATGTGACTCATTTACATTTAGCATGCATTATTTGATAAACTGTGATGATATTTTACTTATTGCATGCACCCCCATATACTCAGTACATCCTCAAAGTACTGATCCACATATACGTCTATGTGCTACATTGTCTCATAATGTAAGTTCAGGTGCTCAGTCTCAGCAGTAACAGTGATTTTCAAGCATCTTATCTACATCTCCTACGGTGGTGAGTCCTCATAATTTGAGGACTTAGCTATTCATGTTCTCAGTTTATTATTAGATATTTCAGTTTAGTCCGAGTCAGCTGGGGCCTATCCCAGTGACTCTCTAGATTCAGTTAGTAGAGGCTTGTCGGACTACCAGATTCAGTCTTAGATCTCAGTTGTCATATTCAGACTTTTCAGTATTTGTTTAATCGGATTTGTGAGACTAGTACTTTCAGATATATTCAGACAGTTTTCTGCATTTTATCATGATTTTATACTTACATTTCCTATGATGAGATTCAGATATGTTAGAAGGTAGCCAGGGTTAGCTCAGGACTACTTGTAGTTGGAGCACCGTGTGGCATTCTGGAAACTAGATTTTGGGGCATTACAATTACTTCATTCTCTCCAATAAAAAATAATATAAGAGAGAAAAAAGTCAAAGAGATCGATAAGAGGCTGTTTTGATTAGTCGAATAAAAGTTGTTGGTTTTATAAATAAATAATTATGTGTTTGTATAAAATTGCAAGTTGAATTAACTAGTTAATGTTGGAATACTTTAAAAAGAAAATTCACTCAAAATCACATGTAAATCATTAGATAGAGATTCAAAATTAGAAGAATAGTAGGAACACTAACCTTTATCCATAGCAATAAATTTTGAAGAAGATAAGATCTTTTGAACCTTGAAGATCGCTCTTTCTGGTGTTCTTTATCAGAGATGAAGAGAAAAAGAAAAAATATTGTCTTTTGATTTAGGGAACATGCTTATTTAAGACTTTGAAGTGCCTTTTCACGAAAGGTTCCTTTCCAGGAAAGGTACCTTTTCTATAAATTTCCATCAAACTTTAGAAAAGGTCCATTAATTTTCTATAATTTCAGTTAAACCCATACTAATAGATATTTACTTTTAGGCTCAAAAACTTTATTAATTTATTAGATCATAGATTGAGATTCTTTAAAGATAGCATATCTATGTATAATATATTAATATGTGAGTCCACAAAATAGAAATTATTAACAATCTCCACCTTGGACCACTTATGTATAATATATTAAAAGTGTGAAGACCTTTAAAAAAGTGATTTGAACTTTTCGCCCTTTATTAAAATACTCCGCTTTAGACTAAATTGTCTTTTCACCTTTTTTTATCAATTAAATGTCTCAAAAATAAATAATTTCAACTTGACTTTTCCCAGCTTCTTCTCCTATTTGATTTGTGAGATAAATTTTTCATGCTATGACTTTCCTTATAACAATAATAGACTGATTATTTAAGGAAAAAATAATTTAAAATAATAATTAAATTTCAATGAAAATTAAACTTAGAAATCCAAAATTTTAAAAAGACTACATCAATTTTTTTAAAAAATACTTTCTATATTCTAATAAGTTTCAAAAAGAAATTTTTCCAAAGTTCTAAGGAACTACCGTCCTTTTATTTTTTATTAGTTTTTATTTTTGGAAAATTTCATTTATCTACATCTACATATACATATGCATATACATATACAATATATTAAAACTGTGAACACCCTTAAAAAGTGATTCAAACTTTTGTCCTTAATTAAAAGTTTATGCTTTATACAAAATCGTCGTTAAATTCATATAATATTTAAAACTAAAAAAGTCTTAAAATATATAGTAAGAGGAGACTATATTTTAAAAATTAATGAGTCTTAGAATATATAATAAGAGAAGAATATATGGTAAAGAGTTATTAGCATAATTATTAATTAAGGAATCCTAAAAAATGGCAAGTAAAAATTACTTTATTTTTTATCAATTAAAACTCCTATATTTTTGAAAAAACAAGAATTTGTTGTGAAAAGTGAAAACTACCATATAGCTAAACTTGAAAATCAATAACCCAATGCATATTTTTGAAAAAAACAAAGATTGTCGTGTAAACTGAAAAGTGAAAACTATAATAAATAATTTCATTAATATTTTACTTTCCGCAATAGAAAAATAAAAAAATTTCATATTTAAGTAACCTTTTCTTGAAGGAAAAGATTTTGGATTTCTATAAATTAAGACTTCCTTTTTTGTTTCTACAATAATATAATAACATTCATAACGTAAATTTTAGTGGCAGGGATATTCTTATAACTACTTTTTTGATGAGTTTGACGGAATCATCTATTATAACAAAAGATTAGGTTTAATAGTATTATTTTGTTGTAGTTTCTGTTTTGTGCTTAATTGAGGATTCTTTTTCTCTGCAATAATATAATAACATTCATAACATAAATTTTGGTAACAGAGATATTCTTATAACTATTTTTTGATGAGCTCGGAAGTGTCATCTCTAATTACGCAAGGTTAGGTTTAAATATATAGTTCTAATATGTTGATTATCATATTATTTTATTATAGTTTCTGTTCTGTTCAAGTATGTATTGTAGATAATGAATGTTCAATGAAGCATGGGCGTGTGTTGGATTCCTTTTTTGCTTTTCTGCTTGATCGTGATGTAGGGTCGGACGACCTTTTCACCCAGCTTAATATTCACATTTTGTACAATCAAATTCTTTGTTTGTGCACTCTTTGTCGTTCTCCATTAGTCTTTTAAAGACCGAGAAAACAAATGTAAAAACAAGCTTCCGATTATATATACTGACCATCAAACGAATATTTGATACAATGTCCCAACCCACCCAATAACCTTTATGTTATAGAAAAACTCATGGCCGGAAATAATCCTTATGATTTGTTTTGATATTCAATAGAAATAATAAAAAAGAAAGTCCAGGAGCTTTGCTTTATTGGAAATTACTGGTTTCTAAGTTTGGATATTTTGAATTTTATGTCTAGTCTTTCTTTTCATTCAAAGTTGCTTATATGTGATAGTGAGTGTAGATCTCATGTTTTGGTGCTTTCATGTTTGATTGTTGAATGGTTTTTTGAAAAAACATTCCAGCCTTTTAAGGTGGAGATTTGTGCATGGTTATATATTTATACAATTAGATGAAAGTTCAGTCAGGCTTTGATTTTTTTTTTAAAAGTTAGAATTTAATCGTATTGTTCTGACATCTTAATTATTGTATTATTTTGTTGTACTTTATAGGTGGTAGATGAATGATCGATCGAGCTTTGAAATTTTTTTGTACAACTATTAGGTTCAATCATATTGTTTTGTTGTAGTTTCTAATCTATTACTAGCTTTTATTTTTGTTTTTATCCGTTACGTGATAGTTCACGCTAGACGATCAAGATACTGATACTTCATGCATGTCTGGATACATAAAATTGTCTATCTTTGATTTTCAAATTAATTATTATTTTTTAATAAATTATTTTTATATATATTTTTTATATTAATTGATGACTTGACATGAATCACACGTGCAACGCATGTACACTTGACTAGTATTTCTAAATAATCATACATAGATGAAATTTTAGTGCACACAAATTTTTGCTATCTTGATTTAACTATCTCAAAATAATCTGATCCATCGATACCACCAATATAAGATCAAAGTGGTCTTCGTAACCCACACTGGTCACAAATAGTAGTAATACCAATAACATAGATCAGATACAAAAATTACAAGTAAAATGATCTAAGTCATGCCTATTTTCAAATGGTCATACCTTATGACTTTAATAGTTCAAATCACTTTCTTATACCTTATGCAAAACTCTAATAGAAAATTAATATCTTTATTTTTTAGAGTTATTGAAAATTACACGAAATTCATAGATTTATAAAACTTGAGTCTGTAAAAAAAATAAACTTTAACATATTAATAGCATAAATAAAATAATAAGTTCTCACTAAAATGGCTCATTATCAAATTTGACAATATCCATATGAGCCACATGCCCATGAAATAGTTTAGGTGGCAAACCTTTCGTGAGTGGATCCGCAATCATCAAGTTTGTACTAATATGTTCAATCGATATAAGATGACTCTGAACCCTTTATTTCATAATCAAAAGCATAATGTCTATATGCTTTAAATTTGACAAACTTTGGTTGTTGTTTGAATATAACTCAACAGACTTATTATCACAGTGATTTTCAATGATCTTTCTATGCCACTGACTATTTGCATTCTAGTGATCAAATTTCTTAGCTGTATTTCTTGATGCTTCATAGCAGGCCATAAATTCATATTTCATTGTAGAAGAAGCTATTAATGTTTGTTTCACAGTTTTCTAAGAAATAACTCCTCCAGTCATCACGAAAATATAACCTGATGTTGATCTGTACTATCAAGACATCCACCAAAATCTGAATTAAAATATCATGTGATCTCTAAATAATCCGACCTTCGATAAGTGAACATGTAATCTTTAGTTCTTTGAAGATGTCTCATAACCAGTTTTGTAGCTTTCCAATGATTACTTAAATATCAGCCCAACAATCCCACTCTGTATGCTATATTTGGACGCACATAAACTTGTGCATACATGAGACGCTCCACTGCTGATGCATATAAGATTTTTTCCATCTCTTTCTTCTCCATGTCCAAATATGGACATTGGCGCAAACTAAATTTATCACCTTTTGCCACAAGTGTATCTCTTGGTGCATAATTTTGTATATCAAATCTACTTAGTACCTTATCAATGTAAGTCTTTTGCGTCAGTCCAATAATGTTTCTATTGTGATCCTTATATATCTGTATACCTAGAACAAAGAATGCCTCACCAAAATCTTTCTTTTCAAATTTACTGGATAGAAATTTCTTGGTTTCATGCAACAAAGTTATATCACTGCTTGCCAATAGAATGTCATCTACGTACAACTCAAGGGTGCCAAATTTTCTCCTACTAAACGTGAGATATATGCATTGATCAATTGTGTTTCCCTTAAAACCAAAATAGGTTATCACCTGATCAAACTTTCGACACTACAAAAAATGAATAAAATTGCGGGAGTTTATTTGCGGAAGTTATTTTAACCTCCGTAAAATTATATGAAATGAGGGGTTAAAAATTCATCGCTAAAATTTATAAATTTGCGGGAGTTTTAAACCCCCGCTATCAATTGCGGGGGTTTTAAACCTCCGCTATCAACACTTATGCCATAAAAAAAATATTTTCCTTTTTTTTAATTGGACAAATATTTTCCCTCTTGGCCAAAACATTTTTCCTATTGTTTAATTTACAGCTCTCATCTCCCCCTCAAATCACCCTCTCTCTCATTTCCCCCCAAATTGACTCCGCTAAATTCTTAAACTTGGATGGAGGTGAATAGTCTCCATCACAAGCAGATTTTGTTAATTGGAAACCTTAAATCTCTGTTGTTTGTGAATTGAATTGAAGTGCAAAAATAATTATTTTGGTAGAATATTTCCGTGGAATTTAGTGAGGTCTGCAGAGACATTATTCTCGCATTGGGAAATTAAGAGGGTTTGTAAGTTTTGTTGAAGAAGAAATTGGGGAAATTTATACTTGGTGATATTGATCTTAATCAGCTCAGTGTTCAGCTTAATGCTGGTATAATTCAGCTCTCTAATCTTGCTCTCAATGTTGATTATCTCAATCAAAAGGTACTACTTTCTATTTTATATTTTTTGATTTATTTAATATTTTTAAGCATTGGTTGATAATTGATATGAGCTTCTTTGTATCTCTTTTGTGATGTTGCAAAGTCCAGAGTGTAAGAATTTGAATTTGAGATTGAAGCTTGTAGATTTTTAATGAATTTATTTTATTTGGTCTCTATTTATCTTTAATGAATCTCCATTTATCTTTAATGAATCTCCATTACTAGTTTGATTAGCTTCACTTGAGCCGAGGAATTTCAGAACTTTGTGAGATTTCATTAAGTATGTTGTTGTTGTTGTTGTTGTTTGTCTTAAAGAAAGATTTTCATTGGATAAAGTTTAATCCATTTTGTAGTTTTGTGAGATATGTCTGCTGAGTTGTAGGTTTATATAGTTCTATCAACTTTGGAGCAAGGTGGTGGTGGTTTGGGGATTTTAATCTGGAGCATTGAGACTTCTGGGAACTGATTGGATTGTTCTACACTTCTACTAGTAATGTTCTTTTAAAAGTGGACTTTATTTTCCTCATTTTTGGACGAGCTATGTTTCTAACTTCAAGAACCCACTTAGTTGTGATAATCTCTATAGATTCTTTGTATCTATGTGGACTCTATCCAATTTGCCACTGGCTCGAGAAAGAGTCCACCCATGCTGCTAAGTAATAACTTTGCGTTTGATTTCTCATCAATATTTTCTCTGTTTATTTTGTTATTTGTTTCAAATTATACCTATTTTTCTGCATTCTGCTATAAGTTTGAATTTCTTTATGCTTTTTGGATAAAAAATTAGCCGCCGGTTGGTGAATGAATAGTGTGATAAGAAAGATCAGATCTCTTTATTTGTAGAAAGAACTACTAGCGTTATTCTTCTTAGGTTACAGTGTGAAAAAGTAATTGGCTGGCTTAACTGTAACGTTAGCAAATTCAATGAAAGCACCCTTCAGGTGCTTTTGATTTCGACCTCGAAAACCAATAAACTATTATCTACCAGAAATTTGCTAGGAGCTCCTTCTGTGGGTCTCTAAGGTTTGTTCTGTGGGACTGCTGTTAAGAGAAAGAGAAATGAGAAAAGGAGTTGTGTTGAGGGTCGCTAGTTCAATTGTCGGTGTTGTTTGCCGATGTTTTGTGGTGTTCAGTTGTGTTGTTCCTTAGTTCTCTAAATAATGGGCTTTATGTCTTTAGAATTAGTAATGAAAATTGTGAACTTAATCTGGCCTTTTGATGTTCTATCTGAAGTCCTATTGCTTGTATATTGGATTATTACTGTAGTTCATTTTTCTTAGACTCGTTTGTTATTTGTTCTTTCTTAGTAGGGGTGTGTTGTTCACCAACTTAAGATATAATTTTATGTTCATTGAGCTGGACTCAGTGGTTGGTGTACTTTCTTTGAAATATCTTAAGGGATCAAAGGTTGTGAATTTATTTAAGGGATCATGTTTTTAGAACTTTTCCTTTGATTTCTTTTGTGTGTTTTTAGATATGTGAAGGTGGTCTGAGTTTAGTTTGGTAGTTCAATCAGTAAAGCTAGTTGCAAGTAATACCGTGTTGAAAGATTATTAATTAGATGAGTAATGCATTTGTTTTTAGGAGAATTTTGTAGGGTTGTAGCCTTTATGCAGGGTTTGAGTATTTCTCCTCTTTTGGCCTATGGAAAAAAGAGTCTTCTACAGTTCTGCTGAAGAGGTAATTAGGTAACTGTATAATATTTAGTTAAGAAATGCAGTGCATTCCAATAGCTGACCCAAGATATCAATTGCTTTGAGGTGGTGGGTTGTGGACTCCAACCTATAGCTCTGCTAGTCTGTGTCAATATGATTTTCCTACTTTTACACTTGTATGATGAATTATGATGTTTGTGAAACAAACTCACTCCTATTTGCTTCTCTGTGTGGACCCATCTTCAACTCAATAACACTAATTCTATAATAAATCTGGTCGCTGTGAGAATTGAAATGGTGTGGTTCTGGACTAAGTAGATATTATATAACTAAACTAAGTGGACAAAGATTTTTTAGAGAGAGCATTGGAGGCGCTAATCAGTCTACTCTGTGATTGGGTGCTAATTTGACTTGACACTCACTGGTTTCTACATCTGATTGTTTTGTTTCCATAATTTGCAGAAATAAGTAGAAATATGTCGACCTTGATGAATCAACTGTTTTGTGCATGGTAATGGAACATGTTGTTCTTAATGGTCTGGAATGCAAGATGGCTTCAAATTCATCAAAGGTAAATGAGTTCTTCTTCGGCTATCTGCTATAATCATAATATTTTCTAAGCCTCCTGAAGTTGTGTGCACTCCGTCACAAGCTTTTTGTGCTATATATTATACAACAACAAGTTGTAGAATGGTATAGATGAGCTCAACTAGCTGGATTTGAGTTAGTTGATTGACTGATTGATATATAATCAAGCATACATTCTTTTACATTGTTAGCATTTTTTATCTTATCATTATTCCATTGAAGAACGTTGGCATTGCTCACCAAAAAAAATTAACACATTGAAATAGTGACCGTCTATTTATTAGCTCAGCCCATCTTGATCCATCCAAATTTCAGTCCATGATGCTCATTTGCCACCTATATATATTAAAGAGACAACAATGAGGAAAGGGACATAAAAAAGGTGAGGAAGAAGAAGTATGTGGTGAGATCAATTGTATTGGTAAACAAATGCACTAAAAGAGGCTTAATACAAAAAATAATAATAAAGTGAAATGTGTGTTATGGTCATTTCTGTTAGTAAAGACAAGTGAAGACATGCACCTGACATTTGTATTTGATTCTGGGCAGGGAATATACTACATGTGCAATTAATCATACAAGTGAACAAATGCTTGTGCATGTGACCAACTTGATACTTGAAACAGACATCTATATTTTTCTCATTTGTAAGTGTTTTATTCTTTCTTTCAATATGTCCTATTATCTGTTATGTCATTATCATCTTTCTGATACATAAAGGGAAAACAGGGAACTAGAATTCAAATCAAATCTTTGGTACTCAGGTTGCTAGTTTGATATTACCTGTATGTTGAATGGTACTCAGGTCCCTAGTTTGATCAACTGATTGAGTCGTTTGAAACTGTAACATGTAATAGTTTTTGATTGATCTATTTATATTTATCATGATACTTTTTGGTAGTACGCAGATATAAATGTAATAAGGATTGAACGTATATCTGATTGGTTTTTATATTTTGCATTTTTATGTAGCCAAGTGATGCGTCTAGTGAACCCATTTCGCCCATGGATGCAAGGAGACCACATGGTGATAGTGATCCTAATGATAGTCATTGATTACGTTGCAAATTGTCTTGGATATTCAATTATGATGTTGTAATTGTGTGGTTGGAGTGAATTTTAGAATATTGAAGGTTTTATGTTTAAATTTGATTTTGGAGTTTGAAGATACTAGGTAATGTAGAAAATTTGGAGTTTGAAGATGCTAATGTTGAAAATTTAATTTTGAAGTTTAACGTTCAATGTATTTTTGATATGCTTGTGAATTACAATGTTTAATTAGTCATGTTGTATTAATGATATATGAATTGAATAAATATTGGATTGTAGATTATGCCTAAAGGAACAATTAAATTTGAGCTAATATTAAAATTTATAATTTATTATTGAAAATTAATGAGCCCTATTAAATTAAAAAATAATAATAAAAAATAAAAATTACAGAGGTTTTAAACCACCTTAATTTTTAAATAAAAATTGCGGAGGTTTTAAATTACCGCAAAATAACCGCCGCAAATTAATTATGGCAATCGAAAAAAACTGTTGCAAATTATTTGTGATGGCTCATATTATAGGGATTTTGGAAACCGCCGGAATCACAATTTGTGGGGGTTTAAAACTCCCGCAAATCTTAAAATTAACCTTCATAATTTGATACTTTTTTGTAGTGCGATACCATTGACGGAAGCCTGTTTTAAATCATGTATGGACTTCTTAAGTTTACATACCAGGTGTTTTGAATCATGAGATTCAAAGGTTTCTGGTTGCACCATGTATATCGTTTCTTCAATATCTTCATTGAGAAATGTGGTCTTTACGTACATTTGATGTAGCTCTAAGTCATAATAAGCTTCAAGTGCCTTAATGATTCTGAAAGAGTCTTTCGATGAAACTGGTGAAATTTTTTTATTAAAATTTATGCCTTCCTTTTGAGTGAATTCCTTAGCAACTAGGCGTGCTTTATATCTTTTGATGTTACCTTTTGAATCACGTTTAATTTTGAAAATTCACTTCCAACCATTCAGTTTAAGTCTTTGTGGTAACTCAACAAGATCCCAAACACAATTGTCTTTTATAGATTTTAACTCATTTTTTATGGCTTCAATCCATTTATCAGAATTTCGACATGATTTCACTTGACTAATAGTTATAGGATCATCTTCCAATCCCATGTCAAAATCATGTTCTTGAAGATCAACAACATAATCATCCGAAATTATATTTTTTCTTTCTCTACTAGATCTTCATTTAGGCACTTTAACTTGAGGTTGTTGAACATGGGGTAATATCATTGTGTTTTCTTCATAACCCTGATTTGCAGGTTGAAACACATATGGTAAAGTAATATGATCATTTTCACTAAAATTGATAGCATCAATTTCTCTTCAAGCATAATTTATTTTTTATTGCTCCCATTATAATAATCATCCTCAATAAATTTAACATTCCCTATTTTAAAAAAGGATATGTTCGAGGAGTCGTAAAACTTAAAACCTCTTGATCTTTCTGAGTAACCTACAAAGTAGTAACTAACAGTTCTTGAATCCATCTTCTTTTCATTAGGCTTGTAAGTCCTTGCTTCGACTGGACATCCTCAGACATGTAAGTGCCTAATACTTGGCTACTTACCAGTCCACAACTCGTATGGGGTCTTATCTACTGCTTTGCTAGAAACTCTATTTAGTTTATAAAATACAGTCCTTAATGCTTCTTCCCAAAGCAACTGAGGTAAAGAAGAATGATTAATCATACTTCTTACCATATCCTTAAGAGTTCGATTTTCATCGCTAAGCTACACCATTTTGACTTGGAGTCCCTGGAATAGTGTATTGAGGTACAACCCTACACTTTGTCAAATACTTTACAAAAGGTTCTGGACATTGTTCACCTGATCCATCATATCTACCATAGTATTCTCCTTCACGGTCATATTTGACAACCTTAATTTTTTTTACCTAATTAAGTTCAACTTCAGTCTTGAAAATTTTGAAAACACCCAAAGATTGTGACTTTTCATGAATTAAATAGAGATATCCATAAAGGGAGTAGTCATTTATAACGTTAATAAAATATTGTTAACTATTTCATGAAGTCGTAGGGAACGAACCACAAATGTCTGTATGTATCAACTCTAAAGGTTTTTTATTCCTATAAGTACTTCTTTTTCTTATATTCATTTGCTTTCTCTTAATACATTTTATTCAAATTTCAAAATATGATAAATTAAGGAAAGCAAGAATTTCTTCTGACACAAGCCTTTATATTCTTTGTTTAGAATTATAGCCTAGCCGTTTATGTCATAACATTGATAAATTCTCATTTGTTAATCTACGCTTAATATCAAAATTACTTGAATGCATGTTTTTGTTATTGCGTGAGACTTGTCTGTTTAATTTATATAACTTATCCATCAGAGTATCAGTTCCAACAATATTAGAATTTCGAGAAATGCTTTATATAACTTATCCATAAGAGTACCAGTTCCAACAATATTAGAACTTAGAAAAATGCTACAAATTTCATTTCCAATCGAACAATTGTATCCAGACATGTTCAAATAAGAAATAGAAATTAAATTTAGTCGAAATAATGGTACAATAAATGTTTTCTTCAATTTCAAATAGAAATCGGTATCTAACAGAATTCTAAAGACACCAATAGCCTCTACAACCACTTTATTGTCATTGTCATATAGATGTATCTTTCAGCATCAATCGACACTCTGTTCCTTATGCAATCCTATATAGTGGCACTTACATGAGTAAATGCACTCATATCTACCCACCAAGTGTCATTAGGTACCATAGCCAAACTAACTTCTGAACAAACGAAGTTGAGAAGTGTACCTTTCTTTTCATGCAAGGCAATATACTTGATACACTCTTTCTTTATGTGATCAAGTTTCATGCCAGAGAAACATAATGATATTTCTTTGTTTGCAGTTTCTTTAGTCTTACTCTTTTTTTGCGTATGTGCAACAGTTTTAACTATAGAAGTATAGCCCAAATGAGCACATTCAATCGACTCTTCTTTAATTCTATTCTTTTATTGCACAGATTGAGCTATAAGCTCATTCAAAGTCTGGTTCTTAAAGTTTATGTCAATTAGACACGAAAATATTATTCATATTGACAGATATAAAAGATACTATAATATTAAATAAATAATGCTCACAATTAATCATTCAAATAGATCATGTATATGTAGAGATAATTAAATTAAATATATCTAGAGAAAATGATAAATAAATCAAAGACTATATTTACCCCACACATACACATAAAAATGTCCATCTCAAGATACCAAGCAAAACATTATCATTTAATTTTTGAACAAAAATAATAATTTGTAAGTGGTACTCTTATACCAAGCAAAACACTGAAGAATAAATCCACTCTAATTCATGACAAAACATCAGAGAATATAATTATATATTTGATATAAAATGAAATCTTTGATAAAAATCAAAGAAAAACTTAATTCTAATACTTTTTCCAAAAACGTTCATTTATGTCTAACCCTTTCCTTTGTTATTTTAAGTAACAATCAAATATAGAAAAGAAAACAAATGAATAAACACATAGCTGCTAATCACATGAACGCATACCATAAAGGTATACTTTTTTAACAACATAATATTGCTACCAAATAAAATAGACCCTCACAATATCTAGTATTAGAAGAAAAAAATAAAAAACAAACTGAATGTCACTGTGCGGTGACGTAGAACACCAATTTTTCTTTCTGTGCCATTCCACATACCACCAATCTTGTAAGAGAAATTTTCACTTTAAAATTAAATAATAATAATAATAATAATAATAATAATAATAATAATAATAATAATAATAATAATAATAATTTGTAAGTGGTACTCTTATACCAAGCAAAACACTGAAGAATAAATCCACTCTAATTCATGACAAAACATCAGAGAATATAATTATATATTTGATATAAAATGAAATCTTTGATAAAAATCAAAGAAAAACTTAATTCTAATACTTTTTCCAAAAACGTTCATTTATGTCTAACCCTTTCCTTTGTTATTTTAAGTAACAATCAAATATAGAAAAGAAAACAAATGAATAAACACATAGCTGCTAATCACATGAACGCATACCATAAAGGTATACTTTTTTAACAACATAATATTGCTACCAAATAAAATAGACCCTCACAATATCTAGTATTAGAAGAAAAAAATAAAAAACAAACTGAATGTCACTGTGCGGTGACGTAGAAGAACAATTTTTCTTTCGGTGCCATTCCACATACCACCAATCTTGTAAGAGAAATTTTCACTTTAAAATTAAATAATAATAATAATAATAATAATAATAATAATAATAATAATTTATAATTTTTCTAAAAATTTAATAGCATCATCATATGCCAAATTTTGATCATTTTAAAAGCAGTAATTAGCAAAGAATTTTTTATAAAGATTCTACAATCATGTACTGAATTCGAGAAATCCATTACTATTCATCAACTAAACAATTACTTGACTCAAATGTTAAAATAATTTTAAAAAATTATTAAATATCTCATCTAATAATCTAACAAGACCTTGCTCTGATATCATTTATTGGAATACTTTAAGGAAAATTTATCTGAAATCTATTTGTATTTTTCTTTTTCTCCTTTTCTTTGCCTTTTTCTTCTTATTTTTATGCTTCAAAAAATCATAGTGTTATAATCATGATATAAATGATCATTTTAGTAAATGAAACCATAGAAACTGGGTAAATAGTATACGTAATTAACTTAAATGACATAGAAAACGTTAAATAATTAACAACTTAGACTTGCACATTACAATCATAAATGTTATTTATAATAATTATTTTTTATTCTTTTCTGGTAACAACGTAGTGAATTCTTTTTCCTTCCGTATTCTTTACAAAAAAATAGTAATTGAATAAGAAAAATGAATGGCTATTAAGTTAAAAAAAATAAAATTTGCACGGCTATTAAGTAGAAAAAAACTGAACATTGAATAAGGAAAATAAATGACTATTAAGTGGGCAATTTATTTTTGCCTATTCATATTCTATTTTTCATAGTATATAATCTTCTCATTTTTTGGGAGGGTCTCATGGTATGTTTTTTCTCTTCTCCTTTATTTTCTTCTTGATTTTTAATTTCAATTTTATTTCTATCCTTGATTTTAATGTATACTGTCATCATCTTATAAAAAATATGATGAAGATGAAGTTGTTTGATATGAAGAGGTAAGCTAAGAATTTATTTTGTGAATATCATTGTTATTTAAATTTTTGTAATTTATTTTAATTTTCGTGATTCAAGTTTTAATTTATTTTGAAATTATTAAACTTTGGGAGAGTCTCATAATATGTTTTTCTTTTCCAAAATATTTTTTTGACAACTAATTAAAAAAATATAGTCATAGTATATGAAGTCATCAATATGTCCTTATAGTAACCAAACAAAAAGAAAAACACAAAGCTAAGTTAAGAGACTTAATCGAAATTGGTGATAAAGTTAAAAAGATTTTTTATTTAGTTTGTTCCATAAGAAAATTGGCTATATTGAGAATTTTCAATGACTATTTATCTTTTTTTTTTTTTATTTAATCTTTTAAAAGATAATAATAACGTTGCAGAAAAAGAATAAGTATATTTTAGAAATTCAATGCACAAGTATCATATCCTTTTTTTTTTTTGAGAAGGAGAAATAGGTGAGGAGAGGCCTAAAAGGTAGAGAAATAAATCTTCATCGATACGATAGAAGTTCAAGTAGTCAACCATAAGTTGATTTTTCATGTCTATATTTCAATTAAAAAAACTGTATGTTGAACAATAATATTTTTAGCTGCGTGAAGCGCGGTCAAGTACCCTAGTTTTGAAGAAGACAAGATCTTCTAAATCTTGAAGATTGCACTTTATTGTGTTCTTTATCTGAGATGGAGAGAGAAAAAAAGAAGTGTCTTTTCAGGAATGGTTCCTTTGCACGAAAGTGTCTTTTTCGGAAAAATATCTTTTACATAAGTTTTCATCAAACTTTAGAAAAGGTCTATGAATTTTCTATATTTCCAATTAAACCCATACTAATAGATGTTTACTTTTTGACTCAAAAACTTTAATAATTTATTAGATCATAAATTGGACTTCTTTAAAGATAGCATATCTATATATACTAGAGGAGCATGACCCATGTCAGCACGGGCCCAACGTTAAGATATTTTTACTATGTACAGTAAGTTAAATTGATATTAGTTCGAATTATGAATTATAAAATATGAATAGACAAAACATATTAACTGCTTGGTAGTATTTTTCAAGTAGTTAAGTCTTACAAGATAATTATGTATAACTTACTCATATAAATAACAAAATTCGATGCATATAGAAGTCTATATATTTAATCATATGGTTAAGATTTGCTACATTAAGTAGAAAATATGAGATTAAAAGTGATACATAAGACTTGACACTTGTTGTATAAAATAGAGAATAATTGTTGAAAAAGATAAAGGGTTATCTAGTCATTGCATATTACATCACATGTGGGTTGCAGTTAATAACCCACATTGTATTCCCTTACTAAGCTGCCATAAATATCATTTGCTTTCATTTTCTCCTTCTCTTTTATTTTTCAACTTGTTCTTTGAAGTTAAACTAAATTAATATTTTAAATTCAAATTTTAAGTGTTTCAAAAATTATATAGAACCATCTTTTATATTAATTTAAATTATTTGACTTTGAGAATGCGATAAAACATACTTATATAGATATTTTATTAAACTTTGCTTTTGTATATTCTCCTTTCATTTAAACGTGGAGTCGTTTGTTAGAGTGTATAAAAATAATGTTGATAGAATGTATTAATAATGTTTGTATTAATAATATTGGTATTATTTATGCTTACATTATTTCTTATACACTGTTTGATGTACTGTATTAGAACTTGCATTTTCAATTTTGATATATTTAAACAAAAGTTTTAAAAAAAGATGGATTGCATAGACATCCTAAGATTCATCCGGGATCGAGAGTCAACCAAATATTTATATCGTTTAAATTTTTAAGTTGTTAATTATTGTGATTTATAGTATTTTTTAAAAATATATAATAGATCAAATTATTTTTAAATATTTCAAGTTTTTAATTATTGTAATTTATAATATTTTTTATGTAATTTTTAAAAAATATATGCTACTTTCCTTGTCCAAAGTTTTGTGTCATTGATAGTCAATTATATATTTTTAAATAATTTAAAATTTTAATTATTGTGTAAAACTTTTTCTACTCCAATTTACGTGACATGATACTTAGATGACCATAATAATTAATTAGATGTGATACAGTAAAATCACGATTGAATATATTAGGAAAAAATTAAAATGGGTGAAATTGTAGTAACAAATAAGAAAGAAAGTAAATTATATGTTTGATATGAAATTAAATAAAAATAAATTTATTTAATTGCATCAATTATAATTAATTGTTACAATAAATCATCATCCTACTAATCAATTTACTTAAATATATTTGAAACAATTTTATACATAAAAAAGATAAATAAGATTGAAAAATAAATGGAAGATAGAGGGCCCACATGTGTGAAAATATATGCAAGGCCATGTGTGATGGAATTATGATAATTTTTTCACATGGCATTGCTTGTAATTAAAGAGAAAAATATGGGTTTTTATTCAAACTTTTGATAAGGTTCCAAAATCAAAGCACAAAAAATAATTGAATTGAGCTTATAATTTATTGTAATGACTTTAATACCTCAAGTATGAATTTAAAGACAAAAAACTATCATGTTGAAATCACATCTTCTATAATATACTAGAGGAGCATGGCCCGTGTCAGCACGGGCCCAACATTAAGATATTTATTTATCTTTTCAATCTTGATATATTTAAATAAAAAATTTTAATAAAAGAATTGCATATGTTTTCTAGGATTCATCCGGAATCTAGCATGAGTTCAACATATGTTATTTTAATATGTATTTAGATAATTTAAGTTATTAACTATTGTAATTTATAATATTTTTTTTATGTAATTTTCAAATTAATATACGTTACTTTTTTATCCAAATTTTTGTGCCATTGATAGTCAATTATATTTTAAAAATAATTTAAGTTTTTAATTATTGTGATTTATAATACTTTTCTTCTATTCCAATTTTAGTGACCCTAATATAATTTTAAGAGTCGACCAAATATTTTATATCTTTTAAATTTTTTAAGTTGTTAATTATTGTGATTTCTAGTATTTTTCATGTATTTTTTTTTGAAATATATAACATATTAAATTATTTTTAAATATTTTAAGTTGTTAAATATTGTAATTTATAATACTTTTTATGGAATTTTTGAATAATATATGATATTCTCCTTGTTCAGAGTTTTGTGTCGACGATAACCAATTATATTTTTTTAAATAATTTAAATTTTTGATCATTGTAATTTATAATATTTTTTCTATTTCAACTTATGTGGCACAATGCTTAAATGACCATAATAATTAATTATGGGTGATATAGTAAAATATAATAATTATTATTTATTATTTTTATTATGTGTATGTGTTGATTCAAGAAGAATTTGGAAACATTTAGAAATGTGTTGAATGTTACAAATGTTAAAAATCCATTTGGTGCTTCTTGATTTCTCTACATTTATCTCTTGTGTGTTTTTACTCTTTTGCCCTTTGAGTATATGTAGTAATTTTTATTTTCTTAAAAAAATATCATGAAATTTTTTATTCATAGTATATATATATATATATATATATATATATATATATATATATATATATATATAAATAAATATAAATATATAGTAAAATCGTGTTTTCAATATTATTAATTTTTTAATACATAAGTGACTTATAATAATTAATTGCGGGTGATACATTAAAATCACGATTGAAGCAGCAAAAAATAGTCAATTTTTTTTTGTTAATTATTTTATTTACAGTACTTTTAATTTCATTTTTAAATAATATATGTTACTTTATATCTTCTTCTGTCTCGTCCCAATTTATGTGGCACTAATATAATTTTGATAGTCCATCAAATATTTCATGTTGACATATCATTTTGTTATTCTTATTTTTCTAATACATAAATGACTTATAATAAGGAGTGATATAGTAAAATCATTGTTCAAAAGACGAAAATTTAATTTAAAACATTAAGAGTTAATTTTGTATTTTATGTCTATTTTATTTTTCATTAAATATTATTTATTTTCTTAATGCCTAGATGACTCATAATAATTAATTAAGAGCGATTGATTATGTTATTACTCTAAAAATTAATATAATTTTATCATATCCAATAATAATCATCGATAATTCACCGAAATAGTATATTAATTAAATACGGGATGCTATATTTGCATATGCAAAATATGATATTATTAAATATTATTGGATAGTGCATTATATTTATCTTTCACAATAATAAAATTTTACTATATATTTTTTCTTTATTTATTTTTAACTTGATACATATTGACCCAACACAAGTTCTAAGAAAATATTCATTTGAAATTTATTTTATTAAATTAAATTTATTAATTTTGTACTTTAAAATATTAAAGTTAAGTTTAAATATTAGTATTTCTATATAATAAAAAAATAATTTTAAAAATTTAAATTTACTAAAATAAATAAATAAATAAAAAGATTAATTTTCTATATAAAATTCAATTAAATTAATAAAATTGATTTACTTTAAATATTTAGTTGCGATTAATTAAGGTAATTTTTTATTTTGTCATGATTTATGGTGCACCGATAAAATTTTGAGAGTTGAATAAAACTTTTATCTATTTTTAAAAAAGTATTTTAACTTGTTAATTATTGTGATTTATAATAATTTTTACGTAATTATCAAATAATATATTTACTCCTTGTGTCCCAATTTATGTGGCTTCGATACAATTTTGAGAATCAACTAAAATTTTTATATATCTTTTAAATATTTTAAGTTGTTAATTATTATGATTTGCAATACTTTTTCTTTTATCTCAATTTATGTGGCATTGCTAACTAAAATAATGAGATTCAATAAAATTTCTATATGTCTTTTAAATATTTTAAGTTATTAATTATTGTGATTTGTGGTAACAAATTAGTTTTGAACATGATAGCCAATTAAATAAATAATTTTTTTTTTACTTCTAATATGTAGTTATAGTTAATTAATATAAATTAGTAGAATATATTAAATATTTAAACCAGTATGATGAAATAATAAAATTATTATATATTGGGACATAGTATGTAATTAAGTGGGAGTGGAGGGGCTTATTGGTAATTGCATGTGAGGTGGTTGAAACCACCTCTTCTATATAATAGAAAAATAGGGTCAAAATCATTTTTCCTCCCCAACTTTGTCTTAAAAATCAAACTCCCCCCTCAACTTTGAACAATAATCATACTTCCCCCTTTATCCAAATTGACTTTTTAAAATTTCTATTTTACCCTTTATCATCAATTTTTTTTATTTTTTTAACTTCTTTAAAATCATCATATTTTCATTTTAAAAAAAATTCATATAACAAATTTTTCATAAAAACATAAACATTATTCATATAACAAAATTTTCATAAAAACATAAACATTATCTTCTAGAAAATAAAAAGTAAGAAATATATAAGCTAATGATGATCTTTATGAAGTAAATTAGCATAATAAGAAAATTAGTTTTATTAATAATAACAAAAACTATAATATTTATTTTAACAAGTGAAAATAATAAGTACTACTAATTTTATAAACATATTTCAATGCAGAAAATACAAACAATAAATGAAAGAGATAAGCCTCTAGTACCACCCCGAACTATGGTCAAAGTTGTTACGACACACTCCAACTTCACAGAGATCTTATTATCCCTTGAACTCAAATTTAGCATATTTTTATAATTTTTTGTGCTAATGTGGCACCTTTATTACATAAAATGGAGCCCATATTAAAGATGTCACGCCATCTAAAACGATTGACAAAAGGTATCACGTTAGCTAAAAAGATTGATAAAAATACGCTAAAATTTAGTTTAAGGGGTAATAGGACCCCGTGAAGTTGACGTGTGTCGTAGCAAATTTGGTCATAGTTCGGGGATACTAGATATTTTTCTCGAATAAAAATAAGGTCAAATTTTAAAGATTATATTTATTTATATAAAATATAAAATATGTAATACTCTATTAATGACAATCACAACTTATTTACTGATATAGACAATAAATAATATCGTTTCTTATCACTTGATCCTCATGCTAAATATAAATGTTTTAGTTTGTCTGCTCAATTTGTGAAATCTAGAGAATTGTATTATGTTTTTTTTTTCTATCCTTTAGTGTTAAATAACTATATAAAGTAACAGTATAGACAAATTTAAAGTTTCAAATTATTATTAATAAGGTTAATTTAGCAAAATATACCTCTAAGTAAAATTTTCTTAAGGATTGTGTTATATCAATAAAAAGTTAAGTAATACGAAACGAATTTAGTAAGAGAGTGATAAAACACGAAAATATACGCACATCCATGTACATACATATGTATATATACACACTTAGGGGTGGGTTGTTTGGAAACAAGTTATTCCGGGATTAGTTATTACAAAATAAGTTGTATTAACATGTATGTGTGATAACTTATCTCATCACTGTGGTATAAATGGTGCGGCAAATAATTTTGAGACTACCTAATACATCTAATTAAACACAAGATAAATAATCATGAACTTTATATCAGAATTATTATAATTATACCTCACACCAAACGACTCTTTAATACATATAATACTAAAATACCGATCTTAAAAAATAACATTGAATTTTGTGATAAATTTATAAAACGTACTAATTTGCATATAAAGTTAATAAATTTAAATAAAATGCTACAAATATCCATGTTAAAAAAATATTCATTACATATAATATAAAAATATATTACATAAATATAAAATTAAAATTATAAGGACAAAATGGACATTGTATGGGATAAAGGGGGGAGTATGATTATTGTTCAATGTTGAGGGGGGAGTTTGATTTTTTAATCAAAGTTGGGGGGTGAAAATTAATATAGTAATATGGTCAAAATAGAAATTACTAACAGTTAAAAGAAAAACATTAACTTTTTTTTTTTTGAATTCATAAATATGATCTGAAAGGATGAGTTTTTGAAGATTTGATGCGAGTGTTTTCAATTTTTAAGTAGTGTTCTTTTGTAAATTGGTATTTTCCTACAGTAAAATTTTCTGAACAGAGGAAAGGTTGATGATCAAGTTTGGATAGGAGTTCAATAAGTTTATTATATAGAAAAAGTTATAAGTTATTTTAATGACATGACATGTTAACTAGGAGAGAAGAAGAGTTTTAAGATGTTTAGTATAATTTGAGGAAAATAGTGATAGTTGAGTGACTTTATTGTCTTATAAAAAAATTATAGGCAGTTCTCAGTGCAATCAGACCTCTTTATAACGTCACATCGTTACAACGATATTTCACTATAGCAGCCTGATTTTCTCGAAAACTATTTTTTCAGGTCATATTTTACTTCTCTATAACAACATTCTACCTGTAACATCAATGACATTTATTATAGTGATACACTTTTTATAAAATTACTTCTCTATAACACCATACTCAACTACTATGTAATACTTATTTTGTAAGAAATATATAATGTATAAAATAAAATATCAAAATATTTATGGTAATCGTCAGTAAAGTCATGCTTTCAGTAAATTTCAAGTACGAATATATAATTTTTTTTTAAAAATTTATATTTAGTGCACATTAGTTATTTCACAACTTCAAGAAGAAAGGGCTAATAATGTTTGTCTTTTTTAATTCATGTTTTTCCTAATTTTAAGTTTTTCGTTTATAGCAGCTAAATATGATCTGAACGTTAAATATTAGTATACACATATAACAATATTTCTCTATAATAGTCATAAAATTTTTGGACAAATATTGCCACTATAGAAAGATTTTACTGTATAAACAAAGTTATAGGCAATTGTCAATACAATCTCTAGGAATCAACTTTTTACTTTATTAAGAAGTGTAGATGTTATTAGTGGAAGTCCCTTAGAAAATATTCACTCGCATCTACATATTAGTTGAATTAGATTAACACTGATATAGGTATTCGCGCGATGCGTCGAATATTTTAAAAAAATAAATCATTATAAATGTTATCTTAATTTGAAATAAAAAATTATTTTTTATTGTATCATATTAATATATTTTAAATTAATTCAGAAATATTAAATATATTTTATAAGAAATAATTTATAAAATTACATAGTTCAATTAATTTAGTTAAACTATGTATTCTCCCTACGCCGCCACCGTCCGTCTTCAACCTTCTCAACCTCTCCCTCCACACAATCCCATAATTAAATCATATGAAAAAAAAATAACGAATCATATAATTATCAAAAAAAATAAAAAATTGATCAGTAATTTTCTTTATTGCATTGTTCACTATCTAATATTATTCGATTGTTAATATTGACTTTTAATAACTTATCAAATTGCTTAATATAATTATCAAGTGCTTTTCTTGTTAATGTAAAATTATATATTTATTTTGTTTGATCATGTATTTTCTGTTTTTCTTCAATTTAAAACGCATGGATTGTAATTTATCTGTTATCTAATTTCTTTACTGAATTTTTTTTATTTAATTTCTTAATTTTATTTTCAAAGTCAATTCGAAATCTTTATCCCTCACCCCAACCCTCAATATTTGTAAAAAAATAATAATTGTATTTTAGTTATTTTCTTCAGAATACATTCAATTAATTTTTTTGTTACATTTCATAAGCAGTTTAGCTTTTTCTCTTACATTTCAAAATATAAGATACTAAATTTAAATCTAGGTTACTTAATTTTTTATATTTTATCAATTAATTCGTTGTTTATTGATGTTTTACGTGACATACAAAATTCAAACTTTTACTTGTTATGATTTAAAAAAAATACTTTCTCATTTAACATATTAATTGTATTATACTACTAGTACTACGCATATTAAGTACTACGACTAGTACACATATCTACTATGTACTACTACTACTATTTATTATTTGTAGTAGCATTATTCTATTCTTATATTTCAGTTAATATTTTAATAAATTGCATTTAGATATATTTATAATATATCTAATAATTAAACAGACCTACAATTTTTTTTTAAAAATTATAAGTTTATATTTGAGAAGATATTGTATCTCCAATTCAAATTAAAAAAAAGAAATAGACAACCAATACAAATCCAATTAGAACTCTTTAGTATGATAGCTAACTACTTCTAATATGTAATTTCATGTACTTTTAGTTTACCTTTGATCTTATTTTAAAACCAAATAACTCTCTTAACTCTCCTATCCACTCATCTCAATTAAAGATTTTAGATACCTTTTTCTACTTATCAATATTTTTTTTGATTATTTTTAATATTATATAATATTCTTCTCTTTTAATATATATTGAGGACTTATATATACTTATAGAACAAATAAATTTTACTTATTAAATAAATATGAGATACATAATTTTCCAAACATATTAAATATTAGAAAGATAAAATAAGTGAACACAATAATATTTTAGTTGGAATGATTGTTTTGTATAAGTAATTTTGACAATAGTATTAAAAATACAAAATTTTATTTTACATATTTGATAATGAAACAAAAACAAAAACTATTCCCCCCTCCCCCCCCCCCCCCCCCCGCCCAAAACCCACCAGAAAAAAAGAATCAAAATTAAATATTTTCAATCAAAATTAAATATTTTCTACTCTTTCTAAACTTTTAATTTTAATTTAAGTATTTTTAATATCTTAAATTAAAATACTATAAAAAATTTATCAAATGAAGATTAAATTATTATTCTCTTTATTCTATTTTTTCTTAAAAAAAATATGTATTTTTATCTTATAAGTTATATATTTGAATTGAGATAAACATTTAAAATAAGTGAGATGATGGTAATAATAAAGTAGTTATTGTCGTTGTTGTTGTTTTTATATCTATGAGCATTACCTATAATTTTGTTAATCATGGTAGATACATCTGTGACAAAAATTAGACATAATGTTAATCATAAATTACAATTAAAAAAATTAAAAAGCTAAGTTAAGCATCAACATACTTTGTTAGTTATTCAAGTAAATTTGATGAGTACTATTACCTAAAATCTTTTTCTCCATTGTAGAAATTTGACCAAAAACTATATATTAAGATATAATTTCTAAAGAATTTTCTTTACTTTTATATACGGATAATATGATAGTACTTTGAATAAAACGAATAAGAAATGACATAAATATAACTTTATTAAAATTAAACATGAGAATAAAATCTTTTTTGCTACACTGAATGTATAAACAAAAATAACTAAGCACACAAACAAAGATTAATCAATACCTTTGTGAATTAAACAATCATAGAAATATTCAAGATAAATAGAATCTAAGTTTAAAATGATTGATAATAGAAAAGAAGAAGAAAGCATATAGTGATATATGTGATACTGAAGGGGTATACATATAAAAGATTAAAGAATTAAATTTTCATGAAAACTAAATTTTCGTTGAAATTCAAAATTGAATGTGGTATTAATTTGTTAGAAAAGATAGGATTCTAAAATATCATGATGATCTTATAATTTATAAATTGAGTTCGAAAATATATTTGAAATTGATGATATTAATTAAGAGTTTTTCATAATAAAATAAATGAAATAAAAGAAGAATTTTATTTCATGAAAATGGAAAAAAGTAGAAACATAATTCTTCAAAAAGTACTTCTAGTTCCCCCAAAATCCATATCACTCAAGAAATTCTAACAATATTGATCAATCTCAAATTAACACGCATGTTTTATATTGGTTCAAATTTAATGTGAATCCTAGTTCAATCCCATTGGGTTATAAGAGTGTTATCTCTGTTAGCTCACAAATTGTTTAAACTCTTTTTCTCTGTAATATGTAAGTTTTAAAATTTTTAAGTTTATTTAAAATTGAATAACTAAATAACTGATAAAAATAGAACAACTATCTAGGAGAATTCACAAACAACTAACTTTCAAATGAAGTAAAAAAAAAAGATAAAAACCATGCATTACTAAGAATAAGGAAAATAGTTTATCTTTTTTCTTTTTGCAAAATCGTGTATATGGAGTCCAACTATTTTTTCCTTTTTAATTTATTGTTCTTATATTTTTATCCCTTTTTTTTTTTTTTTTTTTAATTTTCCCTTCTAACAAAGATTAAAATTAAAAAAATAACAACTAAAGATAAAATAAATTTTTATTCTTATTTTGTTAAATGTGTTATTTTTCAAACAAAGACATATATGAAGTCTTTACTATACCGACTTTAAGTAGCTGGGACATGCCTCCAACTACCACTAATCAATACATATGTAAAAATCGAAACACAACACAGTACATGAATTAAATCTGACTGGAGTTCTCGAAATATGAGAACTCATCACCTGCTGGCTAGAAGCTGCAATTTTCTGATTATGATGCGTAGGCTATAACTGGTACCTACATTATGAGACAATGTAGCACATAAACATATATGTGGATCAATACTTCTGGAATATAATGAGAGGGGGGGGGGGGAGGGTGAATGCAATAGGTAAAACTGGTTTCATACGTAATCTTAAAACATACATGACTAGGTGTAAGTAGACTCACCTAGAGACCGAAATAAACTGAAAGATGAAATATCTTAAAACATGAGTAACAAACATAATCTCATAAGTTGGTGAATCACTACACTTAGTTTCTTAAAACTTATTTCTATAATATAAGTAGAACTGAAACTGGGATACGAAAAAACATGGATACTGTATGAATACTGGGTCTAAAACTACGTGATGAAAACTAATATATACTAAGCTTATCTGATTAACTGAATGACTAATAACTGAATACTGGTTATGCAAGTCTGGGCTGTAATTAGTCTGAATAACTAGACTGAAACTGTGGAGTACTATGCATATGCGGTAAGGACTAACTGAACAACATGAGATAACTGAGCATGAATGCATGAAAACTGTAAAATCTGAGAATGCAGGACTAAGTGTATATCTACTATGTCACTGAGATAATCTGAAAGACTGAAAGCTATTAAACTGAATATCTAAAAGGTTGTACACTAAGTCAAGCAAACCTGAACTGAAGAGACACTAAGTACTATACTAAGACTGTGGGAGTATCGTCTAATCGAGATGCCCCAGTCTGAGCTAATCGGGGTCCAACCTGTAACCCTAGTTGGAAGGGTGTCAGTACCGTACCACGGGTACTAACACTGGCTGTGTGGATCCACTAAAATGAAGTTTTGAAGGACTAAAGAGTCACACTCTACTGGCAGGTGCTTTGGGGAGATATGTGTCAGCCCTCAATTGACAGGTTAACATCTCAAACCTATGCTGGCTAAGTAGTTCTGGAACGCAAAGATTGTTACTAAGAGTCACGTCCTCAACTGGCAGGTGAGCCCCCATCCCTGGGTTTGCTCGGTGCTAAATCCTACTCCTAACTGAACTGACACGAATTACTAACTAGTTCATACACTGATAACTAATAACTGATAAGCTCAGGTCATGATATTATAAAAATAACAGTGCATATGGATTCAGAGGTAATTATTAACGTGTAAATTGATACTGGGACTGAAACTGGACTAAGCTAAGCTTAATTGGACTCACAACTAACCATATCACTAACTAAATAATATTGCTCATGGTATAACTGAAATTATTCTGCAGATAGTGAAAACTAGGTAAACCGTTAAATTTCGGGTATTCATAACCCCCAGGGCCCGATAACAATAACAATAGGAAATACTAAAGCTTCGGGGACATAATAAGTAGTCAATATTCAAAACACAATCATTAGGGCATTTCATCAAACACTTGAGAATTATCAACTTGAACATGGAAATATCTTAAACATGTTAGATTACATGATTAAGATCATGAATTGAGGGTTTACATGGAATTCGCGTGAAATAGGACATAGGCCTTTCATCAAAACATGTAAATATCATAGCTTGAACATAAAAATATCTTAAACATGAGGGAACAATAGATTTACATGGCAAAATTCATAACTTGGGGATTCATCTTGAAATTGATTGAACATGGTATGGGAATTTTATCAAACATTTAAAGACCATAGACTTGGGAATGAGAAAGTATGCAAAAATATCATAGCTACATGAATTAATCCACACTTAGGGATTTGATATGAAGATCATAACATTCAAAATATGTATTGGCTCATTCCACTTAAAAACACATATATTTTTAACTTGAAATCAAACACACGAGTATCATGAGTTAAAACATGGGAGTAGTTAAACCATGAAAATCACATAAATTTTAATATTAAAAACATATGTTAAGGATTTAACTTGTGAAAATCACCATTCGAACATATCAAGGCAATTCCAACGAAAATCATTTGTAAACATGATACATAATCAAAATTCATGGAGGTTTTATGGATATAATTCATAGTAACATTAAATATCATAACTTTGTAGTTGAAAATGGTTTTTTGGGCTCCATGGGTGAAAGGGGACCCATGGATGAACTCTCACATACCTTAATAGACTTGATGTAACACTCTAAATCTGGTACCCAAAATGCTACACGGTGCTCATGACCCCAAAGGACCACAAACTAACCCATGACTGATATCTATACCTGTATACTGCATGATATACTGTATAAATGTGGAAATAAAGGTTAAAAGGCCATAAGGTTCAAAACTGAGACATAATATCTAATAAAATATAACATCTGGGTGGGGAATAAAATACCCAAAACAACTGAAATAAACTATCTGAACATACTGTAGTCTGAAAGGCCTCTAACTGACTGAACTGTTTGAATAAGGAGTTGATGGGACATGTCCCAACTAAATTCAACTACTGAGATAAACTAAGAAATAAAATAATAAAGTAATGATCATGTCCTCGAAGGATGAGGACTCACTGCTAACTCTGACTGCTGAGACTGGAATGCTACTGATGCTCTGTAGCTCGTGCTTCTGAACCTATGGTATAAAACACCATAGCGTAAATGCATCAAAACGATTGAATATACTGGTATGCATGTGAGGTAGACTGAATACAAAAGGTTCATATGCATGAACTATACTAACTGACTGGATAACATGAACGTGAGAATACATGCATGAATACATAATAACTGTAACTGGGGTCATGATAACATGATTACTAAATCTGAGTACTGATAACTGCATAACTGAAATAACTGATACTGAGCGACTGTATCTGACAGTCTAGGTTCTGATGGAACTAGTTGAGTCTTGTACTATTCTGAGTTGATTGTATCTGACAGTCCTGAATTCTAAAACTGAAATTGTGGGAAGTAGTATCTAACCGACATGCCCTAAAATATACCATAATAGCCGAGCTGGGGTCCAATCAGTGCCCTGATTGCAAGGGTGTCAATACCGCGCCACTGGTAAGGACAAGCTCTGAGTGACCCTCATATAATAGGTAACTCTAATGAGAACAGTGGGAATCCTCATATAATAGGTTAAGCCACCTCATCTACCCTCATATAATAAGCTATGATGTCTCAACCTACGCTGGCTACGTAGTTCTGGAATGTAAGGATTGCTTCTAAGAATCACACCCTCATATAACAGGTGCGTTCCCATCCTTGGGTTCGCTCGGTGCTAATTCCAACTCCCATCTGAATAAACACCGAACATGATTAACTGAACTGGACTAAACTAAATTTATGAAGTTTTGTTGACTGGCGGAGTACTACTGGGATTACTGAATTACTGAGCTTTCCTGAGTTATATAACTGACTGAGTTCTATGGATCATGGATTGACTGAGGATATAGTGAAAACATGACACTGGCTCTAGGCACACAACTATATTTTTTGGGTACAAGTACCCCCAGGACTCGATAGAAGAAAACTGACAAAGCATGACTTTCTTGAATACATGACCAACATCAACAATCTATAATACAATAGGTCGGGGATTTCATGAAGTACATGGTTATCATAATCTTGTATATGAATAGGAATACATATCAACATACCAATATTTCATCAACTAGTCCCCTAAGTAATCCTTCAAACATTCATAATGCACAACAATATCATAGAAGTCATTTTGATAATAAAGGTAAAACATGCATTTATTATTTGGATCACAATTTAGCTATAAGGCATAATTTATATTCCTTTAGGCATTTTATCAAACACCTTACATAGTCAACTTAAGGCATAGGTGAAATCATCAAATTTTACTAATCATAAACCACCAAATTCATGAATTTCAATTTATATGCTAACGTAGTTTTATAGTTTCACATAAAGATCCCAACTTGGGAATCAAACAACAACCATCACATAAACTTGAACAAACCACAACATAATAACATGATTCATAATTTAAATAGGGTTCTTGAGCTTTATGGATGAAGGGAATCCATAAATCAACACAACGCATATCTTAGTTCGTGATCCTACGAAGATTGACGGAGAAACTTCTTGAATTTGAATCCCCAATTGGAACCCTAGCTTGTTCTTGAGAGTTTTTTAAGAAAAAGAAGTATGTTTTACTTCAATTGAGGCTAAATCCCATGTTCGGGAGCTTATATATGGGTGGAAAAGGACTATTTTTCCCTTAAAATAATCCAAAATAGAGTGTTTACGTCACTTGTCCCATAAGATATGCGGCACACACCTTATCGCATAATCTAGGTTATGCGGCGCACACCTTATTGCCTAAGTTAGGCTGTGAGTCGCACACCTTATGGCATAAGTTAGGCTGTGCGTCGACACCTTATGGCATAACCATTCCAGTAGCCTTAGGCAATTTGTTAGGCGATGCACTCCACTTTGCAAAGCCATAACTTCTTGCTCGAGTGTCGAATTTTGGTAAAATTGGTATCATTGGAAAGTTAATTCGATTATCTACAATTTGGTGGGTCTAAATCTGCAAAAATACCATATATAAATCAAGTTATTCTCGTTCAAAGATGACCCTTGTGAAATCAAACACTAAAACTTGATGGATTTGAAAGCTCTTAGCTTGCATTACTCTAAGTGACTCTTATGAACACGCTTAATACATCATATGCTCTCTTATCACTAGTATACTCATTGCAAGTCATGTACTCAAATATAAATCACAGTATAGGAGGTTTCATATGTAGAAATAATAGTTTATTTTCTAGCTTAGAAATATACGGGGTATTACAATATCTCTCCCTTGGGAACATTCGTCCTCGAATAAGACTGATTGAGAGAGGAGAAAAGATAAACTAACATACATACTGAACATGAACAACCAGAACATGATTTCATGACTGGCATGACTGATAACTGAACACATCATACTAGACATGCATATCTGATGCTTGGGTAACTGATTTATAAATGCATGACTGAGTGTTCTGATGAACTAATGTTCTCACAATGAGAATGCATGTCTGATGCATGACTATATAACTGAACTGATACATGAATGCATTATCGAATATGCAATGGTGTTTAAAACCAAGTGTATAATGGAATTCTGAACATAAAGCTGAATAAGCTTAAGGAGAACTGTTACCTTAAACTTGATCTGAGTTGGTGGAGAAGAGGTAAGGATACTTGGTTCGCATATATGCTTCTGCTTCCCAAGTATCTCCCTTAACAGAATGATTTTTCCAAAGAGCTTTGACTAGAGGGACTTCTTTGTCCTCAGTCTATGAGTCTGATAGTCTAGGATTTCGACTGGAATCTCTTCATAAGAGAGGCTGTTCTGAACATCTATGCTCTGAATAGGGACTACAACTGTTGGGTCACCCATACACTTCTTGAGCACAGATACATGTAAGCTTGGATGAACTGAGGCTAGATCTGAAGGCAACTCGAGCTCATAAGTAACCTTGCCGTAACGACTGAGAATCTTGAAGGGACCTACATAACGGGGATTGAGCTTTCCCTTCTTGCCAAATCTCTTCACTCCCTTCATGGAAGAGATATTTAGATAGACATAATCACCAATCTCGAACTCGAGATCCTTTCTGCGCACATCTGCATAATACTTCTGTCGGTTCTGAGTAGCCCAGAGTCTTTCTTTAATCAACTGGACTTTCTCTAAGGCGTCGAATACTAAGTCAGGAGCGATGACTGAGGCCTCACTAACTTCAAACCAACCGATTGGAGATTTACATCTCCTACCATAGAGAGCTTCGAATGGAGCCATCTTAATACTGGAATGATAGCTGTTGTTGTATGCAAACTCAATCAAAGGTAAGTGGTCATCCCAACTACCCTTGAAATCAATCGCACATACTCACAACATATCTTCTAGAGTCTGAATGGTCCTTTATACTTGACCATCTATTTGAGGATGAAAGGCTGTATTGAGATAAACTTGGGTACCAAGACCTTTTGGAATGCTTTCCAGAAGTAAGAGGTGAACTGGGTACCTCTGTCTGAGATAATAGATAACGAAATACCATGTAATCTGACCAACTCTCTGATGTAGAGTCTGGCATAATCCTCGGCTGAATAAGAGGTATGAACTGGAAGAAAATGAGTTGATTTGGTCATTTTGTCCACAATGACCCATACTGAATCATGATGATGATGAGTTTGAGGCAAACCCGTCATAAAGTCCATGTTCACTTCTTCCCACTTCCAAGTAGGAATGGTGAACTCCTGCATGGAACCACTAGGCTTCTGATGCTTTATCTTAACCTACTGATATGTAGAGCACTTAGCCACAAACTCTGTAATATCTCTCTTTATCCTACTCCACCAATAGATCTCTCACAAATCACAGTACATCTTTGTGTCCCCTGGATGAATAGAGTAGCGCGCACCATGTACTTCTGCAAAAATTTGCTGCCTTAAGTCATCTACACCTGCAACACAGAGACGACCCTGACAACACAAGAAACCATCTCCCCCTTGGGATAAAACCTCTATTTTTTTATCCTTGACTGAATCTTTTAACTTGAAAAAGCTGGGATCTCTATCTTGATTTTCTTTCACCTTGGAAACTAGAGATGATTCTGAACTACTCTGAACCCATATATTACACTCTTCTATATCGACTAAGAGGACACCTAGTCTGGCAAGCTGATGGACTTCCTGAGCTAGCTTCTTCTTACTGTCCTCAACATGAGTAACACTACCCATAGATAGTCTACTGAGAGCATCAACCACTATGTTGGCCTTTCCCGGATGATAAAGGACACTTATGTCATAATTTTTCAAGAGATCTAATCACCTTCTCTGATGAAGATTGAGATCTTTCTGAGAAAAGACATACTAGAGACTCTTATGATCTGTGAATACATCTACATGAACTTCGTATAGATAATGCCTCTAAATATTCAAGGCAAATACTACGGCTGCTAACTCAAGATCATGAGTAGGATAATTCTTTTCATAGGGTTTAAGCTGTCTGGAGGCGTAGGCTATGAACTTACTATGCTGTATGAGGACACAACCCAAACCTACTCTGGATGCATCACAATACACTACGAACCCATCTGAACCATCTGGAAGAGCTAAGGCTGGAGCTGAGGTGAGTCGAGTCTTAAATTCCTGAAAACTCTTCTCGCAAGGATCTGACCACTGAAACTTGACTTTCTTCTGAGTCAATCTGCACATAGGGGATGCAATAGACGAAAATCCCTCAACAAACCATCTGTAATAGCCAGCAAAATCCAAGAAACTCCTGATGTCTGATGGAGAGACAGGGAGAGGCCAGTTTCTTACTGCTTTGGTCTTTTGAGGATCTACTCTAATTCCATTACCGAAAATGATATGGCCAAGGAATGCTACTGACCTTAGCCAAAAATCGCACTTACTGAATTTGGAAAATAGCTGATAATCTCTGAGAGTCTGAAGTACGATTGTAAGATGGTCTGCATGATCACGCTCACTGCAGGAATAAACCAGAATATCATCTATGAAGATTATGATGAACATGTCCACGTACTGCTTGAACACCCGGTTTATCAAGTCCGTTAAAACTGCTGGGGCATTAGTAAGACCAAAGTACATGACTAGAAATTCGAAGTGACCATACCGAGTACGAAAAGTTATTTTTGGAATGTCACATTCTTTGACTCTGAGCTGATGATAGCCGAATCTGAGGCCTATCTTAGAGAAATAACTGGCACCCTGAAGTTAGTCAAACAAGTCATCGATCCTGGGAAGGGGATACTTGTTCTTGATCGTGACTTTATTGAGCTGACGGTAATCAATGCATATTCTGAGAGAATCGTCTTTCTTTCGCACAAATAAGACTGGTGCGCCCCACGGGGACACACTAGGGCTGATGAAAACCTTATCTAAGAGATCTTTCAACTTCTCTTTCAATTCTCTAAGTTTTGTTAGTGCTATTCTGTATGGAGGGATAGATATAGGCTGAATATCTAGAAGAAGATCAATGCAGAAGTCTATCCCCCTTCCGGGAGGAATTCCTGGAAGATATTTGGGAAAGGCATCTGAATATTCATTCACGAATGAGACTGATTCAAGACTAGGAGTTTCGGAGATGGAGTCCTTGATATGAATAAGATGATAGACACATCCTTTAGATATCATTTTTCATACCCGAAGGTAGGAAACAAGCTGACCTCTGAAAGCTAAAGTACTACCCCCCTCTAGGATAGGTTCATTCAAAAACTGAATCTGAACAACTCTATTTCTACAGTCGACTGTGGCATAGCAGGAATGAAGCCAATCCATGCCGAGAATGACATCGAAATCAGTCATCTCTAATTCAACTAAATCTGCTGAGGTGACTTTCTGAAATATCATAATCGGACAGTTCCTGTATACCCGTTGGGTTATGATGGTTTTACCCACTGGGGTAGACACTGAAAAAGACTCTTCTAGAATTTTGGGACTGACTCCGAAATCGCCTGCTATATAAGGAGTAACAAAGGACAAGGAAGCACCTGGATCTAGTAAAGAGTAAACATGCATATGAAAGATCTGTAATGTACCAGTAACTACATCAAGAGAATTTTCCTGATCTTGCCGAGACTGGAAAGCATAAATTCGATTTGGGCGTTGCCCACTAGTAGCAATGGAGGTGGCACCCTGCTGATTTGGGCGACTGGACTAAGCTAAGGAACGGTTCTGCTGACCCTGAGGACCTGGCTGAGGACAGTCTCTGACTCTGTGGCTTGGCTGGCCACATCCGAAACAAATACTGCTGCCAGCTCTGTAAATACCCTGATGGTGCTTTCCATAAGTCTGGCAAAGAAGGTAGATACAGGCACTGCTAACACCGCCTTGAGACTTAGAGCCTGGCGCTCTATCTCTGTTACCATTTTTGAATCTAGGAGCTGGAGCACTAGCTGAAGAAGGAGTTATAACTGATGACTTAGGATGAAATTGAGAACGGTTTCCTCCTTCTGATTTGGGCTGAGCAAAGTTGAAACTACCTGTCCTTGCTCTCTTATTCTGCTTCTCCCTCATCTTAATCTTTTGCTCCTCTATCTGTTGAGCATGAGTCATAAGCTTGGCTAAAGTTATGTCACTCATCAACATCGCAGATCTGTACTCATTGACCACACTTTTGTTCACCCCAAAAACTAACTTGCTTACCTGAAGAGTATATCTGGCTAATTGAGTAAACTTAAGAGAATACGCTTTCACCGTTATGTTTTCCTGCCTGAAGTTGATAAATTCTAACACCTTAGCCTCTCTCAGCTCTTGGGGAAAAAATCTATCTAAGAATATGGTGACATACTCAATAGGCCCTACATCATCTGGCCTTTCTGACTTCCACTGTTTAAACCAAGTGTGAGCAACATCCTACAACTGATATGCAGCTAGCTCAACACTCTCAACAGCTGACACCCCCATGATGTATGTAACCTGCTGAACCTGATCGATGAATTCTTGAGGGTCCTCATCTGAATTAGACCTGAGAAAGGATGGAGGATTCATTCGGGTGACGTCCCGAATCCTGGCTGCAGCTGAATTGGTCACTGGGTTGGCCGGAACGACAGCTGGTTGTTCATTCTGAGCAGCAACTGATTGAGCAAGAGTAGTGAATGCAGCTCTGAACTCTGCATAAGAGACATTTTCATCCAAAGGATCTTCGGGCTGAGGGGCTAACTGATTTCTAGTTCTCTTCTTGGGAGGCATTTTTTGTAAACAGAAGAGAAAAGGATTAGACTGAGAGATTAACTTTAGATTATGCTAACTGGCACGACATGAATACTAAAAGAAATGAAACTGTTACTAAAACATCTTATAGACTTTTGCACATAAATGTGGCGCGTAACACACCCATGTACAAAACTCTACTAGATGCGGCTTTCAGACTTCCTAGGACACTATTGAACCTTAGGCTCTGATACCAAGTTTGTAATGCCCCGAATTTGGTACCCAAAATTCTACACGGTGCTCATGACACCGAAGGACCACAAGCTAACCCATGACTGATATCTATACCTGTATACTGCATGATATACTGTATAAATACAGAAATAAAGGCTGAAAGACTATAAGGTTCAAAACTGAGACATAATATTTGATAAAATATAACATCGAGATGGGGTATGAAATACCCAAAACAATTGAAATAAACTGTCTGAACATACTGTAGTCTGAAAGGCCTCTAACTGACTGAACTGTCTAAATAAGGAGTTGATGGGACATGTCCCCAACTAACTCCAACTACTGAGATAAACAAAGAAATGAAATAATAAAGTAATGATCATGTCCTCGAAGGATGAGGACTCACTGCTAACTCTGACTGCTGAGACTGGAATGCTATTGATGCTCTGGAGCTCGTGCTTTTGAACCTATGGTATAAAACATCATAGCACAAATACGTCAGTACGATTGAATACACTGTTATACATGTGAGGTAGGATGAATGCAAAGGTTTCATATGCATGAACTATACTAACTGACTGGATAACATGAATATGAGAATACATGCATGAATACATAATAACTGTAACTGGGGTCGTGATAACATGATTACTGAGTCTGAGCACTGATAACTGCATAATTAAAATAATTGATACTGAGCGATTGTATCTGACAGTTTAGGTTCTAATGGCACTAGCTGAGTCCCGTACTGTTCTGAGTTGACTGTATCTGACAGTCCTGAATTCTATAACTGAAATTGTGGGAAGTAGTATCTAACCGACATGCCCCAAAATATGCCATAATAGCTGAGCTGAGGTCCAATCTGTGGCCTGATTGCAAGGGTATTAATACTGTGCCACTGGTAAGGACAAGATGTGAGTGACCCTCATATAACAGGTAACTCTAACGAGAACGGTGGAAACCCTCATATAATAGGTTAAGCCACCTCATCTACCCTCCTATAATAGGCTGTGATGTCTCAACCTACGATGGCTATGTAGTTCTGGAACGAAAGGATTGCTACTAAGAATCACACTCTCATATAACAGGTGCGTTCCCATCCTTGGGTTCACTCGGTGCTAATTCCTACTCCCATATGAATAGACACTGAACATGATTAACTAAACTGGACTAAACTGAATTCATGAAGTTCCCCTGACTGACGGAATACTACTGGGATTACTGAATTACTGAGCTTTCCTGAGTTATATGACTGACTGAGTTCTATGGATCATGGCTTGACTGAGTATATCATGAAAACATGACACTATATCTAGGCACACAACTATATTTTTTGGGTACAAGTACCCCTAGGACTCGATAGAAGGAAAGTGACAAAGCATGACTATCTTGAGTACATGACCAACATCAATAATCCATATTACATTAAGTTGGGGATTTCATGAAGTAGATGGTTGTCATAATCTTGTACATGAATGGGAATACATATCAACATACCAATATTTCATCAACTAGTCCCCTAAGTAATCCTTCAACCATTCATAATGCACAACAATATCATAGAAGTCATTTTGATAATAAAGGTAAAGCATGCATTTATCATTTGGATCACAATTTAGCTATAAGGCATAATTTATATCCCTTTAGGTATTTTATCAAACACCTTACATGCACAACTTAAGGTATAGGTGAAATCATCAAATTTCACTAATTATAAACCACCAAATTCATGGATTTCAATTTATATGCTAACGTAGTTTCATAATTTCACATAAAGATTCCAACCTGGGAATCAAACAACAACCATCACATAAACTTGAACAACCCACAACATAATAACATGATTCATAATTTAAATAGGGTTCTTGAGCTTTATGGATGAAAGGAATCCATAAATCAACACAACGCATATCTTAGTTCGTGATCCTATGAAGATTGACAGAGAAACTTCTTGAATTTAAATCCCCCAATTGGAACCCTAGCTTGTTCTTGAGAGGTTTTTGAGAAAAAAGTATATTTTTTTTCAATTAGGGATAAATCCCGTGTTTGGGAGCTTATATATGGGTGGAAAAGTACCATTTTACCCTTACAACAACCCAAAAATAGAGTGTTTACGTCATTTGGGCCATAAGATATGCGGCGCACACCTTATCGCGTAATCTAGGTTGTGCGGCACATACCTTATCGCCTAAGTTAGGTTGTGCGTTGCACACCTTATGGTATAAGTTGGACTGTGCGTCACACACCTTATGGCATAACCATTCCAGTAGCCTTAGGCGATTTGTTAGGCGACACGCTCTACTTTGCAAAGCCATAACTTCTTGCTCGGGTGTCAGATTTTGGTAAAATTGGTATAGTTGGAAAGCTAATTCGATTCTATACAATTTGGTGGGTCTAAATCTGACAAAATACCACATATACATCAAGTTATTCTAGTTTAAATCTGACCCTTGCGAAATCAAACACTAAAACTTGATGGATTCGAAAGCTATTAGCTTGCCTTACTCTAAGTGACTCTTATGAACATTCTTAACACATCATAAGCTCTCTTATCACTAGGATAATCATTGCAAGTAATGTACTCAAATATGAATCACAGGATAGGAGGTTTCATACGTAGGAACAATGGTTTATTTTCTAGCTTAGAAATAGACGGGGTATTACACTTGACTTGGTGGGGAAACCTAGACCTTGAAAGCCATGGATATGATCTTGAAAGCTTTCTTGAAATTCTTGAATTAGGGAACTCAAAATCTTGATTTTTCTTGAAGATGAGGTGATGGAATGGATGATCTTGAGGAGGAATGATTAGGGTTTTTTCTTGAGAGGAAAATAGGAGAACGAGCGCAAATAATGCCCTAATAGATGCTTAACATTATGTTTTTACGACCTGGGTTAAGATGGAAAAAGACCCCATTGCCCCTCCATCATTTAAACCAAAAATTTGTAACTCGGATTGCGTATCGAAGGCTCATCGTGACGCGGTCAAATCGCGGTGAGCTATTGGTTTTGATGAAAATGATCATAACTTTTCTCTCGGGTATCGGATTAAGGCAAAATTTGTATTGTTGAAAAACTAATTCAATTATCTACAATTTCGTGGGTCTTGAGCTGAAAAATTCCATGTATATCAAAATTTATATACATTCAAATTTGACCCTTGTAGAATCGAATAACAAATTTTGGACAAATCAAAGGCTCTTAGCTCAACTTTGTTCTAAGTGATTTCTATGAACACTTTTAACCTAATAAGCACTTCACACATTAGGATAAAGATCTTGACTGTTGACACCTAATTTTTGCTCTCTACAACTAAATTTAATCCCAAGTTTCTTCGAGTTTCAATAAAATTGAAGTATTTATTTCATTCGAATAAAAACTTTTCAAAATATTTTGTATGTAATTTTGTCATTATAAGTAGCGATTATACATTATCGTATTCAATTATATGAGATTATATAATTTTGTTACTTAAATAATTATTTCACAAAATATCGGATTTTAAGCAAGGCTTATCTTAAAAATAAATTCCAATGATTAAAATCTTGATTTAAATATAATTTGTTCTTAAAAATAATTTATTTGGAGAAATACTTGTTTGATTTAATTGAATCAAGGAGCCCGTTATTAAAGAAAGAATTAATTCGTATCGAAGTTCAATTCAATTTAACCAATCTATTAAATTTGATCATAATTGAAACTAAATTGACCACAATTGCAATAAAATTGGCCAATTAACTTTTAATTTGGTCAAAATTTAAATAAAATAGGCTAAATCTTAATTGTAATTATTGTGAATAACTTTTAGACTAGTTGAGATTATTTTTCTAAATAATTTCAAAAATTACCAAATTTCTAATTTAATTGGGGTTATTCTAACCCCAATTAAATCTAATTAGGGTTATCAAATAACCCCAATCTTAACCTAATTCCGCAAGCCCAACAAGGCAATAATTCCATCGGCCCAATTTGCTTTCATCACCAGCCAACCCCAATCCAATAACATTAACAACATTAACAACTTTCAATCGGCCCAAATCTGTTGTTTTTCCCTCTTTATCAATAATAACACATCCAACAGAACAATCTCAACATCGATATTAGCAGCTCCCAAACTCCAGCGAATCCACTAAATTTCAACTCAATAACCCTTAACCACATTGACCCGTGAACGACCCGACCTCAACCTATTGCTTGCATATATCACGTGCCCCTACCATACGAATTCGTGCGAGAAGAGCCTAGAAACTTGCAAAAATTAATGTATTGGCCCATCCAACATTTAAATCCCAAGATTTTTGGGTTAATTTGTACGAATTCGTACATAGGTGGATGTATTTCATTGGTCCCAGGAGATTATTCTGTTGGCCCAATTGCTATTGGCTAGCCTTTTTTAGAAATTTCATCAATAAAAAACAAATTGGTACAAATTATGGATGAAAACCGAAACTGAGAGATTTGAATTTCGAATTTCAAAATATCCTATTTTAAAAATCTCTAAAATACCCCATATCTCTGATTCCCACATCGATGGAGCCTTAAAAAATTCCATTCTGTGATCCTGTTTTAAAAGTCTCTTGGTTGGGTTAAAAGGGGGATTGGAAATCGAGGAGGTGAATTTTTTTTTTGTGTAAAAAACTTGTTGAATTTTTGTTTTGAGTGTAAACTTTTTTCTCTAGAGAAGGGTCAAGGACTGCTGGGAGCTTTTGTAATCGCGGCAAAGTCCTCCAGTGGTGGTCAAGATCTCTGCGTCATCTTGTAATCCCGTTTTGCTGCTCCCGAACAGGGAAATTATTCGAGTCCTACATGGAGCTCCTGAACAAGGAAATCATTCGAGTCCAACATGGACTCTTTCCCTTTTGCATATTCGTTATAGGCCATCGAGGCCCACCGTATCTATCGAGTCAACTCCTAGAGAAAGTTTAAATATTGATCTTATGAAATACTGGACGCAAGGAGTTGAAAGAAGAAAAATGGGTTAAAGTCCCATATTTGAAGTGGCTAAGAGACTCGAGAGTCTCACTTTTTTTTCTTTCTTTCTTTCTTTCTTTCTTTATTTATTTATTTATTTATTTATTGTCGTCTTGTTTATATATCTATTGTTGTCTTATTTATTTATTTATTTATTTATTTATTTATTTATTTATTTATTCATTTGGACCTCAAAGCCAAAGTTGTAAACTAATACAGGTGAAGCGGGTTTCGGGCTAAAAAGTCCCAAAACTATAGACTAGGAAAGGTGAAAAATGGGTCGAAAGCTCAATTAGATTAGGACAGGGTTCGTTGATTTGAGCCCAATGGCCTAAATCTTTTACTTTATCCCGCTCCCGCTTTTTATGTGCCATTCGCTATTTCATTCACTTAGACTTAGTTGAAACCCCTAACTAAGTCACTAAAAAACTAGTTTTGCATAAACTTCCGAAATATTCCTTAATCAACTTATTTTCAACAATCAACCTTCGTTTTCCTTTGAAGTTAGTCAAAAGAATTATTTTCAAACAGTTCGGATAATCGCAAGTTAGCGGACGTTTTAGGTGCCTTTAAACCTCCCTAAAACGTTAATAGGATCCGCGTACCTAGAATCTCTAACTTAAATAATTTTTCTGTTTTGAATCATATAAGTACTTTATAAAGGTTTTCTTAATTCCTTTTCAAATAAATTAAGTGCCGACTCTCTAAAGACAAAATTTTTGCAAAACAAAAATGGTGATTCTGCTGGAGATTCTAACTAGGTTTTAACCAAATATTTGATTTCATCTTTTGACTAACTATTTAAATTGCCTACGTGTTTTTATGTTTTGATTTTGTGAAATTTAATGATTGCATCTCATAGAATAATCCCGCATTGATTATTAAATTATTTTGGGGTTTTGTGGATGTCTCGACCCTTGTTGTTCAACTCCAAATAAAGTGTTGGAAATACGATGGTTTATTAGCATGTGAGGCGTCTGATGGTTGTTCTTATTCCTAAACCCAAGTCGTCCGCTTGGGAACCTTGTTCAAACCTACTCTAGACATCTAGGATAGAGCGAAAACAAAACCCTATTTTAGGAATGAGCCTAGGATGACCCAATACTCGAGGGGGTATTGGACTCATTAGAAAACTTGCCTTGCGTCTATTGACCTCGAGTCAATTACATATGAATCGTATTTATGTGTTGAAAAAATATATGTTTGTTTTATCCAATCCATTAGCCTTTAGGGTAGGGGAGACTCATCTTTGTCTATTTTCGTGTAGGTATGTCCCAACCATATCCTCGGAAAAAGTTCAAGATGCTTCTCGAACCCGACAACTTTCTAAAACTATGGTGGGATTACATGAGCGAAGAAGAGAAAAAGATTGTTAGAACATATATCAGGCATTTGCCTTCGCTGATAGAAATGGATGCTTGGCCTGAAATGATTCATGTGCTGATGACTTTTTGGGATGATCAAAATATGGTGTTTTGCTTCGAGGATGTTAAATTGACCCCCACTATTGAAGAGGTGTTGATTTGTTTTGAGAGCACTGAAATGTGTTTTAAGAGAAAAGAGACAGCTAATAAGAACATTCTAATCCCTATTGTATTGGATCGTTAACAAATCAAGAAGTTGATGATGACACCTGTCTAGGGGGGTATGATGGGGATAAAATACCTTTTCGTGAGTTGTATCACTGGTTTGGAAGGTATAATGCTTTTGAAAAGTTTGGGTATAAATTTGAATCAGAGGCAAAATGGAAGGAGACGAGAGCATTTTCACTTGCGGTAGGTCTACTTGGTAATATGGTATTCCCACAAGGGGAAAATGGCACAATTCATCCAAGAGTTGTCACGATGGCACACACACTCTTCTATGAAGTGGAGTACGATTCTAAAAAGGTATTCCATAACTTAGCTTCCATGATTGTAGCCGACATATATCGAGCTTTGGGAAGGTGTCAACCCGAGAATCATTTCTTTACAAGGATGCAACCTTATCTTACAATGGTGGATGATGATGCATTTAGTGAAAAATCCTAGAACGGTACAACCCGATCATCAGACAAGAGGAGATCTTCTATCATCGCATGACATGTGGTTGTTCCTGCACAAGTTCAAAAGGTATGCATCTCCAAAATATTGGTTTAAGATTTTTGGGGAATTAAGGGATGACGACGTCCAATGGTCCATTAAATATCTTCATTTAGGGAGATATACCATTCGAAGGGGCGAGTGGCCTTTTCTAGTGCTTTTAGGTCTCAGGGGGACCCGTCCTTATAATCCTGGCAGAGTTCTTAGGAAATTAGAGATCAAGAAGGAGACACCCCAAACCGCGCCTATGCTTAGATTCTTCACTGAGTATGACGAAGGCGAGTCCCCGCTCAAAAACTACATAGTAGATGGTTGGAGAAGAAGAGGGTGGAAGGAAGTCTCTTTTCGTATCGAGTATGATCCCGAAGTCAGCGATACTTACAATGAGTAGTTGAAGAAGAGTCTCGCCGGAGCATTGGTCCCTGGGCCAAATTTACCCACTCGGGTTGTTGATATAGAATCAGAGCACTAGATCCGACTCCATAGGCTTCAAGATGAATTTCCAAAATATGAAATCGCGCACCAGAAGATGCACATGGAGGATACTTTGAACACACGTATGTTGAGAGAAGAGTTTAAATAAGCCAGGCAAGAGGCTGATGATGCTAGTCAGTGTCTAATCGATTTGGATGATTGTATGGTTTCTCAGATTGATAGCATAAAAAAAATGACCTACAAGAACAAGGCACAATTATGCGGGAGTCATCTGATCATCAATAGATATCAGATATGCCAGGAGGTGAACAAAGCTAAGAAGGCAAGAGTAAATGAAGGAGCATCTAGTAGCTAGTTTTCTATCCCTTGTATGGGACCTCATTTTTCTTTCATGTTATCTCCATTTCCCCCAAAGATTATATCTTTTGTAGGTATTTATGCCCTCTTACATATCTATGAAAGTTGGGGGATAATGTATTGGCTTTAAAAAGACATATATTTTCCTCAAAATTCATTAGGCCTAAACACTTGGCTCGAAAGAGTCACCCTAGTTAGGATACGCATTATTATGTTTTTATGTGATATAACTGCCTTATGTGTTTATGTGTGTTTGTTTGAATCAAAAAAAATTTTATCCACTATGCTCCCATGGATCAGTTTGGCTATGACACAAACAACTCTATGTGGTTACTTCTTTTCAAATATCTTGCATTGCTTATCACATATGGGAACTAACACATCTGCCTTTGAGTTATTTTACTTTACAAATAATAGAAAACTACTCCATATTGAAATAAGCTTGCAGAACATCCTTACTTCACCCGGTCAAAAGCGCATAAGATCCTATCCCCTAACCATCATTCAAACATGACTAGAACTGGTGAAGAAAATGCATTGACCATCAGGGACAATGTAATAGCGGAATAAAGTGAGATAATTGCTGAGATCACAAGAAAATTGGAAATGATTTAGGAAAAAATGAACCGTACTAGAGATTTGGCTAACCTGGCCATCACTGTCAACGATCCTACCCCAGGAAGAAATGAGCCTCTACTCCAGATCCCTTCTCTCAGTATGCCTATTCTTGGGGACCATCCTAATAATATACTGTCCATCTCCGCTCCTCAACTTGTCAAGAATACCAATCGAGAAAGTAACCTAGATGCTTACTATCCATAAAATCCATCCCTAACCCCACAAAATCCATCTCTAAATCCACCAAATTCATTCCCAAATCCCCAAAATCCATTTCCAAATCCATAAAACTCACTCCCAAATCCATAAAATCTATCACCGAATCAACAAAATCCACCTCCGAATCTACAAAGTTCATTTCCAAATCCACAAAATCCCTCTCAAATTCCCTCAAACTTGTCTCAAATTCCACAAAACTCTTCTAATTTCCAAAACGTCCTCCCCACCTACCACCCAATATTTTCTTATCCTAAAAATTAAGCAACCCTTCCAAATCCTCCTCATGTACTCATATCCCCTGACATCTACAATTTTTTTCCCAATCCCAAGATAAACCATTATGAGGAAAAGGAAAAAGAGTGGAGGACCAAGCATAAAATAAAGTTGCTAGCTATGAATGAAGAGATTATAAGGATCAAGGAATCTCATGGGGCGGGGGACAATGATGGTCTGGGTTACGATGATTTATGTGTTCACCTTGAAGTAGATCTACCAGAAGGATACAAGGTCCCTATATTTGAAGAGTTTGACGTGACTGGAAATCCAATGGCCCATCTGAGATGGTATTGTGATCAAATGGTGGGGTATGCAAAAATGAGGCATTATTGATGCACTTATTCAGTTGAAGCTTCGGCGGCGAAGCCTTAGATTGGTTCACCTCTCAAGAACTGAAAAAATGAACTAGTTGGAGGGCATTGGCTAAAGGTTTCCTCGATAGGTTTGCATTTAACATTGAAATAGTCACTGATCGATTCTCATTAGACCGGATCAAGCAAAAAAATGATGAGTGTTTTCGAGACTATGCCTTCCGTTGGACAAAAGAAACTTCCAAAGTACAATTTCCAATGTCTAAGGAAGAGATGGTGTCTGTATTTTCTCATGCTTAGAAGGGAGAATAACATACTAGGATGGTATCCACAATTAGGGTAACTTTCACAGATTTGGTAAAAATTGGGGAATTACTAGAAGAAGGCATTCAAATAGAAAAGATTGTCAAATCCTCAACATCATCTGGGACTTTTATGTTCCTAAAGAAGAAAAAGAAAGATGTAGGTGCAGTCTCTGTTGATTCTGTTGCTAAGTTTAAGAAGATATTTAAGCCTAGGAACATTCTCTCCTCTCCGCCATCACCAAATTTTCAACATGTATTCTACACCCAACCCCAGTACCAAGCTCCACTTCTAAATATTCAATCCCAGTACCAAGCTCCACCTCCAAATATTCAATCCTAATATCAAGCTCCACTTCCAAATATCCAATCCCAATACCAAACTCCACAGCCAAATATTATACCCCAATACAAAGTTCCGCAGTCGAATTATCAGCCTCAAGTTCAAGTTGCCCTTCTAAATAACCGAACAAATGTCCAAGTGCCTCAAAATTATCATCAAGCACCTCCTCCTGCTAATTAGAATCATTATAACCTCCTCACATCCAAACCTCAAAAATAGACCCCCCCAAAACTTCACACCGCTGGCCAAGAGTCGCACCCAACTCTTTGGGATATTAAAGGATGCCGGTCATTTACAACCTATCCAACCAAAACTTATCAATCCCAACTCCTAATTTTATCATGCTGATCAAAATTGTGCTTATCATCCAGGAGCGGTGGGGCACAATACCGAGGATTATATTGGCTTAAAAAATAAGATTCAAGATTTGATTGATCAGAAGGTCATCATACTTCAGTCGCCGGCACCAAATGTCAACAGTAATCCATTGCCTAATCATGGGACAGCTACAGTTAACATGATTGGTATAGAGAACGAATGGTTATCTAGCGAGACCATCACTAAGGTGAATTTAGAGAAGTTCAAATGGACATAAGGTATGGATAAGATAAAGAGAGACGTAGCTGCCTTAAGTGTCAATGAGAATCCTCCATTTATAGTAATGATGGCCTTGATCAGGTGTACACTCCTCCTCCTAGGATGAAATTTATCGTAGAGACCGCCGTTGCCTAAGGGATGACACGGCCTGGACGATGCTACATTCCTGAATATTTGACCAATAGGAATGATTCATTGAAAAGGACAACCACTGAAGGGGAGCCCGAGTAATTTTGGAAGCGTATGCAACCAAAATACTACTCAATTGTAAAGTATTTAGAGAAGACTCCAGCCCAGATTTCTATTTTGGCACTATTAATAAGTTTACAATACCACCGACAAGCTTTATTGAAGGTCCTGGATGAAGCATATGTTCCCACAGGCATGAGTATTAAGAATTTGGCCACAATGATAGGAAATATTGTAGGAAGTCATCGCATATCATTCAGTAAGGAAGAGTTGCCGTTTGAGGGAGTGATGCATAATAAAGCCCTGCACGTCACTGTCATTTGTCAGGACTATGTGATTAATAGGGTATTGATAGATGAAACATCTAGTTTGAACGTTTGTCCTCTTTCCACATTCGTTCAAATGGGCTATGATTTGTGGAAAATTCACCAAAGCCACGTAAATGTGCAGGCATTTGATGGAGAGAAGAGAGATACCATAGGTGAAATTGATTTGTACATATAGATGGGACCTGCTAAATTTAAGATCAAATTTCCTGTTATGGATATCCAGCCTAGTTACAACCTACTCTTGGGAAAACCATGGATCCATGGTGCAAAGAAAATTTTATCGACCCTTCATCAGTTATTAAAATTTATTTGGGAGGATCATGAAATAGTTATCCAAGGGGAAGAAAATAGTGTGAATTATCCCAATGGTTGTGTGCCGGTGATTGAAGATATCTCAAAGGGTAGTAGTTTTTATATGGTGGAAATTGTGAGTGTTGTGGAGAAATATCTGATGCCTACAACTCCAATTCCTTTTGTAGACAAAATGATTGCGACTATGATGTTAAGAAGTAGATTCGAACCAGGTCGGGGCTTGGGTAAAAATATGGAGGGAATTATTGAGCCCATTATGGTCCTAGATAAAGAATTTAAGCATGGGTTAGGATACCATCCAATGAAGGATTATGAGATTGAGGATAAGTCAAATACGAGTCTGCCTAGTGATAACACCCAAACTACAACTCTCGTAAGAGTGTAAGCGGTCGCTGTCAAATATAGAACCCAACTGGGTTGGGTGTCGAATCCCACAGGGAATACTTGGTCACTAAGTGTTGCAATTGTTGACAGACCGTTGGTCGAAAATTCTACAGAAAGGGGGGATGGTTTAGGCGTGAATTAAAAGTATCAAAATAGCCAAGTAAAAGCGGAATGCTTTGTTTAGTAAGATTTTAGTCAATGAGAATTGTAAGTTAGGGTTATGTCCACCTTATGAGTTCTACGTATCTATTAACTATGAGTAATGCGGAATTCAGACATGCATGCACTTATAGAGATTCGTATTCTAATGGTAAATCCTAGTGTTTCTCAACCATCAAGGATTATTTCACTTTAACTCTCTCGAGCTTAAAGCGTGTAACTAACGGTACAAACTCTCCAAGAAGTTAATCCAGTTAGGGCACTAACGTGTAAATAGGAGTTGGTAGCCCTATTTCCTTGTCACACTCTCTTTTCCAAACATGTAACTTTTCTCTCGAACAAGTTAATGCTATAATGGCGTATTCTATATGTTTGCAACCACAAGAATGTAATTAAGATGAAGAGAGTAATGATATAAGTAGCATACGTATCAAGAATTCACAAACTCATAGTAATTGATAGTATATCAAAAGGCTTCCATAACCCTAATAGAGAAGTTTAGCTACTCATGATTACAACGAAGATCACAATAGACATCATCATCATACCAAAGCTCAAATAATCTCACGGTGGGGATGAAATTGGCGTCAAAAGGGATTGACGATTTTGCTCCCTTCGTTGCTCACAAGTTAGTGTTTTTCTCTGTATAAACTTACAGAATCTGTAAATTGAATAATACTAGAAAGTCGAATAAATTCTGAAAAAGCAAACGTGAATCAATGCATGAATGAATGCATGAATACTGAAAAATTCAGCAAAATAGGGTTTTTATAACATCCTTGTCCTAGTCCTATTCAGTTACTGCTGATCCCCAAGTCTTTAGAAATGCTATTTTTGCCCGGGACAAGTTCTCCATGCATCACTTTCAGTCCATAAGCTTCCAAAAGCTGCCTTCCCTCTTATGTGAAGTTTCCCTTGCTACCAAAAGGTCCACAAAGTGCTGAAATCTTCATCATTAATACCTGAAAATATGCTAATCACGTTGGTTAGCTCACTTACAGGAAAATGGACTAAAAATGCAGGAATTATATATTTTGTCCTTAAAACTTAGCTAAAATATGGGTAAATTATGGTGTTTTAGGCGTGTAAATACGCCTATTATCACCTAGGCCCTTGCCACTCCTGTACCAGTCATTTCCCATGCGTGAGATATCCAATGATGATGGTCTTGGGGATGGGATAGAAAATCTATTCGAGGGATGCAATGTTGTACCAGAGGATTTCTTGAAGTTCAGTGGGGTGAAGAAGGTTACACTAGGAGAGGCTTTGCAAATCTGGACCTCAAGTCCACTCATAACCCGTCACCTTTCGGGGTAGATGAAAGGGAAATTTCTAGTAGTTTTTAAAACTGGTGATTATCCGGAGGAGGCCCCGTGATCCACCCTTTTATGTCTCAAATTTCCTTTTCGTGTTTTACTTCTTTAAAAAAAATGTGGGCCTATATTTGCGCGGGCCATGAGCCATTATTTGTACTTATTTTCTGAATTTCAATGAAAATGCCTCTCTTTATTTACGAAGTCATTTTCAAAAATGATTATATTAATATATTTTATTATCTTATTATCATCTAACTTGGTTTGTTTGTTTATTACAGTAGTAGTAATTTAAAACCTGCCAATGTCATGTCATGTCAAGCCTTAGATGAACAAAGTGAGAGAAATGATGATGATTGGAAAGAAGGTAATGAGGAGCGGTTTGTAGAAGATATAGAGAAATTTGAGAGTCAAGAAAAGCCCAACCTGGAAGAAACTGAAACAATCAACTTGGGCAATCATGATGAAATCAAAGAAACAAGTGGTAGTGTTCACTTAGCAGAAGCACAAAAAAGAGAACTCATTCACTTGTTGCGAGAGTACATTGGCATATTCGCTTGGTCCTATGGTGATATGCTAGGATTGAACACTAACATTGTGTCGCATAAGATACCGATCAATCTCGAGTTTGATCCAGTTAAGCAAAAAATGCAAAAATTCAAGCCGAACTAAAGTTTGAAGATCAAGGAAGAAGTGACAAAGCAAATTCAGTCTAAGGTTGTGGAGGTTACAAAATATCCGACATGGCTAGCCAACATCATACCATGCTGAAGAAAGACGAAAAGATTCAAATTTGTGTTGACTATAGAGATTTGAATTGAGCCAGTTCTAAAGATAATTTTCCGCTACCCACCATCCACATCCTCATCGATAATTGCGAGAAGTATGAAATACAGTCTTTCATGGATTGTTTTGCTGGGTATCATCATATATTGATGGATGAGGAAGATGCATAAAAGACAGCTTTCATCACGCCTTGGGGTGTTTATCATTACAAGGGAATACTGTTTGGTCTTAAGAATACGGGTGCAACATACATGAGGGCTATGACGATGATTTTTCATGATATGATTCATAGAGAGATTAATGTGTACGTGGATGATGTAACTATCAAATCCCGTGAGAGTTCAGATCATCTGACCTATCTGGAAAAGTTCTTTAGCAGATTAAGAAAGAATAATTTGAAGTTGAATCCTGCTAAGTGTGCTTTCGTTGAGCCATCTAAGAAATTACTGGGGTGCATAGTCAACAAAGAGACATCGAGCTAGACCCGTCCAGATCAAGATAATTTAGGATTTGCCATCGTCGAGGACTAAGAAAGAGGTTATGAGTTTCCTGGTTCATTTGAATTACATTAGCAGGTTTATTGCCCAGTCGATAGTCATATGTGAGCCTATTCTCAAGATGCCGAAGAAAGATGCATTGAATGAGTGGAAAGAAGATTTTCAAAAATCTTTTAACAGAATTAAGGAATACTTGTCCACTCTACCAGTTTTAGTCCCACCAAAGGAAGGAATCCCTTTGTTGCTCTACCTATCAGTCTCAGAAAATGCTTTCGGGTGTGTCGTCGAGCAACATGATGAGACTGGTCAGAAAGAGAAAGCCATTTACTACATGAGTAAAAATTTGACACCGTATGAAGCTCGCTATAATCTTGTGGAAATGACGTGTTGTGCTTTAACCTGGGCTATACAAAAGTTGAGGCATTACCTATCCTCATACACCACATATCTCATTTTGAGAATGGATTCATTGATGTGTATAATCCATAAAGCCATGCCTACAGGAAAGTTAGACATTGTATATGTGACTCAAAAGGCAATTAAGAGGCTAGCCTTAGTAGATCATTTAGCAGAGAATCCGATTGACAATGAATATGAGCCACTTGGAACTTACTTCCCAGCTGAGGAGATTTTATTTGTGGGAGAAGACATTGTATAAATTTACCCTGAATGGAGGCTGTTTTTTGATGGGGCGATCAATTTCAAAGGTTCAGGAATCGGAGCCGTTTTGGTGTCAGAAACAAGCCAACACTATCCAGTAACAGCTAAGTTGCGTTTCCTGTGCACCAATAATATGGTCGAATATGAAGATTGCATCCTAAGTCTCAAATTGGCATTTGATATGGGTGTTCGTGAATTGCTTGTCATCGGAGACTCAGATTTGCTGATTCACCAGGTACGGGGCGAATGGGCGGTAAAGAACTCCAAGATTCTCCTTATGTGGAGCTTGTGCAGGAATTATGTGGAATATTCAAGGAAGTTGATTTCAGACATGTCCCAAGGATACATAATGAGTTTACTGATGCTTTGGCTACTATATCCTCCATGATTCAGCCTCCAGATCAGAGTTACATTGATTCTTTGGAGATAAGCTTGAAAGAACAACTTGTGCATTGTGCGTACGTTGAAGAGAAACCTGACGAAAAGCCATGGTACTATGATATCAAAAGGTATTTAGAATCTGGAATATATCCTAAAAAAGCCAGCAATAATCAGAAGAAGGCAATTCGGCAAATAATTATTTTCCGAATAGGGAAATCCTTTTTAGGAGAACTCCAGACTTAGGATTCTTATGATATGTTGATGCTTCAGAAGCCAATAAATTAATAAAAAAAGTACACGTTGGAGTTTGCAGGCCCCACATGAATGGGTTTTCCCTTGTTAGAAAGATCCTGAGAACTGGTTACTTCTGGATGACTATGAAAAATGATTATAGCAAGTATATGCAGAAGTGACCAAAATGTCAGATACACGGAGATTTGATCCAAATACCTCCTCATGAGATTTATGCGATAAGTTCACCTTGGCTTTTAATAGCTTAGGGTATGGATGTTATCGGTCCAATAGAGCCACCGACATTAAACGAGCATAGATTCATTTTGGTTGCTATTGATTACTTTACTAAGTGGGTCAAAACTACTTCATATAGAGCCGTCACCAAGAAAGTTGTTGCGGATTTCATCAAAAACAACTTGATTTGCAGATTTAGAGTGTCAAAATCGATCATTACTGACAATGGGGCAAACTTGTATAGTCACTTGATGAATGAGATTTCTGATCAGTTGAAAATTGTTCATCGCAACTCAACCGCATATCGTCCATAGATGAATGAAGCCGTGGAAGCCGCCAATAAGAATCTCAAAAAAATCTTAAGAAAGATGGTCGAGAATGATAGATCATGGCATGAGATGTTACCTTACGCTCTACTAGGGTATTGTACAATAGTTCAAACCTTTACCGGAGTAACTCTTTATCTACTTGTTTATGTGAATGAAGGTATGATAACTGTTGAGGTTGAAATACCTTCCTTAAGGATTATTCAGGAAGCCGGACTAAGTAACGAAGAATGGGTTTGCGAGCGCTATGAAGAACTCATGTTGATCGATGAGACGAGAATGGTTGCCGTGTGTCATGGTCAGTTGTATAAACATAAGATGATTCGTGCTTTCAACAAGAATGTAAAAGCTCAAACATTTGAAGCTGGATAATTGGTTCTCACCAAGAAGAGTACAAAGGCAAGTTCACTCCGAATTGGCAAGGTCTCTACATAGTCCGCAAGTACTATATGGAGGAACCCTGATCCTATCTAAGATGGAAGGTCGAGAGTGGACCAAACCAATCAATTCTAATGCAGTAAAGAGATATTATGTTTAAAGGACGTTCTACTTTTTGTTTCCTCAGTTTATTTGTAATCGCCTTTGTAATAATATTTGTTTTCTAATTTGTAATTGCCTAGAATCCCTTTTCCTTTTATGAACAAACTACGTTTGACCTGAATTCCCAAGAAAGGGATACGTAGGCGGCCTATGTCGTCTTTGGTCAACCCCTTAGGAGAATTTATCCTTTTCTTTCATGTATGAACTATGTGATGACCTAAATTCTCAAGAAAGGGATACGTAGGCGGCCTATGTTGGCTTCGGTCAATCCATCAGATTTTTCTATATATCCTTAGCGTAGGCCTGAACTAGATTTGACCTGATTCCTGATTCAACGGGATATGTAGGCACCCCAACAGCTCAGTCATATAACCCCAGGAAATTGAAACTGGGGTAGAATTTTCGAAAAGGAATCTTGAAAATTCACAAGAGGAAGATCATCATCCAGCGAAGAGAACGACGACCAACAAAGAATTCGGATACCCTTGAGCTGAGATCACCTCAACGAACCACCTGCAGCGTTGTCAGCAATTGTCTTTCTCACAGAGTTGAAAGTTCTGTACAAAGTCTCTATAAAGTGCAAGTCCTTTATGTTGTGTTTCAGACATTATGCAAGTTTCTTCTTAAATCTTTTCCAGGTTTCGTGCAATGCTTCAGTTGCGAGCTTTCTAAAGTTACTAATTTCGTCCCTCAACTGTACCCTTCTGGAGGGTGGAAAGAAACGTTCTAGAAACATATCTTTCAACTGTCTCCAGTTGGTTATAGAATCAGGCTCTAGTTCATTCAGCCACATGGTTGCCTTTCTATACAGAGACAACAGAAACAACCTCAACCTGATCGCATTCTGGTTCACTCTCATATTGCCAAAAGATTTGCAAATGGTGATAAAGTTCACCAAATGCATGTTCGGATCATCACCAGGAAAGCCTCCAAATAACCCCTTCAGATTCAGGAGTTGTATCATTGTACTTGTTATGCTGAATTTTGCACCTGGTGCCAACAATGGAGGAATGATAGCACCCGTTGCACCAGCTCCATTCATTTCTTCATCATCTTCATCAGCCTCATATTGAATAGGCTGTTGACCATATCTTCCTCGGACTGGAGGGTTTCTATTGCCATTTCGTTGCACTGGTGCAACAATTTGCTCAGCTCGCCTTGGGTTTTAAGGATTCAACAATTCCTCATCACCCAAGTCTTTATCACCAGGGTTCTGGCGATGTGTTTATTGACCCAAATTCTGCATATTCACCTGAGCCCTGGCCAAATTAGCTAGTCTTTCAGCTTCTTGTTGTTCAGCCATTCTCCCTATCAGCTAAGGTTCTGGGTTGATTGGTAATAGCGATTCTCCGGAACTTCTTATTTTTGGCAGAAACAACACAACACCTAAAATACATAAAAATAACAAATAAATGTAAATCAAGGAAACTTAACTATCAACAATTTTTCACGCACAAACTTTTAGTCTATAATCGTATTCCCTGGCAACGATGCCATTTTTGATAACACTCAAATTACACTCTTGAATGGGTGTAAGCGATCATTGTCACTATAAAACCCAACTAGGTTGGGGTCGAATGCCACAGGGAATAAGGTGTGAACTTCGATTTGTTTACGAAATACTTTACTGGTAGCTTACTATTTCCGAAAATGCGGGTTTGAGTTTCACAGAGAGTCAATTTTCACTTTCAATATTTTAGTGTTTGTAACCAAGATAAATGGGAAACCAGAGTTATGTTCACCATAGGTTTTTGGGAGTTTACAGATACTAGGTAATGCTTAAGACTCTGGAAGTAGGTAGAAAAGGCAGAATATCCCTAATGATGGTACTATCTGACTTAGCTTTCGACCTCACCAGAAAATTTATTATCTAATTCTCTTAAACTTAGATAACATATCTATTTCCAATAGGATTTGATCTCAGGTAGATTAATCCAGTTACGATATCAATCATTAAACAGAAGGTTGATAGCTTTCGAGTCCTTGTTGATAATTCACGTCCTCTAGTTTATTTCTCTGTTAAAAGCAAATAAGCCAAAGGCATAACCTATTGTTTGCAACCAATAGATTCAAGTTAAAACAAGAGAATTTCAAGACGTCCTACTACTCTTTGAATCCTTTAAATACCTAGCATCATATCATACCCTAATCCATGGATCCCATAACTCGAGCTAATGGAATTAGCCGCTCATGATTTGATGAACAAAATAACAAGTTGAATTCATGATAATATGGATAAACTTACTAAAGGATGAAACCCAACAAGTTCTTCTTCAATTCAATCACAAGATAGAGACCCACAATAATTGATAAGTCTTTTGAAGAGACAACAAGAAATATACTTGATGAAAGAGACCAAGCAATTCATGACCTCTCCAAAGGATTAATTGTCTGATAAATTAAAAGATCATACTCCGTTCCCCAAAAAAAATAATCCTAATGATCGTCTATAAAAACTCTAAAACAAGTCTTTAAATAGTTAATTCTAAATAAGGAAACAAAAATTAACATTCCAATTTTCTCTTCAGAATAGACAACGACGATCTTGATGATGTGTCAGACGTCTGACGACGTGTGCAAGATGTCGTCAAAGATTCCAGGGAATTATTATCTTCTGATTCTTCTGATGGCAAATCTGACAACGTGTCACTTATGTGACGGCCATGATAAATATCGTCACATCTTCATTGGAAATCATCATGTTCTGCTTCGAGTTGACGACAATTTTGATGCCTTATAACAGTTGTGATGGCGCTTCAAAAAGGTCATCACACGTCACTTCAATTCTTCAGATTCTGTCTACGCTTGACGGTGACTTTGACAGCCTTTCACATTTCTGACGGCGCTTCGGAAATATGGTCAGCTTTACCTCAGCTTATTTGCACCAGATTCCAACTGATTTGTTCTTGTTTCCTTTTGTTTCCTCCCCTTTCACTCACATCTACATTAACATGATAAAAACAATCAAAAATAATAAAAGTTGCTTAAGATTTTGCAATTATTCCGAGTTAAAAGCCTCAAATATGTTAGCATCTTCTCACACATCTGCAGGAGATGGACCGTTGAATAAGTGATGGACCATCGACCATAAACGTCACATCAAGTTAGTAAGTCCACTTTCTGGAAATATATAATGGTGAGATCCGACAGTCCGTCGACCCAGTGACGGATCATCGCACCCTACCATCACTCAGAAGCAGTGAGCCCAGTTCTGTCCCAGTCCGAAAGAGAGGTCCGACGGACCGTCGACCCAACGATGGACCATCTCACCCCACCATCGGATAATTCGCTCAGTTATTTTAATTTATTTTAATAGGGGTATTTTGGTCATTTACCACACGCCTATAAATACCCAATAATACACGATTTTAGCCATTGTGTTCATTATAACTTCACAACAAGTATTAGGGTTTCTCTCTAACCATAATCTCCAAGAACAAAACCTAATATTCTTCAAGAACTAAGGAATTTCCAATTCTTCAAGTTCAAGAATCATAACCAAGTATGCATAGTGATCATTTATGAACCCCTTTCATCCATGAAGTCCAAGAATCATTTTTTTTAACTACAAGTTATGGATTTTCTTCATGTTTTCATGATTTTCCTATGCTTTTTCATGTAGATAAATGGAAAATTGAATACTCCGTGTTGGGTGATAATTTCTTTGTGGGTTTAATTATTATAGATATATATTCGTGCCACCCTTTGACTAAACCCTTGAATGATGAAACTAGAATGTGAGCATGATGTTTAATTGTTGTATAATAATGATTACATGTTCCATGCCTATAATATGCTTGATAAAATGTCTAGATGAAGGAAAATTTCCTAAGAAGCATGATATCAGGAAATCCCCATGTATATACAAGTTTATTCCTATCACATGTTTGATGAAATGCTTCAATAAATGTATTGTTGTGATTATTATATATTCAAGAATGTCAAAGTCAGGTCAGTTTTCTTCTATCGAGTCCTGGGGGTATTTGTACCCGAAACATTAGCTGTGTGCTTAGAGCCATGTCATGTTTTCATGATACTATCAGTCCAGCTATAAATCCTTAGATTTCAAACAGTCTTATGACTCAGGAAATCTCCATGATCTTATGAACTCAGTCAGTTATCAGATATTAGTAGTATTCCGCCAGTCAACGAAACCTAGTAACTTAGTCCATGTTTAGTTCATTTCAGTTAATCATGTTTAGAGTATATTCAGATGGGAGTAGGAATGAGCACCGAGCGAACCTAAGGATGGGAACTTAGCTGCTAGCTTAGGGTGTGATTTTTAGAAGCAATTCTTGTGTTCTAGAACTACGTAGCCAGCGTAGGCTGAGACATCTAAACTGTTAGTCTAGGGTTGATGAGGTGGCTTAACTTGTCAGTTTAGGGTTCCCACCATTCTCATTTTGAGTACCTGCCAGTATAGGGTCCTCACAGTTTGTCCTTACCAGTGGCGCGCTATTGATACCCTTCCAAATGAGGTTACAAATTGGACCCCAATGCAGCCATAATGGCGCATTAGGGTCATGTCGGTTAGATAACTACTTCCCATTATTTCAGTATCAATCTCAGTAAAAAAACTCAGATAGTTCTTCAGATTTCAAGACTGTCTGATATAGTCAACTCAGATACAGTACAAAACTCAGATAGTTCCATCAGATTCAGGACTGTCAGATATAGTCACTCATGTTATCAGTCATGTCAGTTACCAATATGTCATGTCTTCAGTAGTTAGATTTAGTAAGCATGTTATCACAGTATTAGTGTCAGTTGTTATGTCTCAAGCATATATTCTCACGTTCATGTTAGTTAATAAGTTATTATTATTATTCATGCATATGAACCCCATGTATTTAGCCTACCTCACATGCATACCAGTACATTGAGTAGTACTGACACATTCGCGCTATGGTCTTTTCATACCATAGGTTAAGAGACACGAGGTCCAGATCAGTAGTAGATTCTAGTTTCAACAGTCAGAGTTAGAAGTGAGACTTCATCCTTCGAGGATATGATTATTTAGGTATTATCTCATTAATTACTTTATTAGTTGGAGTTAGTTGGGGACATGTCCCATCAACTCCTTATTCACTCAAACAGTTTCAGTCATGTTTAGAGGGTTTATAGACTATTATGTTCTAGAGGCTTTATAAACTATTATGGTCCAGACTTCAGTATTCTCAATTTTGTTTTGGGTATTTTATTACCCCACTCAAATGTTTTATTATTCAGATGATGTTCAGCATTGAACCTTATGGCCTTTCAGTGCATGTTTCCACATTATTATGTTATATTATGCAGTGTACAGGTACATATATCAGTCATGGGTTATCTTGTGGTCCTTACAGGTCATGCGCGCCATGTAGCATTCTAGGTACCAGATTCGGGGCGTTACAAACTTGGTATCAGAGCCTAAGGTTCAATAGTGTCCTAGAAAGTCTGAAAGTCGCATCTAGTAGAGTCTTGTACATGGGTGTGTTGCGCGCCACATTTATGTGCAGGAGGCTATAGGATGTTTTAGGAACAATTTCCCTTCTTTCAGTATTTATGTCGTGCCAGTAAGCATAATCTTAAGTCAATCTTTCTGAAATACGTTTCTTCTCTTTATCTCAGAACATGCCTCCCAAGAGAAGAAATCAGTCAGCCCCTCAGCCTGAAAAACCTTTGGGCGATCATGTTTCTCATGTGAAATTCAGGGCCACATTTACCACTCTTGCTCAGTCCATAGCTGGCCATAATGAACGACCAGCTGTCATTCTGACCAACCCAGTGGCCAACTCAGCTACAGCCAGAATTCGAGACTTCACCCAAATAAATCCTCCAATCTTTCTTGGGTCTAAGACAGACGAAAACCCTCAGGAATTCTTAGATCGGGTGCAGAAGGTAACAAAAATTTTGGGGGTGACTACTGTTGAGAGTGCTGAGCTAGCTACATATCAGTTGCAGGATGTGGCACATGCTTGGTTCAAGTAGTGAAAGTCAAAAAGTGAAGATGATGTAGGGTCAGTTGAGTGGGAAGAGTTCGCTTCTGCATTTCTTGATCGATTCTTTCCCTTAGAACTTAGAGAATCCAAGGTGCTAGAATTCATCAACCTCAAGCAGGAAAATATGACAGTGAAAGAGTATTCTCTTAAGTTTACTCAACTAGCCAGATATGCCCCTCATGTGGTTGCAGATAGTAGGTGAAGGATGAGTAAGTTCGTCTCAGGGGTAAAATACAGCGTGGTTAATGAGTGCAGATCTGCCATGCTAAATAGTGATATAACCTTAGCCAGACTTATGAACCATGCTCAGCAGATAAAGGAGAAGAAAATTAAGACGAGAGAAAAACTGAATAAGAGAGCAAAAATAGGTAGTTTCAACTTTTCTCAGCCTAAATCAGAAGGAGAAACCGTTCTCAGTTTCATCCTAAGCCATCAGTTCCATCTCCTTCTTCAGCCAGTGCTCCAGCTCATAAGTTCAGAGATAGAGCGCCAGGCTCTCAGTCTCAGGGCAATATTAGTAGTGCCCGCACTTATCCCCTTTGTCAGAATTATGGTAAGAACCACAAGAGTGTTTATTGATCTGGTAGTGATGTTTGTTTCGGATGTGGAAAGCCAGGCCACAGAGTTTGAGAGTGTCCTTAGATAGGTTCCCAGTGTCAGCAGAATAGTTCTGTAGCTCAGTCCAGTCGCCCAAATTAGCAGGGCGCCACTTCCAGCGCTAACAATGGGAAATGCCCAAATAGGCTCTATGCTCTCCATACCCAACAGGATCAAGAAAATTCTCCTAATGTAGTTACTAGTACGTTACAGATCTTTCATGTGCATGTTTACGCTTTGCTAGACCCAGGAGCTTCTTTGTCTTTTGTTACTCCTTATATAGCAGGCGATTTCAGAATCATTCCCAAAATTCTAGTAGAACCCTTTTTAGTCTCTACCCCAGTGGGAAAAACCATCATAGCCCGGCGGGTATACAGGAACTGCCCGATTATGATATTTCAGAAAGTCACTTCAGCAGACTTAGTCAAATTAGGGATGATTGATTTTGATGTCATTCTCGGTATGGATTGACTTCATTCCTGCTATGACACAGTTGACTACAAAAATAGAATAGTCCAGTTTTAGTTTCCAAATGAACCCGTCCTAAAGTGGAAGGGTAGTGTATCCGCTTTCAGAGGTCAGCTTGTTTCCTACCCTCGGTAAGAAAATTGATATCTAAGGGATGTGTCTATCATCTTGTTCATGTTAAGGATTCTAGTTTCGAGACTCCCAGTCTTGAATCAATTCCAGTTGTAAATGAATATTCAGACATCTTTCCCGAAGATCTTTTAGGAATTCCTCTCGAAAGGGAAATACACTTCGGTATTGATCTTCTTTCGAATACTCAGCCCATCTCTATTCTGCCATATAGAATGGCACCAACAAAACTCAGAGAATTGAAAGAAAAGTTGGAGATCTCATAGATAAGGGATTCATTAGACCCAGTGTCTCCCCATGGGGCACACCAGTCTTGTTCGTGCGCAAGAAAGATGATTCTCTCAGGATTTGTATAGATTACCGTTAACTCAATAAAGTCACGATCAAGAACAAGTATCCACTTACCAGAATTGATGACTTGTTTGAAGAACTTCAGGGTGCCAGTTATTTTTCTAAGATAGACCTCAGATCCGGCTACCATCAGCTCAGAGTCAGAGAATGTGACATTCCAAAAATAGTTTTTCGTACTCAGTATGGTCTTTTCGAGTTTCTAGTTATTTACTTAGGTCTCACCAATGCCCCAACCGCCTTCATAGATTTGATGAACCATGTGTTCAAGCAGTACTTGGACATGTTTGTCATAGTTTTCATCGATGGTATTCTGGTCTATTCCCATACTGAGCGCGATCATGCAGACCATCTCAGAAAAGTACTTCAAACTCTTAGAAATTATAAGTTATTCACCAAGTTTAGTACGTGCGAATTTTGGCTAAGTTTAGTAGCATTCCTTGGTTATATCGTTTCCAGTTATGGCATTAGAGTAGATCCTCAAAAGACTGAAGCGGTAAGAAACTGGCCTGGACCTATCTCTCCATCAGCTATCAGAAGTTTCTTGGGTTTGGATGGCTATTACAGACGGTTTGTTGAGGAATTTTCTTCTATTGCATCCCCTATGTCCAGATGTACTCAGAAGAAAGTTAAGTTTCAGTGGTCAGATCCTTGCAAGAAGAGTTTTCTGGAGTTGAAGACTCGACTCACCTCAGCTCTAGTTTTAGCTCTTCCAGATGGTTCAGATGGGTTCATAGTAAATTGTGATACATCCAGAGTAGGTTTGGGTTGTGTCCTCATGCATCATGATAAGGTCATAGCCTACGCCTTGAGATAGCTTAAACCCCATGAGAAGAATTATCCTACTCATGATCTTGAGTTAGCAGCCGTAGTCTTTGCCTTGAAGATTTGGAGGCATTATTTCTATGGTGTTCATGTAGATGCCTTTATAGATCATAAGAGCCTTTAGTATGAGTTTTCTCAGAAAGATTTCAATCTTCGTTAGAGAAGGTGGTTAGAGCTCTTGAAGGATTATGACATGAGTGTCTTTTATCATCCAGGCAAGGCCAATATAGTGGACGACGCTCTCAGTAGACTGTCCATGGGTAGTGTTTCTCATGTTGAGGATAGTAAGAAGAAGTTAGCTCAGGAAGTCCACCAGCTTGCCAGACTAGACATTTACTTAGTCGATTCTTTAGAGGGTGGAGTATGTGTTCAGAGTAGTTCAGAATCATCTCTAGTTTTTGAGGTGAAAGAAAAGCAAGATAGATATCCCATCCTTGATAAGTTGAAGGAGTCAGTTCAGAATCAGAAAATAGAGGTTTTCTCCCAAGGAGGAGATGGCGTTCTTCGTTGTTAGGGTCGTCTCTGTATTCCAGGTGTAGATGACTTAAGGCATCAAATTCTTGCAAAAGCGCATGGTGCATACTACTCTATTCATCTAGGGGCCACTAAGATGTACCGTGACTTGCGGGAGATCTATTGGTGAAGTGGGATAAAGAGAGATATTGCAGAGTTTGTGGCTAAGTTCTTTACATGTTAGCAAGTTAAGATAGATCATCAAAAGCCTAGTGGTCCTATACAGGAGTTCATTATTCCTACTTGGAAGTGGGAATAAGTGAACATGGACTTCATGACGGGTTTGCCTCGAACTCGTCATCAGCATGATTCAGTCTGGGTCATTGTAGGCAGAATGACCAAATCAACCCATTTCCTTCCAGTTCATACCTCTTATTTAGCCAAGGATTATGCCAAACTCTACATCAAGGAGCTGTTCAGATTGCACGGTATGTCGTTGTCCATTATCTCAGACAGAGGTACCCAGTTCACCTCCCACTTCTGGAAAACATTCCAAAAGGGTCTTGGTACCCAAGTTCATCTTAGTACAGCCTTACATCCTTAGCCAAATGGTCAAGAAGAAAGGACCATTCAGACTCTAGAAGATATGCTAAGAGAGTGTGCAATCGATTTCAAGGGTAGTTGGGATGACCATTTGCCTTTGATTGAGTTTTCATACAACAACAACTATCATTCCAATATTCAGATGGCTCCATTCGAAGTTCTCTATGGTAATAGATGTAGATCTCCAATCGGTTAGTTCAAAGTAAGTGAGGCCTTAGTCATAGATCCTAACTTGGTATTCGACGCCTTAGAAAAAGTTCATCTAATTAGAGAAAGACTCTGGGCTGATTAGAGCTGATAGAAGTCCTATGCAGATGTTCATAGAAAAGATCTTGAGTTTAAGATCGGTGACCATGTCTACCTTAATATCTCTCCCATAAAGGGAGTGAAGAGATTCGACAAGAAGGGAAAGCTCAGTCCCTGATATATTGGTTCCTTCAAGATTCTCAATCGCTTTGGCAAGGTATCTTATGAGCTCGAGTTGCCTTCAGATCTAGCTTTAGTTCATCTAGTCTTTCATGTTTCTTTTCTCAAGAAGTGCATAGGTGACCCATCAGTTGTTATCCCTATTCAGAGCATAGATATTCAAAATAGCCTCTCTTATCCAATCGAAATCCTAGACTATTAGACTCAAAGATTGAGGAACAAAGAAGTCCCTCTAGTTAAAGTTCTTTGACGAAATCAGTCTATAGAGGGAGATACTTGGGAAGAAGAAGCAGATATATATACCAAGTACCCTCACCTCTTTCCCGCCAACTCAGATCAAGCTCAAGGTACCAGTTCTCCTTAATCTTACTCAGTTTCTTGTTCAGTGTTTATCACAAACTTAATATTCAGTTTCATGCTCGTGTCCCATATAATCAGTTATGCATTCATGTATCAGTTCAGTTATGAAATATTGCATCAGACATACATTATCGTTGTGAGAAAACTTAGTTCCTAAGAACATTCAGTTATGCATTCATAAATCAGTCACACATGCCTCAGATATGCATGTCCAGTATTATATGTTCAGTTTGTCAGTCATGTCAGTCATGAGATCATGTTCCAGTTATCTATGTTCAGTTCATGTCCAGCTTATTTTTTCCCCTCTCATTTAATCTCATTCAAGGACAAATATTCTTAAGTGGGAGATATTGTAATACCCATGCCTTTTCTTAGCTTGAAATCATCTCAAGGATGTTAGAACTTGCTTTGAAACATGCATTTATTTTTTTACACATGATATTTTTATGATTTTCACTTTCCATCACGTGGGAAATTGATTAAGCTTTCCATTGATACCAATTTCATCAAAATACGGTGTCAGGTGAGAAAGTTATGGTTGAAATACAGAAAGCAAAAAAATCGTCCAGGCACGATGGTGCAGGCGATGGACCATCGGATAAGCGACAGACCATCAACCATGACCATCGTATTAAGACAGTAAGTGCACTTTTTGGAAATATACGACGACGAGGTTCGACGGACCATCGACTCAGTGACAGACCGTCACACCCCACCGTCGCTCAGAGGCAGTGAGCCCCAGTTCTTTCCTAGTCCGACGGAGAGGTCTGACGGAAATTGAATTCTACTCCGTGTTGGGTGATAATTTCTATATGGGTTTGCTTATTATAGATATATATTCATGCTACCCTATGACTAAACCCTGGAATGATGAAATTATAATGTGAGCATGATGTTTAATTGTTGTATAATAATGATTACATATTCCATTCCTACAATATGTTTGATAAAATGTCTAGATGAAGGAAAATTGCCTAAGTAGCATGATATCATGAAATTTCCATGTATGTACAAGTTTATGCCTATCATAATGTTTGATGAAATGCTTTAATAAATATATTGTGGTGATTATTATGTATTCAAGAATGTCAAAGTCATGTCAGTTTCCTTCTATCGTGTCCTGGGGATAGTTATACCCAAAACATTAGTTGTGTGTCTAGAGCCATGTCATGTTTTCACGATACTCTCAGTCAAGCTATGAATCCTTAGACTTCGTACAGTGTTATGACTCAGGAAATTTCCATGATCTCATGAACTCAGTCAGTTGTCAGATATCAGTAGTATTCCTCCATTCAACGAAATCTAGTAACTTAGTCCATGTTCAGTTCATTTCAGTTAATCATGTTCAGAGTCTATTCAGATAGGAGTATAAATTAGCACCGAGCGAACCCAAGGATTGGAACTCACCTACTAGCTTAGGGTGTGATTCTTAGAAGCAATCCTTGTGTTCCAGAACTACGTAGCCAATGTAAGTTGAGACATCTAACCTATCAGTCTATGGTTGATGAGGTGTCTTAACCTGTCAGTTTAGGGTTCCCACCGTTCTCATTTTGAGTACCTACCAATATAGGGTCCTCACAGTTTGTCCTTACTAGTGGCGCAGTATTGACACCCTTCCAATTGGGGTTACAGATTGGACCCCAATGGAACCATAATAGTGCATTAGGGGCATGTCGGTTAGATGTCTACTTCCCACAGTTTCTGTATCAGTCTCAGTAAAAGAACTTAGATAGTTCTTCAGATTTTAGGACTGTCTGATACAGTCAACTCAGATACAGTACGGAACTCAGATAGTTCCATCAGATTCTGGACTGTCAGCTATAGTCACTCATGTTATCATTCATGTCAGTTACCAGTATGTCATATCATCAGTATTCAGATTTAGTAAGCATGTTATCACTGTATTAGTGTCAGTTGTTATGTCTCAAGCATGTATTCTCACGCTCATGTTAGTTAATAAGTTATTATTATTATTCATGAATATGAACCCTATACATTTAGCCTACCTCACATGCATACCAATATATTCAGTAGTACTGACACATTCACGCTATGGTGTTTTCATACAATAGGTTCAGAGACACGAGTTCCAGATCAACAGTAGATTCCAGTTTCAGTAGTCAGAGTTAGAAGTGAGTCCTCATCCTTTGAGGATATGATTATTTAGCTATTATATCATTAATTACTTTATTAGTTGGAGTTAGTTGGGGATATGTCCCATCAACTCCTTATTCACTTAGACAGTTTCAGTCATGTTTAGAGGCTTTCTAGACTATTATGTTCCAGACTTCAGTATTCTCAGTTTTATTTTGGGTATTTTATTACCCCACTCAGATATTTTATTATTCAGATGATGTTCATCATTGAACCTTATGGCCTTTCAGTGCATGTTTCCATATTATTATATTATATTTTGCAGTGTACAGGTACAGATATCAGTCATGGGTTAGCTTGTGGTCCTTCAGGGCCATGAGCACCGTGTAGCATTCTGGGTACCAGATTCGGGGTGTTATACAACCCTTATGAGCTATTAGGATTATTGGTAGTAACTTGAGCTGGAGTTGTTGGTATTTCAATTCCCCCTGTCAAAGTGCCTTCAGTATGATCTTTAGTTGGACCTAGTGGTACAACCTATTCCTGTGACGGTTCTTTAGTCTCACTTTTATCCTGCATTTTAGTCTCAGCACAATATTTATCAAAAATAACATACATACTTTCTTCAACACAGTTTGTTCTTTTATTTAGGACCCTATAGGCTTTACAATGGTGAGAATATCTCAAGAAGATTCCCTCATCACTCCTTCCATCAAATTTTCTCAAATTATCTTTTTCATTATTATGAATGAAACATTTCTAATCCAAAGTCCTAAAATGAGAAATATTAGGTTTTTCTACCTTTGAGTAATTCAAAGAGAGTCTTCTCAAGGATGGGCCAAATCATGCATCTATTCACAATGTAACAAGCAGTACTTATGGCCTCAACCCAAAGTTTCTTTGTAAGATTTCCTGCAAGCATCATTGTTCTAGCCATATCTTCTAAGGCTATATTTTTCCTTTATACTACTCCATTTTGTTGTGGGGTTCTATCAATAGAGAAATTAATGTCTATACCATTTGTTGAACAAAATTCTAAAAATTTTGCATTTTCAAATTTAGGTCCATGGTCAGATCTTATGGAATATTAGTAAGGTGCCTAGCTTTTTCTTTATTTTCTTAATGAAGATAGAAAATACATCAAAGGAATCTTCCTTGGAGGTTAAAAATAGTGTCTAGGTGAACTTGGAATAGTCATCAACAATTACAAAAATATACCACTTGCCTCCTCTACTTTATACGTTCATTGGTCCACAAAGGTTCATAAGTACCAGGTCAAGACACTTGGTTATATTGACATGGTTCTTAGTTTTGAAATATGACCTTACTTACTCCCCCTCCCCCCACATATAAACTACGAGCCTTTTTTTTAAACTTAGTTTAGGGAAAGCCCACCACCATGTCCTTAGAAGTTAGTTTGTTCAATTTCTTCAGACTTGCATGCCCAAGCCTTTTGTGCCAATCGAGGGGATCATTTTCAATTGAACTTAGACATGTTAGCCTTGTACCAAGAATTTCCATGATAGCACTCTTGTACACAATTTTGTGTCTTCTAGCAGTTAGAACAATCTCCTTTGTATGCTTCTTCACTTTTCAACCTGCAAAATTAAAATTACTTTATTTCCTTTGTCGCATAATTGTGAAATACCCAGAAAATTATGCTTTAGCCCCTATATATGCTAGACATATTCCAATGATCTTGATCATATTTTCCAATCTTCCCAACTCAGTGATAACACCCTTTTTATAATCTCCAAATGATACATTCCCCCTTTCAAATGTAGAGAGTGAAAGGATTTTTTGTTTATCTCCAGTCATATCCCTTAAGCAAGCACTATCCATGTACCGGTGTTGCTTGCCTCCTTTAAATCTTTCTTGCAAAATAATTTAGAGGTTAGTTTTAGGAACCCAGGTAAGCTTGGGTCCTTTCTTATGATCAAAAGGATGAATCTCATTTCTTCTAGCCCATCGAGGCCACAGGTTTAGGGACCTATTTCTCTGACCACTTTTGACCTTCTTTTTGTTAGACTTGGCTAACTTGAAGTTAGTCTCTTATTCTAGATTTTTGCTTTTAGCTCTGGTTTTTGCAGCAATAGGATACTCAATAGTAGGATGTCCAAGATTTCCACATATATAGCATATATCTTTTATAGCATTTGTGTTTTTGTAAAAACCTAATCTAGTCTTTTCATTTTGAGTTCTTTCACTCAGCTTATTAACAATTTGGAAGAATTTTTCCATCTATTTTCTTTTTCAAAATCTATTTTTAGTTTAGACACTTCTTGAGTTGATCTCCTCACTTTTTTCTTTTCACAAGAATAATTATGTTTACACTTGTTTAGTTCTGACTCAATTTTTTCTTGTTCCTCACTCATAACTTTGTTTCCCTTTTTAGAAAGAGTTAATTTTAAAACTTCATATTTGAGACTCATAGTTGACGAATCAAGTTTGCTAACCTGTTCCTTTAGGGTGTAGTTTTTCTTTTCAGTAGTGATCTTACAAGTTCTTAGATCAATGTAATCAAACTTTAATCTTGCAAGACTACTGAACATTTCATATCTACCAGAGATTAGTTCTTGAAAATCATCAATTAAGACACTCGTTAATGAAACAAACGTTCTTTCTAAAAAAAGATGAAACTTTTCTTTTAGTTAAAGGATACTTACCTCAGAGCCAACATCTTCTTCTTCTTCCATTCTTTAGTCTCCAATAGTAATGAGAGCAGTTTCATCAACATCCTAATCATTTGACTCTTCTAAATATGAACCCCAAGTAGCTACCATAGCATATCTTTCATTTTCCTTTTTCTTTGCATTTTTTTTTATTTTTTCAGCCCTTTCCTTGTTTTATTCAATTTTCCAATAAGGACAATCCATAATTTGATGATCAGTTTTTCCACATTTATAATATCTATCCTGGTTATTATTATTGAACCACTTCTTACTACTTCTTTTCTTCTTGTCAAACCACTTTTTATTCAAAACTTCTTGAAGTTCTTGGTGATGAATGCTACTTGTTTTCCATCCAGTTCAGATTCACCGCTATCAGATGACTTCAATGCCAGTGATTTTTCCTTAGTTACTTCATCCCATTTTAAGTCCTCCATGTACATTTCATAAGTCTTTAGGTTCCCAGCTAGCTCATCTAGAGACATTCTAGTGTGATCCTTTGCTTCTCTTATTGTTGTAACCTTAACATCCAATTGGACTTGAGCAGAACTCTCAAAACCTTCTCAATTTATCCCTTAGTAAATAGAACTTTCTCTAAGAAAGATAACTCACTAACCAAGAGGGTCATTCTAGTTATCATTTCCTATAGTGACTCATTCTCCTTCATTTTAAAGGCATCATATTCAATGAAAAGCAAAGCAATTCTAAACTTTATTACTTGGCTAGTGTGTTCATGTGCATTTATCAAGGCATCCCAAATTTTTTTAGCAGTAGTGAAATTTGACACCCTATTATACTCAGTAGGACCAAGACCATAAAGAAGAATATTCTTGGCTCTTGCATTTTTTCTTAGTGAAACAAGATCCTCAAGGGTAAATTCACTTCTCACCTTCTTTACTTCCTCTTCATCTACACTCTTCATGGGAATTTTTGGTCCATCAGTGATCCTATCCCACAATTGATAGTCTTCATCTTGAAGATACATCTCTATTCTAGCCTTTCACCAAATGAAATGAGATCCATCAAAGAGTGGTGATCAAGTAGTTGACTAACCTTCACTGTATTCAATTGGTGGTGCAGAGTTCATCATGATCTTATCTTAGGTGTTAACCCTTTCAATATAACCTTGCTCTAATACCAATTGATAGAGTATGTGACCTACTAATTTTAATTATATTCACTTAAGAGTAACCTACGAGTGAAATTGGTTGTCTAACATGTTCCAACTATGCAGTGAATAGTATAAGTAAATGAGATAATATTTTCATGTGAAAAACACCCAGCTCAAAAGGTGTAAGAAACTATGACCTGTACCTCTACAAAATTTCACTCCAAACTTCACTAAACAACTTTGCGCCCTGGAAACAACAAATTATAAGACTTATGTAATCTAAGAATTATGAACTCTAACTCCTATTCAATCAAAACTCACAAACCTCCCAAGGTATGTGATCCCAAGTCTTCGAGTTCCCTAACTTGAAGATAATAATCATAATTCAGTTTATACTTAACTGAACCTAGAATTACATCAAAGTTACAACTCAAGAACCAACCCTAATACATAGAGACTAAGACTCCTTAACTTTCTAAGTATCAAAACCAGGTCCATCCACGTGTTTCTTCAATCTTCAAAATACAAACTGTCAACTCAATTTGTCAATTATCTTTTTACTTTGTAAGTGCACGAGGGACTATGAGAGTCACTCCCTCTATTTAAATACAACTCTCCAAAGAGTTATTCATCAATCATACTTCTTGCTGCATCATACCTCTTGCTTTTTTAGAGTTTTATTTCAAGTAAAACTCATTCTTCAACTCAACCTCTCTTATCTTTATGTGTTATATTCAAACTCAAACTCTTCATACCTACATGATAATTTATTTGAGTTTATCAACTGTACAAACTTATTGAATCCTAAAATCAAGCACTCTTGTCCTCTTATATCAGTCTTCTATTTATGAACTCATCTGCATTTACTAGAGCATCAACGAACCACTTTAACTAACATATTTCATCTACCTTGTCAATCCACAAAACTTCATGAATTCCAAAAAAAATATACTTGATTTCATTGATACAAATGCAATATATAATCAAAATACAAATATTTAAATACAAATGAAGTAGTCACTACAAATACAAAGTAAGTGATAATTATACAATGAATAAACACATATATTGTATTTGTATTTTTTTTTTGTATAATGTAGAAATAGAAAGATAAGAAGAAACAGAAACAAAAATGTGTCATTTGTATTCGTATGGTTCAAGTTATACCAACTAATACAATTTGTATCAACGAATACAAAATGCAATTATAAAAACGACTTGATTTTGTTGATATACACAAGTTTATATCAATAAACACAATTTGTATCAAGTCATTAACCCATTCTGACGTCACTAAAATTCGCCATAGATGGCAGTTGCCACAATATTCAAACTCAGTTTCTCCGAGATCTGTCCATGAAAATTTAAGACTTTTTGTATGGTTGGACTCATCGCATTGTGGCGCCATTGAAGCCTCTTAGTAGATGTGTGTTCAACCATCCATGCCTAATAGCTATTGTATAATTGAAAGAAACTATGAAAGATGAAGAGAAATACAACCAAAATCACAAATATACAAGAACATGCGTAATTTATTTATGGACGAAATCAATAAAATAATTGATAATATGGCTTATCAGATTTCATGGAGAACAGGATTTTTGGGAGAATCTCGCTGAAATCATGTAGAATTTGATGGTAAGAGAAAAAAATAATGAAGTAAGAATTTGATTTCAAAATGGTAAGTGGTATTTGATTTCAAAATGGTTAGTTATACCTGATAAAAGGCTTGAAAAAGGGACATTATTATCTTTCAAATGTATTAGAAAAAAATTGATGGGACCATATAAAAATGATGTTATCTTTGTTCTGTTTAGTAATTATTTAAAATTTTTGTTTGGGTCATAATTAATGGCTTAAGTTTCTTAAGCTGTCTTTATTTTAACCCATTCCAATTAAATTTGACCTACCTTAATTTTATAACCCACCCTACACATCTCATTTCCCTCATTGACAAAAGTCAACCAAAACTCATCACCTTTAGCTCTCATGACCCAAAATCATCCAATTCATTTTTTCTTCCTAGTTCTTCATTGCTACGGTGATGAATTTTCTTATGGTTTTTGCTACCATCTTCTCCTAATGAACTTGATGGTTGTAATCACTATTAGGAATTTTTTAGTTTTATTGGAATGAATTAAATTAAAGTGGGATAAATTAGATGACATGTACCATTGAATGGATGACATATGTCCAATTTTTTTTTTGAAAACTAAGTAGCTATTTCAGCTGTTAGTGAAGAGTGACACTAATGGGCACTTTGGATCACGGTGATGGCATAAGCCAAAAATATTTAAAAAGATTTTCCTTATTATTATTGCTTCTTTTTTTACACCATTTAATTTATTGAGATAGTGGTATAATATGTGTACATCCTATCTCCCAGGCCTTACACAGGTATGTTGTAATAATTTAATTCATTATTCTCTCATAATTCATAAGGACAATATAGTATAGTCTTGTCAACAAAGTAAACATACCACATAAGTAAATCAATTACATTTAGATTGATTTTGCAAATGCATAGCCAGAGATATTGGAGATTTTGTCTGCTGAATATAGTGAATTATGTTATAAAAGGGGCAGCTGGTGCACTAAAGCTCCCACTATGCATGAAGACTCAGACTATAAAAATCTATTGTACTCAGCCTCACCTTTCATTTCTGCAGGGGGCTGTTTTCACGGCTTGAATCCATGACCTCTTGGTCACAGGCTATAGCTTACTTCTTGTATGAAGCATATACGTAGCTTTATTCAAAATAAAGCAAATGCGTTATTCCCATCTTTTCTAATTTTGGACGTCACTCTTTTAGAAGTCTCAAACATTTGGCAACCTTTATTACTATACTTAATTAGAAACATACTTTGATACAATTTATATATTATACCTACATATTTTTTGCTTTACATGATTTTAAATGCTAAAATATTTATTTAGTACTTATAAATACATTTCATTAAGAATTTTCTTCGTCTTATATTAAGGCGTTTAAGGGAGTCGACATAGAAATTAGAACAAAGGAAGTAACATCACATTGGGCCCGCTTCAGCCTTGTCATACCCCGATCCCACTCACATTCTCGTATTCTTTTTACTTTATGTATGTATTATTGAACTAGTTATTTACTTTTATTAATCCCTTACATTAATTTATCACCAAAATTGAGGTGACGCATATATTACTAACAAGTTTTGCATCATATACAGTTTCTCCTTACTTCGACATAAGTTCAATTTATAGTTTATCATCCTCCATTTTTGTCCTCATGCTAAAAAGACAAGGAGCTCTCTAGAGTTCGTAATCTGAGGAAGATGAATATTACAAGAATTATGGTATTTGTTTATTATTTGCATGTCGCAAAAGGTTAGTCTCATATCTCTTGTATTTTTTTTCTTTGTATGATATGCACACTAGTTGAAAGTGTTCTTTATTACATAACTTAATTGATATTAGATAAATAAATAATTGACCTTTGTTTATCACATTAAATCCCCACGTAATATATGAATTCAATCGAAAACCACACTTGTGGACATCAAAAAGTGTCTAAAACCTTTCTTTCTAGGTAATTTGAACCCTTACTCCAACTTCTGGTGACATAGACTAATTAATTAATTTGTTATTAGCCTAGAATTGTGCTCTAACACACCTTAATTCATTAGGTGGTGACTCTTTAACTCCTTAACAATCCAAAAAGAGTTGTCATGTCGAAACTCATTTTTCATGAGAAATGAGGCGCAACAGATATACCAATTAGTTGAGATAAGTTTGAGGTCCAACTCTTTAAAAACTTCATGATTGTAAGTTATGATGCAAAGAATATTCAAAAATATCAAAAACAACTACATTTAACAACAGATCCAATGTAATACCACAACAAAAACAGCTTCACTCAAATAAAAAAAGATTAAAGATCTGTGGATCAGTCCAAGAACAGTCTTTGCTATTGTCGTTGAGTCACCAAATGCCTGCTACTTTTCTAAGAGAACATTTAAAGAAACTTCCATATTAAACAACTACCAATTATAAGAACACTAAAAACATTAAAAGAGGAACACCAATCTTGAAGACCCAAGTACTCCATCATTTACATCATAAAGGGCATGCTCAATTTATTTATTGTTATTCATTATCATCGAGTAACCTCCTTGTATATATGGAGGCATTTAGGCGATTCATCTCATCCCTATGCTCACCCAAAACAGCTCAGAAAACTGTGATCAACCAATTAAGAACTTGATGCGGTAAGTGACAAATTGTATCAGACTATATATTTATAATTGAAAGAACTTTGAAGCGTCAAAAATCATAATCCTTTAAGATACCTTGATGTAATGCCAATAGTGAGATGAGAAGTCAATTAAGTCCACCAATCACAAGATCTTACAATTTACTGCAACATCCAAAAAAAAGAACTAAAAGCATTTTTGTACCATCAATTTAGTAGAACTCTAGTCTCTAATACTAGAAGATATTGACTAATATGAAAGATTGAATTTTACTGAGGAATCATAAAAGCACAAATTAACAAAACACTTTGATACCTTGAAAAATAGGTCACTCATATGTTATAGTGTCCACATTAGTTCAGTATTTACATAGATAATAAATTATCTCTTAATCAGCAACTATGACAAAGCTACACATGGAAACAAGATCATAAAACAGTTTCAAAAATTAAAAACTAGTTTAGAGAAGCAAAGATCAAGATAAAAATTGATATCTTGTATAAGTGACTGATACCTCTTTTTCTAATAATTCCAGCAATCGATCCATCTTCCCAACATTATTGTGTGTCATCAACGTCAAAGCAATCAATCAATTATCTAAAATTCTCGCTATAGAAGAAACATTACATAAGTGTGCATATATATAAATACATAAATAGAAATTTACTCTATGTGTAATGTCAATGATGAGATGTAAATTCATTTTAGACAAAGCATGAAGACATAAATTTTCATAATAAAGAACCAAGAAGGTACTGTAAAGAGATAATCTTGAAATTCAAGGAATCATAGAATGGACACTGTTAAGTCCTTAATTTTGATGATTGACAAAGTAATAGTTTGGGACTTATTTCTTAGAGTTTTTTGATGAAATAGTTGTTACCACTTAGGGAAAAAGTTGAACTCACCTATCGCTATCACAGTCAATTGTCGTAGCTGACATATAGTACAAAGTTGGTGGAAAAGCTGTTGCCACCTTTTTACCTCAACCAATGGAATCTCTCCTAGGTTTTCTTGGGTCATACTACATATTTCTCATCTTCCTCAACAAGAAAACCAATGCTTCCATATTATTACAACTAAATATCTTTTGAAGTTGAAATCAAAGACAACACTACAATAGAAAACTGATTATTCATTGAGTTGTATTTTTATTTCCTTGTTGTAGTTGATTCTTTGTAAATTGTTCTTAAACGTTTGTCTACATTTGCTTATGATTGTATTAGGTGTTGAGGTGCAAACCTTCTTCTTGTAATCATCCAGAGTTAGGTGATTGTTTCAAGCTAGAGTTAGCTTATGGAGTCCAGTTAGAGTTAGCTAGAAGTTGAAGCAGTAGAGGTACTACTTGTGTTTCCTTGTAATAGAGTTGTTTATAGGAAACATAGGATTAGGAGGTTAATTCTTGGAGTCTGTATTCAAGAAGTTTCTTGAGTATATTGGAGCTTAAAAATCCTAGAGGCATGTCATGGTTTTTCTTCCTTGAGCAAGTAGTTTCCACGTAAAAAACCTCGTGTCTTCTATTTACTTTATTCCTACACCTTTTTCCTTACATATCTCCTAGTTCTTATTGTCTGAGTTTATCTGGGAATAGGTTCTTGAGCTGAGGAGCTATCCTCCTAACCCTTCATTTAGTATCAGAGCAAGGTCTTTCATTAAAAGGCTAGCACCTTGGAAGGAACTTGAGAAATCGCTGCTCCTCTAAACCTAGAAAAAGTCCGATCTACCACTAAACCCTCAAGATTCATTGGTGAGTACTATGGGTGGTGGAAGACAAGGATGCATAACTTCATCATGGATGAAGATTCTAAGCTATGGGATGTATTTGAGGATGACCCTTTTGTTCCCACAAGGGCAATAAATATTGGAGTTGTGGCCTCATAAGTTCCTAAAACTAAGAAGGAATTTGATGATGCAGATAGAAAGAAGATAGATAAGAACTACAAGGCGAAGGAGATCCTTACGTGTGGAATTGGTCCTGATGAGTACAATAGGATATCTAATATTAAACTACATAAGAGATCTGGGATTGTCTTCAGACAACACATGAAATAACCACTCAAGTGAAATATTCTAAGGTAGACATGTTGACAAACCAATATGAGACCTTCACCATATAGGAAGGTGAATCCATCCAGGAGATGCACACAAGATTCACTGGCATAATAGATAAGCTGTAATATCATGATGAAGTTATTCCAACCCACAAGCAAGTGAGAAAATTCTTAAGCATCTTGAGATAAGAAAGCAAAGTTGATGTTATTACAGAAGCTAGGGATCTAAATAAGATGGCCATGGATGATCTCATAAGCAGTCTAAAAACCTATAAGATGTTGAAAATTTTTGGAAAATTAAAGGTTGAGCCTAAGGATGAAAAGAATTTGGTCCTTCAGCCTACAAAAGAAACTACCAGTGCTGAGGATGAGGAGACAACCTATATTGAAAAGAGGGTTCTCAAAGCTTTGAGAATATCAGGGGTATTACCTAAGGGAAGAGATGCCAACAGGGGTTCTAAGGAAGGAAAAGGAAGTAACAAATGTCACAAATATGGCAAGCCTGGTCACTATATCAAAGATTGACCTATGCTTAAGGTAGGCTTCAAAAAATATTATAAACAAAATGTTGTTGATGAAAAAAGAAAGTTTCAGGTTCCTGCAAGGATTAGTATAAAGGCTAGAACTGACAAAGTTGCCAATCAAGTGTTGGTAGCTTATAATATTACTGATGTGTGGTTTGGTTGTAATATGTGTATAGCAGTTCTCTTACTTAGGGGAACCTGATGCTCATAGATAAGGGAAATAAGGTATAGAATGCTTATAGCCTTACATGCATCAATGATAGGGGGAATTGGTTGGGAAATCTAGGGAAAATACTATTGCTTGTGCTGCTGAGTTGAAGATTGTGCTAAATAGAAGTTGCTTAGAGATGTTGAGTATGTTGATTGCTTGCATGGGTTTTTCATCATTAAAAAAGGGGAAATTTTTAAATCCTTCGTTTTTAAGATTGACAAATTTATAGTTTGGGACTTGTTTCCTGGAGTTTTTATAATGACAAAGTTGTTATCACTTAGGAAATAGGTTGGGCTCACCTATCGCTATCGCAGTCAACTGTCGTAGCTGACACATAGTACAAAGTTTTTGGTAAAGCTGGTGCCACCTTTTTGCCTCAACCAATGGGATCTCTCCTAGATTTTCTTGGGTTATACTACATACTTCTCCTCTTTCTCAACAAGAAAACCAATGCTTCCATATTCTCACAACTAAATATCTTTTAAAGTTGAAATCAAAGATATTTTTATTTCCTTGTTGTAGTTGAGTCTTTGTAAATTGTTCTTAAATATTTTCCTACATTTGCTTATGATTGTAGTAGGTGTTGAGGTGCAAACCTTCCTCTTGTAATCATCTAGAGTTAGATAATTTTTTCAAACTAGAGTTAGCTTGTGAAGTCCTGTTAGAGTTAGCTAGAAGTTGAAGCAGTAGAGGCATTGCTTGTGTTTCCTTGTAATAGAGTTGTTGCTAGGAAACAAAGAATTAGGAGGTTAATCCTTGGAGTCTGTCTTCAAGAAGTTTCTTGAGTAAAGTGGAGCTTAGAAATCCTTGAGGCAGGTCGTGATTTTTCTCCTTTGAACAAGGAGTTTCCACGTAAAAAAACCTTGTGTTTTCTATTTACTTTAGTCCTACACTTCTTGGCTTACTTATATCCTAGTTCTTATTATGTGAGTGTATCTGGAAATAGGTCCCTAAGATGAGGAGATATCCTCCCAATCCTTCAGACTCTGAATACCGGTGATCTAATTTATGTCAAGCCTCCAAATAGCCTTATTTTATAATGCTTCATTCACATAGCAAAGTCAAAGCAAGAAGAAAAAGTAAAAAAATAAAAAAGTCAAAGCAAGATATTGTAAAAGTCATCCAGAAGATGCAAAGTCATTACAAAAGAGAATTTATCAACTAAGTTGAAGTGCTACATACCTAGAAAACTGACAAAGTCCACAATTATGTCCGAGTGCTTTACAGGGTAAAGTTTAGCCCAATAAAAAAGGTTGCCTTTAAGGAACAACTTAAAGTTAATAACCAATCAAAATATCTATTGTTTTTTCAGTCCAAATGAACCAGAAATGCTTGCATGCACCATTCTCTAGATTTTCCTAATGATTTTGTCGATTTCCTTTTAGTTCCAGCTTACATTTGCATCTCTAACAGTCAATGGCATAGTCCACTTCAAATTAAAAAATGTTGAGGAGCATATTCACGATATATGTAGCCACTGAAAGAATATGTCAATGTTAATACCTTATAAAGAATCGACATTTAGTATCCTCCTTGTATATAGGCATTTAAATGGTTCAAATCATCCCTATGCACCGTTAAAATGGCACAGATAATATCTCCAATGGACATCAATGACTGAAATGTGCCTGATTCGGTTATCTAGCAAGTGACTTTTTTGTAAGAAAAATAGAAGGATAGAATTGACAAGAATCTCTGAAACATGAAAAATCATTATTCTTAATCCGCATGTATATGTTTAGGGGTACATAGATAAGTTTATTCTTGGGACCACAAAACCAAATGCATACTTCAAATTGATAAGTCATTTTTTAGAAAGGTCACACACAGGTACATTATTAAACATGCCACTAGCTTATTCAAGAACACTTGATGGACTTCCATATCTAAACCTTCACAAAGAATTTGTCTCAACCAATATGGGACTTTCACTTCTTAACAAACCAGTAAAACAGATATAACATATTGCGAAGTATTTAACCAGTTCTTCTTATGTTTGAAGCAAATATGCTAAGAGGGGGATTAAAAAACAACATCATACCCAATATATTCCCATGAATTAGGGTCCACGGAGGATAAGTGTACACAGTGAAGTTTGAGAAATGAAGCAGAAATATAGCACCTTTCATAAGTTGTGTCCTTATCAAACTTTAGTATTCGGACGTCCGTGATGAGCTTGTTTTACAAATTTGATATCATGTTATAAAATATCTTGTAGATTTAGTTACTGGAGTAGATTTTTATAGGAAACACATTTTGATGTTGCACATTACTTTTGTGCGGAGAAGAGGCATTTAAGTTTTACCTTTTTGGTCATGACATTCCCAACTGACTTGGATGTTCCTCACCGAACTACAATTTTCCTGACATGAGTTCAAAAGACATAATGTGTTATGGATATTTATGGAAGGATGGATTCACAGGGAGTTATATAAATTCATCTCATTAAAGGGAGGTTGAAACCTTAGAGTTCAATGAAAGAGAGAACTCCGATCTCTTCAGCTCATTAAAGGGAGGCTGAAACCTTAGAATTTAATTGAAGAGAGAGAACTCCAATCTCTTGATTTTTAATGAAATACGAGTTATTGTTTTATTCTCCATAAGCCCCTTTAAATAGGAGTATTACAATAATAGTCTAATCCATAAGAAAGTAGGAAAAATAAAACCCTATTTTAGAAAGTCTATTCCTAATGAAAGTGTTGTTTTTCAACGTTTTCGGGTACAAGAATCTGTAATTTGACACAATAACTTCAACATTAGTTCAAGTTTAAAATAAGAACACTGTGAAGTACAACAACACCCTCAACACAAGATCAAAGTGATCTTTCTAAGAAGTGTGTTTTATTTTTCCAGAAATTAAGATGAAACAGAAATGTAAAGCCAAGTCCCCCGACTTCATGGAGTGTCCTTAAGGAATAATTTCCCTCACTGTACCCAAGGTTTTGAAATCTTCCTCCCAGGATAAAATGGTTTTCAATCCAACTATAGTGGTACCTCAAATAATTGGATTCGTCAAACTCACTCAATGATTTGATTGATCACAAGGAATGTGTTGAAGACAAGAAGAGTTTGTATTTTAGAAAATTTTTCATACCAAAACCTGTGGATAAATGCAGGTTTATATAGCCATCAAGTGCCCCTTCCGAAAGATGTGAATGGTTCATCCGAAAAGGTGTATCCTTTGGAAGAGTCATGTCTTTTCATTCAAAACATTATGTCTTTTTCTGAACAGACACAACTATCTGAACATTCACTCCTTTTCCAAAAAAATATGTCTTTTCTTAAAAGGTTGTGTCCCTCAATTTTTCATTCACATCAATTGAACACAACAATCCCCCACATGAATGAGGAATGGCTATTCTTTGTAAAACTTTACGGATAAATATGTGATCATCAAGCAAAGACTGATTGCATCTAGATAAGTGGGTTTCCCTTTGAACTTTCCATAGTAAACATTCATCGGATGCACTCGGTCAATCGGTAGATTTGATAACTTTGAACTGTCGATCTTTAATGTACACCTAGACAACACATGTCACACAACCAGACTTTTACCGTTTATGGTTCTCACAGTTTTGTTCTTTTCAGCCATGAACACGTCCTGATTTTATGAGACCTTAGAGAATAAACCTTTACTAACATTCTTCTTGAAGCGGCTTCCACTTCGACCTCACATAGGTGATTTCTAAACGCTCAATCCTATAGATTTAAACTATTTGGTCAAATCTTCCAAATTTAGATAATCATTAAAAGACTTGTCACCTTAAGTCTTATCCTTGTTTACTAAACATTGTCTTCATCATGAGCATGGGTTGGTATTTTGACAATGTTGAACTTGTCAGACACAACTTTGTTTGATCTCCTTGAACCTAGATCTTGGGATCTCTAGTCTTTTAGGTAGAGTTACCGCCATACTGACTTTTCCTAGGCCTTAAGCCCATTCCCTTGGATGTTCTCTCAACTCCTTCTCTAGATAGGCCTTTTGTAAGTGGATCTGACATATTATTCTTTGACTTCACATAGTCAACAATGTAATTCCACTAGAGAGAAGCTCTTTAATGGTATTATGTCTCTATTTTATGTGACGAGATTTACCATTGTACATCATGCTCCCTGCCCTACCTATCGCCACTTGGCTATCACAGTGTATACATACTAGTGCCACTGGTTTGGGCCAATAAGGAATATCTTCCAAGAAATTCCAAAGCCATTATGCTTCTTCATCGTCTTTATTCAATGTGATAAATTCAGATTCCATTATAGAGCGAGCAATATAAGTCTATTTGGATGATTTCCAAGAGACCGCTCCTCCACCGATAGTAAATACATATCCACTCGTGGAATTTACTTCATTCGATCCGGTGATCCAATTTGCATTACTATATCCTTCAAGTACCGTGGGATATTTATTATAATGCAAAGCGGCGTAGTCTTGAGTGTATTTGAGATACCGCAAAACTCTTTTCATTGCCAACCAATGAGTTTTATTGGGATTACTCGTGTACCGACTTAACTTACTATAGTGCATGCTATGTATGGTCGTGTACAATTTATTATATACATCAGACATCCCAATACTCTTGCGTACTCCAATTGTGAGTCACTTTCACCTTTATTTTTTCGAAGTGCAAAGCTCACATCCAATGGAGTCTTGGCAATACCAAATTTCATATACTTGAATTTATCAATTACCTTTTCGATGTAATGAGACTGTGACAATGCCAACCCTTGTGGAGTTCTATGGATTCTTATGCCTAAGATCATAGCTATAACTCCAAGGTCTTTCATATCAAACTTGATCTCGAGTATTCATTTTGTTGTATTTATGTCTGAAATATCTCTACTGATGATTAACATATCATCCACATATAAACACACAATGACTTGGTGATTTGGAGTGTCTTTAATATAAACACATTTATCAAATTTATTTATCTTGAATCCATTTGCCAATATGGTTTGGTCAAACTTTGCATGCCATTGCTTAGGTGCTTTTTTTAGTCCATAAAGTGACTTAACAAGTATAAAAACCTTATTTTTTTTTCCAGGAACCACAAAACCCTCAGGTTGTTCCATATAAATTTTTTCCTCTAATTCTCCATTTAGGAATGCGGTTTTCACATCCATTTGATGTATTTCAAGACCATATACCGCCGCCAAGGCAATTAACATTAAAATCAATGCTATCCTTGTTAACGGCGAGAATGTATCAAAGTAATCAAGGCCTTTTTTTGTTTGAAGCCTTTTACTACAAGTCTTACCTTGTATTTGTCAATAGTACCATCCACTTTTATTTTCTTGTTGAAGATCCATTTAGAATCTAAAGGTTTATTTCCTGGAGGAAGATCAATCAATTCCCATGTGTGGTTGCTTAAGATTGAATCAATCTCACGATTGACTGCCCCTTTCCAAAAGGATGAGTCTGATGACTACATCGCTTGTTTGAATGTTTGAGGCTCATTTTCTAAGAGAAATGTTACAAAATCCGAACCAAACAAAGTTGACATTCTTTGACGTGTACTATGTATTGGATTTTCTTCATTATGTACATTCTCACTTGATTCATCTCGAGGTCGTTTAGACCTCCCACTAGACTATTCATGTCTAGTTTTATATGGATAAATGTTTTCAAAGAATTCAGTATTATCTGATTCAATTACTGTATTTTCATTAATATTCGGATGTTCAGATTTATGAACCAAAAATTGATATGCTTTACTACTTTTACAATATCCTATGAACACAGAGTCCACCGTCTTAGGTCTTATCTTAACCTTTTTAGACATAGGAACTTGGACCTTTGTTAGACACCCCCACACTTTGAAATATTTCAAGTTGGGTTTCCTTTCTTTCCATTTTCATAAGGAATTGATTGTGTCTTACTATGGGGAACTCTATTGAGTATACGGTTGGCTGTAAGAATAGCCTCCCCCTACAAGCTTTGTGGTAAACCTGAACTTATAAGTAAGGCATTCATCATTTCCTTCAAAGTTTGGTTTTTCCTTTCTGCAATTCCATTAGATTGAGGTGAATACGGGGTCGTAGTTTGATGGACAATTCCATTCTCTACACATATTTCGGCGAAGGGAGATTAATATTCTCCTCCCCTATCACTTCTTATCATTTTTATATTTTTCTCTAACTGATTTTCAACTTCAGTTTTGCATTTCCTAAACGCATCTAGTGATTTATCCTTACTATTTAGCAAGTAGACATCACAATATCTAGTGCAATCGTCAATAAAAGTTATGAAATACTTTTTCCCACCACATGATGGTGTTGACTTCATATCATAAATGTCAGTGTGTATTAATTCTAAGGGATTGGAATTTATTTCAATGGACTTATAAGGATGCTTTGCATACTTTGATTCCACACACATTTGACACTTTGATTTATTGCACCCAAAGTTTGGCAAAACTTTTAAGTTAATCAGTTTTCATAATATTTTGTAATTAATATGGCCTAAACGTCCAAGCCATAAATAATAAGACTCAAGAAAGTGAGAAGAAGTTGAAATTTTATTTATTTCAACATTTATTACATTCATTTTGAATAGGACCTCAGTGAGGTAGCCTTTTCCTACATATACTTCTCCTTTACTAAGTATAATTTTTTCGGAAACAAAAACAAATTTGAATCCATTCTTTTCTAGAAGTGAAACAGAAATCAAGTTCTTTCTTAACTCCGGAACATATAAGACATTGTTAAGTGCCAATATTTTGCCGGAAGTCATCTTCAAGCACCCCTTTCCAGTTCCTTTTACTTTTGCAGTAACGGAGTTAGCCATGTAGATCATTTCTTCTACTTAAGCCGGTGTAAATGTTGAAAAAAACTCTTTGTTGGAACAAACATGGCGGGTGGCAAAAGAATCCATCCACCATTCACGAGGATTCCCCACCAAGTTGCATTTTGAAAGCATAGCATACAGATCATCACATTCTTTGTTGGACTCAATCATATTTGCTTGGTCTTTTTTCTTGCCTTTCTTAGGGGCACGACAATCCGTGGACTTGTGGCCAATCTTGACACATTTGAAGCACTTTTTCTTGAATTTCTTCTTGGGTTGATTGCTTCTAGATTCAACTTTATTCCTTTTCGTAAAATTATTTTGGTTCTCTTCTACAATATGTTTGCTACACTCATTACAGAATTGCCTCTTGACCTTCTTTCCACAGCCTTATTATCTTCTTCAATGCATAGTCATACAGTCAGGTCTTTGATTGAAATCTCCTTATATTTGTGTTTCAAATAGTTCTTGAAGTGTTTCCATATAGGTGGTAGCTTCTCTATTATTGCTGCCACTTGAAATGCTTCATTCACAATTAAACCTACATCAAAGGTTATGTGAATACTAAGAACTTGTTTAAACTGTTCAATAAAGGTATTTGTTAAAATCATACCTTCCGCAAGGAGATCATAGATGATCACTTGCAGTTTTTGCACTTGGGAAACAACAGACTTGTTGTCTATCATTTTGTACTCCAGGAATCTTGCAAGAAAGAACTTTTTAGTTCCTACATCCTCCATCTTGTACATCCGTTCTAGCACTCCCCATAACTCTTTCGATGTCTTTGTTTCACTGTAAATATTTTAAAGGTCATCTTGGAGACCACTCAAGATCTAATTCCTACAAAGGAAATCTGAGGGTTTCCAGGCCTCCACAATCACGAAGTGCTCTTATTCACAGGTTCCCTCAGGGACCTCCATAGCTTGCTCAATCGTGAACCTTTGAAAACAAAGAGTTGTGAGGTAGAAGAACATTTTCTGCTTCCATCTCTTGAAGTCAATATCGACGAACTTTCTGGGTTTCTCCGCCGGTGACATAGCTTGCGGAGCATTAGTACGACTCATCGTGGCAATACTAGTTGCCGCCATAGTTGTTCCAGCATCATGCATTTGACTATCAGTCATCATTTTTCTATCACAACAAAATAGAACCTTTAGTATGTCAAAATATTAGTAATAAAGTTGCAGGAACTTTAAACACCTCTTGTTTGTAGTTTAATGATGAAGTTTTTATGACTTCCAATCGTCAACCGAGTGATCTTTAACTTGTGATGATGATTTTATGTCTTCAAATCACTAGTTAAGTTCAAATGGAGTAGAAAGCTAAAAGATTTAATGTCCAGAAATCAAGCAATACAGATTTCGAAAAAAAAAAACTAGTGAAAAGAAAATTTCACCAAACAAGCAAAAAAAAAATATTTTTTTCCTAAATTATTCCTTAAGATTGTTGTTTTTCAATATTTTTGGGTACAAGAATCTGTAATTTGACACAATAACTTCAACACTAGTTCAAGTTTAAAACAAGAATACTAAAAGTACAACAACACCCTCAACACAAGATCAAAGTGATCTTTCTAAGAAGTGTATTTTATTTTTCCAGAAATTAAGATGAAACAAAAATGTAAAGCCAAGTCGTCCGACTTCACGGAGTGTCCTTAAGAAATAATTCTCCTCACCGTACCCAAGGTTTTGGAATCTTCCTCCCAGTATAAAATGACTTTTAATCCAACTATAGTGGTACCTCAAACAATTGGATTTGTCGAACTCACTCAACGATTTAATTGATTAGAAGGAATGTTTTGAAGACAAGAAGAGTTTGTATTTCAGAAAATTTCTCATACCAAAACCTGTGGATAAATGCAGGTTTATATTGCCATCAAGTGCCCCTTCCAAAAGGTGTCAATGGTTCATCCGAAAAGGTGTATCGTTTGGAAGAGTCGTGTCTTTTCATTCGAAACATTGTATTTTTTTCTGAACTGACACAACTATCTGAATAGTCTCTCATTTTCCAAAACAATATATCTTTTCATAAAAGGTTATGTCCCTCTATTTTCCATTCACACTAATTGAACCCAATAGAAAGTAGAAAATATAAAACCCTATTCTAGAATAATAAATAAAACTACTAAAATATAAGTAAATATTTACTGAATTAACTTCCACGGATCCACAACATTACTCCCCTCACATTGAAAGAGCTTGTCCTCAAACCCGAATTTCAAGAAATAGTGTAAACTAAGTCATCCAATTCCAGCACTATCTAACTTTTCTTGAAATTATCATTAATAGATTGCAACTATACCAGTTTGCCACAGTGTGACTAATTTGCCCATCGGATTGCTACTGTAAGACCCCACAAAATTCCTAATTAATTCAGTCTTTTAAGTTTGTTAAGGGGTCCCAGACTTAGAAAATTCTAGCTAAGTATTCAGACTTAGTTTATATTTAGGCCTTCAAAAGTTGGCAATATAATTCCACGACCTTAAATTCCTATAAATGTCTAAATTTTAGTTAATTCATGATCAGGAAGGTCAATACGTGTTCCCGAACAAGTTTCAAATTTTTTGGACATCGTTTGAAGCTCCTTTGGAATCCCAAAATAGTGTACCAATGCGATCTTGGCGCGTCGAGTCACGTATCGCATTGGTTAATATTTTCCCTAGCTACCAACATCAAATTCCAATGAGTCGGCGTGATCTTGGCATGACACATTGGATATCGCATCGGTGCCATCGATGTACTGCGTTGACCTGTGCGACAGTAATCCAGTTTTCACTCATTAAAAGACCGCATTATTGGGGGTATTTGGTTCTTTTTTCCCCGACTCTTAGCCCCCAAAACACCAAATTTAATACCTTAGGAAGCAAATAAACTCATTCTTTCTCAATTTCTCTCAAGAACAAGCCTTAGGATTTTTAAATTTCAAATGAAGAACTCAAGATTCCACCATTAATTTCCAGAAATTCTTCAACAAGGTATGTAAAGTGTTCATCCAAGGGTCCCTTCAACCTTTGGAGTTCAAGAAACTTCTTTAAAAACATGAATTGTGATTTTCACGTTGTGGGTTTGAATGTAATCATGTTGATGTTGTGAAATGGGTTCCAAGTTGAAATCTTTATATGCTTCTTGATATTATGACAACATGTAAGTTGAAATTTTATTCTCTTATATTGAAACCCTTGTATTATGAAGTCAAGATGTATTAGCATTATTGATCATACCCAAGTATAAAGCTACGCCTACCATGTGTTTGATAAAATGCTAAATTGAGACTATGATGCTTTTGTGATCCTTTGGTGTTCTAAATGATGAACTTTCGCTATACCCACATGTTTAGAATGTCTTCCATGTTAAAGATATACCTTGTATGTGTTTGATGAAATGCCTCATAAGATTGTATTGTGAGTTGTTGACTATTATCAAGTATTCAAGAATTGTCATGTCTTATTATTTTCATTCTATCGAGTCCTAGGGGCATTTAATACCCAACAATTTAGCTGTGTACCTAGAGCCAATGTCAGTTACAGAAAAGTCTCAATCATGTCATGATTAGTCGTACTCTAGTTCAGTTACAGAACTCAGGAAAACTCAGTAAACTCAGTATCATTCTAGTCCCATTCAGTATTCTGTTCAGTCCTCAGTAAACTCAGTCAGATAACAGAACTCAATAGTATTCCGCCAGTCAATGAAACTCAGTAAAATCAGCTCAGTCCAGTTAATCAGTACAATCAGTAATAGATCAATCCAGCCTAGTATGAACTAGGAAATTAGTTCAGTGTCTATTCAGTTGGGAGTAGGATTCAGCACCGAGTGAACCCAAGAATAGGGACTCACTTGCCAGCAGATGGTGTGATTCTTAGAAGCAGTCCTTGCGTTCCAGAACTACGTAGGCAACATATGTTGAAACATCAAAACCTGCTAGTTAAGGTTTGATGAGGTGGCTTAACCTGACAGTTAAGGGTTCCACCATTCTCATTTGAGAACCTGCTAGATGAGGGTATTTGTTCAGTTTCTTTACCTGTGGCATGGTACTGACATCCTTCCAACTAGGCTTACAGGTTGGACCTCAAATTTATTCAGAAAAGTGGCATGTCAGTTAGATGATTACCAGTCTCAGTCTTCAATAAAGAACTCAGATAGTTCTACAAATTTTTGGATTTTCAGATACAGCCACTCAGCTCAGTATGGAACTCAGGCAGTTCAATCAAAAATAGGACTTTCAGACACAGTCACTCAGCAAACAACATATCAGTTATCAGTTATACCTATTATCAGTAATCCATGTTATTAATAAACTCAATATTCAGAATCTTTATTACTTCAGTTATAGTTATGTATTCATGCATGTATTCTCATGCAGTCATGTTATGCAGTCAGTTATAGTTCATGCATATGAACCCTTACATTCAGCCATACCTCACTTTGCATACCAGTACATTCACACGCTCTGAGGTATACTTTTCTTTTGCGCTATGGTGTTTTTTACCATAGGTTCATACGTATGGGCCCCAAAGCATTCTTAGCATTTTAGGTATTCAGCCAGCATCAAGACTAGCAGTGAGTCCTCAGTATTCAAGGATATTCTTTTATTTCATTATCTTATTAGATTCATCATTTCAGTAGATGGAGTTAGTTGGGGGATTGTCCCATCAACTCTTTATTCAGACAGTTTAATCTAGAGTATTTTCAGAATAGATGTTCAGGAAGTATTCAATATTTCAGATTCTGATGTTTTATCAAACTTTATTATTTTCTTTCCATCAGTATTATAGTTTTAAATCTTATGGAATTTTGGCCCATTATTTCACATTATACAATGTTATTACTCAGTTATTGCAGCAGGTACTAGTCATGGGTTAGCTTGTGGTCCTTCAGGATTATGAGCATCATGTAGAATCCGGAGTACTAGACTTGGGGTGTTAAAAACTTGGTATTAGATCCTAAGATTTAACAGTTTCCTAGGAAGTATGAAAATACGCATCTAGTAGAGTCTTGTGCATGAGTGTGTAGCACGCCACATTTATGTATAGGAGGCTATGAGATGTTTTAGGAATAGTTTCCCTTTTTTCAGTATTCATGTCGTGTAAGCGAGCTTGAGCTCCTATTAAACTTATTTTCTAATCCCAGTTTCTCTTCCAGTTACAGAAAATGCCTCCAAAGAGGACTCTGGGAAGAGAAATGAGAGATCAACCATCCCCTCAGCTCGACTAGCTTGACCAGCCCAATCCTTTGGGCAAACATGTCTCCCACGTGGAGTTTAGAGCAGTATTTACCACCCTAGCTCATTTTGTGGTAGCCCATAATAAACACCCAGCTGTCATTCCATCCAACCCAGTGGCCAATACTGCAACTGCTAGGATTGAGGACTTCACCCGAATGAACCCTCCATTTTTTTCCAGGTCTAAGTCAGATGAGGACCCTTAGGAGTATCTTGATCAGGTGAAAAAGATTACTAATATTATGGGGGTGACTGCTAGTGAGAGTGCTGAGCTAGCTGCATATCAGTTGCAGGATATCACTCACACTTAGTTTAAATAGTGGAAAGCGGAGAAGGCCGTAGATGCAGGGCCTATTGAATTAGAGGAGTTTGCCACTGCTTTTCTAGATAGATTCTTTTCTCTAAAGCTGAGAGAAGCTAAGGTGTTAGAGTTTATTAATTTGAAGCAGGGCAATATGATAGTGAAAGAGTATTCTCTTAAGTTTACTCAATTAGCTAGATACACTCCTCATGTAGTAGTAGATAGCAGATCCCGAATGAGTAAGTTTGTGTTTGGGGTGAATGATAGTGTGGTCAAAGAGTGCAGGACATTAATGTTGATTAATAATAAGGACTTGTCTAGGCTAATAATCCATGCTCAGTAGATAAAGGAGTAGAATAATAAGGAGAGAGAGAAGTAGAACATGAGAGCTAAAACAGGTAGTTTTAACTTTGCTCAGCCTTATTAAGAGGGTGGGAATCGTTCTCAGGTCTGCCCAAAATCTTCAGTTCCATCTCCATCCTCAACTAGTACTCCAGTGCTAAAATTCAGATACGACAATATTGATAGAGCGCCAGGCTCTAAGTCTCAGAGTAGTGTCAGTAGTGCCCAAACCAATCCTGTTTTTTCAGACTTATGGCAAGAGCCATCAGGGTATTTGAAGAGCTAGCAGTGATGTTTGTTTCGAATATGGCAAGCCAGAACACGGAGTTAGAGATTGTCCCCAGTCAGGTTCTTAGGGTCAGCGAAACCATCCTTCAGCTCAGTCCGGTCGCCCGAACCAGCAGGGTGCCTCATCCAGTGCCACCATTGGGAAATGTCCAAACATAATCTATGCTCTTCAGTCCTGATAGAATTAGGAAAGTTCTCCTGACGTGGTCACTGGTACATTACAAGTTTATCACTTACATATTTACGCTTTGCTAGATCCAGGAGCTTCCTTATATTTTTTTACTCCTTATATAACAGTTAATTTTGGAGTCAGTCTCGAAATTCTAGTAGAGTCCTTCTCAGCTCTACCCCAGTGGGTAAATCCATCATAGCTCCGCGGGTATACAAGAACTGTCCAGTTATGGTATCTCAAAAAATAACTTCAACAGATTTAGTCGAATTAGAGATAACTGATTTTGATGTCATTCTCAACATGGATTGGCTTCATTCCTACTATGCCTCAGTCAAATACAGAAATAGAATAGTCCAATTTTAGTTTCCAAATAAACCCGTCCTAGAGTGGAAGGGTAGTACTTCAGCATTTAGGGGTCATCTTGTTTCGTACCTTCGAGCGAGAAAAATAATATCTAAGGGAAGTGTCTATCACCTTGTGCGAGTCAAGGAGTCCAGTTCTGAAACCCCTACCCTTGAATCAGTGTCAGTAGAATTTGAATTCCTAGATGTATTTCTCGAAGATCTTCCCAAAATTCCTCTCGAAAGGGAAATTGATTTCAGAATTGATCTTCTCCTAGATACTCAGTCTATCACTATCCCGCCATACAGATTGGCTCCAGCAGAACTCAAAGAATTAAAGGAACAATTAAAGTATCTCTTAGAATGTGCATAGATTACCGTTAGTTAAACAAAGTTATGGTCAGGAACAAATATCCACTCCCCAAAATTGATGACTTGTTTGACCAACTTCAGGGTGCCAATTATTTCTCTAAGATAGACCTCAGGTCAGGTTATCATCAGCTCAGAGTCAGAGAAAGTGAATCCCAAAAACAACTTTCTGAACCCGGTACGGTCACTTTAATTTTTTAGTCATGTTCTTTGGTCTTACCAATGCTCCAGTAACTTTCACAGACTTGATGAACCATGTTTTCAAGAAGTACTTGGACATGTTTATCATAATTTTCACAGATGACATCCTGGTTTACTCTCGCAGTGAATATGATTATATAGATCATCTCAGAATAGTATTGTAGACTCTCAGAAATCATCAGTTATTCACCGAATTCAGTAAGTGAAAATTTTGGCTAAGGTCAATAGAATTCCTTGGCCATATCATTTCCACTGATGGAATTAGAGTTGATCCCCAAAATATCGAGCAGTAAGAAACTGGCCCAGACCCATCTCTCTGTTAGATATCAGGTTTTTCTTAGGTTTGGCTGGCTATTACCGTAGGTTTGTTGAGGGATTTTTGTCGATTACATCCCCCATGTCTAGATTTACTCAGAAGAAAGTCAAATTTTAGTGGTTAGATTCTTGTGAGAAGAGTTTCCGGGAGTTGAAGACTCAACTTACCTTAGCCCCAGTCTTGGCTTTACCAGATGGTTCAGATGTCTTTGTGGTGTACTATGATGCATCTAGAGTATTTTTGGGTTGTTTACTCATGCAGCATGGTAAGGTCATAGCCTATGCCTCCAGACAACTTAAGCTCCATGAGAAGAACTATCCTACTCATGATCTTGAGTTAGCAGTTGTAGTTTTTACCTTAAAAATTTAGAGGCACTATTTGTATGGGGTGCACGTTGATGTGTTCACTGACCATAAGAGCCTCCAGTATGTGTTCTCTTAGAAATATCTAAACCTTTGTCAGAGAATGTGGTTTGAGTTGTTGAAAAACTATGACATAAGTGTCCTATATCATCCGGGAAAGGCCAATGTAGTGGATGATGCTCTCAGTAGACTGTCTATGGGTAGAGTTGCTCATGTTGAGGACAGTAAGAAGAAGTTAGCCCAGGAAGTACATCAGTTAGCCCGACTAGGTATCCACTTAGTCGACTCAGCAGAAGGTAGTGTGTGGGTGCAGAGTAGTTCAAAATTATCTTTAGTTTTTTAGGTTAAGGAGAATCAGGATAGAGATCCCAGTATAGTCAAGTTGAATGAATCAGTCAGAGATTATAAGGTTGAGGTTTTCTCCCAAGGGGAAGATGGTATTCTGCGTTGTCAGGGTTGTCTGTATGTGCCAGGTGTTGATGACTTAAGAAAAAAAATTCTTGCAGAAGTGCATGGTGCGTGCTACTCTATTCATCCAGGGGCCACTAAGATGTACCGTGACTTGCGAGAGATCTATTGGTGGAGTGGGATGAAGAGAGATATTGTAGAGTTTGTGGCTAAGTACTCGACATGTCAGCAAGTTAACATTGAGCATGAGAAACCTAGTGGGTCCATACAAGAGTTCAGTATTCCTACTTGGAAGTGGGAAGAAGTGAACATGGACTTTGTGATGGGTTTGCCCCGTACTCATCGTCAGCATGATTCAATTTGGGTCATTGTAGACAAGATGGCCAAATTAGCTCATTTTCTTTTAGTCCATACCTCTTATTCAGTCGAGGATTATGCCAAACTCTACATCAGAGAGTTGTTCAGATTACACGGTGTTTTGTTGTCCATTGTCTCAGATAGAGGTACCCAGTTCACCTATTATTTTTGGAAAGCATTACAAAAGGGTCTTGGTACCCGAGTTCACCTCAGTACAACTTTTTACCCTCAGATAGATGGCAAAGCAGAAAGGACCATACAGTCTTTAGAGGATATTTTGTGGGCTTATGTGATAGATTTTAAAGGTAGTTGGGATGACCACTTTCCTTTGATTGAGTTTGCATACAACAACAACTATAATTCCAGTATTAAGATGGCACCGTTTGAAGCACTTTATGGGAGAAGGTGTAGATCTCCCATTGGTTGGTTTGAAGTGGGTGAGGCCATAGTAGTAGGGCCTAACTTGGTATTTGATACCTTATATAAGATCCAATTGATCAGGGAAAGGCACAAGATAGCTCAGAGTCGATAGAAATCATACGTTGATGTGCACAGAAAGGATCTCGAGTTTGAGATTAGAAATTATGCGTCTTTGAAAATCTCTCCCATGAAGGGAGTGAAGAGGTTCAGAAAGAAGGGAAAACTGAGTCCCCGATATGTCAGTCCCTTCAAAATTCTCAGTCACTTCGACAAAGTAGCTTACGAGCTCAAATTGCCTTTAGATTTATCTTCAGTCCATCCAGTGTTCCATGTCTTCTTGCTTAAGAAGTGCATAGGTGACCCAGCAGTCGTAGTCCCTACAGAGGTCCTATATATTCAGAACAGCCTCTCTTTCGAAGAGATCTAAGTCGAAATCTTTGACTACCAGACTCGCAGATTGAGGAAAAAAAAGTTCCTCTAGTCAAAGTTCTTTGGCGGAATGAGTCCTTTGAGGAAGATACTTGGGAAGAATAAGTAGACATGAGGACTAAGTATCCTCACCTCTTCTCCGTTAATCCAGACTCAGCCCAAGGTAATGGCTTTCCTTAAGCTTATTCAGTTTCATGCTATCATTTACCTTTATATAATCAGTTATATGCTTATGAGTCAGTTCAGTCATGTATTCATGTATAAGATATGCATGATCAGTATGAGAAACTCAGCTTATCAGTACTCCCAGTCCTGTATTCATGAACCATCTCAGTTATATACTCTTGCGTTAGATATGCATGTTCAGTGTGATAATTTAGTATATCAGTAATATTAGTCCTATAGTAATGTCCCAGATTTTCATGTTTAGTAAGTAGATTCAGGTTGCTAGTACTTTTATCTCATTCAATATTATTCGAGGATGAATGTTCCCAAGGGGGACATATTGTAAGATCCCAAAAAATTTCTAGCTTAATTCAGTCCTTTAAGCTTGTTAAGGGGTCCCAGACATAGAAAATTCTAGCTAAGTATTCAGAATTAGTTTATTTTTCGTCCTTCGAAAGTTGGAAATCTAATTTCATGACCTTAAAGTTCTTAAAATGTCAATATTTTAGTTAATTCATGATCAGGAAGGTCAATAAGTGCTCCCGAACAAGTTTCGGATTTTTCGGACATCGTTTGAAGCTCCTTTGGAATCCCAAAATAGTGTACCAACGTGATCTTGGTGTGCCGCATCACCTATCCCATTGGTTAATATTTTCTCCAGCTACCAGCTTCAAATTCCAATGAGTTGGTGCAATCTTGGTGCGATGCGTTGGATATCGCGTCAGCGCCATTGACGCACCGCGTCGACCTGCGCGTCGACAATCTAGTTTTCACTCATTAAAAGACCACGTTCTTGGTGGTATTTGGGTCTTTATCCCCCGACTCTCATCCCCCAAAACACGAAATTTAATACCTAGGAAGAAAATAAACTCATTCTTTCTCAAATTTTCTCAAGAAAAAGCCTTAGGGTTTTTAAATTTTAAATCAAGAACTCAAAATTCCACCATTAATTTCTAGAAAATCTTCAAAAAGGTACGTAAAGTGTTCATCCAAGGGTCCCTTCCAGCTTTGGAGTTCAAGAAACTTCTTTCAAAATATGAATTGTGATTTTCATGTTGTGGGTTTGAATGTAATCTTGTTGATGTTGTGAAATAGGTTCCATGTTGAAATCTTTATGTGCTTCCTGATATTATGATAGCATGTAAGTTGAAATTAGATTCTCTTATATTGAAACCCTTGAATTATAAAGTCATGATGTATTAGCATTGTTGATCATACCCAAGTACAAAACTACGCCTACCATGTGTTTGATAAAATGCTAAATTGAGACTGATGTTTTTGTGATCCTTTGGTGGTCTAAATGATGAACTTATGCCATACCCACATGTTCAGAATGTCTTCAATGTTGAAGTTATATGTTGTATGTGTTTGATGAAATACCTCATAAGATCGTATTGTGAGTTCTTGACTATTGTCAAGTATTCAAGAATTGTCATGTCTTATTATTTTCATGCTATTGAGTCCTGGGGGTATTTAATACCTGATAATTTAGTTGTGTGCCTAGATCCACTATTAGTTACAGAACAGTCTCAATCATGTCATGATCAGTAGTACTCTAGTTCAGTTATAGACATCAAGAGAACTCAGTAAACTCAGTATCAATCTAGTCTCATTCATTATTCAATTCAGCCCTCGTAAACTCAGTTAGATAACAGAACTCAGTAGTATTTCATCAGTCAATGAAACTCAGTAAACTCAACTCAGTTCAGTTAATCAGTACAATCAGTAACAGATCAGTCTAGCCTAGTATGAACTAGGAAATCAGTTCAGTGTCTATTCAGTTGGGAGTAGGATTCAGCATCGATTGGACCCAAGGATGGGGACTCACCTGCCAGCAGAGGGTGTGATCCTTAGAAGTACTCCTTGCGTTACAGAACTACATAGTCAGTGTAGGTTGAGACATTAAATCTGCTAGTTGAGGGTTGATGAGGTGGCTTAAACTTACAGTTGAGGGTCCTACCATTCTCATTTGAGAACCTGCTAGATGAGGGTATCTCTTCAGTGTCTTTACCCATGGTACGGTACTGACACCCTTCCAAATGGGTTTACAGGTTGGACCCCAAATCTATTCAGAAAAAGGGCATGTTGGTTAGATGATTACCTCCCATAGTATCAGTCTCATTCTTCAGTAAAGAACTCAGATAGTTCTACAAATTTTAGGATTGTCAAATACAGTCACTTAGCTCAGTACAGAACTTAGCTAGTTCCATTAGAAATAGGACTTTCAGACATAGTCACTCAGCAAACATCATATCAGTTATCAGCTATACTAGTTATCAGTAATCCATGTTATGTAATACCCTGTACTTTTTTCAAGATTGAAATTTTTCCCCAAGACTGTTAGGAGCTTTCCTTGAAAGATGAATCCACTTTTATAAACGTGGAATTTCCAAGATTTTTAATTTTTTCACATAGAAAATTGTATAAGCTCTCTATCGATACCAATTTCATCAAAATATGGTATCGAATGAGAGAGTTAGGGCCAAAATACAAAAGGCAGTAAAACTACCCAGGTGTGACGGTGCAGGCCGATGGACCGTCGGACTAGCGACGGACCATCGATCATGACCATCACATCAATGCAGTGATCTCACTCTTTGGTTAAGTGCGATGGAGAGGTCCTACGGACCTTCGACCCAGCGACGGACCATCGCACCCCACCGTCGCATCCCAGTTCTGGTCCCAGTCCGACGGTGAGTCCAATGGACCATCGGCCTAGCGATGGACCGTCGCATATCCAGCTCAGTTATTTTATGTCGTTTTAACAGGGGTATTTTTGTCTTCTACCACCCACTTATATATACCCAGTTATATCCGACCTCAGCTTATTTGCTCATTATTCTCTCACAACAACAATATTAGGGTTTTCTCTCTAAGATTAATCCCCATGAACAAAATCCAAATATTCTTGAAGAACTAAGAGATTCCAATCCTTCAAGTTCAAGAAATTCAAGAAACTCAACCCAGGTATGCATAGTATTCATTCATGGACTCCTTTCGTCCATGAAGCCTAAGAATCTCTTTTCGAAGGTTAAGTTTATGGATTTTCTCTATAAATTTCATGTTGGGTTTGTTGTTGTTCATGTTGATAATGACTAATTGAATTCTAATCCATGTTTGGTGATACATTTCATGTGGAATTGATTAGTATAGGTGTAGGTTCATGTAAACCTATGATTAAACCCTTGGATGATGAAATTAGAGATGAATTATGATGTTTGCTTGTTGTATAATGTTATCTACATATATTATGCCTACCATGTGTTTGTTTAAATGTCTATGTGAAGTTAAAGTTCCCAACTAGCATGATATTATGAAATTACCATTTATGTACAAGTTTATGCATATTAGATATTTGATGAATTACATCAATAAATGAATCATGGATTGTGATGTTTGGTCATGTATTCAAGAAAGTCATGGATTGCCAGTTTCTTTCCATTGAGTCCTGGGGATACTTGTACCCGATAATTTAGTTGTGTGCCTAGAGCCAGTGTCAGTTTTCATAATACTCTCAGACAAGTCACGATCTATAGAACTCAGTCAGTCATGTGACTCAAAAAATTTCAGAAATCCCAGTAATCTTAGTAGTTCAATAATTTCAGTGATCTCAGTATTCCCAGTAAATCTCTGTAACTTCAGTACTCTCAGTCAGTCCTCAGAACTCAGTAGCATTCTGTTAGTCAACGGAACTCAGTAAAATTAGTTTAGCTCCACTAAAAAATACCGCTAGTATCAGTTCCGTCTATTTAATCAGTTCAGTATCTTTCATATAGGAGTAGAATTCAGCACCGAGCGAGCCTAGAGATGGGGACTCACCCACTAGATAGGACTGAGATCCCTAAAAACAATCCCTAAGTTCCAGAACTACATAGCCAGCGTAGGTACGATATGTCACCGTTAGATAGGACTGACATACTCAGGGATCACTTATTAGCATATTTAAATGTATAGGACTGATCCCAAGGGTCACCTGCTAGATTAGGACTGACTCCACAACTGTTTTCTTTACCAGTGGTGCGGTACTGACACCCTTCCAACTGGGGTTACAGGTTGGACCCCAATTATCTTAGTATGGGGCATGTTGGTTAGATGATTACCTCCTACAGTCTCAGTTTCAGTCTTAGTCTCAGTCTTAGTAATAGAACTCAGATAGTTCTACAGATTTCAAGACTGTCAGATATAGTAACTCAGATACAATAGGGAACTTAGATAGTTCTATCAAAATCAGGACTGTCAGATACAGTCACTCATGTTATCAGTATTCAGATTCAGTAATCATGTTACATGGTATCAGTGTCAGTTATTATGTCTCATGCATGTATTCTTACGCTCATGATAGTCAGTTTGTTATTATTATTATTGTTTATGCATATGAATCCATGCATTTAGACTACCTCACATGCATACCAGTACTTTCAATCATATTGATGCATTCACACTATGGTGTTTTCTACAATAGGTTTAGAGACACGAGCTCTAGAGCACTAGTGGCATTCCAGTCTCAACAGTCAGAGTTAGAAGTGAGTCCTCATCATTCGAGGACATGATCATTACTTTATTTTTGTCATTAATTAATTTATTAGTTGGAGTTAGTTGGGGATAAGTCCCATCAACTCCTTATTCAGATAGTTTAGAGGTTTTCAGACTATCGTATTCAGTTAGTTATTTTAGTTGTTTTGGGTATTTCATACCCCACAGAGATGTTATATTTCTATCAGATATTATGTCTCAGTTTTGAACGTTATGGCCTTTTAGTTCATAGTTCCACATTTTATTGTATATTATGTTGTATACAGGTATAGATATCAGTTATGGTTTAGCTTGTGGTCCTTCGGGGTCATGAGCACCGTGTAGCATTTTGGGTACCAGATTTGGAGCGTTATGTGTTATTAGTAAACTCAGCATTCAAAATCCTTATGACTTCAGTTACAATTATGTATTCATGCATCTATTCTCACGTTGTCATGTTTATGTTATTCGGTCAGTTATAGTTCATGCATATGAATCCTTGCATTTAGCTTTACCTCACTTTGTGTACTAGTACATTCACGCGTACTGATGCGTACTTTTTTTTTGCGCAATGGTGTTTTATACCATAGGTTCAGACGTATGAGTCATAGAGCATTCTTAGCATTTCAGACATTCAGACTGCAGCAGTAGACTAGCAGTGAGTCCTCATCATTCGAGGATATTCTTTTATTTTATTATCTCATTAGATTCAGCATTTTAATAGATAGAGTTAGTTGGGAGATTTTTCCATCAACTCTTTATTCATATAGTTTAGTTTAGAGGCTTTTTAGACTAGATGTTCAGACAGTATTCAGTATTTTAGATTCTGATGTTTTATCAGACTTTATTATTTTCTTTCCATCGGTATTATAGTTTTGAACCTTATGGTATTTCAGCCCATTATTCTGCATTATACAGTGTTATTACTCAGTTATTACAACAGGTATCAATCATGGGTTAGCTTGTGGTTCTTCAGAATTATGAGCACCGTGTAGCGTCCGGGGTACCAGACTTGGGGTGTTACAGCTACTTTCACTAGGTCTAAATTGCTGGAAATATTTTTTGTTTACTTCTTCTCAACTCATTGGTCTCTTTACTAATTTAAATTGATGATACCCTAATTGCTCTTCTCCAAACATGTGAAACCCAACCACTTCAACCTTTTCTTCTTTGTTGTATGTTGATTTTAAAAAAAACTATTCACAATGATTTCCCAAAATTAATTACTCGGCGTCATCATAAGTAGGAAATTCCATCTTTGTACACCTTGATACTATCGAATGGGAACTACAACTAATTGCCACACCCCTTTTTTTATCAAGAAAAAATTCCTTTTATGGTCAAAAGGATTTTATTAATTAAAGTGACTAAAAATAAAATTTGTTTTGAAAAGGATTTTAAACTCAGAGTCGCCACTTGGCATATATTTGGTGTTCCATGTTACCTTTAGAAATTATTTTTTCAAAATGATATTAACTCTTTAAAACTGATCCACGAACAGAGATTCTGGTTAAGGGATTCTATTGATCGAGGGGAAGGTTTTAGGCATTCATCGGTCTCGTGGTTCGACCATGGTCTCTTTGTGGAGTATATTGTCTAGTATGATACTATGAAGTTCAAAAACCAACAAAACACACAACGAGAAAAAAAATAACCAAACAGTCAAAACTTTAAAAAATAGTGTCCAGTCCAATTTATTACAGACCAAAATAAAAACTATTGAAATAAAAATTTAAACTATTCTAACTATCCTAAACTATGATTTACCCAATGCCTCGAGCCTTGATCATGATCGATCTTCTAAATATAGAGTATCACGAGGAATTCCTCGATAAATATATGCATAAGACATTGGGGCATTCCCTGACGAATAAATACATTTGATAAAAATGCGCTAAAAATAGAAAAGAAATCATTTAAAATAAACATCCATAAATTTGATAATATAAAAACCTATAATTTGCCTATGCAAAATGTAAAATTTGCTTATCGATTCTCAACTTACACATGATACTATTGAGTTTAACTAAAATTGATGCCTATTCCAAATTATACAACCATCAGTGAATCAAAACAAATCCATGTTCACTTTTATCAATGTCAATCCCTCCCCGAATTTCATTCTCAATCAAAGATTAACTAATTCTTCGGCTATCAATTCAATTTTTCTGTTTCCAATTTTTTAACATCCAAATCTAACATCAACCATATATACACAACAAATATCCAAGCATGTTAAGCACACAAGTCATTCACACCCACAACAACAATCAAAACTAAAGATAAAAATAGAGAACAAGAAGAAAAATGGACCTTAAATTTAAGCTTTCAAGTGTAATTGCTCCTTCCGACTAGAACCACAATCAAAATCTCAGACCAAACCTCAACAAAACAAACACATCCAGACTCGATCTAACCCTTTTGTTCTATTCTTTTCCAACCCAAATAAAAAATACAAAGCAAAAAGAAACCATACTAGATTCAATGTATAACATCATTGTTTCACTGATTTTTCGATGGATGTCATTGGAATCAGAAGTGAAATAGATTGGGCTAAATTTATTTAGTTGGAATGGAGTTGGATTGTTGTTTCCATATCATTAGAGCTCCGAAAGTGACCAAAAATAAAGAAGAAAGGATGGAAATAACGTTTTCTGGTGAAAAATTTCTAGAAAAGCCTCTTTCTCACTGATTTCCTTCTATTTCACCCTTTTGTTTCATTGTTTTTCCCTTCTTCACCACCCTTTCATTATTTTCTGTGTATATATACCATTTTATGCATGCGTTCATTTTGATTGGTGTGAGAGTGTATGTGTTTGTGAGTTTTTCGGTGTATGTATCTATAAATTCCCTTGAGGTCTGTATTTTTTAGTATATATCTGTGATGTAGTGTGAGAATGTGTATGTATGTGTAGAGTGTGGTGTCTGTATCTTATGTGAGTGTCTATTCTAAAGAAAAGAAGGGTGATTGTGGAGAAAAGAGAAGGGGGAACATGGGTATGGCGTGGGGGTGAGATGGGTGAGTTATCAATCTTTAATTGGGTGAGGTGGTTAATTTCTTATTTTGTTTTTAGTGGGGGAAGTGTTAAATGGGGTGGGGTGCATAGTAAGTTGAGTGGGTTGAGTTGATTTACTTTTTTGGGGAGGGTCAAAGTTATATGTATACATCATGCCCCTCTTTTAATGTAAACACAAAGTGTTTCAAGACAAAAAAATAGACAACGGGACAGAATTTGACTCGACGATTATTCAAAAAGAAGAAAAAAAAGATAGACTACAAGAGAAACTTGATCTTGGGCATCCTACCTATTCTAGGTTATGCGAGGATCAGGTCACATATAGTTTTCAGGGTTGACAAGGAAAGAGACTATACCTAGTTGGAGAGTTGAGTGAGGTCTTTTCGAGGTTTCAATCTGTGGCTCTGTCATTATATCAAAAATCAAAATTATAAGTTAACAAGATAAATGAAATAACATAAGTTCTATCTATGCAACTTCTATTGACTCTTGACTTGAGTTTCTGATGCTTTCAAAAGTGACAAAAGATCTGATTTTCTTTGGATTGAACTCGAGAAGAGATTCTTTCTCCATACAAAATTCGGGGTTGGATATGAACTCAAAAATTAACCATGTTCTATAGGGGGTACTTCTGAATTTGAACTTGATTTTGACAATCTTCACTGTATTTTTCAGGCAAGCTCCTGACTTTTAATTTCTTTAACCTTTTCTCCAGGCGGTACCCTGAGTTTCTATTTCTTCACCCTATTCTCTAGGCGGGCTCTTGAATTTGAATTTCTTCACCTTGTTCTCTAGGCGTGCTCTTGAATTTGAATTTCTTCACCTTGTTCTCTAGGAATGATCCTGACTTGCTATTTCTTCACCCTATTCTCCGGGCGACCTCCTAACTCGCTATCTCATCACCCTATTCTCTAGGCAGCTGATGATGTTAGGTGGTTTTATGCGCCTTAGTTTTTACTTAACCTTATTTTGTGGACAACTTGTGTTCATAATGTGTTAATGATGATATAATTGAGAATATAAATATTTAAGTACTTGAATACAATGTTCATGGTGTCTTTCAAACAAGTTTGTATGTAAATTGGTCACTTAAAGTTCAAATGAGAAAACTAGTTTAACTAGCTTGAGCTAGGTGTTTGTGTAGTTGATCTCGATAGATTCTAACGTGTTTAATGATTTACTAAGGTTATTAGTGTGTAATTATATGTGTAACAAATTGTTTATAATTTTTAAAGTTCAATTGATCAATTCAAGAGTAAAAACACTAAGCTATAGATTAATAGGACGAGGCTAGTCTTAGCTTTAGTTTCTAGTTCACCGTTATGGGGTGTGTCTTGTTTTGAGCTCTAATACGTCGTTTATGATGATGTAGGATTCTTGGTGACTTGATTTTGATGATATATGTATGTTTAAAAATCTATAAATCAAGTCAAAACAACACCACAAGGCTTGGGATGTAAGAACAAAGGCATAAGACAAGGAAGAAGGAAAAAATGCAAATCCAAGTGAGGCCTTGCGATAGAGGGGAGGAGCGACCAATAATCCACTGGACTAATCAGTGATCCAAGACCCCAAATACCATTAAATGATCCTTTCAACTTTACTCATGCTCCCCTGGACCAGACCGCACGACGCAACCCTTGCTTCAAACACGGCTAAATCGTTGTCCTATAAATAGGACTCTTGTACTTGTTGTTATTCACGTTGGATGTCTTGGATCTTTGGAGAGGGGGTGGAAAACACTTAAAATAGGGTTTTATTTCTTCTACATTAGTTGATTTATGGATAATATCATGTATTCAAACATCTTGATTACGATTATGTCCATTAGCGGCTAAATGCCTACTTTCCAGGGTTAAAACCAAGAACATGTTTACTTTTGATTTTAATTTATTTGGTTTGGATTGTTCCACTTCTCGATATCCTATTCAACGAACCATTCAAAAGATATACTTGAAAGACTCTCCCCAAAATAAGCCATGAGTAATTCTTTTTTTTCTTTAGTGCCTCTTAGTTGGTTATAATAATGCCTTAAGTGTACCACTGGATCACCATGCCCATCGCATTTCTTAAACTTTGGAATCTTGAAACTAGTAGGGAGATTAAAACCTGGTAATATGCATAGATCTTTATATGAGACACTTATAACCCCTGTGTCCCTGCAAGTTTCTCATGGCCTGTTCTAAACTCTTCAATTTTCGTGCTATGCCTTTTTGTTCTTTTGTCATGACAGGCTTTTCTGTATCAAAGGGAAATACAGGTGGCTAATTGTAACCATACAAATCATTAATCTTAAAAGTAAGCTTTAGAGCATAATACTGATTATTAGGAATCTTAAACATTGGTTCACTATAAGATTAAGGGAGTGCGACTATTGGACGAGCAACAAAAGTAAGAGATTCAAGAAGTGGTGGAACCATGAACATAGAGGAAGTAGGCAGTGCTAGATTAATGGTAGGCCTCTGTCGAGGGACTGCAAATGACATATTAGAAGTGTTAGGATAGTATTGATGCAGGGTAAATCTTGGCATAAGATGAGGTGTATTAGTAGAAATAGAGAACTGTTCCTGAGAGAGCAGCAGGTAGCTAGAGGTATTATCAAGGTCATCGGTAGGGAATGGAGGGGGTGGCACACCACTAGCCCATGCTCAGAGCATTTCATCCAATTGTTGTCTAAGTTTTAGTATCTCCTCATTGGGTTCTGAACCCCCTTCCTTTGGACTCTGAGGGTCAATGAGCGATGTTTTTACCTCTTTGCTAGACATGAAAAGCATTGATTTAGATCTGGAGAAATAAGGATGACTAGCCAGAGTGCCACAAACCAACCACTTTTATCTTAAAGAACATTCTCACCAAATACAAAACCCATTGGGATTAGGTCACACAACAAGCATGGTAATCACATTGTATGTTATGCACCTAGATTTATTCACATTTCTACATAGCCTTGAAGGTAACATGGTCATTTTGAAATCATCTCGATCTTTTTATTAAACTTACTACTTCTTACACCCCACTTGCATTTTGCTTTTCTCCACTTTTCGCACTCGTTTCCCTTTTTCTTTTCATCAGTTTCTTTTCCTTCTCTTTTCTTCTCTCAGTATTCTTTCTTTTCTTTTCTTCTCTCACTATTTTCTTTCTTTTTATCATTCTTTATGGCTTTTTCTTTCTTTAAAAGAGGAAAAATAAGGAGAAAGAGAAAACAAAAGAAACAAAATGATTAGATCGAACCCAAAAGTGGATTGCCTACTTATCATGTTGTACTTGAATCAGATCTTGTGTAATTCAAAAGACATGCATAAATACCCAAAAAACTGATGATTTTTTTTTTTTTTTTGTTTGTTAGGAAGACATAACCAAAATAGACTCCGAGACTAAGAAAAATTTGATAATAATCACATAAAAATTAAGAACCACTCTAAACTAACAAAATAACGTACATAACATCCATAATGAAAACTCCAATACTAAAACAAACTTACTACCAACCTTCTATGAGATTATCTTTACCCAGCTTTGTTGCTTTACGTTGAAACTGCGTATTTACTCTCACCCAAGGCTTGATCCTTAAAGTAATCAACATCTTTTTGAAACAATTATTGATGGAACATCTTGCAATCTACCCAACTGGAACATTATCCTAAATGAAGTGTATGGTCTAGAGCATTTGAGGCCTATCAAAATTAGAAGGAGTTCCATGCGACATCTAACCAACATTATTTTCAGATGGAGCCATAAATAGGTCCACAGGATGTTGTCATCACTTCTTGATTCGAGAAATTCAATCCAAGAATTGACTCCCACAAGCAGTGAGAACTTATCAAAGCGCATTATGTATTCGATGGCTTTCACTTGATTGGTCAAACAACGATCAGCTACATCCAATTTAATCAAAGAAGTAGTGTTCAAATGCTCCATCATCCATAATTGCTATACCGGGTTACTTCCCTAAAAAAATTGCATCCCCTCTTTTACTTCGGTCAAAGCCTTATATATTTCTGCTAAGACCATAAGTACAATAGTGACCTTATCCCCTTTCTTCTCATTAAATAAGGTCACCACTAAAAATTATAAACGAGTATTAACACACCTTTCTTCTAGTAGGAACACTAAAGTGCCTACCAAAGTAAGGGTGAAGACTTCAAGATGCTTCCTTTCCCAACTCTTCTTAGTCATATAAAATTCATCCCAAAAGTAATTAAAACTTTCTAAGGACTCAATTCTAGTGAATAAATAGTATAGGTAAATTTATGATTGATTTAGGCATCCTAAATGCTTATTACTACTCTTCAACCCATAACCCTATAGAAATCTCGTGCTAGAATGATTTAGAGATCGAATTATCTCTTTATCGATATAATACAATTGAAACTAGGCATCATTTCACAAATTATGAACCTAAACACCAAACTATTTAGATCCCATAAGGTCAATATAGCCTCTATTATATTTGGATGGGGCATGATATGCAGGAGCCGTAAGATTGCCCAACACTTTCTTTAGCTCGTTCTTTTCAGAGTAGTTGAACACGTCCTACCACTTGATTAAATTTTTGGTCATCTTGGAAACTATGAGGACTCTAGACCACGTGGATGGGTCTATCCTACAATAACACCTAAAAACTATGGCTTAACAGTTCAACTAAAGGGCAAAAATTCCTGACCCTCGAAATTCTAACATAGGAAGATGTCATACGACATGAAGGGACCGACCGATTTGTAACTCAAATCCATCAAATGGTACTGCTAAGTGAAATAATCCTATTTGTCTATGACCAACTAACAACACTAGGCTAAGAGAAAAAATGACCCTAGGCTGGGACTAAGACAATGATCAAATTACAAGATTACCGGATCCACCAAGGGTTGCCTACGTATCCCGTTCTAAAGGACGAGAATCAAGTATGTGTAGCTCATACAAATCAAAAAATTAAACAATAACGAAGAGACTGAAATGCGACTTGAGAGACACAACCAAAATAGATAAATGAATAACATCGATACGAAATCAACAACTATAAAAGAAAAATCTTTTTGGTATTTTCAGCTGAAATTATTCTAAAATAAAACATCAACAGAAATGAAATATATTTTTGAACTTTTCGACATAGAAAAACATAAATACACTAAAAGAAAAATCTTTTTGGCATTTTCATTATATAAAAGGTACAAAAACTCGAAACATTTTTTTTTTTGAATTTTCCTTTATAGGAAATATATAAAGTTCCTACAAATACAGTAAAAATCATTTTGACATTTTCAAGTTATGAAAGCCTATTGAAGAATATAAAGGAAAAATCTTTTTGATGTTTTATTTTTTTGAGAAAAAACGTGCAAAAGGTAAAAAATATTTTTAACTTTTTGGATTGTGGAAAGAAAGCCATAAAGAACTCCTATAACCTACGAAACACTTTTCCTTGACTCACTTTTTTTCTTTTTCTTTTTCTTTTCTCATTTTTTTGAACTTTTCCTTGCCTAAACACACATTTTCCCTTTATTCTAGAACATATTTTCCCAAATCAGTCCATCAAATGATCCTATTACCCTCAAATATGTAACTATTAGCATGTAGGAATGCTTAGGGGTAAGTCACCTACCAAGGACCAAACGGGTCCCGCAAGGTATTAATATGATGCAAATAAGAATAATCTAAAGGTTGATTTAGGTTGGGATTCAACTAAAAGGGTTGTTTAAGAGAGCATATGGTTGATAGTGGTTGTGATAGATTTCCACATACTTCATACACTCGGCGGAGATTTCCACATACTTCATACACTCGGCGGCTTTTCCTCCTAAAATAAAGGTGACTAACCAAATATTCGCGTACACACATCTACTACGAGACTTATTGCGAAAGAAATGACTCAGAGTAAGGTATATGATAACAGATATAAAGCGGTAACACACAAGAAAAGATTATAGATAAAGAGCACGTAGGCATCCAATAATGATAAAATAATAACACAAACGATAACACAAACAAAATATATATACACCTATAGTGTCAAACTAAGCCGATACAACTCAAAAAATTAGCTCAAATTCTGAAAAATCTCCAACAAAGTGGCCAGAGCTGTCACACCCCTTTTTTTACCTCTAAAATTTATTTTATGTTCCGAAAGGATTTTATTTATCAAAGTGACTAAAGATAAAAATTTATTTTGAAAAAGATTTTGACAATTAAACTCAGAGTCGCCACTTGGCATATATCTGGTGTGCCAAGCCACCTTTGAAATTTTTTTTTCAAAACAATATTGACTCTTTAAAACTGATCCACAGGTTAAGGAATTCTGTTAACCGAGGGAAGGTGTTAGGAATCCATCGGTCCCGTGGTTTGACCATGATCATTTTGTGGAGTATATTGGCTAGTATGACACTATGAAATGCATAAACCAACAAAACACATGATGAGAAAACAAACAACAAATAGTCAAAACTTTAAAAAAATAGTGTCCATTTCAATTTATTACAAACGAAAATTAAAAATGCTGAAATAAAAACCTAAACTATTCTAACCACCCTAAACTATGCTTTACCTAATTCCTCGGGCCTTGGTTACGATCGATATTTCAAATACAGAGTGTCATAGGGCATTTCCCGATAAATATATGTATGTGACCTCGAGACATTTCTCAACGAATAAATACATTTGATAAAAATGTACTCAAAATAGAAAAGAAATCTTTCAAAATAAACATCCACACATTAAATAATATAGAAACCTACTATTTGCCTACCCAAAACCTAAAATTTTCCTATCAATTCTCTACCTACACATGATACTATCTAGTTTAACTAAAACCGATGTCTATTACGACTTAAACAACCATCAATGAATCAAAACAAATCCATATTTGCTTTTATCAATGTCAATCTCTCCCCGAATTTTATGCACAATGATTAACTAATTCTTTGGCTATCAATTTAATTTCTCTTTCTAATTTTTTAACATCAATCATATACACACAACAAAGATCCAAGCATGATAAGCACACAAGTCATTCACACCCATAACAAAAATTAACATTTAAGATAAAAATAGAGAATGAGAGGAGAAATGAATCTCAAATTTTAGCTTTTCAAGTGTAATTGCTCCTTTTGACTAGAACTACGATCAAAATTTCGGACTGAACCTCAATAAAATAAACAAATACAGATTCGATCTAACCCTTTTGTTCTATTTTTTGCCAACTCGAGCTGAAAATCACAAAGAAAAAAGAAACCTATACCAGATTTCGTGTATAATGTCATTGTTTCACTCGTTTTCCGATGAATTTCATTAGAATTAAAAGTAAAATGGGTCGAGCTTAGTCAATTTGGTTAGAATGGAGTTGGGTTACTATTTTCATATCGTCGGAGCTTTGAGGAGCTCTAACAGTGACCGTAAATAGAGAAGAAAAGATGACAATAATGTTTTCTGGCGAAAACTCATCGGAAAAGTCTCTTTCTCACTGATTTTCCTTCTATTTTACCCTTTCTTTTTTCCGATTTTACCTTGTTCACCATCCTTTCTCCGTTTTCTGTATGTATATATCGGTCTATGTATGTGTGCATTTTGATTGGTGTGTGAGTATGTGTCTGTGAGTTTTCTGATGTATGCATTTGTGAATTCCCTTAGGTTGTGCATTTTTTAGTATATATCCATGATGTGATGTGAGTGTGTATACATGTGTAGAGTGAGGTATATGTGTCTATTGTGAGTGTCTATTCCAAAGGGGAAACACGTGATTGAGGGGAAAAGGGAAGGGGCACATGGGTTGGGGTAGGGTGAGATGGGTGAGTTGTCCACCTTTAATTGGGTAAGGTGGTTAATTTGTTATAAATTTATTTATTTTGTTTTTTATTGGGAGAAGTGTTAAATGGGGTGGGGTGCATCGTAAGGTAAGTGGGTTGAGTTGATTTAATTTTTTGGGGAGGATCAAATTTATGTGTCTACACTTATTGAATGATTTTGATAAGTTAGTTGAATAGAGGTCTTATTGCATTTAGTAGTAGGAGTTGTTGATATGCCAATCGTCGGGGCACTACTTAAGTCAGTTTCATGAGGTGCTGATTTTGTTGAGCCGATTCCTAAGCTAGAATTTAGTAGTAGAAGTTGTTGATATGCCAATTGTCGGGGCACTATTTAAGTCAATTTTATGGGGTGATGGTATTGCGGAGCCGATTCCTGATAACGCTCAAACTACAGCTCTCGTAAGAGTGTAAGTAGTCGTTGTCAAATATAGAACCCAACTGGGTTGGGTGTTGAATCCCACAGGGAATACTTGGTCACTAAGTATTGCAACTATTATTAGACTGTTGGTCGAAAATTCTATGGAAAGGGGGGATAGTTTAGGCCTGAAGTAAAAGTATCAAAATAGCAAAGTAAAAACGGAATGCTTGGTAGGTTTTAATCAATGAGAATTGTAAGTTAGGGTTATGTCTACCTTATGAGTTGTACGTATCTATTGGCTATGAGTTATGCGAAATTCAGACCTGCATGCGCTTATAGAGATTCGTATTCTATGGTAAATCCTAGCGTCTTTCGACCATCAAGGATTATATCACTTTAACTATACTAATGGTACGAATTCTCCAAGAGGTTAATCCAGTTACGGCACTAACTTTTAAACAGGGTTTAGTAGACCTATTTCCTTGTCATTCTCTCTTTTCCAGACATGTAACTTTTCTTTCGAACAAGTTAATGCTATACTGGCGTATTCTAAATGTTTGAAACCACAAGAATTCAATTAAGATGAAGAGAGTAATGATATAAGCAACATACGTATCAAGAATTCACAAACTCATAGCAACCGATAGTATCTCATAAGGCTTCCATAACCCTAACAGAGAAGTTTAGCTACTCATGAGCGCAACGGAAATCACAATAGATATAATCATCATACCACCACTTAGGATAGTCTTGGCGATGGAAGTGATAAACGTCAACTAGGGTTGGACGTTTTTGCTCCTTCCGTTCTTCTCAAGAGAGTCGTGTTTCTCTGTTAAAACTTACAGAATATTGTAACGTGAAGTAGTAGCAAAAGTTGAATGGAAAATACTTGAATTAATGAGTGAATTGAATTGTAAGAGTTGAATGAATTATTCGAATGGAGAGAGATAATAATAAAAACTTCAGCAACATAGGGTATTTATAACACCCATATCCTATTCCTACTAGGCTACTGCGTACTTATCCTAATCCTACTAGGTTACTGCATCCTTATCCTAATCCTACTAAGTTACTGCTGATCCCCAAAGTCTTTAGAAATGCTGTTTTTGCCCGGGACAAGTTATCCATGCATCACTTTCAGTTCATAGGCGTCCAAACGCTGCTTTCCTTCTTTCCTGAAGCTTCCTTGGGCGTGAAGTTATCCATAAAGTGCTGGAATCTTCATCATTTATACCTGAAAAACTTGCTAATCACGTTTGTTAGCTCACTTACAGCAAAAAGGACTAAAAGTGCAGGAATTATATATTTTGTCCTCAAAACTTAGCTAAAATATGGGTACATTAAGGTGCTTTAGGCGTGTAAATACGCCTATCATCAACACCCCACACTTAAAGCTTTGTTCATCCTCGAACAATATATCATGTCCATATAAACATCTACTTAGGGTTTCACAGTAACAACACAAAATATTCATCAAGACAGGCACGACAATTATTAACAAAGAGTAGTTTTCTAATCACTTCTAGAAACAATTCAACCTCCAACATAGACTTGTGATGATGGTTAATTCGTATTCAAAAGTTAAGGCACAAAGAATCATACAAGACTACCCAAAACTCATCAACAATGTGTGTCTCACATAAGATATTACCCATAATCACTCACAAGTATTGCATTTTTTAGAACATGGGGTATAAGATTATCCTTGCTCTCACTCTCACAAAGAATTCATATGTTGCAACTGATGACCATAGGCTTTCCCTTAGTGTAATGTTCCACTAATATCAAAATGCTAAGCTTAGGATCAAATAGGTCTTTTACAGGTTGTAATGTAGGCTAAGGGACGGGTAGGACTATTTTGGCCAGAAATAGTGACTATGTTCCTAAGCGCTTTAATACATCACATTATGTCATTTACACTTTCTTTCAATCAACCTTGCTTCCTTTCTTTCATCTCTCACCCCTTTTCACCTATTTTTCCATTCAAACATAACTATCTTTTTTATTTAATCATAAACACAATTTATCTTTTTATTTTTCTGTTTCTTTTTCTTCTCTATAGCACACCTCTTATGATAGCCACTCTTTTTCATAACAAATTCAAGCCCCAATACACTTTAAGGCATCACTCTCACCCAATTTCCTCTTATTTTATCACATGACTTTTACAATTTAAAGCGCTTAGGAATTTGGATCAAATTATGGTCTTGAAAAAATGGATTAGGCTACATATGAGGCTGTCAAAGAAAATGGCTAAAGGCTCAAAGGGGTTGACTAGGATAATGTCCACGGGTATGTAAAACGAAGGTAAACAAGTATCGGTTGCCAAAGAAATGCCTAAATCATCTCCTAGACTCACACTCTTTATTTCGCTTTACACACACACCAGGCAAGTTCTAGCATCAGCCACAAATACAGAATATACTATCACCTCACACACACAAGGCACATGGTCGACTTTATTGGGAGCAGTACAGACTCTTGACCCAACATATGAAGGAATTAAACCACACACTTATCACATAATGAGTCACATTTAGAGCCTAAATGTCTCAATAGTAATGATTCTAGCACAAACTCTTGTCATAACACCATGCCGCTTATCAGAACAATTTCATGCATTAAAATCTAAAAAAAATCTACAACTAATTAAAACAAACAAAAATAAATATGACCATAAATGTAGGCAAAGAAGTACAGCATACGAATACCAGCACCCCACACTTAGACAGGACACACTGCCTTCAGTGGAAAATAAATACGGAAAACCTGATTAGTCGGACTCCTCTTCTATGTCTGGGGTCATTCCCCCTGCGTCGAAATCATCATCAGAGTCATCATCCTCAGAGCTTCTTCAAATTGTACCCCACTTGATCCAAAAGTGCGTTGAGGTATTTGTAGCGAGGAGGATTAAGCTTGCTTTTTTCTTCCGCTTTCCTAACCTTTCTGTGAGGTGGATACTTTTTGTTTTTTTTGTCGTCCTTTTGAGGCCATTCTACCTGAGATCCTAATAGAGTCATGTTAGCTTCATCTCAGAAGATTCAATTGATAAACAAACAGTAATGGCACCACCCCATACTTAAGTTGTTGGTACAGACTAATTAAGTGAGTAATGTCGACTACTCAGACTTCATCGTCATACATTTGGGCGATATGTTCCAACAATATGTTCAGCACAGTCATACTTTCATGTCGTCTTAACTATCCTTTCCAACTCTATTTCATGTAATCTTGATCATCCTCTCATGTTTGGATTAATGCACTTTTTTGAACAAGACTACTGCATAGAGATCGTATCAAGTTATGGTATAGAAATAATCACAACATCTCATGCTTGTATTCAATCATGATCTTTATCTTGATGAACGAGTCATTCAAACATTCAAGCATTCAATTTTGAAGATTATGCACTTAACTTCACCATGTCGACTCCGCAAAAGTATGACAGTGTATAACAATCAAATACAAGTCGGAACCAAATCAAGAGCATCATTACGTATTATTTCACTCACTTAGTTGTATCACAACAAATCAACCATATTCAAATCACCAATACTACTTCAAGATTTAACAATTTATTATAGGCGTAGTAGTGTAGTACTTATGGAATATAAAAGAAGAACAAAGAAGTACTTACTTGGTTGATGGCCTCGGAAGATGTTCTTGCAAAGTAAAAGAGCAAAAGGAAATTTTTTGAGAGATTTTGGAGAGGTAGGCGGCACTTAGGTTGAATTTGCAATGCATTTTTGTTCTAAGACTAAGGTTCTATTTATAGGACAAGCTTGGGTCGGGTTTTGACCCATTTGGAATCGGATTTGGAGACCAAAAGTGACCATAGGCGGGGCCTAATGCTTTGCCTATGCTTGGCATAGGCGTCGCCTATGCTATGGCATTGTTAGGCATAGGCGGCGCCTATGCCATGGCATACTAGATTCAGAGACAAAATGCTTTTGCATAGGCGACGCCTATGCTATGGCATTGTTGAGCATAGGCGGCGCCTATGCTATGGCACTCTAGAATACGAGATCTTAGGCCATAGCATAGGCCATGCCTTGTTCGTGGCCTAGATTTACATAGGACTTGCCTTGTTCTTTGCCTATATTTTCATAGGCAATGCCTAACCCATAGCCTTTTGCTTCTTCATTCCTAACTTACCACCTTCAACATGCAATACTTCCAAATCAAAATTTGAAACCAATCTCCTCCTTTATACCTCTTGCACCTACACTTACTAAAAAACAACAAAAACGATTAGAACGATGGGTTGCCTCCCACCAAGCGCCTTAGTTTTGGTCGTGGCTCGACAAAATCTTAAGAAAACAAAATAATTAAAAATGATGGGTTGCCTCCCACCAAGCGCTTGATTTATTATCGCGGCACGACATAGCTATCTCGATTACTTAGACTTCATCGAGATAGATGGGGCATCGTTTTCTGAATGGATTCAGACGACGCTGATGCTTACTTGTAGGCATGCAATCTTCTTCGATATGACTCTTGTGCATACATATCCCAGGAGGGATACCAATTATATCATCAATAGTCCAACCCATAGCTCTCTTGTATCTCTTCAGAGCAGAGATGAGAGCCTCTACGTGCTGTTCACTTAAATCATCCGCCACATGATGATAGGCGAATTTACGCACCTATATCAATATATTTTGCCCATATTTTAGCCTAGTTTTGAGAACAAATTATATATTTCATGCACTTTTAGTCCTTTTTCCTGTAAATGAGCTAACGAACATGATTAGTAAAGTTTCAGGTATAAATGATGCATAATTCAGCATTTTATGGCTTACTTGACGCTAAAGAAAGCTCACGAAGGAAGGGAAGGGAGTTTACACGCCTAAGGACCAAAACTGCTGCATGGAAAATCTGTCCCGGGCTAAAACAGCATTTCTGAAGACTTTGGGGGACCAAACCTGCTGCATGGAAAATCTGTCCCGGGCTAAAACAGCAATTCTGAAGACTTTGGGGACTTACAGACACAAAGCTGGATTTTGACAATGATACATTAACCTAGTACAATTAGGTTATGTATTTCATTATTTTATTTGGATTATGATAATGTTACATTAACCTAGTACAATTGGGTTAAGTATTACATTAGCCTAGTAGGATTTGGTTAGATATTTTATTTATCTAGTAGGAGTAGGATATGAGTATTATAAATACCCTATCATGCTAGAGATTTTGAATAAGGAGGGAGGAGGGAGAACACAATACTTCCTTCCATCCCTCTCAACATCTCACAATTCAATTCTATTTTTCTTCTTCTACTCTTCTATTCTTAAATTCCACAACAAGAGAATCGTTACTTTGCCTAGGAATTCACGCCTCACGCCTACCACCTAAGCTACACGAAATTACTCAATCTTGTGGTATAACAACAATGTCAATCGTGATCTCCTTCGCATTCATGGGTAACTAAACTTCTCTGTTGGGGTTATGAAAGCCGAATGAGTTACTATCTATTGCTGTGAGTTTGTGAGTTCAAGGCACGTATATTGCTTATATCATTATTCTCTTCATCCTAAATCTACATTCTTTGCGGTTGCAAACGCAAGAATACGCCAGTCTAACATTTAACTTGTTCGAGAGAAAAGTTATTTGTCTGGAAAAGAGATAATGTCAAGGTAGTAGGACACCCTTTCCTATTAAAAAGCTAGTGTCGTAACTGGACTAACCTCTTGGAGAATTCGTACCGTTAGATACGCTTTAAGCTCGAGAGAGTTAAAGTGAAATAGTCCTTGTTTAGGTCGAGAGACGCTTGGATTTACCATCGACTACAATCCTCTATAAGCAATTGCATGACAGAATTCTACACACTCATAGCCAATAGAGACGTATACCTCAGAAGGTGGACATAACCCCAACGCTTCAATTCTCATTGTTTACAACCAACGTAACAATCTCTCTCTTTTTACTTTATTATTTTCAGCTTTTGTTTACATTACTTGCAAAACAAGAATCCCCCCTTCTTACGAGACTTGCACCAAAAGTTTAGTAATTTTACTTACTTGTTGGCCAAGCTATTCCCTGTGGGATCGACACCCAACCCAGGTTGGGTTCTATATTTGCTAACGACCGCTTTACACTCAAACGAGAGCTGTAGATTGAGCGTTATCACCACACTCACCGGAAGTGTATTTCCACTTCCCAAGAATGCATACCTTAGATAATTGGGGAGCTCTTTCGATTCTAGCACTGGGGGCTCTTCAATGGAAGTCTTCACTGTTGGTGACGGTTTATTCTTAAGATCAAGGTCCGGCTGCTTAGGAGTATGAGAATAGGAACCTATTTCTGTTAGAGCACACATAGTTTCTTTATAATCTTCATCGTCCTCATGCTCAACATTCAGCAGCGCAGCAGACAATGGCTCAACAGTAAGCTATTTCTCTACAGATAATGCTTTCTTATCCTCATAATGAACATCAACTACGGAGAACACATTCATATCTCTTGGCTGCTTCATCGATTTGCACAAATCAAAACGAATCACTTCGTCATTCATTCGAAATAAAAGCTCATTATCTCTCATGTCAATAAGCACGCTTCCAGTTGCGAGGAAAGGGCGTCCCAAGATTATGGAAACTTCAAAATCCACCTCGCAATCCAAAATGACAAAGTCTGTAGGAAAGATGAAGGTAGAAACCTTTACCAACACATCATTCAAGATACCCACAGGTCGTTTTACCGACCTATCTGCCATCACAAGCCGCATATTGGTTGGTGTAGGGTCACCTAACCCCAACTTCCTGTAGATGAATAGTGGCATCAAATTAATGCTAGCACCCAGATCGCACAATGCCTTGGCAAAATCCAATGATCCAATCGTGCAAGGGATAGTGAAAGCACCGGGGTCAGCCTTCTTCTGAACTGGTGATCTGGTAGCGATTGCACTGTAATGATGAACAGTATCCGTCAACTCATAACTTGCTGCCCGCTTCTTTGTCAAAAGATCCTTCATGAACTTAGCATACCCAAGCATCTGTTCCAGTGCCTCCACCAACGGAACATTGATAGTTAGCTGCTTCAACATGGTCATGAATTTACTGAACCTGGTGTCATCAGCTTTCTTCTTCAGTCTCTGAGGAAAAGGTGGTGGTGGAAGAGGAATCGTTTTCTCCACCACTTCCTTTTTATCTTGCTTCCGATTATCACTCTTTTCAGGCTGGTGACGTCTAGGTGTAACATCATGAGCACTCACTTCAGCTTCTATGGCATCTTCAAACTCTGCTTCATCAACATTCTCTGCTCTATCATCAACTACCTGCTTTCCTTTGGATGGATTTTCCAACACTTTACCACTCCGGGTAGTAATAGCCATGCATGATTCGTCGTTTCTTGGGTTTTGCATCGTATCGCTGGGTAGTGTTCCAGCCTTTCTTTGGTTGAATGCCGCAGATAATTGACTCAATTGTTGCTCCAGCTGTTTTATTGAAGTGGAATGCGAGTCAACCAATTGTTTCATTGAGGACAGATCATTTATTACCTCAGTTACTCCTGTGCTGGTTGCCTCTACTCCTTTCAGCAGCTTAGCCATCATATCTTCTATGGACATATTTCCAGAACCAGATGCAGCGGCGTCACTTCTTCTAGGAGGAACATACAAACCACTCCTGTCGGTATTGTTTTTCCAACTACCTTGATCGCGGTCCTTGTATCCAGATTTATCATAATAGACCCGACCTTGGTTTCCTTGGGCATTGCCTCGGAAACCCCCCTGATTATTCAAGTAGTTCGCTTCTTTCTCATAGTCGGATTCATCTCTTCCCTGTGATACAACGTCCTTAACCTTTTCGGTCTTCCCTGATAATAAGTGCTTGGTAAGAAGATCCATCTGCGTTTTCATGTGAGTCATATCTTGGTCACGTTCCTTTTGTCTACGCCTCTGCTCTGCAGTCATGCCAATAGATATAGTAGAGATTGCTACCTCAGAATCCCTGGTATGCTAAGCTCTGCTCTGTTTTGTCATACGATCTAGCATATCACTTGCCTCAATAAAATTAAGGTCCATGAATGATCCTCCAGCCGCATTATCCACCACTGGCTTAGTCACTGAGTTCAAAGCCCTGTATAATATCTCCATCAAGTGGACATTGGTCATATGATGGTTTGGGCACCGCATAAGCTTCTTCTTGAATCTCTCCCATGTTTCGTGGAGAGCTTCAGTTGGAAGCTGTCGGAAGTTGCTGATCTTATCTCTCAACTGTGCTCTCTTGGATGGCGAAAAAAATCTTTCTAGGAAAGCGTCTTTCAATTGCCTCCAATTGGTGATAGAATCAGGAGTCAGCCCATTCAACCATAGAGTTGCCTCCCCAGATAGAGACAATGGAAATAAGCGCAACCGAATTTCATTCTGTCCAACTCCTGGATTGTCGAATGACTTGCATGTAGAGATGAAGTTGATCAGGTGCATATTCGGATCATCGCCTGCGAGTCCACCAAATAAACCTTTGAGCTGCAATAGCTGAATCATGGTGCTAGTGATATTGAACTTTGCTCCAGGTGCCAAGGGCGGAGGAATAATAGCTCCTGTAGCACCAGCTCCATCCAGATCGTCATCATCATCATCAAAAGGAGCCTGCACAGCTCGACGGTCAGGTCTCATTCTAGCTTGACGATCTCTCCTATGCATAGGTGCCGCCACCTCATCAGTACGCCTAGGATTTAGTAGCTCCTCATCACCCAGGTCCTCATCATCAGGATTTGTTGCCCGACCTGGGTTATCAATATTCTGTTGATGCACTTGAGCAGCTGCCAGTGCAGCTAGTCTAGCCTGCTCCTGTTGAGCCGCCCTTCTGTCAATGTTACGTTATGTATCCATCCTGCCAATAGAACCTGAATAGAACAAAAACAACAGCTAAAAGTAAAATCTGAGAACTTTGACTAAAGGGTCTAGTAACTATCACAAACTTAGTTGACAACCGTATTCCCCGGCAACGGCGCCAAAATTTGATTACGCTCAAACTACAGCTCTCGTAAGAGTGTAAGCGGTCGTTGTCAAATATAGAACCCAACTGGGTTGGGTGTCGAATCCCATAGGGAATACTTGGTCACTAAGTATTGCAACTATTATTAGACAGTTGGTCGAAAATTCTATGGAAAGGGGGGATGGTTTAGGCGTGAAGTAAAAGTATCAAAATAGCAAAGTAAAAACGGAATGCTTGGTAGGTTTTAATCAATGAGAATTGTAAGTTAGGGTTATGTCCACCTTATGAGTTCTACGTATCTATTGGCTATGAGTTATGCGAAATTCAGACCTGCATGCGCTTATAGAGATTCGTATTCTATGGTAAATCCTTGCATCTTTCGACCATCAAGGATTATATCACTTTAACTCTTTCGAGCTTAAAGCGTATACTAATGGTACGAATTCTCCAAGAGGTTAATCCAGTTACGGCACTAACTTTTAAACAGGGTTTAGTAGACCTATTTCCTTGTCATTCTCTCTTTTTCAGACATGTAACTTTTCTTTCGAACAAGTTAATGCTATACTGGCGTATTCTAAATGTTTGCAACCACAAGAATTCAATTAAGATGAAGAGAGTAATGATATAAGCAGCATACGTATCAAGAATTCACAAACTCATAGCAACCGATAGTATCTCATAAGGCTTCCATAACCCTAACAGAGAAGTTTAGCTACTCATGAGCGCAACGGAAATCACAATAGATATAATCATCATACCACCACTTAGGATAGTCTTGGCGATGGAAGTGATAAACGTCAACTAGGGTTGGACGTTTTTGCTCCTTCCGTTCTTCTCAAGAGAGTCGTGTTTCTCTGTTAAAACTTACAGAATATTGTAACGTGAAGTAGTAGCAAAAGTCGAATGGAAAATACTTGAATTAATGAGTGAATCGAATTGTAAGAGTTGAATGAATTATTCGAATGGAGAGAGATAATAATAAAAACTTCAGCAACATAGGGTATTTATAACACCCATATCCTATTCCTACTAGGCTACTGCGTACTTATCCTAATCCTACTAGGTTACTGCATCCTTATCCTAATCCTACTAAGTTACTGCTGATCCCCAAAGTCTTTAGAAATGCTGTTTTTGCCCGGGACAAGTTATCCATGCATCACTTTCAGTCCATAGGCGTCCAAACGCTGCTTTCCTTCTTTCGTGAAGCTTCCTTGGGCGTCAAGTTATCCATAAAGTGTTGGAATCTTCATCATTTATACCTGAAAAACTTGCTAATCACGTTTGTTAGCTCACTTACAGGAAAAAGGACTAAAAGTGCAGGAATTATATATTTTGTCCTCAAAACTTAGCTAAAATATGGGTACATTAAGGTGCTTTAGGCGTGTAAATACGCCTATCATCAATTCCCAAGCTAGGAAATTCTTCTTGGATGATTTGGACAATTCTTTGTTTGAGGCATTGTTCCATTGCTACAATTTTAGAGTCCATTATAATTTTTGTATTGCACGTTCTTCCTGAAATCTGGAATTTCTCTCATCGCCCACTGTGTTAGGCTATGATACCAAATTTTTATGGATCTTTATGGAAGGATCGATTCACACAGTTATGTATAAATTCAACTCGTTAAAAGGATATTGAAACCTTAGAGTTCAATGAAGCAGAGACTCTGATCTTTTCATCTCATTAAAGAGAAACTGAAACCTTATAGTTCAATGGAAGAGAGAGAATTTCAATCTCTTGCTTTTTGCTGAAATATGAATTACTAATTTATTCTCGAAAACACCCCTTTAAATAGGAGTACTATAGCAATAGTCTAATCCTTATGAAAGTAGCAAAAATAAAACCTTATTCTAGAAAGTCTAATCCTAATGAAACATGAAACTCATTATAGAATAATAAATAAAACTACTAAAATACAATTAAATATTTAATGAATTGACTTCCACGGGTACTAGGAGTTATTGGAGAATAATCAATAAGATGTATTTAGCAAAAAACAAGAGATTAAATTTCTATCTTCCATTGAACTCTGAGGTTTCAACCTCCCTTTAATGAGTTGTTTATCGCCCTGTGAATTAATCTCTCCATAAAGATCCATAACATAATGTGAGAGAGGAGTATAAAGGGGTAAGGAAAGAGAATAAAGTACAAAGATCATTGGTACTAAATTGCATATGACCAACTATTTGTGTCGGTATCTAGTAAGTCATCTAGCAAATACTTGACAGTAGAAAATGGAGATTCAAAACATTGACGCTGAATACTAGTAATCTTCTAGGTTCAGATTTATGTTAAGCCTCCAAACAGCCTTATTTTATAATGCTTCATTCACACAGCCGAGTCAAAACAAGACAATGCAACAAGAAAATATCATAACGGAAATCCAGACACTTCAGCGGTACTTTATTAAATCATGAATGAGAAATAAAAAATCACAGATGACGATCAAATGATTCTCGAGATGAGGTTAATTTTTGGATAGAATGTGATCACATTGAAAACTAAAGAGAGAAGTAACTAGATACATGTTACTCCCATCTTATAATGTCCACAAGATTCAATATCTCATAGACAAAAAAAGTATATCTAATTCAAAAAACTACACATGTAGACAAGATCATAGAACAATATCAGAATTCCAAACACCCACTCATCAAAAGGAAGCTGATATATTTTAGAAGTAATTATACCTCATCCTATAATAATTCGAGAAAATGATTTAAGGACCATTAAGTGAATATTAACAGATAAATTTACCAGGAAAGCAAGAGAGCACAGAAAAAGAAAACAAGTTGACAACAAAAAAATTTAAGTGCAGCCACCACCCTTCAGACACAGACATGTAGTAATAGAGTTCTTGCATCTTTTAAGTTCTTTGTTTGTTGAAATATTCCTCTCCTTTTTCTCCTTAATAAAAAACATGAAAAAACAAAAAGGTCAATGGGTGACCCTATCTATCATCCTTCGTTAAAAGAGAAACCAAAAAAAAAACAGTTCTAGGGTGTAATCAAGGAAGAAAATAGCTCACTCTCCTCAGTGAAAAGCCAATTCTTGAATTCCTATACACAAAAGAAAAGATTTTGGTACCATTTGACACTACCATGAGTTATGGAAAATTTGAGAGTATAAATTTGTCTCAATATCTCTACGAAGCCATTATACTGAATTAGAATTCCCTGATTACACTGTTAAAGTATTGTAATGAGTAAAACTATTTGATTATTACTATTAGAGTATCTATCATAATTAATGGTAATCAGATAGGTCTAAGTCAAGGTGATCCATTCTCTCCATACCTTATTATTCCTCCTTAGCTTGTCATTGAAATATTTATCATTCCTCTCCATCCAAATAGACCAAAAAATGCAGGAAGGAATAACAAATGCGTAGTGTTCAATGTTCATTATTCCTTGGTGAAACTTCTTCGACCAGATCTATCTAACGAAGGTGCAGAGAAGCAGTAGATAATCTACTAACTCATTGACATTTTCACACAAAAAGCATCTTCATCGCAGAACAAGCTTTAGGAGTAGTGATCAAAGTGAAACAGGTGACCCTCGGGGTCCAGTTTGAACTAAAAGAAGTTCATACCAGAGTTTATGTTAAACCTATTTCAAATACAAATACAATAGACTGGGAAATAAGTATAAATAATACTAAGGGAAATGGGACAATATCTACAAAATAGCAAACTGTCACGACCAGAGCCGAGGCCCTGGCTGCAACGAGCATCCCGAACCCTAGAAGCCTGAGCGCCCTTTTCTATCTAGAAATAATACATAACATTCATACAATATAAAGAAATATGGAATATTAACATACGGAAACATGGTCAATCTCATAACTACCCTGAACAAATACGAAAGAAAATTCTTAACATTCAACACACACAACACCAAACTGCGAAATCTCTAACAATATGATAACCAACATATGTCTAAAAACTGGGACAAAGCCCCTAGTCGGACCATAGATCAACTAAAATAAAAATGACTTATAATTAGGCCTTCCGAAATAAGGGAGGCTCAAACTTCTGACCAAGCAACTCTACTGTTTAACAGGACCCCGGGACTGTGCCTTAAATCCTAAAATATAGGGGGTCAATACAATTATACTGGTATGTGAAACAATCCTAAAATAGCATTTTTATTTCATAACATAGATAAGAGCATTTTCGAAAACATTACACATAAAAAGACTAAAACGCATGGGCATAATTAGAATTGTCGAATGCTTTCTTGAAATCAAGACTCACACTTTATCTTAATCCTGAGATAGATGGTACACCCTATATTTCTACAATCTCAGGGGCTATATGGAATCCGCCCTTAACTCGGTGGACAAGCTCTCAATCCAAATGTGCCGCAAGGATTGAGTCCTAATAACTATTCTAGTATACCAGTGTCTCAAGGACAAGTATACATTGGCATTATCCAATCACATCACCCGAATCAGCAAACTCGATTTCCAGTGATGAGCCCTTAAACTCAAACGCCTTCTTCGGGTAACCATCTACCTCTCTTTAGGCCCAATTTTAGTTCTTTAAACCACATGTTTTATATACAAAATCATTAGATGCTTAAAACATAGGGGCATATCATCATCAGGTATCATCATACCCAGACTTACAAGTCATTCATATCATATCAATTTCACAGCCCATCTCATTCAAAACATATAAATGACCACCAAAGGATTATAACATCACAAAAGAGTCCTCATTTTGAAATCTTTATGCAAATTCTCTCTTTTTTCAATACTCAAACATGTGATGGTCATGTCGATTATTCATTAGCATGCAATTCTTATTTTAAATACAATGATGATAGTTATGATACAAAAACTCCCCCTCATCATCTCAAAAAACATGTCAACACCATGATGTTAGGAAACTCACTTTCAAACTTTAGTTCATGTATTAAAAATCATTAACAAAGAAAATAGAACCCATAATTCATAACAAGAGAGGGAACTCATTGTTTATGCTCTCAATTAAACCTTCCAAATTATAAACGCATAAACATGAGGGTTATAATTTGATTTCCACTAAAATAATTCAACACAATGTGCACACTTTCATCAAAACAATCTTTATGACATATTTTTCAAAACAATGCTCAAAAACCCTTAATTTGTATCATTATTGTAAATCATTATACTTGATAAAACAATAAAATCCATACCCATGGAGTTTAGGGATAATCCCACATACCTTAGATTACTTAGTTCGAAGGATGAACCCAAATCTTGATTTATTTCTTGGAAATCTTGACTTAAGAGCTTGATTCTTTATCTTTGGGGCTCTAGGGTTTTCTTGATGAGAAAAAGAGACTAATGATGTAACAATTTATCTTTGGATGCTTCAATCTTGTGTTTTGGATGGTTTTCTGGTGAGCTAAATGACCCTATTGCCCTCAAATACGCGAAATCAAGTCCTTTTTAACACTTAGAAGAATTTCAAGTTGTTAGCTCTTTAAGCATGCTACTAAGTGTTGTATTAAGTTGAGATTTCTACGGGGTATTATGTTATCCCCCCTTGGGATCATTCGTCCCCGAATGATGACTTAGGACACAGATAAGCACGATTTCAAGCACACTAAGGAAAGGAGGGATAGGTTAGTATGTGATTCATACCTTCTATGCCGTCATCCACTGTCTCAAAGAGGTTTGGGTATCTAGTTTGCATGTCATCTTCTGACCCCAAGTAGCTTCCTTCTCTTTTTGATTCTTCCACAATACCTTAATCGAAGCTATCTCCTTACTTCTCAGCTTCTAAACTTGACGATTCAAAATGGCAATAGGTTCTTCTTTATAGACAAGGAGTCTTTCACATTGATATCCCTTACTGGAAACACTATGGAATAATCTCCGATGCACTTTTTCAACATGGATACATGGAATACTAGATGTGCGTAAGCCAGAATTACGGGCAAATCTAACTCGTAAGCAACCCCACCTATCCTTCTTACGATCTGATATGGTCCTATATAACGAGGACTAAGCTTCCCTTTTCTTTCCAAATCGCATGACTCCCTTCATAGGGGAGACGTTTAGAAATACCCAATCATCAACCTCAAATTCTAAATCTCTCCTCCTAATATCAGCATAAGACTTCTGACGACTCTGAGTTTTCTAAAGTCGCTCCCTAATGATCTTCACCTTCTCAATTGCATGAAGAAAAAGGTCAAGCCCAAATAATCGAGTTTCACCCACTTCATACCATCCGATTGGTGATCTATACCTACTCTCATAAAGTACTTTGAAAGGAGCCATCTAAATACTAGAATGGTAGCTATTATTTTAGGCAGATTCTATCAACGACAAATGATCCACCCAACTACCTTTAAAGTTAATTATGAAAGCTCTCAACATATCCTCAAGGTTCTGAATGGTGCATTTAGCTTACCCATCATTCTGAGGGTGGAAGGTGGTACTCAGGTTCACTTGGGTGCCTAAACCCCTTTGGAAAGACAGCCAAAACTACAAAGAGAATTGGGTACCTTGATTAGATATAATAGACACAGGAGCCCCATGCAAACGAGCTATCTCTCTAATGTACAGCTTAGCATAATCATCCCTTGAATAATTCGTCCGTACTGGAAGAAAATGAGTGGACTTGGTCATTTGGTCTATAATCACCCAAATGAGTTATATTGGTTTCGGGACTATGGAAGCCCTATAATGAAGTCCATATTAATCATCTCCCACTTCCACATAGGCAAAACTATCTCTTGAGAAGTGCCACCTGGTCTCAAATGCTATACCTTGACTGGTTAACAGTTCAAACACTTTTAAACAAAGTTAGCAACATCTCTTTTCATATTATTCCACCAATAAATAGTCCTAAGGTCATGATATATTTTTGTAGAGCCTGGGTGAACAACTTACCTCAAAGTATGAGTTTTATCAAGAATCCTTTCTCGTAAATCATCCACATTCGGTACACATAGCTTACCTTGATACCTCAAAATCCCATCACCTCCAATTTCAAATGCCATCACCTTCTGTTGACCAACATCTTTCTTAATCTATATCAAGATAGGGTCTTTAGTCTTCTTTTTCTTAACTTCAACACATAAGGAAGATTTAGATATCTCATGAATAAATATTCCCTTATCCTCAGAATCCAGAAGCCGAACTCCCAAATTTGCAAGCCGATGAATATATTTCACCATCTCCCTCTGCCCTTTCTCCATATATGAAAAACTGCCCATTGACAACCTACTTAGGGCATCGACCACCATATTGGCCTTGACTGGATGATAGTGCAATCACATGTCATAATCCTTCAACAGTTCCACCACCGCCTCAACCTGAGATTTAGTTCTTTTTGCATGAAAACACACTGCAAACATTTGTGATCAGTGAATATATCAATATGTACTCCATACAGATAATGTCACCATATCTTAAGTGCAAACACCACAACCGCTAACTCTAAGTCATAAGTGGGATAATTTCTCTCATGCACCTTTAAATGACTTGATGCATAAGCCACCACCTTAGAGTGCTACATAAGCACACACCCAAGTCCCACTTGGCACGCATCATAGTAAAAACAAAAACCTTTGTACCTTTAGGAATGGTAAAAACTGGCGCGGTAGTCAACTTATCCTTCAACTTCTCAAAGCTATTCTCACAAGAGTCAGCCCACAAGAATTTTGCCTTTTTCTGTGTCAATTTGGTAAGTGGAGCAGCTATGGAGGAAAAACTTTCTACAAACCTTCTACAATACCCTGCCAAACCCAAGAAGCTCCAGATATCAGTTGGAGTCGTGGGTCTGGGCTATCTCATTTCCATAATCTTTTGGGGGTCAACCTTAATTCCCTCACTAGAACTAATATGTCCCAAGAAACCAATCTCACTAAGCAAAAATTCACACTTAGAAAACTTGGCATAAAATTCAAGATCTTTAAGGGTCTGAAGGATGATTCAAAGATGATTGGCATGATCCTCCTTATTCTTAGAGTAGACTAAGATGTCGTTAATTAAAACTATGATGAACAGGTCTAGAAACTGACGGAACACCCTATTCATTAAGTCCATAAAAGTTGCAGGGTCATTAGTCAATCTGAAGGACATAACTAAGAATTCATAATGGCCATATCGTGTTTGAAAAGTTGTTTTGGGAATATCATCCTCCCTAACCTTCAACTGATGATACCCCGAACGAAGGTCTATCTTAGAGAAATATTTGGCACCCTAAAGTTGTTTAAAAAGACCATCACTTCTGGAAAGAGAGTATTTGCTCTTAACAGTGACCTTATTGAGCTGACGGTAGTCTATACACATACATAGGGAACCGTATTTCTTATGCATGAAGAGTATGGGTGCACCCCAGGGAGAAATGTTAGGGCAAATAAAGCCCTTGTCAAGAAGATCTTTCAACTGTTCTTTTAACTCTTTCAACTCAGCAAGAGCCATTCTATATGGTGGAATACAAATAGGATGAGTGTACATCAACAAATCAATGCCAAAATCTATCTCCCTATCAAGTGGTATCCCTGGGAGATCATCAGGGAAAACTTCCGGCAATTCATTAACAGCTGGTACAAATTAGAGGAAAGGACATTTAGTACTAGAATCTTTGACCTGAATAAGATATTATAAACATCTATTGGATATAAGTTTACGGGCTCTAAGATAAGATATGAATTTCCCCCTAGGGCTAAAGAGTACCCCTCTTACTCAATCACTGGCTCTTTTGGAAAGGAGAAAGTAACTTTTCGGGTTCTACAGTCTAATGTGGCATAGCATGAATAGAGCCAATCCATTCCTAAAATATCATCAAAGTAAATCATATCCAGCTCCACAATAAGATCCACCACAATATCACAATTACAAATGGACACAATACAAGTTCTATACACCCTCCTAGCCACAATGGAGTCACCAACGGGGGTGGAAATAGAGAAAGGTTCCAAAATAATTTCAGGCTCAAAACCAAAACTAATGGCCACATATGGGGTCATATAATACAAGTTAGACACTGTGTCAAGCAACACATACACATTACGAAAGAACATTTGTAACGTACCCATGACAACTTCTGGCAAAGCCTCTTCATCCTGGCAGTTAGATAAGGCATATAATCAATTTCGACTGCCTCCAGTAGCTGAAGTAGTACCCTTGGGTAGTGATGGGACCATCGAATTAGTTTGGGACTTAGATTCCCTAATATTTCCCCTAACAGTGGGGCAGTTCTTCTTGAAATGACCTGACTGACCACAAGTATAACACACACGCTCACCATAGATACACCTTCCCGGATGGTTCCTCCCACAATTTCCGCAATGAGGATATAGCTGAAATGGCTAGGCCACACTCCCATGGGACTGAGTACCCTACACTCCCGCTCCACTGTTAGGCTGAAAATTCTAAAATTGCCAATCAACAGGAGGTCTGGGTGCTGGCTGAAGACTGAACATTACTCCAAAACCTTTTCTTTGACCACTTATTACCCCAATTGTTACCACCTTGGTGATGAATCTTATTCTAGTCTATAGATCTAGATCTTTTAGCTTTCCTCTCTCTCTCTCTTACCTCAGCTAGCCTTTTCTTATGCTCCTCGGCCTATTGTATATGAACGGATAACCTGGAGAAATCCATATCTCTATTTAATATTACTCCTTTGTATTCCAACACCAGATCATCCGAGAGATCGGATGTAAACTTTTGCATGCGATCTCTCATGTTACCTTCCAAATCTGGAGCATATCGGGATAGATGGTTGAACTTTAGTACTCATTAACACTCATTTTCCCCTATTTCAAATTCATAAATTGTTTGGCCTTTGACTCTCTCAATTCCTGGGGAAAGAAATGATCTATCAAAGTTTTCACAAACTCACCCCATACAGAAGGCTCAACATCACTACCCTTCGAATCCTCATATTCATTACACCATTAATTGTATACATCCTTCAACTAATAGGCTGCCAGCTCAACCCTTTCAACCTCATTCGTATGCATAACCATAAAAATTTTCTCCAATTTATCGATGAACCCTTGTGGGTCCTCCTCAACCTTTGTACCCGTAAACATAGGTGGGTTCAGTCTCTTGAATTGACCAACCCGTGTAATCTCAGATGAACCAGAGATAGACCCTATATCTTTAGACCATCAGGCCTGAGAAGCCACTAACTGAGCTATCATATGCATCGACTATCAAAACTCAACATTAGATATACCTCTTTGGGTGTTCTGAGTACGGTTGACTCTAGACCGAGGGGCCTAGGGTGAGCAAGTATGAACAGGAGTAACTCTTAGGGTAGCAATGAACTCTGGGGTATGAGATCTATTACATGTCCGCATCACATGGGTAGGGCGGATATCCTCAGCCAGAGCATTTTGTTCATTGGATCGACGGGGAGGCATTGTAAATTTTTAAATTGTAGGAAATCATTTATTAGAGGACATGCAGACTCTATAGCACGAACTAAATCATGAAAGAAAAAAAGACATTCCTAACCTCCTTGTAGCCTCCTTCTTATAAGTAAGGGACGCTACACACCCCTAAACAGGACTCTACTCAACACAATTTTGCAGATTCCTTGGGACCATGAACCGTGCTCTGATATAAGTTTGTCACGGCCTGATCTGAGGCCCTAGCCGCGATGAACATCCCAAAACATGAAGGCCCGAGCGCCCTTTTCTATCTGGAAATCATACACAACATTCATACAATATAAAGAAATACCAAATATTAACATACAGAAACATGGTCAATCTCATAACTCAACTGAACAAATACGAAAGGAAATTCTTAATATTCAAAACACACAACACCAGTCTACAAAATCTCTAACAATACGAGAACCAACATATGTCTAAAAATTGGGACAAGGCCCCCAGTCGGACCATAAATCAAATAAAATAACAATGACTTATAATTAGGCATTCCAAAATAAGGGAGGCTCACCAACTGCAACTTCTGACGAAACAACTCTGCTACTTAACGGGAACCCGGGATTGTGCCTCAGATCCTAAAATATAGGGGGTCAATGCAATTGTACTGGTATATGAAACAATCCAAAAATAGCATTTTTATTTCATAACATAGATGAGAGAATTTTAGACTACATTACACATGAAATGACCAAAATGCATGGGCATAATTTAGAATTTTTCAATGCTTTCTTAAAATCAAAACTCACACTTTATCTTAATCCTGAGATAGATGGTACACCCTACATTTCTACAATCTCACATGCTATATGGAATCTTTCCTTGACTCGATGGCCACGCTCTCAATCCAAGTGTGCCGCAAAGATTAGAATCCTAATAACTATTCTAGTATATCAGTGTCTCAAGGACAAGTATACATTGGCATTAGCCAATCATATTACCCGAATCGGCAAACTCTATTTCAAGCGATGAGCCCTTACACTCAAATGCCTTCTTCTAGTAACCATCTATGTCTCTTTAGGCCCAACTTTTAGTTCTTTGAACAACATGTTTCATATACAAAATCATTCGATGCTTACAACATAGGGCCATATCATCATCGGGTATCGTTATACCCAGATTTGCAAGTCATTCATATCATATCAATTTCATATCCCATCTCATTCAAAATATGTAAATGACCACCAAGGATTATAACATCACAAGACAATAATTTTGAAACCTCATGAAATCTATATGCAAATTCTCTCTATTCTCGATACTTAAACATGTGACGGCCATGTTAATTATTCATTAGCATGAAATTCTTATTTTAAATAATATGATGATACTTATGTTAAGAAAACTCCCCCTCATCATCTCATAAAATATGTCAACACCATGATGTTAGGAAACTCACTTTCAAACTTTAGTTTATGCATTCAAAATCATTCAGAAAGCAAATAAAAACCATAATTCATAACAAGATAGGGAATTCATTTTTCATGCTCTCAATTAAACCTTCCAAATTATCAACAAATATACATGAGGTTTATAATTTGATTTCCACTAAAAGAGTTCAACAGAAAGCACACACTTTCATCAAAACGATCTTTATAACATGTTTTTCGAAATAATGCTCAAAAACCCTAAATTTGTAACATTATTGTAAATCATTATAGTTGATAAAAATAATAAAATCCATGCCCATGTTGTTTAGGGATAGTCCCACAGGCCTTAGATTACTTAGTTTGAAGGATAAAACTCAAATCTTGATTTGTTTCTTGGAAATCTTGACTTAAAAGCTTGGTTCTTGATCTTTGGGGCTCTAGGGTTTTCTTGAAGAGGAAAAGAGACTAATGATGTAACAATTTCTCTTTTAAGGCTTCAATCTTGTGTTTTGGATGGTTTTTGGGTGAGGTAAATGACCCTATTACTCTCAAATACGCGGAATCAGAAGCTGGAAAATAAGGAAGCGTGCTATGAAGCATGTGTCGCATGTTCTAGAGCACCAAAATAGAGAATGTGTTGCATGCTCTATCGTGAGATCCCTCAGGGGTGGACTGAAGTGTGCCCAAACCTGCCCTTATGCTCTTCTAAATATTTTAAAACTTATCTGAGATGTACCTTTGACGCCCCTGATCATGAGTCAACTTAAAAATCAATATTCTAAGGCTGGGAAGGTAAAAAAAAAATCATCAAAGTTTAAAAACTTAAAAAAGAAGTAAGTACTTTTAACACTTAGAAAACTTTAAAGTTGTTAGCTCTTTAAGCATGCTACTAAGTGTGGTATTAAGCCAAAATTTCTACGGGGTTTTACATAAACTCTCAGCTACTGAAATGCACCAGCAAATAGCTCTGCCTCCTTTAGTTGAACTGGAGCAACTTCCTTAAAAAGTAAAGAACTGGTTCTAGTAATTTATTAGTAGAAACCAAAAGGTACATCCTGTAATTCAGGAAGACATTAAGCGGTATCCTAAGAATGACATACAGATTCAATTTTATGAATGTAATGAAGAACTGAAAAGACAAGGAAAAGAGGTGAGCTCAAGTAGTTTCGTAAGGGGCAAAGTATCAAAAAACACCTAAACTATCCCTTTTTGAGTTGCATACCTACACTCTTGGAGTGTGAGTTTCATACCTAAACTATCACTCATTAGTTTGAGAAAAACACCTTAACTAATATGTGATGGTGTGTGTAATACACTCTCTTTATTTAAAAAAATATTTCTACATAGTACTACAATAACAACAACAATAACGTACCCAGTAAAATCCCATAAGTAAGGTCTGGGGAAGGTAAAGTGTATGCAGACCTTGCCGCTACCTCGAGGAGGTAGAGAGGTTGTTTGAAAAAGTTCTACCTTGGCAGAAGATAAGCAAAGGATAACTTTCAATTCAAATAATTAATCTCATATCACGTGCTCACTATTTAAATTCTTTTTTTTAATATTTTAGTTTAAAAAAAAAATCATTTTTTTGTTATAAAGAACCACCAAATCAATTTTTGCGAATTTTCCAATGTGCCTATCTCTCTAAGATCACAGTATCTTCCTTATTTTCCAACTATACAGCCCCCTTTCAAGAACCCTAATAGAAACCCCACAAGATTTTCATGGTATTTTTTGTTCTTTTTACTTCTTTTGGGGAAGAATTCTAGTTTACTATTTAATGTTCATTTGGAGTTATTGATGTGTGGCAGCGAGACACAAATGAGAAGAAGAAAAAGGGAAGCTCGGTGCACTAAAGCTCTCGCTATGAGCTGGGTTCGGGGAAGGTCCCCACCGCAAGGGTGTATCATATGCAACCTTACCTTAAATTTCTTGCCAGAAGTTATTTCCAAGGCTTGAATCTTGTGACCTCATGGTCACATGGCAACAACATTAACAATTACTCCAATGATCCCCTTCACAGATGAGAAGAAGACATATATCTAATTCTATGGAAAATCAATTACTTTACATAATGATATTTTAACCTTTAACTTTTAACTAATACTAAAAATTTATTTATTTTTTCCAAGGTGGATTTTTTTATGATGTGGAGTGCCATGTGGTAAGATTTTTTAAATAAAAGAGAGCGTAGTACACTCCACCAAGGGAGTGTAGTAAAAGAGACAGGTGATACAATCTAAATGACCTTTGGAGCTTTGGATAGGATGCTAATGGATCTAAAGGTGCTTGGTGACTCCATGGTGCTATCCAAAAGGTGCCAATTGGATAATTATGATGATCAACTAGGGCCAAGGGATGTGAAAGAGGCCAACGGAAGGCTAAACAAGGCTAGAAGTCCCCCGAAAGAGGATATACGCCCCATCCACGTTGGATGTATGCCCAACCTACTTTAGATCTGATAGAGTAGGTCAAAACAGTCCCCCATGATCTAGAAATGTGCCCCATGTGCACCCAAGATGCTTAAGCGGATGCTTAGTTGACTTTTATACTTTGTCTTTCCCAAATAGGTCACTTTTGGGCCCATAAAATGTAATAATTTTACCAATCCAATAAATTAGACCTTATTTCATTTTCGTAGGTAGTTTTTGAAGAATGGTGAATATATACTCATGTGAGAGTGTGAGGTAAGCGTGGAATCGCTTGTGTTGATATTTCATTTTAAAACGTGGGTTACTTGGGAATTCGAATCCCTTGAGGTATGTGTAGGATATCGGTGCTTTGTTTGATATTGAATAAAGGGTTAGAGGTTTGATATGCTATTCATTCATCCATCGCGTATCTATTACTTATTTCTTATCCATATTTATCTACCATTTTTGTAACTTAGTTTAGTTTTTGATTTCATATATTGTTCTCATAAAATTTGGTTTGTTTTTTATTCCATATATTGTTCTCATATTATTTGGTACCAGATTCGAGCTTGATTTCGTTCCCACGAAGTCAATCTTGAGTTTGTTATCTAAAAATCAACAAAAAAGAGGTGTCAAAATTGAAAATCCCCAAAAAAGTTTACTATTCACGTTTTTGGTCTTAGTAAAATTTTGAATATTTGATTTTTGTGTTTTCTTGTGTTTCTAGTGTTAGATTTGAGTTCTCTAACACTATAGGAGTCTAAAAATTAAAGTTGAGCTGAATCAGAGCTAATTTGAGTATTCTACCATTGTTGAGAGCTTGAACTTGAAGAAAATCAAAGTGAGTTGAACAATCTAGAAAAATTGATGAAGAATTTAGGCATAATGATGTTTGTAATGAGTTTAGAATGTTTAAAAGTGCTTAGGATCTAAGTTTCGACTCATTCCGAGCTAAGGAGCAAAAGTTGAAAAAGTTGGTGTTCTTGAAGAAATTGTTATCTTCAAGAAGGATTTTCAGCTATGATTGGTTTTTTGATCCAAAAAGAAAGAAGAAAAAAAGTTAAAAGGTTCTTGTACTTGAGCATCTAAAAAGATTCCAAGAATATTCCGAGAGAAGAGTACAAAATGGGGACCATTGGAGGGCATTTCGCCCATTTCAAAGGTCATGGGGTAGACAACTTGCTTTGCAAGTGTGCTGGAGGTGCGCCCAAGGTGCTGCAGCACCTCAAACCATTATACAAGGCTGCTCACCTACATCAAGAGTGCTCCACATCTTCTAGAGTAGGTCCCTAACGCAGATCAAGAAACCCAACCGTATTTCAAGGCTCCAATAGCATATTAATACTCCAATTACTCCATTGCTCTAGGTTTGATTCTTTAGTTTCATTTCTTGATTCCTAAACTCTTGTTTTGATTCTTAAACTACTCATCAACTAGTAATTCATCTTCTAAGTTGATTTATTAGTTCTTGAGTCCTAATTCGTTCATCGTCTTATTTCTTTAAAGCTTTTCTTTTTTTCAATTCGTTGTCTGTTCTTGATTCAAGTCCGTGCGAATTTTTATTTGTTTGAGTCTTTCAAACAAAAATACATTCCAACCTCAAGACACAATTGGGACCAAGCTTTCTCATTGGAGTATAAATGATCTATCAATGGTTGCGACGTCAATTGAGAGACAAACCAAAGGTGTGAACTTTGAGATCTTGTGAGGTTAATTTCTTAACCTTAACTTGTTTGTTGTTTTTGCTCTTGTTTAGTTTTTATTTTATTAGGTAAAATGGATTTGGATGGAGAAAAATCACACACCATGGATAATAACACCACAAATTCTATGTTAGCTTCCATAATGGAGAAGCTTAATGCTATGGATGGCCGATTGGGATCTCTTGAAGGGAGAATAGAAGGAATGGAAAGGTCTCTCTCAAGGAGGATGGATTCTTTGGAAGTCCATCTAGATTTCACCTACTCAACTCCTTAAAACTATGGTGCTTTCTCTATAGGACATGATCCTAACACCTCAACTACTATAACTTCGGAAACACTTCTCCAAATGCTCAATCCACCGAGGTAAATACAAGAACCTATTATTCAAGCCACTACTTACCCAAATAATCGAAATACCGTTCGTCCATTACAACCCTAATTCAATCAAATCCACCAAGAAGCTCAACAAAACCAAGAACCACATATCCAAATACCCCAAGGACTACCTAGATCCCCACTTGACCAAAACAATCCACCTAAAATCCCGGCTAACCACCACCAAACAATCCAAATTAAAGATGTAGGAGGCGAGGAACTTCATGGAGGTAAAAAGTTAAATAAAATGGCTCTTTTTGTGGAATTCATACGAAATAAAAGAAGAGCTAAAGGGGGAGGACAAAGAGGACGAGGAGGAAGATTTGGTATGGTTCCGTATGAAAGAGAATACTTGGAAAACCATCCCCAAGTCCAAGAAGATCATCAATGGGATCAAGGAGAAAATATGGGTCGAGACACGGGTCTTAACTCTATCAAGATCACTCTTCCTACCTTCAAAGGAACTAGTGATCCATAAGTCTTACTTTATTAGTTAGTTCAATGCAATAGATTCTTCTAACTTAATGAGTTAACCAAACATAAGAAAACCGCCCATGTAATTGCTCAATTTGAAAGGTATGCTTCTATTTGGTGGGAGACTAAGAGAGTGGAAAGAGAGAGAAATGGTCATATTGACCTCCTAGATTGGGATGAATTAAGGGCACTCATGAGAGAAAGGTATGTAATGGAAAGATTCAATTAAGAGCAATTAGCAATGCTCTATAATTTAAGACAAGGAGGTAGACGTGTGGAAGACTATTATGAGGAGTTTGAAAACTTAATCCTTCATCTTGAGATTATTGAACTCCCAAATAATTGTATGGAATGATTCAAAGGTGGGTTATACTATGATATTGCTTCTATACTAGTTTTCCACAAGTTTGAACGAATAAAAGACCTTGTTGAAGCAGCCATTGAGGTTGAAAGGAACAACAATGCAAAGAAGTCCTTCAATAGAGGTTACAATTCTTCTACTTCATCTGGATGGAACAAGAGAAATAATTTCAATATGTCCTTAGATAAGAATCACTTTGAGAAGACAATCCAGAAGTATCAACCAAGGAATGAAGGTAGTCCATCTTCTAATCCCAATTCTAAGGGTATTGTTTGCTTTAAATGTCAAGGTTGGGGTCATAAGGCAAGTGAATGCCCCAACCAAAGTAACATACTATTGGTGGAAGGTGATGCTTAATTTGTTTGGGATAAGGTGACCCAAGAAGATGGTGGTGAGTAAAGCCCTCAAGATAATGATGACTTTGAAAGTAAAGCGGAATTAGCAAAAGTTGAAGGGGATTTAAATATACCTTGTGGATTGATGATGAAAGTTCCACATGAATATTTTTGGCCTCAAGAAAGAGAGGCAGTGAATTTTAACTTGTTGATGAGGCGGGAGATAAGTAGTAAAGATGAAGATCTTTGGGATGATAAAGAAGAGCTTAATGACAAACCCAAGACCTTGTTGTTTACTACATTTGGCAATAGTATCTTGCCAACTTCCAAGTTAATGTATGTAGAAACTATGGGGGTTGCACCATAATGTGAGGGACCAGGTCCCTCAAAGTTAGTCACAGGAAAAAACACAGTGAATGGACCAAGAAGGTGAAACTTTGCTTAAATTAAAGGAACATACTGATTTAACGTGGAAACCCCCTTACTCCAGGAAGAAAAAACCATGGCTTGATCTCACAAGCTCTCAAAAGTTCACTATAATCAACCTCTTGATTAGAGTATCGAACTTGAACCTAACTCTAGGTTCCTCCTACTTGTAATAACTCTACCACATGCCCAACTTGGCAACTCTGCCAAGACTCCTCAACACTGGTTAACTCTAACCAGTTTCAAGCTTAGACAACCCTACCTAAATCACTCTTAAAACAAAAAAAACATTACTCTTATAGTACGGGTAATTCAATTTCAAATCAATTTTTAACTCAAGAATATTTTCACTATTAGCACACAAAGACTAAGATCTTGGGCTAATATTGAGTTTTTACCTTTTTCTCTTTTTACCCTTTTTGAATTTACAAAAACCTCTTGATAGAGAAGCATCCTTTTTCTTTTATTGTTAACTGATGATTAGGGTTGAAATGCAATTGGACCAGGTGTCCTAAATAGTACAAGCAACACTTGTGTAGTTTGTTACATAAAAGGAAAAAATTGTGTAGACGCGTGCCAGCTGTACTATTGTTTTGAACATCAAGGGACCTGGTCTCGTATAGTCATCTACTCATCATCAAAATAAGATACAACAATTTCCCCTTTTTTATGATGACAAACTAGCCACAGAGTTTTGAGCATCAATACACATTCATCACATTTAATCAGTGTGATTACCACTACTGAAGATGAATGTCCACTCTATCATGCAACACCAACCATGCTTGCACCATCATGCAACTTAAGGACCTGGTCCCTTGTTGTCATTTTCATTAAAAACTCAACTCATTTACTTCCCTCTATCAATATGCACCATTATTTATTCCCCCTATCAACATGTCATACTTATCTGCAAATCAATATTTATTCACCTGGTACCTTAACACACCTGGTCTTTAACACATGAAATTAGTATCCCCTTTTTTAGCATCATTGATAACTGAAAATAGTAAACCAAGAGTAATAGTAAGCACGGGTTAGTTAACTCATAACCACTAGGGCAACACTAACATGAAGAACAACTTTAGAAATAAAGTAGAACCAGATAAAGAGAAAAAAAACAAGAACTCATTCATATTTAACAGTTTAGGTATCATTGTAGAGTAGGATTTATATTTCCTGTTCCATAGAAAAAGCCACACAAGTTGGAGGAATTAAAAAGGTGGAGGATTTGAGGAGAAGGTTTGGAGAAGTAAGGCCATCTTAAGGTAGTGTAACAAATATTTGGTTAACATAACCTTATTGGTTAGAATTGTAACCTTCTTCTTGAGTTCATCATTCTTCTCACTCCTAAGTTCTACAAAGACCCTGGGATCTTTCGATGAAAATTGTTGAATTTGCACTTGTAATCTCCCTAATTCTATATCTTTAGCTATTGTCTCTTACTTTTCTTATTTTAGAATCCCTACTAGGTTAATCATCATTCATTCTCTTCTTCTTAGGACTAAGTCCCTCACAATTCTGGTGCTTATAGTAGAATTTCCAGATTTTACTCTGGAGACCTTTGTTTGTGCAATCATTACACAATCAGAATGAAAATTTTAGCAAGCCAAGCTTTGCCAGTCATTACACTGTCATAGGGATCATGTGTTTTTACGGATGAAATTTCATCAAAAAGGTGAGTGAAGAAGGGTTTTGGCTTTGAATGGTTAGGATAGCTGAGTTTGGCGGGATCCATGGAGCTAATGCTACGATAACATTTTTTAGAAGGATTATTTTGATTTTGAATTGATTTATCTTTCCATTTTTAGATAAGGCAAACTTTTTGTTAATGAGAGAGAAGATGCATCCTTTTCTATCAGAACATAAAGAAAAACATGTGCATTCATGATACTAACCTAAGATATAGGACCAGGTCCATGTCTTTCTTTGGGTGAATTCTCAATTTTGTGCATACCTTATCCATTTTCTTCCAAAGTTGTTCCCATGGGTGTATACCTACAAAGGTATGGTACTGAGTTAGACTAACAAATACATACTTTACCAAGGATACCTGTCTTCTGATTATAGCCAATTTTTGTATAGGAACACTGATTCATATGGTAGGTTAGGTCATTTTGATCAGACCTAGCTTCAACCTATTTTTCACAAATTATTCCTTGTGAAGTGCCTTAGTAAAGATATCTATTATTTGATCCTTGGTCTTGCAAAACTTTATACAGATTGCCCCTTTCTCAACATTGTCTCTTACGAAGTGATGTCTCACATCAATATGCTTAGTCCTCTTGTGCTACACTGGATTCTTAATCATGTTTAGAGCACTTGTATTGTCACATATCAGAGGGATAGTGTCTGTGACAATACCAAAATCTTTCAAGTGTTGTTTGATTCATAGAAATTGTGCACAACAAGAAGCTATAGCCACATATTCAGTTTCATCAGTAGAGACAGCAACTGAGTTTTGCTTCTTAGATCTCAGGAAATTAAAGATGAGCCAAAAAATGTGTCATTCCTGAACTTTTTTTTCTATATACCAGATATCCAACATATTCAGCATAAGCATATCCTACCAAGTCAAAATTGTATCCTAATGGATAATATTGGACCAGGTCCCCTATTGCCTTCAGATACCTGAGAATTCCTTTTGCATCTTTCAAATGAGACTTTTTTAGGCAGACATGAAATTTGGCACACATTTCTTCCCTGAATACAATATTTGGCCTGCTTGCAGTGAGGTACAATAAGGATCCAATAATCCCTCTATACATTATCTCATTTACGTAAGGACCTAGTTCATCATTATCCATTTTTGAGTTGGTTCCAATTGGAGTATCAATTGGCTTGGCATCTCTCATGTGATATTTCTTCAGTAGCTCCTTGATGTACTTCTCTTGAGAAATTATTGTCCCTTGAGGAGTTTGTTTAATCTGCATTCCTAGGAAGAAACTCAATTCACCCATCTTACTCAATTAAAATTCACTCCCCATTAGCTTTGCAAACTCTTCACATAGAGTTTCAGAAGTAGCTCCAAAGATTATGCCATCAACATATATCTGAACAATTAGTAAGTTGTTGCCTTTGGTCTCTAAGAATAGAGTATTATCTATTTGTCACAACCCGATTTATTAAGTTATGATGGTGTCTACCTTATATCCTGGTAGGCAAGCTAGACCACAACCCGTAATAATAGGTAACGGGCTAACAGGCAGAAATAAAAAAAGATTGCTTATAATGATAGCAATAGGAATAACAAGTAACAAACATAAAGTAAACATCTCATATACTAAAATGAGGTAAAGAAAAGGACCAAATACACAAAAGAATACCTCCCAAGACCTGGTAAGGTCGGTACTAAAGCCACTACTAAAATATATCGAGAGTACTAGACAGAATCCAAAATATACCCAATATACACAAGCAGTCCTGAGTACAAAAGACTAAATCAGAGTAGATTAAGGAGGATCTGCCTCGGACTACAGTAAGATCACCCTACTCCAAATTAGTACTGGAAGGTAGGAATCACATCAATGTCGGCTGCTACTACTTGGATCTACATCAGGGAAAAGATGCAGAAGTGTAGTATGAGTACCAAAGTAACGGGTACTTAGTAGGCATCATTGGTTGACTGAGCTCAATACAAAAAAGGTATAACTACAATGTGAGGATCTAATCTAAATCAATAGCAAAAAAGGGCAGAAAGGCAAACAACTGCCAAGCTACGCCAATGATTTAAAAGAATAAATGTAAGCGATACAAAAAATAAATAACGCAATAATTACAGACAAATCAAACATAACCTAATTGGCCCCCATAAGCCCGCTAGGCACATAAACATAACCTAACTGGGCCCCCATAAGCCTTCTAGGCACACTAAAAAGACAATTAACCCAATCGTATCCTCATAAGCCAGTGGGACACACAAGTAGCAATTAAAGAAAATAAACTTAAATAGTCTGTAACTGAGCCAATTCCAAGAAATCATAATAGTCATTTAAATGTGCACCGAACTAGAACCGGCACCAATGGGTAGTAACGAGAGACCAGATACCGGACTCGAGCCAGTAGTGATAGATAATAACAAGAGGACACGTGCTGGATTCGAACCGGACATAGTTGGTAATAACGATAGGACACATATATAATATACACCAGTACTCATAATCAGATGTCGGACTCAAATCCGAACTCAAAGGAACCACACCCATAATCAGATGCTGAACTCAAATCGGAACACATAGGAACCACAATATATGTCGTACTCGAATCGGAGCTAATAGTAACCATAATAATCAAATATCGGACTCGAATCAGAACTAATAGTAACCATACCCAATTGTAATATTAAAATCCATACCATACCATAACAATATCAACGTGGTACAAAAGTTCACAATCAATGACACAAAAAAGTATATGTTGAACCTGAACAGAAGATAAAATACATCTAATTACCATGCACATGTCTTAATTCTAAAGTGAAAAATTCAAGGTTTTGTAATTTAATTTCACGTCCTAAAGTGATAGATGCTATATTATATTGAAAGACGAAATACCAAAATCTACTAGAATGGGTTCCAAATCTAGATAAATAGACATGTTATATATATCAAATGGTACTACGGCGGATAAATAAGGTGTGTTATATATTTCAAATGGTACGCAACTACAAGTACTTATCTAAAACTAGCATAATATTACACAATTTTAGTAAATAAGCTCAATCTAAAAGTAGGATAAGCCTAGCCTACCTGAACACCAAAGCTAAAATATCTTTTCAAAAAGCCTCCAAATAATATCACTAGACCCGAGCTTTGATACGTATATTTAACAATCCAAAATATTTACTTTATGATTTGAAAAGCTGATAGAATTGTATAATATAGAAGGGAGAATATTACACTTTTAAATGGCAAATGCCAAACATTTCTAGAAAATGTTAAAATGTGGCAGAAGATGTTTGAAAATGTTCTCATAGCTTTAAATGTTAGTTAAGACAGTAAAGATAAATACATTTAAAGTTACACAATTGCTATACACTTCCCTTAACCCCACGTGGACATGGAATTGTTCACCTAATGTGACATATGTCACATGTACATATCTATTGTTATATATTTATTAATACATTTAATCTCGTTATATATATATACATTTAATCTCGTTATATATATATATATATTTGGGTATTTCATAGGTTCATGAAAAAATAATTACTATATTGTGAATATATCATAATTAATAAAGAATAATTTCTAATAAAACTTCTATTATGTGATAATAATATTTTAATATATTTAGATTCAATATCTCCGTTTAAAATATAAATAGACTATAAAAGGTATTATAAAGTAATATAAATGCAACATAACTTAAGAAATTTTATACAAATTAAAAATATTCTAGAAGGATGATAAATTATATTTCTATCAAATGCCAAATTAAATTAAATAATCTACAATATATTTAGATATTACTAAAATTCTCAAACGAACAACCTAGAAACCGAACTATCAATCCCAACAAGTCACAAATAACTTAGGACAGTTATAGAAAAGATGTAGACCTCAAAAATGTATGAGAACAAGGAAAATGACCGTGCGGGTCATTACACTATTTTCCCTCTTTTGGAGTTATTTTCCAGGAGAAAATTTGAGTCTCTCATACCAGGCCCTTGAGGTTTCCATTCAAAAAGGCACTTTTGACATTCACTTGAAACAGTTTGAATCCCATATATGCAGTAATGCAATAAGAATTTCGATTGTCTCTATTTTTGCTACAGGTCCAAAAGTCTCATCATAGTTAATCCCATCTTCTTGGTTATATCCTTGAACAATCAGCCTTGCTTTGTTTCTGTTAATAGTTTCATTTTTATCCTACTTATTTTTGTACACCCATTTAGTCCCAATAATTATTCAGTCAACAGGCCTGGGGACCAGATGCTAGACTTTGCTTTTTTCAAATTGTTGAAGTTCTTCCTCCATTGCATTGATCCAATCAACATCTTTCAAAATTTCTTGCACATTCTTAGGCTTAATTTGGGATAAAAAGGCTGAAAATGCCATAATAATTTTGGCTTGAGCTCTTGTTTGGACTCCTATTTCCAAAGGTGTAGTCAAATTCTCAAGGGGGAAAGAGGATTTGTGCCTCCAATTTTGCCTTCTGAGATTGATTCCACTGGGACCAGGTCCTGTGAATTCTAACTAGTTTTTTCTGATTGTTCTTCTGCTGGAGCTAGGATCTGTGACTGAGATCCTGGATCACCATCACTTTCATCATTCTTATCTGCATCATTTATCCCGCGATCATCATCTTCGGCAATATCATCCCTTTAAACATAAATAAGTTCTTCAACTTTTGAATTTTCACCATCTCCTGAGTTCATTTGATTTCCTGACTCATCAAAGATCACATGAGAACTTTATTCAACACACTGAGTTCTTTTATTGAAAATTTTGTCAGCCTTTCTTCATCACTTGTTGGAGTCAAATTTTCTCAATTCTTTTTTGTCATTGTTCAGTAAAAAGCACTTGCACCTAAATGGTGTGAAGTAGTCTAACTTAACCTTCCTATTGAATACCATCTCATATGGAATCTTATAAAGAAGTGATCTAATCAAGTACCTATTAGTCACATAACAAGTAGTACTTACTGCTTCAGCCGAGAAGCTCTTTGGATGATCACTATCAGTCAGCATAGTTATAGCAATCTTTCTGAGTGTTCTTTCTTCTTTTCGACAACTCCATTTTTCTATGGAGTTCTAGGAGAAGAGATGTTGTGACTTATTCCATGCTCATCACAAAATTCTGCAACTTGAGAGTTCTCAAATCCAGTTCCATGACCAGATATGAATTCAATAATTTTGCAATTTAGCTTCATTTGAATTTTCTTGAAAAAAGCTACGAGAACCTCATATGTTTCATCCTTGGTTCATATAAACATTGTCCGGGTGAACCTGGAGTAGTCATCTACAATAACCAATACATATTTCTTCCCTCATTTACTTTAGACTTTAATTGGTCCACATAAATCCATATGCAGCATCTCAAGGGTCCTGAAAGTGCTCACCTTCTTCTTCAATTTAAAGAAAGATCTGGTTTGTTTACCTTTAACACAAGCATCATAAACTTTGTTGTCTAGAAATTTTAACTTTGGCATGCTACGGATCAGGTCCTCTGAAATCAACTTGTTTAGTAAGAAAGAACTTACATGTCCCAGCCTTTTGTTCCATAAGTTAGCATCTTAACTTTGCACACTTAAGCAAGTTAATTTCCCATTAGCTACAGACTCCAAATCAACTACATATATATTTTTTTATTCTTTTGTCTATGAAAATAATTCTTCCAGATTTCATGTTTGATACACTACATCCATCAGATGAGAATTTTACCTCATTTCCTTTGTCATGGAATTGAGATACACTTAGAAGACTGTAAAGGTCATTCACATAATACACATCTTCTATTAGATTATGAGGTGATTTTCCAATCCTTCCAACACCTTGGATATACCCTTTTTTACTATTTCCAAAAGGCATACCTCCCTCTTAAAATGTCTTGAGGGAGAGAAAGCAATCAATCCTTCCAGTTATGTGTCTTGAACAATCACTATCCATAAACCAGTTTTGGCTACAATCTCTTTTTTTTACCTTCAATAGTTGCCATAAAAAAACAAAAAAAAAGAGGTGATTTTCGTATCATCCTTTTTCTGCATGAAACCATATCCATACTCTTTATCATTCTTATATTTACTGGAGGAGTTTTCCCATGCAAGCTACACCTTCTCTACTATATAACTAGCAGCATCTTTTCAACTTGACTTTTCTTTTATAGTTTTAAGCAATTTTTTATAATCCATCCTATGCATTGGGCGGTCCCTAATGAAGTTTTCAGAACTACCATCTTTGTGACAAACTTCAATTTTGCCATCCCCTTTCCTAAGCTGATCACTTTTCTTTATTGCTCTAACAATCCTTGTTTCCATATGGGCAATATCAGTGTCTTCTTTACATAAGTCAGACGCTAAAGTCTTCAATGTCAAAGATCTCTTTCTTTTTGCTTTCTTCCTCTCCCCCCCCCTTGTTCAGTGAGAGAATTTGCTTTGCTTTCTCAGTATTTTGGAGTAACTCTCCCAAATGTTGTCACTTTCTTGTATAAGCGAACCTTTTCTCCTTTTTCCAGATTGAGTGAAGCGGCCATGTTAACAAGAATACTCTAGGTGTGAACCTTTTAGAGTGAACCTTGTGCTGATACCAATTGTAGAAATTGTGGGGGTTGCACCACAATGTGAGAGACAAAGTTTCTCAAAGTCAGTCATAGGCAAAAACACAGTGAATGAACCAAGTAGGTAAAACTTTACTGAAAGTAAAGGAACACACTAATTTAACGTGAAAAACCCTTTACTCTAGGAAGGAAAAACCATGGCATGCCCTCACAAGCTGTCAAAAGTTTATTATAATCAACCTCTTGATTATAGACTCGAACTTGAACTCGAACTTGAACCTAAATCTAGGTTTCTCTTTCTCGTAACAACTCTATTACAAGCCTAACTTGACAAATCTGTTAAGACTCCTTAACACTGGTTAACTCTATCCAGTTTCAAGCTTAGGCAACTCTACCTAAAGTACTCTTATAACAAAACCCATTACTCTTATAGTATGATTAATTCAATTATAAATCAATGTCTAACTCAAGAATATTTTCACTAACAGCACATAAGGACTAAGAACTTGAGCTAATATTAAGTCTTTACCTTTTGCTTTTTTCACCCTTTTGAATTTGCAAAAACCGCTTGATAGAGAAGTATCCTTTTTCATTTATAGTTGAGTGATTATTAGGATTGACATACAATTGGACCAGGTGTCGTAAATAGTAAAAGCAGTAGCTACGTAGTTTGTTACACAAGAGGAAAAAATTGTGCAGACGCGTGCTAGCTGTATTGTTGCCTTGAACATCTAGGGACCTGGTCCCTTGTAGCCATCTGCTTATCATCAAACAAAGATACATCAATGCACGAGAGGGAAAGTACATATGGTGCAAGTCTAAAAGGCAAGAGAGAAATCTCAAGGCTTAGCTCCAAAGGTATGTACTTACCCCCTCTTAGTCCTAGCATTCCTTGAATTCATGATGACATTTACCCTAAAGTAGAAAATCTTCTCAATATATTTGACTTAAAATCCTACCTAAGTAGTGTTGACGTCTCTCAAATCACTTCTTGGAATAACTTGAATGTGCATGAAATATATGGTCTCCCCAACTCAGATGGCCAATCTATTTGTTGTTCTAAGAAGTGTTTATGGTTCCTACTTGGTAAACAACTCTTAATCCTTGATTTTTGTTGCGCTTTTATGGATAGACAAGTTAGATTTTTCTTGGGAAGTTGTTCAAAAGGAATGTGAGGTAATTAAGATGTTTGTTCTTACCTTCATGTGATCTTGTTCTTGGTAGAACCTTAGGTAATCACAGCTCTATTCATTCCATTTTCTTTGTTTGTGAGCATAGCCATGTTGGTGCTAAGAATTTCTTGTGTGTAAACATGGTTTCTTATGATTGGAAAGGTAATCTACACCCTAATGACTCCTTGATTCTACCCTTAGATGTTTGAACATATGATGTTTTGGTTGGTAATCTTGTTAATGGAACTAACTTGGGAGAATTTCTTTATGCTTATCATAGCTAACTCCTTTGCACCTTAAATGTTAGACTTCTTTTTCGTTGACTTGAAGGATATTTAGTTATATGTGAAATGGGTGTATCCTTGGCATGGTTGTGTTTATTTTAACCCTTATGCTAATCTTCATGCTTCAAGGATATATTGGTTGTGTGTTCTTCTCTTGTGCTTTAAGGTTGTAGATTCGAGGATGAATCTTCTTCAAGAAGGAAAGGATGATACAATCCAAATGGCCTCCGGAGCTTTGCATAGGATGCTAATGGATCTCGAGGCACTTGGTGACTCTTTCGTGCCATCCAAAAGGTGCCAATTGGATGATTATGATGATTAAAGAGGGCCAAGGGACATGAAAGAGGCCAAGGGAAGGATAAAAGGGGCTAGAAGACCCCCAAAAGAGGATATGCGCCTCGTTCGCTTTGGATGTGCACCCAACCTGATCTAGATCTACTAGAGCAGGTAAAAACAACCCCTTATGCTCTAGAAATGCACCCCATGTTCCCCCAAGACGCTTAACCGGATGCTTAGTGGGCTTCTATGCTTTGTCTTTCCCAAATAGGTCACTTTTGGGTCGATAAGATGTAATAATTTTACCTAAACTATAAATAGGACCTTATTTCATTTTAGTAGGTAGTTTTTGAAGAATTATTAATGTATACTCTTGTGAGAGTGTGAGGTAAGCGTGGATCGCTTGTGTTGATATTTCATTTGAAATATGGGTTGCCTGGGAATCTGATTCCCTTGAGGTCTACGTAGGAGATCGGTGTTTGTTTTATATTGAATGGAGGGTTAGAGGTTTGATATAACTTTAGTTTGCTATTCATTCATCTATCGTGTCTATCTATTATTGTTTTCTATCCATCTTTATCTGTCGTTTTCGTATCTTAGTTTAGTTTTCAATTCCATAGATTGTTCTCGTATCAACAAGTGTGTTTCTCAAATTAATGAGGGATAGTTTAGGTATGAAACTCATACTCTCAATAGTTTAGGTATAAAACTCAAAAAAAAAGGGGATAGTTTAAGTATGTTTTTCATACTTCACTCAATCACTAAATATAAGTCTAGAACAACTTATATGAAATTCATGTACTTCCAAAAAATTATTCTTAATTCTAGAGATATGGCGTTTTGTCATTCAAAACAAGCACTATTCCATTCCAACCATAGAGTCCAAAAAGTGCATTGAACCAGATTTACTTGAAGTGTTTTTGGATTACGTGTCCTCAGGGGGCGGAGCTACACTATAAGACGGGGGTTCGGACGAACCCAGTAACTTTTACGTAGATCTGCTATTTGTACCGAAAAATCAGCATTATATATATAACTTTTAGCATGCGAACCCAGAGCAAATAACCAGAAGATGGTCCATTGGTTAATATGCAAGCTTTAAATGCTTGCGACTCAGGCAGTGTGAGTTCAAATCCTGCTTTTAACATTCTTTTAATTTCTTTATTCTTTTTGCTTCAAGCAAGTTTTTCCCTTTCTCAAGTATATAGATTTTTTTGAAAAACATAAATCTCATAGTTGAAAAAAGTAAAAAAGCAATGCTTCTACTAAAACGAAAAAATTTAAATCTTAAAACTGAAAAAAGTAAAATAGAAAAATTTGCTACTCAAAAATATAATTATGTAGATTTTTTAGATTTTTTTTTTTTAAAAAAAACAAACATAAACACTTGTATAGTGTTTACGTTGTTCATGCCTTTTTTAATATATTAAATGTCACTACTTGTTAATTAGTTTGATGGTTGTTATATTTTAGCTTAAGACCGAACCCACAAGCCTCAAATTCTAGCTCCGCCTCTGCATGTCCCTGCTAGCACTCCAGTAAAACATAGGAAAGATACCAGCACTGCAAGCAGCCCATACTAAGAAATCCCTCCTATTCTGATCAATTTGAACTGAATTCAGCTAGTCATGTTTCTTCTAAAATAACAAGTAGAGTACACACTAAAAAGTTAAAATGCATAATCTACAGTAAAGACATAAACACTTACAGCGGAGAACTTCAAACAGATTTCTACATCTAAAAATAAAAAATCCCTTCCTTCCATCTTCTAAGTTAGTTGTCAATGACGATATGAAGTACAACCCCTTTCAAATAGCAATGTTTTATCAAAGGACTTAATAAAACATTCCTTTAAGTGAAAAACCGTTTCTTGTGTTCTACGCAGAAGAGAATATGTATATCCTTTTTGATTTTTGGTGTAAGAAAGAAATGTACAGGAAGCTGAGAGAATGATTGATTTCCTCAGTTCATTGAAATTAACTGTATTTCAGCATTTGTAGCTACGCATCCTAAGCAACCCCTAGGTGCTACGAATAATAAAATTCTTTATATCTAAAAGAAAAAAGGTATCAATTACTCATATAAGGAAAGTTGGTGGACTTCCACATTTGAATTACCCTAAGTCCTAACATGTTGCAACGTACTCAAGTTGTTCTTCATGTGTTTGAAGCAAATACACTAAGAGAATGGACTAGATGTTTGAGAAATGAAGGAGAAATAAAGCACCTGTCATCAGTTGCATCACTTTCATATTGTAAATTCTGGTTTGATCGTGGATGAGCTTGTTCTGCAAATCCACAAATAAACAAATTTGACATCATGTAATAAAATGCCTCGCAATCTAACTACAAGTTTCGATGTTGCAAATTTCATGACGAGAAGAGGCTTTTACGTTTACCTCTTTTGTCATAACGTCCCCAACTTCACTGATTTGGATGATCTTCCTTGTACTCCAAGTTTTCCTAAGATGAGTTCAAGAGAGCTGGTGACAGAGGGTAGAGAGAGGGGTAACGGTTGGAGAAAAAAAGTATTTCTAACAATAACCAACTATTTGTGTCAGCATCCAGTAAATCATCTACCAAATACTACAGTAGAAAATGGAGATTTCAAAACTTTTCTGAGTACCAATAATTGATGTCAAACCTTCACTCCAAGCAGCCTTGTTTAACAATTCTTCTTTTCACAAAGCCAACAAAAGGGAAGACAAGGCAACAAGAAAATACCAGTATGAAATTCGTAACTTCAAATGCACTTTATTACGATAATAAAGAAGAACAACAGGAACAAGACCAAAGCTAACATTCAATTGATTCCAGAGATGGGTCATTTTGTGGCAAAACACGATCGCACGGAAAAACAAAAAACACAAGAAAGTAGATATATTTTACTCCTATCTGATAGTGACCACAGGATTCAAAATTCCATAGACACCTAAAAATCTTAGAGCAACAACTATGAATAAGCTACAAGTGGAGACATTATCATGGAAAGCTCTACTGCATTCATATCACTAACTAATGTTACCAGCATTATAACACAGTGCTGAGCTATATAAGATAATATTTTGGCTATCAGTCACTCACTAAAGATAAAAGCATAATGTTATAATGTGCAAAGAAGTAAAAGGTAGGAGAATAATCAACAACAAGAAAGAAAGAATAGGACAAAGATAATAGAGCATGTACCATATGTTAAGATATATCATGATCGATTTAGTATCGCATAGTGATTTAGTTTCTATTTAAGAGAAGATCACAATTCTTTATTACTTGATTCTTTCCTTATTTAGTTTGTGTTCTCTTGTATATATACGCATACATATCAATTAAATCAAACAACTTCATCTTCATTCTCTATATTCATATGGTATCAGAGCCAAAATACTCTTAATAGAGTCCAAAATCCATTTTTTTTCTTCTTCTCTTTGCAGCAATGGCCACTTCTTCCCTCGTCGTTAATGCAGACGCATCCCCTGTCCTCAAACACTTGATTCAATTCAATCCATCATCCTAGCAGCCCATTAAACTGGTTGGCAGCACTAATTTCACCATCTGAAAAACCCAGATTGCCATGTTGCTTCATGGTCATGACCTCTATGGCCAACTTGATGGCACCATGTTGTCCCCTGCTTAAATAATCACAACTAACGGCCTTAAGAAAGTCAACCTTGCGTACAAGGATTGATTTCGTTAGGATAAATTGATCCAAAATGCTCTCATGTCCTTTGTAGATGCCACAATTGTAACACCCTGTAAAAGTCGTGCATGGATTAACCTTTAATAGAGTGCCCTTAGACTTAAAAACTTGAAAATTTTTCTAAGTGTAATGAGGACTTAGAGTCATTTTAGCTGGCAATCTTCGGGATACAACTTTTCAACCTTCCCGACATCCGCTTTTAGATTTTCAAGTTGCGTTATGATCGGGAAATCTCATAGTACATCTCGGATAAGTTTCGGAATTTTTCGGAATGCATAAGGCTGCGTTTGGATTTAAAAACAGTAGCAAAACGCATAGACTATTGCCCAGTTTTCAGCTTTTCAGGGTCAATTTCAAACGATCATAACTCCCTGTATATAATGAAATGTGTGAGCTATAATATATCAAACAAAATCTCTTCGAGTCCTCTTTCAATTCCAGTTGGTTTCATCCAATTTGAGTATATGAGTAAAAAGTTATAATCGATTTACTCCAGTCTACCAAACTGTCAACTGAGGGAGAGATTTGACCTTAATTGTTCCTTAGGGGTATTTTGGTAATCCTCCACCCCTATATATACCACCAACACGGGATTTAATCCTTCAAACACCATAATACACATACTTTTCCCAAAATTGCTCAAGAACTCTCCCTAGGGTTTCAACATTAAAACCCAAGCAACTCAAGATTCAACTGCAGGTTCGTGAAACAAATTACAGATTTGGAATCCTCTCGACGTAGGCTTCAATAGACACCCAAAATTCGTGGAGAACAAGGTACGCAGGGGTTTTCCTAAATTCTCATGGGCATAGAAAAAATCATGTTGTAGAATGGGGTTTTAAATTATGTATATATATATTTATGTATAAGATGTTTTAACATCATTGTTTTGGTCTTTTGATCATCTCCAAAGCGATTTGATAGTTTATATACATATATGAATGAATGTGTTTCAATTTTGAATACATGAACTTGCTAAAGACATTTGACCACCAGGTGTTTGATGAAATTTCTGCATGAATTGAACTTTAAGTTTCAGAATATGAAATCCTTTACATCAGTTACATGTTTTGGTGGTCTAAACTATGTTTTGAATGAAAGCTCTTGCTTAATACATTATGGCTCAGAAAATCATGACTTGCAAGTCTTGGTATGACGATACCAACTCAGACTAATGCCATATCAGACTCAAACTAACAGACATTTCAGACTTTCATGATTTTAGACATTCAGAATGTTGCATGTACAGAAAAGGTTAAAAATAGGCATACATAGATGTTAGGTGGTTCCCCGAAGAGGGCTTGAGTTCAAGCGACTCATTTCCTAAAACCGTGGTTTGCCGACCCGGGTATACTATTATGCGCTGACTTAAATATCCTGTGGCGTATCAGACTCAGACACTCCAACCCTTGCGGCACACTTGGGTTGGGGGCTTCCCCGCCAAGTCAATGGAGGATTCCATACAGCCTGTGGAATATCAGACTTGTAGGGGAATACCACCTAACTCAGAAGTAAAACACAGATCATGATTTGAAATGAACAGACAGGTTACATGTTTTCAGAAAGTGCCCATGTATTTTTCAGAAACAGTTTTATACATGATGTCTTGATGAAAAATTGCTTTCACTTAATATGTGTGTATATATATGTATGTTCCATTATACTATTTTTTTGGATTGCTTCGCGTGCCAGTACTTTTGTGCTGACCCCCCTCCTTCCAGGTTCTGAGGCACAGTCTAGGGGTCCAGCTACTCAGTAGACATTCTCGGATTTGCAGACTTGATCTCACAGTGGTGAGCCTTCTATTATTCGGAAGGCCTAATTATGTCAGACATTATCTTATTTATTATGTTTTTGGTTTACTGGGGGCCTTGTCCCAGTTTCTTTTCAGACAGATGTTTATGTTCTTAGTAGAGATTTCGCAAAATGATGTCAGATAGTATTATTCAGAAATGTTGCAGAACTTGACCATGTTTTCCGTACTCAGTTTCATTTCCGCATTTTATTATGATTATGAATGTTGTGCATGATAACCAGATAGAGAATGGGTGTTCTGGGCCTTCATGGTTCGGGATGCTCGTCACGGCTAGGGCCTAGGCTCGGGTCGTGACAACAATCTCACCCACGGTAGCTTCTGCTATCAACTCTAAAGCTGCATGGGATCAGCTTCACACTTTCTTTGCCAAAAAATTGCAAACCCGCATCTTCAGCCTTCGTCACCATCTCAATCAAGTCAATAAGGACAACAAATTCATTACAGAATATATGCGAGAGATTCGCTCTCTTTCTAATGAACTCACCATAGCAGGTTCACCCGTCAATAATGAAGAACTAGTAGTGAAAATACTGAGTGGACTCGGGCCACAATTCTATGAGATCTCTACAGCTATACGGGCAAGGGAATCTCCTATTAGCTAGGAAGAACTTTTTGACAAGTTTCTCGATCATGAACTTTTCCTCAAACATGAGGACCTCAAGAAGACTTCTACCCAGATCACAGAAGTTGTTGCTCAATGAGTGTCAAATTCTTCATCAGCTCTATCATCCCCATGCAACAATAGACGCCCATCCAACAACAATAACTAGTGTCCCCAATACAAACAACTTAATCAAAGCACTCATTCTCAATATCCAATGGATAATTCTCAGTGGCATAACTTCCCATACCAATCATCACGAGTACGCTGTTAACTTTGTGACAAATTTAGGCATACAACAAATATTTGCCGCTTTTGGTCCCATAACCACTTTGAAGCAAAAGTAAATTTTGTTGCGCACACAACACCAAGTGACCCCTGGATTATTGATTCAGGTGAATCTCACCACATCACCTCGAATACCAACTCACTTCATAATGTTCAAGAATTCAAAGGATTGGATGCAGTGACTACATCAAATACTTCCTTCAAACTCTCTAGTAATTTATGTGCTCCAGCTATCAAATGCAAACTCATTTCAGTTCATCAATTTTGCAAAGAAAATATAACCTCTAAAGAATTCTTTCCTTTTACTTTTCTTGTGAGGGATCTGACTATGGGAGCACCTCTTTTGCATGGCCTAAATAAAGCAGGTCTCTATGAATGGCCGTCCCTAACTCGACCAAACATTAACTTTGCCATTTCTTGACCTTCTTTACATCTATGGCATCGAAGATTAGGCCACCCTCACTCTCGAGTTTTTCTTTCTATTTTAAACAGTTCTCGTCTTTCATATTTCTCAAAAGATAAGTTTGCTTATTGTAATTCTTGTTGCTGCAATAAATCTCATAGATTTCCCTTTTATTCAAACACTTTGTCCAACAAACATCCATTAGAAATAATTTACAGTGATTTATGGGGTCCATCCCCTGTTCTCTCTATTAATAAAAAAACACTACTATTGTCTCTTTGTTGATCAGTATACCAAATACATTTAGTTGTACACAATGAAAAACAAACATGATTTGCAAAAACACTTTCAAAGCTTACATCTTGTGCTTGATAAAATATTTTGGTCACAAAATGCTCACACTTTACACTGATGGAGGCGGAGAATATAAAGTCATGGAATCATACTTTAATTCTAAGGGCATACAACACCTTGTCTTTCCCTCCCCATACTCCTCAAAGGGTTTCCCTGGCTGAAAGAGGCTATCGATACCTTATTGAGACTGTCAAAAAGTTGCTTCATCAAGTAAGTTTGCCCTCCAAGTTTTGGACATTTGCCTGCCATCATGCTACCTTTCTCATTAATCGCCTATCCACTGCCACTCTTGATAACAAGTCCCCATTTGAAGTTCTTTTCAATGAAACACCTGCTTATGAATCTCTCCATATATTTGGATGTCTATGCTACCCATGGTTACGACCATACACACAAAATAAATTAGAACCATATTCCAAACCTTGTGTTTATCTCAGTTTCTCTGTTACTCATCATTGTCATTAGCGTTTTGATCCCACCAGCTCTAAATTTTTTCTCTCACGGGATGTAAAATTTTTAGAAGAAATTTTCTCATTTTATAATATTTTTTCTCACTTAAAAAAAAACTTTTCATATTTAAATTGGAAAAACACTTTACAACATCAAAATCCACATATGGAAATTAGTTCCACCACTATTAATCCAGATCTCACCTTGCTTCCTCCCACCATTCCGTTCAGGCCAGGTGCACGCCAAAATAGCTGCGCAGCTCGTGCCGCACAGGGAAAAATCCCAGAGTCAGATCACTTCACCACTCTGGAATAAGGTAAGCCTCAAAGTCATCACGATCCCTCCATGCTAACAGAGGTGCGAGTGTATATATGTCTATTTCTTATTCAATCTAAGTATATTCAATAGGTATTGTATGAAACTCAGATGCAAGACTGGAAAGACATTAAATCCTCAATGAGTACATCTGAGGCACTACCGGTAGATGACGAAGCCCTTAAAATTGATGGCAAAGAGTATAAGAGTGTACTTGGTAAACTTCAGTACCTTTCATTTACTAGATCGGATATCACATATTCGATAAACAAATTTACTCAATTCAACAACTCTTCCTCCATGGTTTATTGAAAGGTTGTTACACGCATCCTTTGGTACCTCAAAGAAACATCTCAAAATGGTATTCATATTTCTCCACATCAATCCACTGATCTTTATGCCTATGCTGACGCTGATTGGGCAGTTGATATTTGTAGACACCTAATTTTGTCCCTTCCAAAACCCAATTCATCCCTTTTTTACCTCAATTTCTCGTACACCCTCACCCATGAGATTATACTCATACAATAAAAAAACTCCCAATAAGTTAACAACCCTATCCGAACCAACTCACCCACCTCACCCCTACCCCTACCCCTCACTACCCCCTATACCACCTACCCTAACCCATTACCCTACCCTAATCTTACAATAAACATACATATCATTCACAAAAAGGGACCCACAAGGAATTACGCATAATAGATTTATCTACACACCACAGAAAAGAGGACCACGATACGATCCCCATTTTTCCTTCTCCTTCAGGGATTTCCATAGGCATATATACACACACAACAACATACAAAATAAAAAAATCTCTCAACGTACACACGATACACAACAAGCACTGGCACCACTCCTCTATTTTTTCATACACAATCACAGATCACGCACGCATAGCCATAACTTTTCTTTAAATTTTTTCTTCTCATATACACATAGCCACATAGTGAGATATGGAGAGAAATTGAGAGTGAGATCTCGATAGGGGGAAAAATCAAAAAATAGACTGAAAAAGGGGAAAGGAATGAGTTTTTTTGGCAAAACCTATGCTGGAATCGACTCTATATCGCGATTTAGCCGACCCACCTCTGTAATTCCAAATTTCTCTATTTCTCATGTTTTTTATATATAAAATAGACTGGAAAACACTGAGTATTGCTGGATTATTCACCGAAAAATAGCCAGTCATATTTTTTTATTACTGTTCTGACGGGTCCATCGGAAAACAACGCCGTTGATTCCCTTTTTCTTAAATTTGATCTGAAATTAGTTTATGGTAGTTACTCCATTTGAATCTGCATCTGGTTTCGGTTTGTTTGGAATTCTGGATTTTCTACATTTTGAATCAGATTCTGAGTTCGGGTTTTGGTACCAAGTTGATTCATCGTTAAGGTTTTCTATTTGGGGTTTCGAGTTTGGATTTTTTAAATATTATTATCAACTAAATCGGTTCTTCGAAGGTCCAATTCTATCTTCTCTTACTTTAATTTTACGTAATTATGAATGACTTATGTGTTTGGCATGTTTGAATATTCATTTTTGTTGGTTAATGCTGGATTTGGATGTGAAAATTTGATTAGTAGGATTGCGTATTGAATTGGTTAATATTTTGGTTGAAAAAATGGATTTGCGAGGGTGAAATTTCATAAAAAAGGTGAATTTAGATTAATTTAAATTTATGGTTGTTTTGTTTAATTCGAAATAAACATGAATATTGTTAGAATGTGATAGAATTATGACATGTTGAAATAAATAGGCAAACATAGGTTCGGGTAGGTAAAATTTAGGAATGGTATTTGATTGAATGTTTGAATGTGCATGTGAATAGTTCTTTTTACTTTATCGCATAAGATTTGAAAATGTATTCATTCGTCGAGGAATGCCCCGAGGTTATATTGTACTTATTCATCGGGGAATGCCCCAAAGTATTTTGTACTCAGAGGATGTCCGTGATGAAGGCCCGAGGTATTGGGTAAATCATTGGAGATTATCCTAGGACTAGTTTAGAATAAGATTTATATTTTACACATTTTCTATTTTGGATTATATAATTGGACTAGACACTATATTTTGAATTTGTTTTGTTTGTTTGGTTGATTGTTTTGTGTGCTTTTGTGTGATTTATACATTCGTAGTACCGAAATAGCCTATATTCTCCATCAAGTGATCATGGATAAACCACGGGATCGAGGGGTGCCTAACACCTTTTCTCGGTCAACAGAATTCCTTAGCCGGAATCTCTGTTCACGGATCAGTTTTAGATTCAAAATCATTTTGAAAAAGAATTTTCAAAGGTGACTTGGCATACCCAATTTATGCCAAGTGGCGACTCTGAGTTTTGAATATAAAAGTCCTTTTCAAAATAAATCTTCATTTTGTTAGTTAATAATAAAACTCTTTCAAATTTAAAATCAATCTTTTTTGGCTAAAAAAGGGGTGTGACAGCTCTGGCGACTCTGTTGGAAATTTTTCAAAATTCGAGCTTATTTTTAGAGTTGTATCGGCTTTGTTTGACATTATGGGTGTATAAATATTATTTGTGTTATCGTTTGTGTTATTATTTTATCACTGTCGTGAGCCTACGTGCTCTTTGTTTATAGTTTTTCTTTATGTGTTACTATTTTATATTTGGCATCATTTGCATAACCCGAGTCAATTTTTTCTGCAACAAGTCCCGGAGTGCACCTCGTGTACACGAACTCTAGTTGAGTCACCCTTATTTTAGGAGGGGGAGCCGTCGGACGTATGGAATGGGTGGAAAGCTTTTGTAGCCACTATCGACCATACGCTCCCCCAAACAGACTCCAACATAGGTCAACCTTTAGGTCATGCTTATTTGCATCTTATTGAGACTTAACGAGACCCACTTGATCCTACATAGGAGACTCACCTTAAAAGTATTCCTACGTGCTAAATGTTGCATTTTTTAGGGTGATGAGGTCATTTAACGAACTGATTTGGGGAATGCGTGTACTAGATTTAAAGGAAGGCGTGTTTGAAAAAAAAAAGAAAAAAAAAGTGAGTCAAAAAAGAGTTTCGTATCTTTTAGTGTTCTTTATGGCTTTTGTTTTTCACAATTCAAAAAGATTTTTTATGTTTTGCACTCATTTTTTCAAAAATAAAAAACATCAAAAAGATTTTTCTTTGTTACTTTAGTAAGCATCCATGATTCAAAAATTTCAAAAAAAAATAAAATTAATAGGAGCTTTTTATAAAAGGAAAATTTAAAAAAAGATGGTAGAAGTTTTGTACATTTCATGTAATTAAAATACCAAAAAGATTTTTCTTTCATAGTTGTTGGTGTCATTTTTATGTGAAGTGTCAAATTAAAAAACCCCAAAAAAGATTTTATCAGCATTTTTCATCATCTATCTTTGATCTTGTCTCCTAAGTCAAGGTTTAGTTTATTTAATCCTTAATTGTCCTATCTGGACGAACTATGCACCCCTGATTCTCCTCTCTCGAGAGTGAAATACGTAGATAGACTATTGTTGATTCGGGGATCTTATTTAAAAAAATTCAAAAAGATTTTCTTCACTCTTCAATTAGAGTAAGTGTTCTACATACATCTTTAAAAGAAAACTACAAAAAGATTTTTCTTTAATAGTTTAAGTTTCATTGTCATATGAAAATCAAAATCAAAAACCCAAAAAAGATTCTTTGGTAACCATAGGTTTCATTTTGTATAGGAATATGAAAAATTCAAAAAGATTTTCTTTCATTCTTCATTTAGAATAGGTCTTTCATATACATCTTTTAAATGAAAACTACAAAAAGATTTTCCTTTAATAGGATCAAGTTTCATTTTCGTATGAAATTTAAAATCGAAAACCCAAAAAGATTCTTCTTTGGTAATCATAGGCTTCATTTTGTGCTAAAGCTGAAAAAAATAAAAAAGATTTTCGTCAATTCTTTTGACAATTTGTTATTTTCCTTTCATCTTAAAGTTTCAAGAAGAATAAAAAGAAAGAGAGTTGATTGGTCATTTTGTGGCCAAACTTCATGAACTACGCACACCTGATTTTCCTCTTTCAGGAGTGAGATACGTAGGTTCCCTTCTTGGGTTCGGTGATCTTTTCAAAAAGAAAACAATGTGAAACTAAAAGAGATCTTAAAAAAGATGTTGAATTTTAACACATTTGTTATCTCTTATTTAGTTAGTTTAAGGTGGTTAGTTTGTAACATTTTGACTGGTCTCTATATTGCACCAAGTCGAAAAGAAAGTTATGGCCAACAAGAATACCGAGGTTGTTGTCATTAATCAGATAGAGAGTTCGGGGAATGAGAATTTAGGAGATAATGAAGAGATTCGAAAATTAAGGCAGCAAATGATAGAAATGCATCGAGCTTGGGCTAATGGGTTTCCAACTCCTCCATTTATCACTGATAATATGGAATATCTTCCTAGCTTGCCTCCCGTTTCATATGCATAATTTCCTATTTTTGTTGACATGCCACAACATGCATCAGGGACTACTCCGGGGCAACACTATCCAAACACTTCTAATAGTCATTTTTTCACTCCTCAACACAAAGTTACCACATGCTCAAATCTACCTATTGTTCATGTTTTTGCGGAGCCACCCCCACCTAAATCTCCTTCTTTTAATGTCAATATAATGGTTGTGATTCCTCACTCTACAAGTGACCCTGTATTAAATATTTTTGGTGATCAACATTGTGCCCTCGAGCCTACATTTAAGTCGACTGGTCCATATGGCTATACTAATCCGCCTGAATTTTCTCTTAATGTTGAAAATCCTGTTATGAAAGAAAAACAAGAGGAAATAACCAGAAAATTGAGAAGTTTAGAACTGGCTATAAAGAATTTCCAAGGACTTGGGAGTACAAAAGTATCTCATATAAAGATCTGTGCATGTTTCCAGGTGTTCATCTCCCTCTCGACTTTAAGATACCAAAGTTTGAGAAGTACGATGGACATGGGGATCCGATAATGCATTTGAGACGTTATTGTAACCAATTAAGAGGTTTTGGAAGCAAAGAAGAACTTCTCGTGGCTTACTTTGGTGAGAGTCTTTCGAGTCCAAACTCAGAGTGATTTATTGATCAAGATATTAATAGGTGTGCAATAATTTCAATATAATATGGAATTGATCCCTGACAAAAAATCCCTAACCGTTATGAAGAAAAAGAATATTGAGAGTCTGAAGGAGTATGCGATCAGATGGCGTGAACATGCTGCTAGGGTGAAACCGCCAATGAAAGAAAGCAAGATAGTGGAGGTGTTTATTCAAGAATAGGATGAAACATATTATCAACACTTGTTACCTGCATTAGGCAAGCCATTTTTTTAGGTCCTCAAAATGGGAGAGATGATAGAGAATAGAATTAAGATCGGTCATATTGTGAGTTTTACAACATTGAAATCAACTACTCAAGAAATTCAAAAGGGTTCAGGAAGTGTTGGGGAAAGGAAGAATGAGTAGTATACATCTGCTATTGTAGTTGGACAGCGAGAAAGGTCAAGAAGACCACATCATCGTCGCTCTCAGGCTCAAGCCCAAGTTCATGCCTAAGCTCCACAAAATCACTCCCAAAATCCATTATAATTTATTCCCCTACCTCCATATCCAGTGTATAATGCACAACCACATGTTCAACCCCCATCTTACCCACATTCGAACACATCAACTCCTCAGAGTCATCCTCTAACTCCAAAAACATATCAAAACTCTTCTAGGCCCGATTTTTTATCCAAGCCAAAAATAAAATGAGGCAGAAGTTGAGAGAAAGCTTCACACCAATTGGAGAGTTGTATTCCAGTTTATTTCAGAGATTGGTATAGTGGGGCATGATTATTTCTCTTCTTGGATACACTCTTAATCGACGTTTAAGAAATTTTGATCCTAATGTACGATGTGCATATCATTCTGATGCTCAGGGTCATAGTATTAAAGATTGTTTAGACTTGAAAAGAGAAACTGAAAAGATTATTCAAGATGGATCAATTAAGGTGCAGAACATTGACAGTGAGAAAAACTCTAGTCATGCTGATATGCAAACCAATGGCAAAGATGTCAAGCTCAGCAATTGGGAAGTCACTTCTCTCCCTGCTAGGCTGGATATTTGATAGTCTATTTTGTTTTCATTTCTATTATCCAAATTATTTTAGGGTTGTAGTTTGGGATCGATCTTGTTTTCTCCCTCTGTCGTTTATGTTCAAACCCTTTTATCTTTTATTTCAACTAAATAAAGTGTCATTTTCCCTTTGTGTTTTAAATATGTGTTGTTTGTTTGTTTTTACAATACATTTTATGTTGATTTTAGTGATATGACATGCCTACGACATTTTTCAGCCAGATCTTAAAATCCAATTTAACCATGAAACATTGAATCGGGGGGCTAAAGTTAGAAAAAGAATTTGAGAAAATATGTAGTATGCTGAGACATTTGGTGACAAGTTGAAGCCTTCTTTGAAAATTAAGGCAATTGTTTTGAGAATCACAAAAATAACTTGGTAATTAATTGAAAGACATGTCTCAATTAGGTCAAATAGTGGTTGCGTAAACAAAAAGAAAATCAGATCCACAAAAATCATGAGTCATTCAATGTGAGGAATGCACAACAAAAGTGGAGTTGTATGCTAGAAAAGCGCAGAAGAAGTAGTAACGCACAAACTCAGTCAAAGTTAATGTTGTAAAAGATGTAACAAATGATCTTCATCTTTCACTTTCATATTGCATGATATGTACATGCATTTTCAAGGTTTGACTTGACAAAGGCATTTTATTCTGCTATCCAAACATCGTGCCATCCTTTGTTTACCCCATTTGAGCTTTAGTCATATTTTCTTTCATACCCATCTTTTGAAATCAGATAAGAGTCAACAAAGTTCAAAAGAAAAGTGTCGGGTTAAAAATAGAGTCAGAAAAAAATGTGTCAAAAAGAAAGAAAAAGAAGAGTGTCAAGAAAATAAAGCCAGAAAAAGTTTCAAAGAAAAAAAAAGATTCGGAAAAAAAGAAGAAGAGAAGAAATCAAAATCAAGCAAAAGAACAAGTTGTCGGAACTATGTGTGACCTGATTCTCCTCTCCTGGGAGTGAGATACGTAGGCTACCCTACTCTGGGATAGGTCCAACCAAATAAATAATTTAGAGTCACCCAGCCAAAACAAACTGGGGCATGGGTTAATCCTTATTATTTGAGTCGATTCCAAAAGTTGTAAGTCCTACCCTACTTCAAGTGTCGTTTGGGCCTCATGCCATCCTTTCTTTGTAACCTTATCCAAAAGCCAAGTTAGAACCAAAGAAGGATCTTCAGATTAATCTTTGAGAATGTTAAGGCTAAGAATGCAATGGATATGATGACACATTTTGGGAACTACTCATCTTTCTCAGCATAAGGAATCAGGAGAGAAATAAAAATGAGAGAGTCTTATTGGTGAAAATCCTCATGGGCACCGTAAGGCAATGGTAAGTTGAGAGTGATAAAAATGAGAGAGTCTTATTGGTAAAAAAAAACTTCACGAGCACCATAAGATGACTGTGAGTTAGGAGAAATAAAAATAAGAGAGTCTCATTGGTGAAAAACTCTCACGGACACCATAAGAAAATGGTGAGCTGAGAAAAAGAAAATGAGAGAGGCTTGTTGGCAAAAATCCCTCAAAGAGCCACTAGCTGAATGAGGTCTTAAATGAAATTGACCAAAGGAAGCAACTCAATTTCATGTACATTAACTCAACAACAATTGGTAGAAAGTTTGGATGGAAAGATCAGACAGCTTAATCCAAAATGCATGGCATAATCACTAGAGTTGACTGTCATTTTTAGATAAATTTTTTGTCTCTTTGTTTCAAATGGGGACGTTCATTGTCTTTTCTTTCTTCTCTTTATTTTTATTTTTATTTTATTTTCTTGAGTCATTTATCCAAATAAAAAAATCATTTTTATTTTTTATCTTTTCATTGAATCAAGTTCAGGTCAAAACAAGTGAAAAAAGATTTCAAAACTGGTTACCAGCTTCTTCAATTGCACAAAGTAAGACAAAAGGTTAACACATGAAAGAGACATGATTGTGAGCCGAAATAAGGCATGCAAAAAGTTTCGTCAACAGACAAGTCTGGGAACTCATAGAAATACCAAGGTTTAAAGGATTTATCTGAGGAGCATGACAAAGCAGAGATATTATGTTTTATTTTAGAGTCACTCTTAATAATCTGAGTTTGGGTTAATGATGCAGCAAGTCAATGATAGATGTTAATAGTTGGAAGTAAGATTTAATGGGACCATCGCAAGAGCACTTGCCTCGAAAGCCAAAGCCAAAACCAGCCACCATGTTTTAAACTCACAAGTTTTCTTTGATGAAATAGGAAACATATTACCTTCAAAGCAAGGACTTCAGAGCATAAATATCAAGGTCTGCAATGCCTCACTTTTACAAATGCAGGAAGCAATGTTGCTGCATAGGTTTGATAATCAAATCATGGTAAAAATTCATCATCCTACATCCCTCGGAGACACGTTTTTGTCCAGGGATTTCAATTTTCATTTTCTAGGTGATACACTTTTTAAATTAAACCTTCACTCCTAGAAGACATACCTTTTAGTCGAGTCATTCACCTTGATTCCTATAAGAAGTACCTTTTAGTCTAGTTATTCCCCTTGATTTCTATAAGACGTACCTTTTAGTCGAGTTATTCCCCTTGATTCTGATAAGACGTACCTTTTAGTCGAGTCATTCCCCTTGATTCATATAAGACGTACCTTTTAGTCAAGTTATTTCTTTTGATTCCTATAAGATATACCTTTTAGTCGAGTCATTCCCTTTGATTCCTATAAGACGTACTTTTTAGTCGAGCCATTCCCTTTGATTCCTATAAGATGTACCTTTTAGTCGAGTCATTCCCCTTGATTCCTATAAGACGTACCGTTTAGTCGATTCATTCCCCTTAATTCCTATAAGACGTACCTTTTAGTCGAGTCATTCCCTTTGATTCCTATAAGACGTACCTTTTGTCGATTCATTCCCCTTGATTCCTATAAGACGTACCTTTTAGTCGAGTCATTCTCCTTGATTCCTATAAGACGTACTTTTTAGTCAAGTCATTCCCCTTGATTCATATAAGACGTACCTTTTTAGTCAAGTCATTCCCCTTGATTCCTAGATAATGTACTTTCTAGTCAAGTCATTCCCTTTGACTCCTAGATAATGCACTTTCTAGTCAAATCATTCCAATTAACCCATAGAATATGCATTTCTTTGTTTGAGTTTTTCAAGTAGTTATGATGTGACTGTCACAAAAGTTCTCTGATGTTAAATTTGGGCTAAAATTTTAATTCCTATTTTTGGAACTTTACTTTTCTGGCAAAATGAAATCTCTCTTTATAATAATCTTTGTTTGGGATAATTTTTCTTTTAGTTTTGATGTGATTTCAGAAGGCTACCTGAAAAATAAGGAGAATAAATAAAAAGTAAAGAAACAATGTGAAGAAGTTGAGAGTCAAGCAACAAGTTGACGAAATTGAAAGTCAATAGATTAAAAAATAGCAAGTCAAGAACCCATCAGGAAAACAGGGTGAAGAAATTGAAAGCCAAGAAACAAGTTAAAGAAATTGCAAGTCGGGAGCCCGCCTGGAGAACAGGGTGAAGGAATTGAAATCTAAGCAACAAGTTAAAGAAATTGCAAGTTAGCAGCTCGCCTGAAGAACAGGGTGAAGAAATTTCACGTCAAGAGTCCAAATGAAACTGCATAGATAGGACTTTTGTAATTTTATTTATGTTTTAACTTGTAATTTTTATTTTTGATGTAATGAGAGAGCCGCGGACCGGAACCTCGACAGAACCTCACTCGACTCTCCAACTCGGTTGTCCTTCTTCCTTCTGTTTCTTTCCTTGAATAATGATCGGGTCAAAATTTGGTCTCGTTGTCTACTTTTTTGTCTGAAAACACTGTGTTTACACCCAAAAAGGGGCATGATGTAGACATCTAATTTTGTCCCTTCCAAAACTCAATTCATCCATTTTTTTTACCTCATTTTATCATACACCCTCGCCCATGAGATTATACCCATACAATAACAAACTCCTAAAAAGTTAACAACCTTATCCTAACCAACTCACCCACCTCACCCCTACCCCTACCACTCACTACCCCAATACCACCTACCCTACCCCACTACCCCACCCTAATCTCACAAGACACACACATATTATTCAGAAAGAGGGACCCACAAGGAATTACGCATAACAGATTTATCTACACACCACGGAAAAGGGGACCACAATACGATCCCTATTTTTCCTTCTCCTTCAGGGAATTCCATAGGCATATATACACACAGAAACATACAAAAGAAAAAAAAATCTCAACATACACACAATACACAACAAGCACTGGCACCACTCCTCCATTTTTTCATACACAATCACAGATCATGCACGCATAGCCACGGTTTTTCTTCAATTTTTTTCTTCTCATATACACACAGCCACACAATGAGAGACGGAGAGAGAGATCGAGAATGAGATCTCAAACAGGAGAAAAAATAAAAAAATAGACTAAAAAGAGGAAAAGAAACGAGTTTTTTCTGGCGAAACCTTTGCCAAAATCGACTCTATATCACGATTCGGCTGACCCACCTCCGTAATACCAAAAATTCTCTATTTCTCATGGTTTTTCTAGATAAAATTGGTCAAAAAACACTGAGAATCGCTGGATTATTAACCAAAAAATACCTAGTCATGTTTTTTTGTTATTGTTCTGATGGGTCCACCAAAAAATGACACCGTTGATTCCTTTTTTCTTAAATTTGATCTGAAATTAGTTTATTGTCATTACTCCATTTGAATCCACATCTGGTTTCAGTTTGTTTGGAATTCTGGGTTTTCTGCGTTATGAATCAGATTCTGAGTTCGGGTAACGGAATCGGTTCAGCGTTGAGGTTTTCTATTCGGGGTTTTGAGTTCATATTTGTTAAACATTATTATCAATGAAATTGGTTCTTCGAAGGTCTAATTCTATCTTCTCTTCCTCTAATTTTACGTAATTATGAATGACTTGTGTGTTTGGCATGTTTAAATCTTCATTTTTGTTGGTTAATGCTGGATTTGGATGTGAAAATTTGATTAGTAGGATTGCGTATTGAATTGGTTAATCTTGTGGTTGAAAAAGTGGATTGGAGAGAGTGAAATATGATAAAAAAAAAGAAGGTGAATTTAGATTGATTTTAATTTATGGTTGTTTTGTTTAATTTGAAATAAGCATGAATGTTGTTGGAACGTGATAGGAGTATGACATGTTGAAATGAATAGGAAAACATAGGTTCAAGTAGGAAAAATTTAGGAATGGTGTTTGATTGAATGTTTGAATGTGCGTGTGAATAGTTCTTTTTACTTTATCGCACAAGATTTGAAAATGTATTCATTCATCGAGAATGCCCCGAGGTTATATTGTACTTATTCACAGGGGAATGCCCGAAGTATTTTGTACTCGGAGGACGTTCGTGATGAAGGCCCGAGGCATCGAGTAAAGCATTGGAGCTTAGCCTAGGACTAGTTTAGAATAAGATTTATATTTTAAGCATTTTCTATTTTGGATTGTATAATTTAACTGGAGACTATATTTTGAATTCATTTTGTTTGTTTGGTTGATTGTTTTATGTGCTTTTGTGTGGTTTATACATTCGTAGTGCCGAAATAGCCGATATGCTCCATCAAGTGACCGTAGATGGACCATGGGATCGAGGGGTTCCTAACACCTTCCTCTCGGTCAACAGAATTCCTTAGCCAGAATCTCTGCTTGCGGATCAGTTTTAGAGTCAAAACCATTTTGAAAAAAGATTTCCAAAGGTGACTTGGCACACCCGATTTATGCCAAGTGACGACTCTGAGTTTTGAATATAAAAGTCCTTTTCAAAACAAATCTTCATTTTATTACTTAATAATAAAACCCTTTCAAACTTAAAATTGTCTTTTGGTAAAAAAGGGTATGCCAATATTAATGATCGCCGCTCAATATCTGGCTACATTGTTTTTCTAGGTACGACTCCTATTTCCTGGTGTTCTCGCAAGCAACCCACCGTCTCCCTATCCTCCACTGAGGCTGAGTATAGGGAAGTTGCCTCTGCCTTGTCTGAAACAAACTGGATCACTCACTTGCTTAGGGATCTTTATGTGTCACTCTCTGCTGCACCTACTATACTTTGTGATAACATTGGGGTAACATACATTGCTGAAAACCTGGTACATCATACAAAAATAAGCACCTCGATGTCGATCTTCACTTTGTTCGCAATCAAGTTCGCAATGGCCTAGTCCGAGTATCACACATCCACTCTACTGATCAAGTTGCAGATCCACTCACCAAACCATTGTCTAAGCCAGCCTTCCAGCGGATGCTATCCAAGTTAGGTGTTGTCTCGTCACACCTATCTTGAGGGGGGCATAATAGAGCATGTACCACATGTTAAGATATCTCATGATTGATTTAGTATCTCATAGTGATTTAGTTTCTATTTAGGAGAAGATCACAATTCTTTATTAGTTGATTCTTTCCTTATTTAGTTTGTGTTCTCTTGTATATATACGCATACATATCAATGAAATCAAACAACTTCATCTTCATTCTCTACATTTATAAGAGATAAGACAAGAAGAAGAAATTGATATTATGCTTTTCTAAAGAGCTAGTGAACGTCTGATATGTTTCCTCCTCTGTTTTCTATATATTACATGCCTCAAGAACTAAGTACCGACAGCCTAGAAAAGAGAAGCAAATTAGAAATATAAACATGCACCTACACAGAATTTAAAAAAATTATTTCAATCCGCATACATATGTCTAAACCTGTCCCTTCACGCTCAGTCCCATTGCCATCCCTAAATAAAGGGAGGAATAAATGGAGGACTTGTTCATGAAGCTAAAAATAAATTGGAACCTGAGGGGCTTAATTTCATATTTTTTGAGGGCACTTCCACATATAGATTGTGCTTAACATGTTGCTAAGTATTTAAAGCTTATCTTCTTGTATTTAAAGGAAATGTAGCAGAAAATAGAACCTGCCATCAGTTGCATAACTTTCAGAACTTAAGTTAGAGCTTGTTCTGGCAACTGACACAAACAAATTGACAACATTGTTAAAAAATATGTGTTGCAATCTAACTACAGATCTAGCCACTAGAATAGATAACCTCTATTTCATGTATCCCACAAAAGATCTACCAAAATTTTGAAGCTAAGTAGTGGATTTAAAATAACATCTGGGGAAGTATTCAATAAAAAGATACAAAATTTTAGATTTTCCCTTTCAATTCAAAAATGAAAAAAAAAATTGAGAAGGTAGTAGCATTTGTACTATAAACCAGAACTAAGGTAGTGCTAGAAACCCTTTACAACAGCTAAGAGAATAAATAGCAAGATAACAAAGAACTCCCAATCTAAGCATGACTCTAACACCTGTAGGGTATCCTCTTCATCTATAGGATACTTCTCTGTAAGAAAAATACAATCAGCACTGAAAATCTACAATCAGCACCAACTTCTTGAACAATTCAGCTGCATCTCTGACCTTATTTTCTGCAAAGTATCCCCTTATCAGGGGTGGTAAAGGTGACAACATTAAATGGAACACCATTCTTCAAGTAAATGAGTAACACTGAAAATGCACAATCAATACGATGCATGAAGCAATAATCACGATACACAAGATGAATCCATCAATTATCGGAAAAGAGAAAGGAGAGAAGAGTAATGCTTCATATTTATCAGTGTTACCCATGTGTACTTGAAGAATGGCAGTCCATTTAATGGTTCACTCTTTGTGGAAATGGATAGTAATTGAGAAAGCAGAATGGTAAGTAGGAAACAAAGAGATAAGGCCTATCGCCTTGTCGCAGACAAATTGTCTCATCCGAATCCGGCTCCTCTCCATTTATGTTGTCTCCATTTTTCCCAAGTTTCTACTTGACTAAGAGACACATGGCATGAGTTAAAATGAATGGTTAAGATTTAATAACTAAACTAAGATTCTAACCATGATATGAACAATAAATATTTTACCTATTTGCTTCCAAAAGTTTAGAAATTCAACAATTATTAGAGTTATAGATTTATTTTATCCACAAATATACTTTTAAGAAAAATTTTTATCTATTTTTACGTTTTTTCCTATGTTGTGTTCGATTTTCATACTGACTGCCTATTTTCCAACTTCTTTAAGTTAATTTTTTAATTTCATTTTAACCATTAGATACTTTTTCTTTAAAATTAGCTATGAATATAAATGATGAACTTCAATATTTTTAATAATCAAGTTTCTTTTTAATTATGCTAATTGAGTATCTTTATTGTAATATCGATAATGCTTGTGTTATTATAATAATTTACTACTCAAAGATTCATATTTATGAAAAAAAAAAAATTTACTGTCGTCATGATTTTGACTTTGTCAATTTTTCATATAGCTAATTTTTTTTTGGACGAAGAAGAAAAATGATAAAAGTTAAGAAATTCGAAAAGGGAGAAATAATAAAAATTTTAAAACGATAAGGGTGTATCTATTAATTTTTTCAACCATAGATTTTTTTTTAATCATAGTGTAATTTTTTTCTAGTTAAATCATGGTTAGGAAAAAAAAGTACTAGGAGAGAGAATTTTAAAAAAATATATTTATGAATAAAATATTTTTGTAGTTATAATTGTGGAATTTCAAAAAAATTGGAAATAATATATAAAATATTTATTAGTTAAATTTTAATTATTTATTTTAATTTATGTAATATTTCTCTGATCTAAGTAGAAACTTGGAGAAAATGGAAAGAATAAAAATGGAGAGGAGTTCAATCGGTCTCATCCCTGTTTGCCTTAATTTTGCCGTAGGTTTGTGTAGGTGTCACTCCCTTTTATATTACTTCATTCACCCTCATTCACGTGTCATACATATTTGGGAGAGAAAATTAAACAAAAGGAGTTTTTTAAGTTTACTTTTAAATATGGTGACTTTGATCAAGGGTTAAAAAAAAATTTAAAAAAATGAAATAAGGTAATTAAGATCAAATTAACATTTTTAAAATTTATATTTTTTTTTAAAATATAAATCAATTCTCAATTCTATTTTTATTACACAATTAAATTAAAGAGACCAATCAATTCTCAGACAACATCAATTTTCCAAAAAAAATATATATATATTTCCTCATTTCTGCTCTCTCTCTCAACAGCTTAATTCGAATCCAACAGATTATCTCAAACAAGACACAACAGATTAATTTTTTTGCTATTTTCGATCACTATCAGTTATTTGAGAATCCATATTCGACTTTCTTCTTCCTTGTAACTCATCACGTTCTCTCTCTTTGTAGGTAAGATCTTCTATATTTGTTGTTTAAAAAAATTAGGGTTTTTTAGTTTATAAAGAAAAAAAATAGTTGTATTATCTTCAAGTATGAGTTAATAATTTTCAGTTTTGACGCTAAAAAAAGTAAGAACAATCAGAGAAAAATTCACTTTGTGGTAGTTGTTCTCTTAATATGGTGGTTGATGTAAGTAAGGATATTTTTTCCTCTTTTCTAAGTGAAATATGAGTTTTTCTGTTGTTGTTGTTGTTGTTATTATTCTCAAACATTACTGTAAAAATAGCACAAACTTAAGCTTTGATCTTTTTTAGAGATATCTATTGTGACAACTCTATCTTGTTGCTTGTGTTATTGTATTGAATCACTTTACTTGTTATTTGTTAGTATTGCTGGTGAATATTGGTGGGTGTTGTTAGTGTTGCTTGTTTGTTTTGTTTTGTTAGTATTGTTTGTGTTCTGGTATGTTTTATTTTGCTGGTGTTGGCATTGGTGATATTGATGTTTATGTATTGGTAAAAATAAAAATATTGGTGTTGTTTAAGTGTGTGTGGTGATATAGCAGCTTGATGTTATTGGTGGTGGTGTTCTTATTCTTATTGTATATAATGTTGTCCAACAGATGTGTAATTTATTGGTTAACTAGCTTAATTTATTTCAATAAATGACCAATCTGTTGCAACAGATAAGTCATTTGTTAAAAGAAATCAAACTAGTAGTAAAACTGTTTTGATTTGTTTCAACAGAAGATGAACAGATGAGTCATCTGTTGAAAATATTTTTGTAATGTATTGTATTTATTAAATTTTATGTTACCTTTTTTTTGTAATCTTTTTTGTTTTTCTTTTACTTTTAGATAAAAAATGGCTCTAAAAAAAAGAAAGTGAATCAACTTCTGACGAAGCAATCAAAAAGGTTAAGTTACAAACTCCATTAGAAGAGTTTGTTGAACAAGATCTTTCACAAGCGAATGAAGTATTAACATCTGTAGAGAATGAAGATGTGGAAAGATATTGAAATATTGCACAATCTACTGAAGGAAATGATGTAGAAAAGAAAGTTGATGGAGATGAAGAAGAGGTTGTAGAGGGGGAAGATGAAAATAAAAATAAGGAAGAAGATAGAGATAATGAGGATGGAGATGATGAAGAAAGTTATAAAGGAGAAGAAGAGAAAGGTGAGGATGAAGAGGAAAAAATAAAGTAATGTAGGAATTGAGAAGGAAGAAGATGGATCTGAAAAAGAAAATAAAAAAGAGGATGAAGAGAAAAGAAATGATGATGATGTTTATGATGATCTTGTTATACGTGAACGTAGATCGAAAATCTAGAATGATCTTGTCAAAAAATTTAGTATTGACAAGTTTCAAGTTGAGATGCTTATAGATAACCTTATAGATTTGACTGGTAATTTTATAATTAAACATATCATGGATAAATATTTTGATGTACTAGATTTTGAGGGATAAAAAATTGAAGGATTATTTTAAGTCCAGCTGCTTTGGATATTTTCTTGATCCATCGGAGGACAACAATGCACGTTTTGAAATGGAAATGGTATATGACCTTCTCAAGTGCAGGATCAAGTATAAGAGTGATGATGAAGAATTGAAGGATAGGGACAAAAAGATGGATGAAATCTAGATAAACTACTGTGGCATGTAGATTTATTTTGACATGAAAGAGTTCTCCATAGTGATTGGCCTGATATGCCATCCTCTATTTGAACCTCTTTCCATATTAACACCCATGAAAAGGTCAAAGGCAAATAGGACACCAAAAGCAGCAACAAAAAAAGGCAAGACATTAATCAAGCCACCTACCAAAACCAACAAAGACAAAGAAAAAATAAATGAGTTATTAGTCATTGTTGGACCAAGTTACAAAGCCAGGCAGTTGATAGCTGGTATCCAAAAAAAAAAGTTTCTGAAGAAGCACAAGAACCATTGTATTTAGTTTAATTTGTGCATTTCATTTTATAGGTGCAAGACATCAACAAATCATAGAAGCTGAATTATTGGTGCTTGCTCAGAATATGAAAGCATTCAACAATTATCCATGGGTATATGAAAGCTATTTCTTGACTTTCAAATATTTATTGACAAAGTTTTCTCCAAAGATGATCAACTTATACAGCTTCTTTTGAGCTTTCATGATAAATTTTATCACTATATCTTTAGTCTTTTATTTATTTATGCTATTGAATAATTTTTTGACTTACTTTTTGCATCATATTTATATTTTTTGGCTTGGACATTAGAAGTCATTTCTCACCTTTGAAAATATATCAAGGACTATTCGAATAAGGTTTCTCATCCAAGGATCTTTAGGTGATTGTCTGTCAAGAATAACTCAAAGATGAATCTCTTTGATCTCTTTAACTCTCCTGATGATGCAGTAAGTATTTTTTAAATATAATAGTTTTACTCAAGTTAACACATTGCAATAGATGGGTTATTTATTTCAATAGATGATTCATCTATTGCAACTTATCTCTGCAGATTTCTCATCTACTGCAACTAATTCAATAGATGGATAATCTATTGCAGCAGATGGGGCCTCTATTGCAATAGATAATCCATCTATTGTAACAGATGGTCCGTCTATTACATAGGTTTTTTAAACCTATTTATAGATTACCCATTCTACTGCAAACTAATACAACAGATGGTTAATCTGTTGTAGAGTCATCTATTACAACATATTACCCATCCATTGTATAGGTTTTCTGAACCTTTTAACAGTACCCAATCTACTGCAAACTTGATACGGGACAAATGGACATCTTATCTTTTGATGACATCTTTGGAGGCCAACACATAGAGGCTCAAGACTTGGTCACCTTGAGGATATGAGAACATGCATGGAGGACCCGTTTTGACCCTACCATTGAGCATACCATATATCAAGGTCGTGAGTGAAAGATTTCTTGGAGCATTGAAGGCTTCAGGACTCACGGGTTTTGACCATATTTGAAGGAACGATTTTGGTTCCCTTCGTTAAGGGTATTTTTGGTCACTTAGCCTTAAGGGTATTTTGGTAACTTAGCCTTGTCCATTTTATACTTCATGACCTCCCCTCTTTCATTAAGGGCAATGGAGTCATTTTGTCACTCGTTATGTAATAAGGCTATATATAGTCTCTTTTAGGTTTTCTTTCTTTAGTTGATGAAAGATGAAAGATTGAAACATTAAAAATCCTCTCTCTTGAGAGTTGAACACTTAGTCTTAGTTAGGGCTTGGAAAAGCTAGTATTGATCTTTGCTTGGAAACGGTGGATCTTGAGGTGAGTTGATTCCCTTGGCGGTCACTGTAAGAGTGTGGTTTTGATTATTACATTCATCAGGGGTTTTAGAGTTTAATACACTTTTTAGTTCTTAATCTTGTAATAATCTTGGTCTCACTATCTATCCTTTACTTTTGTTGTTGTCATCTTGTGTAGTGGATTGATTTGGGTCCTTTATTGAATTCGAAACTTGTGTTATTGTTATTCATCTTGTTCCTCATATTTTGTAGCTATTTTTTGGTGTTATATACACCATTGTATCTTGTATTTTTATTGTTGATAGAGAATCCGAGAGTGGTATCCATCTTGGTCCTCGTATCTTTAAGATTGTGGACTGATTTGGAGCGTGTTTTCATGATCCGTTGTCTTTTTCGTATCAAAACTAATGCAACAAATGGATAATCCGTTATAACAGATGAGACATCTGTTGCCATAGATGGTCCATTTATTGCATAGGTTCTATAAACCTTTTAACATATTATCTAATCTACTACAAACTAATGCAACGGATGGTTAATCTGTAATAAATGACTTATTTTTTGCAAATGTCTTGCAAATTATTATTTTATTTTAAAATATCTACTTTTATTTATAGGTTATGTATCCTTGACTTGTACCTACTGAGCAAGAGTTGGAGATGCCTTTCTTTCTTACTCTAGATATTGCTGAAATAAAATTAGACCTGAAGGTGGACTTAATAAAGAAAGAATTGATTGGAGCAACAACCATCAAAAGCGAAGTAGCTGGGAAAGTTTAGTTTGTTCTAGTTGAGCCTCACTTTGAGGTTCATAGTGATGTTGCAACAGATTTGGGTACTGATGGTGGTGGTAGTGATGGTGGTGGTGGTGGTGGCGATGTTGGTATTGGTGATGGAGTTGGTGATGCTGGTGTCAGGCATGGTGACAAGCATGTTGATGATGCTCATGAAAATTTATTTGAAAAAAGAGTTGACTATGATGATGGTCATACTGGTGGTGTCTATGATGGATTCACCCCTTTCAGTAAGCATACCACCTCGTTTGGTCTCTTTTTAAGATCATGTTTTGCATGAAAATGCCAAGAGTGCAAAGACAGATATGAAAATTTAATTAAAAGTATTGATGGTCTGACTGTTATTGTCAAGAAATTTACATATAAGAGGGGTGTCATATCATCAGGGAAGTTGACAGAGCCATTCACTCTATTGGAGGTTAGGGTGAGGAAAAAACAATTTTAAAGGTACTATCAGGTATTAAATCAAGAAAAATTACACCTTTTCTTCCTTCCAATGTAAAGGAAATTCAAGGGGCCATTGGAGAGCAGGGACAACTGAAAAAGGTAAATATCTATAAGTTGGTGAAAGTCACCAAAAAGTCTAAGTTGAGCACACTGTTCCAATCCAAAAAGGCCTTAGAATTCTACTCCATGTATGAATTTGGGCTAAAAGACTTTAAGAACATGACAGATATGAAGGTGTGGTATGAAGACTGGGTAAGTTTACTTCTTCTAACCTTCTACCTATTTTATTTCTAACATTCTAAGCCATCTATTGCAACAGATTGCCCATCTATTACATTAGTTTGCAGTAGATTGGATAATCTGTTAACAGATTTAGAGATTCATTAAAATAGATAAGTCATCTGTTGCAACAGATTATCCATTTGTGCATAAGTTGTAGTAGATTGGGTAATCAGTTAACATAGGTTCAGAGAACCTATGCAACAGATGACTCATCTGTCACATAGATGACTCATCTATTATAACAGATTATTTATCTATTGCAACAGATTATCCATCTTCTGTATAAGTTGTAGTAGATGGATAATCTGTTAACAGGTTCAAGGAATCTATACAACAGATGGTCTATCTATACTAACTTATTTAAATTGTATTCTTATATCAGTATGTTGATGAAATTCTTTACCTTATGAGGAAAAGGAACCTTAAATTTATAGACTACTATGATCTTGGGGATAGTATCATGGTTTTCAACTTCTACAATAACTTCTTAAGTATGTACAACAAACTCAGTGAAGAAGCGACAACTTTCGGTGGCAGAAAAATTGAGGATATAATTACTAGGTTTGAATGGGATGATGATGTCATTGACTATTTTAGAGAGAAGAGGACATTTCCAGGTGTCATGGATTGAATTGGGGCAAAGAGGATTCTTGCAATAATGAACTTGAATAATAAATATTTTATGACTGTTGAGATCCTCATAAATGAGGGAGTCATGAATGTTTATGATTGTAAACTATCAGTCTTTGAAGAGTGAGAAATTTTTATTTGCATGGAGCCACTGTTGGAGTTGTTCCTAAAATTATTGAAGTAAAGTGGCATAATGAATCACTTATCAGAGAAGTTGCTCAATTAAAGATGGTCTTTTGCAAGTCAAAAATAAGACCTTCCCAAATATGAGACTAGTGTCGCGTGCGGGTCAAATGCACTTGCATTTATTGAGAATTTGCTAACTGACATTGTTATGACAACTCTAAGGACCTTGTTGAATGATAACATAGTGGCAATGATGCAATAGGTTTTGGATTCTAGGTAGCCTGTAGAAGTTTGGAGCCCTGATTTGGGTTGTAATTTATTTATCTAGATGTGTAAAAATATTATTCATGACAATATTTTACTTTTAGTATTTTAGTTAATTGTATTATTTAATTGGTGATGACAATAGTTTAGTAATTTAAATTGAAGTCCATTTTTATCATGAATTCTATTTTATCCTTTGACTAGTATTCATACCCGCGCGTTGCGCGGAACATTAAGAAATTATAATAATTGCTAATATTTACATGACTTATTTACATAATAACTTATTAGGAAAATTGGTGAAAATATAATTAATAAACAGACTAATAAGAGAACGGATTGAAGACATTTACTTCTTAAGCCTCCATATTTATGAAAAGAAAAAAACATGATAGTGTTACTAATGTGTAACTCAATCTACACAATTATCCTCAACAAAACTATTCTTGAGAGAACTTCTGTTGTCGACTTCACCCTCTTTGAGTAATTCTATCACTTCGTCACTGCAAAAAAAAAACCAAAGATTTCTTTATTTACTTATAACTTTGTTGCAATGCTCATATTATTTCCGTTCTTGTTTGGCTTTTTAATCATATGAAGAGAGAAGCAACATAAATAAAAGTTTTCCCTAGGTGTATGTATGGAGATGACCCATATTGGTAGTATACATCACTTGAACTTTTCGGTGTATGGAATGCATAGCCTAAAGAAACAATGTATAGTATCAATAAAATTAAATAAATGATACTCCATAAAAAATTAGAAAGATACAAAATCATGAGCAAGACAATGCAAGATACATTTGTTTAAGTATAATTAAAAAATAATTTACAACATGGAAGCTAAATGGATTTTACAGAATCTCCTTATCACCGCCTCATCTTAACATAATGACTATACTGATGCAAAAACCTTCAAACTACAAGCATGTATATTAATTTGAAGAATATTCACAATCGGGACGATTTAGTATCTTAGATTAGAAAAAAGGTACTGATATTCGCTCCATTTCAGAGAAGAGGTCGATTGGTCAGTATTCAAGGGACATAAGGCAATCTAATAAATTCGGATTGTTGTAGAGGGAGAGTTATGTATAAAAAATTTAAACAGGAAAGTATATAATTTTCATCATGTACTTAAAGTAGAAAACACACTATAGATAATTAGAAAAAAAAGTACAACACATTATGAAGGTCATTATTAGGTTTGAAAGTAGATACGATTCACTCTATTAGAGGCCAAATGCCACAATCCAGCAGGCTAAAGTCGTCGCATCATGACTATGTATCCTGCATCACCTAACCGGACTGTCATTGCTTGGTGAGAACTTATAGAGCATAGATGCCGCATTGTACTATGGTTTGTGACCACCCACGTGGCGTTGTGATTGGCATTACAGAGACAATTTAAAGATCTGCTATTTAATACATTAAACGTTGGTAGAAAGAATTAAAAGAATTTAAATTCTGCAATTAATCACAAAAATAGGACTAATAGAAAAAAACACTTGTAGATTATTATTATTGAGGTTCTTAGACAAAGGCTAATAGCTGAAATCAAAGTTGCACAATCATGTGATATCACTTTAGACAAATTTATGCGATGAAAAGAACAGGTGAATCCAATTCTTCTAGAAGTTAACACATCAAATCTTGTTCCTAAAGATTAGGCAAAGTACATAGCTGGAAGACTATATATTCCACAATTAAATTCCTGAATGTTCAAGTTTGCTCTAGCCCAAATATTCTTCAAACTTGAACAGAATCGTCCATAGGTAGCTGCACTAACTAACGTTTGTATCACACATAACTAAAGTGTCATGAATTATATAATATGTGTGAAAATCTTACAAAGTTATGATGCATAATTTCCTCCTTATTATTACACTTTAGTCCGATCACTACCAACACTAAATGAATTTTATACCCTACATCAAGACATTTAAGATTTGTAACTTTACTAAGTGTCCTTCAATTAGATCATAGGACTTATATATTCTGAAATATGAAATGAAGCAGCAAACGTCAATTACAGAATAATTAATAATATTCCACTATCAGGATAAACAATGAAAATGACAAACAAAAAAGAAGAAGAATGAACAAAAGGAAAAAGTTCACCTAAATTCAATGCTACTCGGATAGATTGTCACTCAGGCTTAACATTTTCAGAGCATAGAGTTTAGTCATAAGCAACACATCAATATTTTGCATCGATCGAACAAATTCGACATCAATGACCATAGTGGAAGCAACACAATGGACACATGAATTATTGTAGCATCTGTTATGCCAAACATTGTTTGCCACAATAAGCATTGCATACCTATAACAATACAATTAATATTCAATAGATTCTAAAGTTTTGTTATTGGGCTTCATAGCATAACTGTCATATCTCAAAAATTGAATACATCCATTCTGGTGAAAACCTCTGCTTTTTAAAAAATTTGGGACCCAACTCTTCTGGTGAAATTGCAACATAAATTATTGATCCATCCCTTCTGAAAATGAGCATTTGCTACCGAGTGAGGAGAATAAGGACTTGTAAGCATAATCCCTGCAGTCTAATGTAAAATTTCCTACCTTGAGAGAACATTTCTTATTGAGACGAAAAAAAAGGCGATTTCCACGACCCTATAATTCTTAAAACAGTAGCATTAACTTCCCAATAATTTAATTAAGTTGTTCTATACTTTATCAATTTGTATGTTTAAAAAACAAAACTATCTTAGAGAATTAATAGGCAGGGAGAAGAACAAAATTATTCACAATCTTTAAGAATTTCCCTCTATTTCATTAATTGCTTGAAGGTACAAAGGTACGTACCCGCGCTAGAGGCTTTCAGATCACAGTCTCCCACAACCTCGAATTTCCATCTATGAACATTCTCAAGAATCCTCTCTTTTTCACAAAGTACCTAATGGATTAAATGATACATAACCTAAGGCATATATGTAAGTGATAGCCCACACTTTCACACAGAAGCTTGATATTGTTAAATCTGAGAAACTCCTAATTTACTTGGGATATATCTCATGCGACAGATATCTACAGATTCAAACAATTATAATTAATCCCTATACATAAAAAGAATTTTCTGAAAAACATCAATAAAAATATATGGGAGCTATCATTCATGAAAGAATATTCTTTGTAGCCTTTTTCGCAGACAAAATTTGAAAATGAAATCAAGAAAAAAGAAATAGATAGCACCAAAGCAATAATGTTATATAAAAACCTATGGACACAGCCAAAAATGGCTTTTATGAGAATGTGAAGAGGAAGAAAGAATATTGAATAGGAGATTGGTTATAGCATCTTTGGATCTTGAACTTGTAAAGATGAATGCGAGTTTAAGTGGCTATCTAGTCACTCTATAAGTTTGTATGTCTATGTTATAAAATATGTCAAGTTTAATTTGGCTATCAAGTAATTAAGCAAAAAATTTATCTATACTGATTTTACTTAGTCAATATAAGCCCGGATAACTGTCATGTGGCTTGGACAGATGAAAAAGGTAAAAATTCATCGAAGTGCAGTCAGACTATTCAATGTAACTCAAAATTTGCGAGCTGGTAATCACTAAACCCATAGGCCGATTCCACTTTTTGATGTCCAGACTCGTGATAAACCATCATGAAGTTTGACACCTTAATTAAAGATATAAATTTTGCAGCATATTACTCACCACATATGTAAAACCTCATGTGTGAATGTTCAGATAAGTAATTTGCTAAACCTAAAACCAATTCAAATAAAATTCACCACCAGATTTGAACCCAATATAGGAGAAATTATTCAAAGATACAAACTTAGTACGAATTTGTATGCAAGTTCATGTAATGTTAAACTTAAATCCTCAACTCCAGCTTTTTGAGAACAAATAAATATAAACCTCAAGATGTCTCCTCCAAGTTTAACTTATTAAATTGCAGCATCATATCGCATGGTTAATTTGGACCGTCAGAATGCAAGATAATTTGAACAACATGTACACTGTACAGCGAAAACAAATGCGTGATGACTTAGAAATGGCATGCACATGGATTAAAAATATGCTAACAGATATGAACCTAAGGAATAAATATGAACCTAAGGAACAAATATGCTATAGTTGTTATGAACCTAAGGAACAAATATGCTACCTGTGAAGGAGTGAGCCAAATGATGGAGATAATACTTTAAAATAGTAAAATATGAGGCAACCAAAGAAGTCTATTTTGTGTTTTGCTGCTATGTCTATAGTTCATACCTCTAATTTTTCGGACATCTCAACCACTTCTTTGTTATTATTTTTAAAGTTTGAATCCGAACTCCTGGTCACAATTTAAATAAAGAATTAAACCGTATCAATAAATAATAAATGAGTATAAATAAAGATCCAAAATTATTTTAAAATAACAACAAAAAGAGATAAAGAAAAAAAGGAACCTTGATAATTATAATAATGTAGAATTTGATTTTATCATTATACAATGTAGAAGTAATACTATCCAGAAAGTTAAACTGTGAAACAACTAACATAAAAGTAGAAGAACGATTCAGTTGAAGTCGAAAAGTGTAAATGAATCATTGAAAGTTTCAACCGACCACTTCACTCTCGAATGTATTTTATTTTTCTTATGAGACATCTCTTTCAAATTTGAACAATTTCTCATCTTTTTCACCAATAATTTTTATTAACTCTCAACAATAGAAGATATATTTGAAAAATTTGGTCTTGACTCCTCAGAAGCACGATGAACAAGAATACAGACGAAAACCCAAAGAGGGATGAACAAAGTAATTTGGAGTCAACTACCAAATAGAGTGAAATTTTTTGGTAATCGTTTCATCCGAGAGAGATTTACTATTTTAGGGGAATAATTATCAATCAAATCCTCCGAGATGCTTGTTGAATATTTGATTTGTGCCTTTTGGTGTCAAAATTTGAGAAATTAAGAAGGAAACTTCAGCAACCGCAATGAAAAAATCAAAGACAAAATTCTTTATGTATAGGCAGTAGAGGAATTTTTGTCTAACCAATTGCTATGACTCCCCCTTTTTCTTCATTACCCAATTGCTATGACCTCATTTGTGGTTGTCTGCCTCAAAATTCGTCTCCCCTAAAACTGTAATTGTATGTCAAAAATAGTGAAGAAACTGTTAATAAGAAGCAGTTACATTCTTGTGAATAATTTGAACAGAGCTACTAGAAAGTTAAGCAGTTGCTACAAAAGAGGTCCCAAAAAACGTGACTGTGTTTAGATTTCTTTTTTAAATTAATAATTTGTATTACAAAATTATTTATATTAATTTTTTGAATTAACTTCTCTTTAATTTGATTTTGTTGAACTGAATTTGAAGTTTCAATTTTTCGTGGGCAGTTTATAGAATTAAATATTTGTTTTTGAATTAACTTCTCATTCAAATATTTTTCAGATGTTTACTTATTCTTTCAAATTTAAGTATTTAATTTAAATAAAATTTAAAAGCAAAGATAATGCCATGGATATTTTAAAGTCTGTCACTTGGATGAATTAAAATCTGACATTTGGGTCTATGAGAGGGCTTCATCCTCTGTTATTAATAATATATTGATTTGAAAACTTATAACTTATTACTAAAAATAGATTACTAAGTTCAAATATTACAAAAAAATACATTATCTGTTGAAATAGATGACTCATCTGTTGGAAATAATCAAATAGATGAGGCATCTGCTTCAACAGATGCATTATTAGTTGCAACAGACATCTCATCTGTTAAATATAATCAGACAAATATAGACATATGCATAATGCAATAGATGACTAACATATTTCAATAGATGACTCATTTGTTGGAAGAGATAAAATATATATAGACACATATTAAAACATATGAGTCATCTGTTGCAATAGATGAGTCACCTATTGAAACAGATAAGTCATCTAATGGAAATAATCAAATAGATGAGTCATATATTTCAATAGATGAATTATTAGTTGCAATAGATATCTCATTTGTTGAAAATAATTAAACAAATATAGGCATATGCATAATGCAACAGATAGTTCACCTGTAGCAAGAAATGATTCATTATTGGAAGAGATCAAACAAATATAAATATACATTGCAACAAATGAGTCATCTGTTGCAATAGATGACTTGTCTGTAGGAAATAATAAAATAGATGAGTCATCCATTTCAATAGATGCATTATCAGTTACAACAGATGTCTTATCTGTTGAAAATAATCAAACAGATATAGACATACATTAGAACAGATGAATTATTTGTTGTTGGAATATTTCCAACAGATGAGTCATTTGTTTCAACATATGCTTTATGAATTGCAATAAATGTCTCATTTATTGAAATAATCAAATAGATTTAGACATCTGTTCTAACAAATGACTAAACTATTGCAACAGATGACTCATTTGTTGGAAGTAATCAAACAGATATAGACATCTATTGCAACAAGTTATAATGTATTGCAATAGGTTATACACTTAGTTGATCATGTAATTACTATGTAATTCATAAAATTACAATTGAACTTATTAATTAAATTCTAATTTTAGTTAAATCAATTTATTTATTACTAATAATTATTTAATATGAATCATTTCACATCAAATTAGTCAATTGATCACTCTATTTAGGACGAATACAGTTAGTTGATCATGTAATTCCGATGAAATTCATTTAAATTGCAACTGGACTTATTAATTGAAAGACAATTATAGTTAAATCAATTTATTTATTACTTGTAATGGTTTAATATGAATTATTTCACATCAAATTAGTCAATTGATTACTCTATTTAGGACGAATACACTTCGTTGATCATGTAATCACTATATAATACATTAAAATTGCAATTGCACTTATTAATTGAAAGCTAATTTTAGTTAAATCAATTTATTAATTGCTAATAATGATTTAATATGAATTATTTTACATCAAATTAGTCAAATGATCACTCTATTCAAGACAAATACACCTCATTGATCATGTAATTACTATGTAATTCATTAAAATTATAAAATTGAGCTTATTAATTGAAATCTAATTTTAGTTCAATCAATTTGTTTCTTACTAATAATGATTTAATATAAATTATTTCACATCAAATCAGTCAATTGACCACTCTATTCAGGACAAACAAACTTAGTTGATCATGTAATTACTATGATATTCATTAAAATTGCAATTGAACTTATTATTTGAAAGTTAATTTTAGGTAAATAAATTTATTTATTACTAATAATGGTGTAATATGAATCATTTCACATCAAAATAGTTAATTGATCACTCTATTCAAGACGAATACAATTAGTTGATCATGCAATTACTATGTAATTCATTAAAATTATAATTGAATTTATTAATTGAAAGCTAATTTCATTAAATCAATTTATTTATTACTAATAATGATTTAATATGAATCATTTCATATCAAATTAGTTAAATAGATATAGATATATTTTACAACAGACGACTAACCTGTTATAACAACTGACTCATCTGCTGGAGATAATCAAACAAATATAGGAGTCTATTACAACAGATGACTAATCGATTGGAAGAAATTAAAATAGGTCTTACTAGTTGTTTCATTTCTTCCAATAGATGACCCATCAGTTGCAACAGATGACTAATCTGTTGGAAGAAATTAAAATAAGTCTTGTTAGTTATTTGATTTCTTCCAACAGATAGGTCATCTATTGCAACAGATTTTCTATCAATTGAAAGAAAATAAAATAGATCTTTAAGTGGTTTGATTTCTTCCAAAAGATAAATCATATATTGCAACAAATGAGTCATCTACTAGAATAGATCAAAACAGGTCTTCAAGAAGTTTGATTTCTCCCAATAGATGGGTCATCTGTTGGAAGAACTCAATCCAACAGCAAGAACTATTTTGATTTCTTCTAACAGATGAGTCACTTATTGCAATAGATGTCTCATCTGTTTGAAATATTTTTGTATTCTGTGGTATTTATTTAATTTTCTATTACCTTTTTTTATCGATGCACAAATAAATTATTAGATCATAAATAAAAAAATATTTTATATAATAAATAACATATACCAACAATGAGTTAAAATTATCAAGTTCATAACTAAACCAACAACAAGACTATTTACTATTACAATAATTATGGTGCATTTCAATTCGGACATGTATTTCTTTTGTAGCCAATAATATTACATATGGAACACTTAATTTTCCTTGTTAGAAATGATTCTCCGAATCCACACCTCCTCTTCATTCGCCTTCTTCCCGATTTACTTGGGTCCACATATGAAGGAGGTATTTCTCTCTCCATAACCTCTACCAGAACAATCCAAGAATATTTAAGAGGCACCGGATTAATATCCTCACAATATGTAATTATGTATTTTTCCATCGAATAATGTGGAGATGAGTACTCATAAATTTAATTTCCAAATTGTGCACCACATTGGACTCAAAACGCTTCCATAGCATGTGGATAAGGTATTTTGTCCAAGTCAAAAACTATACATATACAAGCTTTTCTTTGAAGATCAACCATGGCAATATCACCACTCAACTTGTAATTGGCTATTTGATGAGCCAGTAACTTATTCCCCGAATTGATGTACTTTGATATTTTTTTTTCTATTGAAGGAACAAGTCTGTTTGGTGAGTTGACCAACTCCATACACCACTCGTAAAATAATTTTACAAACCCCATATTCATTTCATCAAATAGAGCGACAATGAAAAAATTTATTTCAACGTCAAACATTTCGTTCATTGATTCAGCTACGTTTGACGTCATAATATTATGTCTATTCCAAAAAATAATTAGTAAGACATAGTATTACATTAAACTAAAACAAGAAATTTATAATAATGTATCTATTTTTTAGATAAAATGCCCGGCTTAATCTATCGAATCTATCATGTTCAAGATGTCTGCTGCCTTGACGACCATATACCTTATTTGATTGAAATGATCAAAGAACTCAACTCTATCATATACTTTAGATGCTTTATAAAAATATGACACGACCTTTGAATTGTAGTATTTGTTTTGAATAATCTCCCCAAGGTTCCTCATGCAACAACCATAGTAAACTGAAGGTAGACAAATGAAACTATCTTTCAGATACTTAGATGTCTATCAAAAATTATACACAACTCATCGGTATCAGCTCTATAGATTTTATTTATTCAAAAAAAAATTAATATGAGGCATCACATTTCTTGTCCACTAAATAAAAAGCCACCAAAAAAATGTGATTCTCAGCATCCTATGCCAGTGTCGATAACAAAACTTTTTCATACTTGCTCTTCAAGAATGTACTATCGAGGGCTATGACTATTCTCATTTGTTGATTACCAAGAATCCAAGCCACATATGCTACAAAAAAGTACTCGAATCTTCTATTTTCATCAACCTGCAATACTGTCTTACATCATGAATTTTTAGAATCAAGCATATAAAGGTACACGTCAAGAACTACATACCTATGATCATGTGTTTCCCTAACCAAAAACTTTACAATCTACATGTATTTATAAATCTACCAATAACACACTTTACAATCCAATTCTATATGGATTTGACTGACCATATCTTTTGTAGATGGGCCTTTTCCATTGGAGAATTTATTTTTGAAGTATTAATCGATGACCTTAGTCGTGGCGTGCGGATTATAGCTCGTAATATGCTCTTAACCACATGTGTGATACTTTTCATAAGTTAAAATGCAGAATCTGTCAAAACTTATGAATTTCTCAGCCCTCTACCATCACTTCTACTCCGAATGTGCACATCTAAAACAATATACACTATGCGAATTAATCACTTTCTTGAGTATGAAATCTTTTTTCAAGCAAGCAATATGCAATGAAGTGACTAGTTCTTTCTTGTTCTTTAATATCATTCCCTTGTAAAAACCTGTTTCATAATCTTGAAGATTTCTCAACTGTGTTGATTGAGAAATGCACACTGTATTTCTTACAAAAATGGGCGTAGGTGTTTGACCCTCTTTTCCTTCATCTCCATTCTTATCATCATCTAAAATATTCATGTCCACATCATCCAATTTATCATTAAACATATCTTATTATTCTTGTTCTATATTCTTATTCTCTATCAGGTTTTTAAGCACATACACCCTTAAAGTGGTCCTCGATGCATCACTTAGATAAGCGCACAAACGAACTTGATCGCTTATCATAAAAGGTAGGACCCTCTGGTTTTTAAAAGAGTTGTGCTTTTAACTGATGACATGATTTTTAGTTGACAATTTAGTCCACAATAGTTGATGATTAAGTGCACAAAATCATCATACAAAATATTTATTTGGATTGTCATAGCTATCATCTCCAACATTTCACCATCCTTCCAACGCTAAATAAATTAATTATTTTTCACGATTCATTCACAATGATAATCAACTCCTATTGATATTGATTCCTCTATTAATGGTACCTAACGTAATGTAACGCCCCAAATCTGGTACCCAAAAAGATACACGGTGCTCATAATCTCGAAGGACCACAAACTAACCCATGACTGATATTTGTACCGGTATACTGTATAATATAATGTATAATGTGGAAACAAAAATAGAAAGGCCATAAGGTTTAAACTGTAACATAATATCTGATAAAATATAACATCTAGGTGGGGTATGAAATGCCCAAAACAAACTGAAATAATTTATCTGAACATAATGTAGTCTAGAAAGCCTCTAAAACATGACTTTCTGAATAAGGAGTTGATGGGATATGTCCCCAACTAACTCCAAATAATAAATTAACTAATGAAATAATAAAGTGGTGATCATGTCCTCAAAAGATGAGGACTCACTTTTAACTCTGACTGCTGAGATTGGAATGCTACTGATGCTCTGGAACTCGTGTCTCTGAATCTATGGTATAAAATACCATAGTGCGAATGCGTCAGTATGATTGAATGTACTGGTATGAATGGGAGGTAGGCTAAATGCATAGGGTTCATATGCATGAACAATAGTAATAACAGACGGACTATCATGAGCGTGAGAATACATGCATGAGATATAATAAGTGACACTGATACCGTGTTAACATGATTACTGAATCTGACTACTGATAACATGAGTGACTTTATCTGACAGCCCTGATTCTGATGAAACTATCTGACTTTCGTACTAAGATGAGTTAACTGTATCTGACAGTCCTAAAATCTGAAGAACTATCTGAGTTATTTTATTGAGACTGATACTGAGATTGTAATAGGTAGTTATTTAAGCGACGTGACCCAAATGATGTATTATAGCTGAACTGGGGTCCAATTTGTGCCCTGATTGGAAGGGTGTCGATAGTGCGCCACTAGTAAGGACAACATGTGATTGGCCCTCAACTAGCAGGTTACTCTAATGAGAATGGTGGGAACCCTCGACTAGCAGGTTACGCCACCTTATCTACCCTCGACTAACAGGTATGATGTCTTAACTAACGCTGGCTCCGTAGTTATGGAACTCAAGGATTGCTTCTATGAATCACACCCTCTACTGGAAGGTGAGTTCCCATCCTTAGGTTCACTCGGTGTTAATTTCTACTCCCATCTAAATAGACACTGAACATGATTAACTGATCTGAACATAGACTGAGTTACTGAATCCCGTTGACTGACGGAATACTACTGATACATGACAACTGACTGAGTTCGTGAGATAGTTGATATTTCTTGAGTCATAAGACTGTCTGAAGTCTAAGGATCATGGGTTGACTGAGAGTATCGTAAAAATATGACATGGCTCTAGGCACACAACTAATCTTTCAGGTACAAGTACCCCCAGGACTCGATGGAAAGAAACTGATAAAGCATGACTTAATTGAACACATGACCAACAACACAATCCATAATTCATTTATTGAAGAATTTCATCAAACATGTGATATGAATAACTTGTACATAAATGGGGATTTCATAATATCATACTAGTTGGGAACTTTTCCTTTAGATAGGCATTTAATTAAACACATAGTAGGCATAGTATATGTAGACAACATTATACAATAAATAAACATCATGATTCATCTCTAATTTCACCATTCAAGGGTTTAATCATGGATTCACTTGAAGATACACCTATAATAATAAATCCCCCTTAAGATTTTATCACTAAAACATGGAATAGAATTCAATTGGTCATTATCAACATGAACAAAAATAAACCCAACATGAAATTCATAAAAATCCATACACTTGATCTTAGAAAAGAGATTTTTGGGCTTCATGGATGAAAGGAGTCCATGAATGAACACTATGCATACCTAGGTTGTGAGTTTCTTGAAGATTTATGGAGTAAAACTAGAATTCTTGGCTTGGAATCAAGCACCTAGGGTTTTTTGTTCTTGGGAATTGATTTCTTAGAGAAACCCTAATTTGTTGTTATAGAAGAATAATGAACAAATGAGCTATGGTCAGGTGTAATTAGGGATTAAATTGGGTGGAAAAAGACCCAAATACCCTTTTAAAAATGTCTTTAAAATAACTGAATGGAACATGCAATGGTGGGTGCGATGGTTCATCGTTGGGTCGACGGTCCGTCGGACTGACCGTTGCCCTAGGACCAGAACTGGAACCTACTGCCTTGGTGCGATGGTGGGATGCTACGGTCCGTCGCTAGCTCGACGGTCCGTCGGACCTCTCCACCTCTCCATCATACTCAACCAGTGAGTGGAATTACTGCCTCGATGCGACGGTGGGGTGCGACGATCCATCGCTAGCTCGATGGTCCGTCGGCCTGCTCCGTCGCACCTGAGCGATTCAGACTGCTCTCTGTAAAACAAAAAACTTCCTCGTTCGATGTTGGATTTGTACAAAATTGGCACGTTGAAAAGGTAATTCAATTTCCCACATGAAAAAAAATTGAAAATATTAAAAATACCACGTGTACAAAAGTGGATTCATCTTTCAAAGAAAGCTTCAAACATTCTTGAGACGATTTCAAGCTAGGAAAAAGTATGAGGTATTATAATATCTCCCCCTTGAGAACTGTAACGCCTCGAAATTTTATCCCGAGATGCCACACAGTGCTTAGGGCTACATGTAGGCCCAAGCTAACCCTCGGATCCAGACACTACCTCAAGGAATTCAATTCAACAATAGTTATGCACAACAAAGAGATATACCACATCGGGTTCAAGAGAAATACTGGAGAATACTAGACTGTACAACCAAAATATATTGAATATCGATATATACCAACCCTCTAGTCTGACAAAGCCTCTATACATCAAAATCAAGGAGCCATTGGGACAAACCCCCAACTGACTCAAATAGTACTGAAAGACATAACAACAGAACGATATCACCAAAAATATAGACACGGTCCTCGAACCATGAGGACTCACCACTTAGGGAATGTAGTTGAGGCACTTGAATATTGCTAACGTGGCTGCGGCTGAGTACCTGAACCTACATTACGAGAAAATGTAGCCCATAGGAAAATATGTGGGTCAGCACTTTGGAATGTACTGAGTATGTGGGGGTGCATGCAACAATGCAAATATAATCATCAATTTCATAAAAATATACATATGTATAATAATGGCTCACTTGGCTTGAGTTAGATTGAAACATACTTTTCATGATCTCATAGTAAATAAATCATATGATAAAAAACTCATAAATCATCATAAATAACTCAACTCTTCAACTCAAGACTCGAAGTGACTCGGTAATTCAAGAAACTAAACTCTTATGGACATAGGAGATTCTTATAATCGACATAAACCATGTGAGCTACATGAAGTCCAACGTTTTGCCCTTCTAAAGAGAGAACCCCATATTGGCGGGAGCGTCGTACTCTTTCTAGGGAGTACAACCTAAATTTAGTGATCACAATCTCATACTCAACCTCAGGCCCACAATTATCAATATCAATCCTATGGTGGCACGTAGTTTCGGGGAAATTCCATATTTCCCACTCGGTGCTAAATACTACTCCCAGACACAAGCTCATAATGCATTAGAAAATCCACCACAAACATCACAAGGGTCTATCATGAAGACCAAATCAAATCTCTTTCTCATTTATCAAATCATAATCAATTTGTGGGTTCCTAACTCAACTCAAATCAAATCAATCTTTCTCAATATTAAAATGTATCAATTCATTAAATCATAACAACATCAATAACTTCGAGGAAATATCAAGACTCATTGTAACAACTCAATCTCATGAATCAATATACTCAATAATCGAGTTTGTCATATGGAAGCTTAAAGCTTGACAAATATCTTCAAAGAACTTGAAATATCAAATCATGGTAGAAATATGAAATTCACAATATTAAATATCAAGTCATAACTTGGGAATAGCAAAATAATCATGTATAACAAAGCTTGAACAATTTATATTCTCATAATCTCATGATGAAGTAATTTGGGTATAAATCCACTTGCAAAATCATATAAATCCATGATAGAAATCAAAGTTTTGGGCACAAGAACAAAAGAATTGCTCTTGATCAAAACCCCACATACCTTAATCTTTGAAATTGGATGAATTCTAGTACTTGAGACTCTATCTGCACTTGTAATAAATGATTCTCGAAGCCCACACTATGAGGAACTTGATTCTTGAAGAAATCTTGAAGATTTATGGATGATTTTTGGAAGATTAATGTCCTTAAATAAAAACCCTAGATATATTTCTTAAGAGAATTGGAAGAGAGAATGAAGAAATTAGGGTTTAGATATGAATTCTCATATATACAGGGGCCTCCAAAAGATGGGAAAATACCAAAATACCCTTGCAAAAATGTCCTTTAACTGCTGAAAAAAATAGTTAACGATATTTGTGACAAGTCGTCAGACTTGTGACAAGTCATCACGAAATGTCGTCACAAAAGAGTTGATTTTATGATTTTCTGCTTAAGGCTGACGACATTGGTGATAAGTCATCACACTTGTGACAACTTATCACAAAATGTCATCACTGGGGGTAGAAATCTGCCTAAGGCTGACAACATTGGTGATAAGTCGTCACACTTGTGACAGCTTATCACAAAATATCGTTACTCAGTTTTCCAGCCTGACATGCTGGAGTAAAATGGGCATAACTCTTGGATCCGATACTGGATTTGGGTGAAATTGGTATTTTTGGAAACATAATTCAATTATATATCTCTTAGTAGGTCATGAGATCAATAATTCATAGTATAACGAGAGATATGCTCATTTAATTTGAATATGGCAATATCCTTCCCAAGAATTTAATCGGTAAGGAATGTTTTGATTTACCTAATCGCTAGGACATCTTTGAGGCCTTAATACACACCACCCTAGATCAAAAAACAGCCAAAGAACTATAATTTACTTCTGATGATCTTGATTCATGGTTGCACTACTGGTTAGAGTCTCGGGGTATTACAAGAACATTCGACCTCGAATGAGGCTGAGAGTGAGGGGAAGAACATAAACTAACGTACATAATAAACAGGAATAACTGGAACATGATCTCATGGATGACATGACTAATAACTGAACATATCATACTAAACATGCATATCGGATGCATGTGTAACTGATTTATGAATGCATGACTTAGTGTTCTAAGGAACCAAGTTTCTCACAATGAGAATGCATGTTTGAGGCAAAATTATTTAACTGAAAGGATACATGAATGCATGACTGAATATGCAATGGTATTCAATACCGAGTTTGATGAATACTAAGCATGAAACTAAGTAAGCTTAAGGAGAACTGTTACCTTGAGCTTGATCTGAGTTGGCGGAGTAAAGGTGAGGATACTTGGTATGCATGTCTACTCCTACTTCCCAAGTAGCTCCCTCAACGGAATGATTTCGCCAAAAAACTTTGACTAGAGCAACTTTTTTGTTCCTCAGTCTACGAGTCTGATAGTCTAGGATTTCGACTGGGAGCTCTTCGTAAAAGAGGCCATTCTGAACATATATGCTCTGAATAGGGACTACAACTGTTGGGTCACCTATACACTTCTTGAGCAAAGAGACATGGAAGACTGGATAAACTGAGGCTAGATTTGCAGGCAATTCGAGCTCATAGGCTACCTTACCAAGACGATTGAGAATTTTAAAGGGACCAACATATCGGGTACTGAGCTTTCCCTTCTTGTTAAATCTCATCACTCCCTTAATGGGAGAGATCTTTAGATAGATAAAATCACCAATCTCGAACTCGAGATCCTTTCTGTGCACATTTGCATAAGACTTCTGTCAGCTCTGAGCAGCCTGGAGTCTTTCTCTAATCAACTAAACTTTCTCTAAAGCATTGAATACCAAGTCAGGACCTATGACTGAGGCCTCACTAAATTCGAACCAATCGATTGGATACCTATATCTCCTACCATAGAAAGCTTCGAATGGAGCCATCCGAATACTGGAATGATAGCTATTATTATATACAAATTCAATTAAAGGCAAGTGGTCATCCCAACTACCCTTGAAATCAATTGCACACGCCCTTAAAAAATCTTCTAGGGTCTGAATAGTCCTTTCTTCTTGATTATCTGTCTGAGGATAGAAGGTTGTACTGAGATAAACTTGGGTACTAAGACCCTTTTGGAACGTTTTCCATAAATGAGAGGTGAACTGGGTACCTCTGTCTGAGATGATGGATAACGGGACACCATGAAATCTAACCAACTCCCTGATGTAGAGTTTTGTATAATCCTCGACTGAATAAGAGGTATGAACTGGAAGGAAATTAGCTAATTTGGTCATCCTGTCTACAATGACCCAAACTGAATCATGTTGACGACGAGTTCAAGGCAAACTTGTCACGAAGTCCATGTTCACTTCTTCCCACTTCCAAGTAGGAATTATGAACTCCTGCATACGACCACTAGGCTTCTGATGTTCTATCTTAACCTGCTGATATATGAAGCACTTATCCATAAACTCTACAACATCTCTCTTTATCTCACTCCACCAATAGACTTCTCGCAAGTCGTGATACATCTTTGTGGCCCCTGGATGAATAGAGTAGCGCACACCATGAGCTTTTGTAAGAATTCGCTGCCTTAAGTCATCTATACCTGGGACGCAGAGACGACCCTAACAACGCAAAACACCATCTCTCACTTGGGAGAAAACCTCTACTTTCTGATCCTGGACTGACCCTTTCAACTTGACAAAGCTGGGATCTCTATCTTGTTTTTCTTTTATCTAGAAAACTAGAGATGATTCTGAACTACTCTGAACCCATATGTCACCTTCTTCTGTATCAACTAAGAGAATGCCAAGTCTAGCAAGCTGATGGACCTCCTGAACTAACTTCTTCTTACTGTCCTCAAAATAAGCAACACTACCAATACACAGTCTACTGAGAGCGTCGGCCATAATGTTGCCCTTGCCCGAATGATAAAGGACACTCATGTCATAATCTTTTAAGAGCTCTAACCACTTTCTCTGATGAAGATTGAGATCTTTCTAAGAAAAGACATACTGAAGGATCTTTGATCTATGAAGACATCTACATGAACTCCATAGAGATAATGCCTCCGAATCTTCAAGGCGAATACTACGGTTGTTAACTCAAGATCATGAGTAGGATAATTCTTCGAATGAGGTTTAAGTTATCTAGAGTAGGCTATGACTTTACCATGTTGCATAAGGACACAACCTAAACCCACTCTGGATGCATCAAAATACACTACAAACCCGTCTGAACCATCTGGAAGAGCTAAGACTAGAGTTGAGGTGAGTCGAGTCTTCAACTCCTGAAAACTCTTCTTGCAAGGATCTGACTACTGAAACTTGACTTTCTTCTGAGTCAATCTAGACATAGGGGACACAATAGATGAAAATCTCTCAAAAGACTATCTGTAATAGCCAGCCAAACCCAAGATACTCCTGATATCTGATGGAGAGACAGGTCTGGGCCAGTTTCTTACTGCTTCGGTCTTTTAAGGATCTACTCTAATGCCATCACCGGAAATGATATGACCAAGGAAGGCTACTGACCTTAGTCAAAATTCACAGTTACTGAATTTGGTGAATAACTGATGATCTCTGAGATTCTGAAGTACTGTTCTGAGGTGGTCTGCATGATCACACTCACTGCGGGAATAGACAAGGATATCATCTATGAAGACTATGATGAACATGTCCAAGTACTGCTTGAACACATGATTTATCAAGTCCGTGAAAGCGGCTGGGGTATTGGTAAGACTAAAGGACATAACTAAGAATTCGAAGTGACTATACCGAGTAGGAAAAGCTATTTATGAAATGTTACATTCTCTAACTCTGAGCTGATGATAGCCGAATCTGAGGTCTATCTTAGAGAAATAACTGGCACCCTAAAGTTGGTTAAACAAGTCATTGATTCTATGAAGTGGATACTTGTTCTTAATTGTGAACTTATTAAGTTGAGGTAGTCTATGCACATTCTGAGAGAACCGTCTTTATTTCGCATAAATAAGACAGGTGCGCCCCATGAGGACACACTGGGCCTGATGAATCCCTTATCTAAGATATACTTCAACTTCTCTTTCAATTCGCTTAGTTCTACTGGTGCCATTCTTATGGAGGAATAGAAATGGGTTGAGTGTCTGGAAGAAAATCAATGCCGAAGTCTATTTCCCTTTCAGAAGAAATTCCTAGAATATCTTTGGGAAAGACATCTGAATATTCATTCATGAATGGAATTGATTCAAGACTGGGAGTTTCGGAGCTAGAGTCCTTAACATGAACAAGATGATAGACACATCCCTTAGATATCATCTTTCGTGCCCGGAGATAGGAAATAAGTTGACCTCTGAAAGCGGACACACTACCCCTCCACTCAAGGCCGGGTTTATTTGGGAACTGAAATAGGACTATTCTATTTCTACAGTCGACTGTGGCATAGCAGGAATGAAGTTAATCCATGTCGAGAATGACATCAAAATTGGTCATCTCTAATTTGACTAAGTCTGCTGAAGTGATTTTCTGAAATATCATAACTAGGCAGTTCCTGTATACCCGTCGGGATATGATAGTTTTACCCACTGAGGTAGAGACTGAAAAGGGCTCTGCTAGAATTTAGGGACTAACTATAAAATTGCCTGCTATATAGGGAATAACAAAAGACAAGGAAGCATCTGGATCTATCAAAGCATAAATATGCACACGAAAGATCTGTAACGTACCAGTAACTACATCAGGAGAATTTTCCTGATCTTTTTGGGACTATAGAGCATAGACTCTGTTTGGGCGTTTCCCACTAGTAGCACTGGAGGTGGCACCCTGCTGATTTGGGCGACCGGACTGAGCTGAGGAGCGATTCTGCTGACCTTGAGGACTTGAATACAGACAATCTCTAACTTTATGGCCTGTTTTACCACACCCGAAAAAAGTATCACTGCCAGCTCTGTAAGTACCCTGGTGGTACTTGCTACAAGTCTAGAAAAGAGGATAGGTGCGGGTACTGTTAACACTACCCTGAGACTTAGAGCCTGGTGCTCTATCTTTGATACCCTTTATGAACTTAGGAACTGGAGCAATGGCTGATGAAGGAGCTGGAACTGATGACTTAGGATGAAACTGAGAACGGTTTCCTCCTTCTAATTTGGGCTGAGCAAAGTTGAAACTATCTGTCCTTGCTCTCTTATTCTGCTTCTTCCTCATCTTAATTTTTTTCTCCTCTATTTGCTGAGCATGAGTCATAAGCCTGTCTAAAGTCATATCACGATTTATCATGGCGAATCTGCACTCCTTAACCATGCTATTATTCAACCCTAAAATAAACTTACTCATCTTGGCCTTGCTATCTGCAACCACATGAGGGGCATATCTGGCTAATTGAGTAAACTTAACAGAATACTCTTTCACCTCCATGTTTCCCTGCCTGAGGTTGATGAATTCTTACACCTTAGCTTCTTTTAGCTCTAGGGGAAAGAATCTATCAAGGAAAGCAGAAACAAACTCCTCCCACTCAAATAACCCTACATCAACGGCCCTCTCTAACTTCCACTGCTTGAACTAAGTATGAGCAACATCCTGCAACTGATATGCAGGTAGCTCAGCACTCTCACTAGGAGTAACCCTCATAATGTCAGTAACCTTCTGCACCTGATCTAGGAATTCCTGACGGTCCTCATCTGTCTTAGACCTAACAAAGGATGAAGGATTCATCTAGGTGAAGTCCCGAATCCTGGCTGCAGCTGAATTAGCCACTGGGTGGGCTGAAATAACAACTGGTCATTTATTCAGAGCAGCAACTAACTGAGCAAGAGTAGTGAATGCATCTCTGAACTCTGCATGAGAAACATGTTCGCCCAAAGGTTCTTCGGGCTGAGGGGCTGACTGATTCTCGTTTCTTCTTTTAAGAGGTATGTTCTGTGGAAAAAAGGGAGAAATGGATTAGACTGAGAGATTGACTCAAGATTATGCTCACTGGCATGACATGACTACTGAAAGAAAGAAAACTGTTCCTAAATATCTTATAGCCTCCTGCACATAAATGTTGCGCGCAACACACCCATGTACAAGACTCTACTAAATGCAGCTTTCAGACTTCCTAGGACTCTATTGAACCTTAGGCTCTGATACCAAGTTTGTAACGCCCCGAATCTGGTACCCGAAATGTTGCACGGTGCTTATGACCCCAAAGGACCACAAACTAACCCATGACTGATATCTGTACCTGTATACTGTATAATATACTGTATAATGCGGAAACATAAACTGAAAGGCCATAAGGTTCAAACTATAACATAATATCTGATAAAATATAACATCTGGGTAGGGTATAAAATACCAAAAACAAATTGAAATAAGCTATCTGAACATACTGTAGTCTAGAAAGCCTTTAAAAATATGACTGCCAGAATAAGGAGTTAATGGGACATATCCCCAACTAACTCCAACTAATAAATTAATTAATGAAATAATAAAGTAATGATCATGTCCTCAAAAGATGAGGACTCACTTTTAACTCTGACTGTTGAGACTGGAATTCTACTGATGTTCTGGAGCTCATGTCTCTGAACCTATGGTATAAAACATCATAGCGTGAATGCGTCAGTACAATTGAATCTACTGTATGCATGTGAGGTAGGCTAAATATATGGGGTTCATATGCATGAACAATATTTATAACAAACTAACTATCATAAGCGTGAGAATACATGTATGAGATATAATAACTGACACTGATACCGTGTTAACATGATTACTGAATCTGAATACTGGTAACATGAGTGACTATATCTGACAGCCCTGATTCTGATAGAACTATCTGACTTCCGTACTAAGCTGAGTTGACTATATCTGACAGTCCTAAAATCTGAAAAACTATCTGAGTTCTTTTACTGAGACTGATACTGAGACTGTGGGAGGTAGTTATTTAACCGACATGCCCTAAATGACGCATTATAGATGAACTGGGGTCCAATCTGTGCCCTAATTAGAAGGGTGTCGATACCGCACCACTAGTAAGGACAACATGTGAGTGACCCTCACTAGCAGGTTACTCTAATGAGAACGGTGGGAACCCTCGACTTGCAGGTTAAGCCACCTCATCTACCCTCGACTAACAGGTATGATGTCTCAACCTACGCTGGCTACGTAGTTCTGGAACGCAAGGATTGCTTTTAAGAATCACACCCTCTACTGGCAGGTGAGTTCCCATCCTTGGGTTCACTCGGTGCTAATTTCTACTCCCATCTAAATTGACACTGAACATGATTAACTGATCTGAACATGGACTGAGTTACTGAATCCCGTTGACTGGCGGAATACTACTGATACCTAACAACTGACTGAGTTCATGAAATGCTGATATTTCCTGAGTCATAAGACTATTTGAAGTCTAAGGATCATGGCTTGACTGAGAGTATCGTGAAAACATAACATGGCTCTAGGCACACAGCTAATCTTTTGGGTACAAGTACCCCCAGGATTCGATGGAAAGAAACTGACAAAGCATGAATTACTTGAACACATGACCAACAGCTCAATCCATAATTTATTTATTGAAACATGTCATCAAACATGTTATATGCATAACTTGTACTTAAATGGGGATTTCATAATATCATACTAGTTGGGAACTTTTCCTTCACATAGGCATTTAATCAAACACATGGTAGGCATAATATATGTAGACAACATTATACAACAAATAAACATCATGATTCATCTCTAATTTCACCATTCAAGAGTTTAATCATGGATTCACTTGAAGCTACACCTATAATAATAAATTCCCCTTAAGATTTTATCACTAAAACATGGAATAGAATTCAATTGGTCATTATCAACATGAACAAAAACAAACCCAACATAAAATTCATAAAAATTCATACACTTGATCTTAGAAAAGAGATTTTTAGGCTTCATGTACGAAAGGAGTCTATGAATGAACACTATGCATACCTGGGCTATGAGTTTCTTGAAGTTTTATGAAGGAAAACGTGAATTCTTGTCTTGAAATCAA